>LR990296.1:16481765-17681765 GCA_905147355.2 Apotomis turbidana | reverse complement strand
GTTTTTGCGGCCCCATCGCATCAGGGGGGGACAGAGTTTAAGCAACAGAAATAGTTGTATAAGTAGGTATACAAAAATTATGATGATGTTATAGGGTACTTATAAGCTAATTGCGGTAAAATAAATACGGATCAGCATACGGCATGGGTTAAACTGCGACCATATTCTAGAGTTCAATATTACCTATTTGGGATGTTTCGCGAAATGTGGAATAAAATTGAAACTGGTTTTTTTTCAGCGAAATCATTCATGATGTGATCAGAGCGTTTGACGGGGACCCGATGGACAACATGGTTCATAGCACCCGTGGTCTCTCGGATGACAAAGCTTCGAGTACCACCACTGAACATATGCTCAAGCACGTTGTAAGTTACCGGCACAGTGAGTCTTTTAAAATGTGATCTGGGCTGATGGTTATGGCAATCTGCTGGACCAGAAGGCAGGCGGCAACACCATAGCGATCTTGCAGAAGTCCATAAAGCCGTGTTTACCTACCGCCATTGAGCGGATGTCAACAAGCACCTTGCAAATTATTTGCACAACTAGGTTAAAGTAAGATTTTTTTTTAACATTTGACACATGACTGGACCCATATAACGTAAATCTGTGCGATCTATTGCATTTCATAAAAAAACAAGCAATGACATAGTGGTTTTTCAAGTATCTACAGAGTGTATATTTGATATAACCGCAAACTTTACAGGGTCTCAGTATAGGCACTTACCTATTAATATATTGATCAGTCAATTATTTAAAAAAACTAACTTTTTTTCCATATAAAATAATTAACCCTTAAATGCATGAATTAAAAAAACACAACATTATAAAATATTATGTTATTTCAAATAAATGTTTCTAGTTTTCAACCAGTAATTCATTTTTGTTTATGTAAGCTGCATCTTACACCATGCATTTAAGGGTTAATTACGCAATGTATTTGTTTGTTGTTGTTTGTTGACACTTAACATCGTGATGTGACAACTGTCACTAGTAATAACTACGCCATACATTGCTGCTCAGAAAATTTTCAAAAATTAATTACGCTATGGCAGTTAACGCTAAATTAATATTTTTATAAAAATCAGATTATAGCACTAAAATCTCCGTCTGGTTTCAATTTGCGGTTATATCAAATATACACGCTGTATGTAAAACATTAAAGGCCTTTGATTGATGAAATTGTTAATAATTTTATCCTTTTCAGGCAACTAATTCGTTTGAACACCTCAACTTAACAGCTACAACACAACTCCCAGCACGGTTAAAAGGCAACTCAAGATTTGCTTTAGTATCGAGACCTATTATATTTGGCCGCTAAACATGGATCTACGGGCCACGGGGTGACTGATGTTGAAGTGTACAACATACTTTAATTATTATTGTTATTATTATAGCCTCATTTATTCCTTAGTAACTATGATAAATAACATTTCTTAATTTAATTTAACATGCAAAATAATTGAGATTGGCAATATTACATTAAAAAATTGTAGCAATTGAATATTAGTAATAAATTATAATTTTTCATTTAAAAATATGTCATGCAGTTTTACTAAGGACCTCTCTAAGTCTCTACGAGTAAAGGCCTCCTCCATATGTTTCCAAACATCTCTATCATTAGCTTTGGTCATCCAGTCTTGTCCAGCTACTCTTTTTATTCCGTCTATCCATTTGTCTTGGTCTTCCTCTTTTCCGTTTGTGTCGTGGTCCTGCCCATGTTACTTTATATGTCCACTTTTGTTTATTCATACGCGCTACATGACCAGCCCATTTCCACTTCTGTTTTTTACAATGTTCTAAGGCGTCTATGACATTGGTTATTTTTCTAATATCCGAGTTTCGTTTTCTATCTCGCCTTTTTATATTCAGAGTGCTTCGTTCCATTGCTCTTTGGGATACTTGTAGCTTATTTTTCACGCTTTTTGTTGTATATCCAGGTTTGGCTGCCATATGACAGACATGGAAGTATGCAGGTGTCTAATACCTTTTTCTTGTGTTTTATAGGCAGATTTTACTTTAACACTTCTTTGTAACTCCAGAATTTATTCCATGTAATATTTATTCGTCTGTTTATTTCGTCTATGTGTCTGGATTTAGTAAATGCTATTTGTTTTCCCAAATAAGTGTATTCCTGTACATATTCTAGTGTGTTATTGTTGACGTTGATAGGTATTATTGTAGAGTTAGTCATGATTTTATAGAGCTTAAAATCTTTCTTAACGTAAACCTCGGGCTTAAAACAGCAGTTTTTTGTGAAGGATGAGCAACTACGGAACCCTACACTGAGCGTGGCCCGACATGCTCTTGGCCGGTTTTATGGCTTCGTTTGGAATGCCGTCCGGTCCTTGACTCTTGTCTCGTTTCAGCTTATCTATTTTTTTCATAATTTCAGAATCAGAGAATCTCTCTAAAGTGGTAGAGTCATGATCGAATGGATCATTTTCCTCGTAGTTGTTAGTTTGCGATTAGTATACAGGATGTAACCGACAGCGTAACGAAAACGAAAACTGTAGTTTTAGACCATAATCACGAACTGAAAACGAGTGTTCTATTTCTCGGAAAACTCAAGGATAAGTTTTTCTAAAATAAATTATAAAACTCGACGCGCAATGTATTGCGTCCATTTCTCTCGGGTGCAGACGCGCGGGGAGGGGAGCACGCGGCAAGCATCGACCGTTCCAGGCGCTCCCCACTCCACTCACGCGTCGGCGCAAAACATACCGTTACGCCAACGCGCATCGAATGACATGAATGAATGCAACCACAAAAACAACGCAACCACAGATCACAACTAGTATGTAGTACCTAACACCAATAACAACTGACCAATAAATTAAAACAGTCTAACAAAATTATTTTCATTCAAGCAAGTAAAGCAAATGTGCGGGTAGGTAAACATTAAACATGCGGCCGACCGTAACGGCCAACGGGCGCGCAGTGGCCTGGCGGATCAATGACCGGCCAGTACCGTTATCTGTCCCACTCCACGATCCCTCGTATGATATTTTTTTCTTGAGTGTCAATTCCTGTCTCCTTTTTATGAGTCGGTTTATATCTTCTGTAATAATACTGTAGTTTTTTGAAGATTCATTTTTAGTGCTTTTAAGGCTTTCTGATAAACATTTTTTTATGGTGTTGTATAAAGACTCTCTCTCCTTTTCGTACTTTTCCAAGTTAACCGTGTTAATTTTTTCATCCAAAGTTTTGAGGAAAGCTTTTTCATCGTCTGGTGTAATTAATTTTGATTGTGTATTTTTGAAGTTTGCTCTACTTTTCTTAAGCTTTGACATAACGACTGTGCTTCGTATAAGTCGATGATCACTGGGAAATGATACTCTACTTAATATTTCAATATTATTGATATTTTCTTTACGATTGGTCAATATGTAGTCAATTTGTCTTTTTATTTTTTTTGGAGATAACCATGTCCACATATTTTTCTTGTTCTTTTTGAAAAGACTATTTGTAATGAATAGGTTATTTTCCCAGCAAAACTGTGGGAGGATTTCGCCTCTGTCGTCTCTTTTCCCGTAGCAGTAGTTACCCAGGACTCTTTCTTCTCCAGCAAGACGCTGTCCGACGCGCGCATTGAAATCTCCCAGTATAATTTGATGTTGATAGCATTGTCGACGAGCTTCTTGGAGTTTCATGTAAAAATCATTTATTTCTTGCTCACTTGATTCTGAATCTGAAGTTGGCGCGTGAACTTGGACTAATGACAATGTTTTGCTGTCAAACTTTAGGTTTAAGTCGTTCCGATATAGGGATGAAACGCTCTATGTTTAATTTATACTCCTTTTTTATAAGAAATCCGACTCCGTATTGGCCTTTAGTCATGCCATAGTAGCAGAATACATGTTTATCATCCTCTTCAATATTATATCCAGTTCTTCTTATTTCTGCTAAGCCGATGATGTCGTAATTTATATTTGTGATTGCTAGTTTAAAATCCATTAATCTTTCAGTTGATAAGAGCGATCTCGCGTTGTAAGTGCATATATAGTTGTTTGAGTGGAGGGTTGTGGTCTTTCGCCCCCGCGGTGACCGACCGCGGTGGGGGTGAGCGTGGAGAGGTCGCTTTATGTCAATAATACTTCTTTGAGGTACCTAATAATTTGATCCGTTGTTACAGGCTCGGTGTCTATTATAGTGGTGGTAGAGTGTGACTGTGGGGATGAAGGCGATGAGATCCGCGCAGATGCTTCTGTTTACATTTTGGCTTCTAATCAGATACTGTTCAATATTTAGTTTCTTTGGTGGATTCTTGTTACTCGTAGCGTTGGAATTTGACCCATATTTTAATGTGCGTTTCGAGACTCTGATAGAGGTCTTTTGTTGTTATTTCGGCTAAAGTCATTGTGGTCATTTTGCGTGGTTTCTGGAATTATTACAATTTTGTCGTAGTTCAAAAATGCCTTTCGACCTTTATTTTTTTCTTCCAGCAGTTGGCCTTGTAATCTTCTTCTTTCTTCACGAACTTCAGGCGGAAAATCTTCTTTGATGTAGAACGGAAGTTATTTATTATTTCTGATAGTTTTTTCTTATTTTTCAAGAGTTGTATTTTTATTCCCATTGTGTTGAATGTTACGATAACAGGTCTCACTTTACCACCTTCCTGTTTTTCCCTAATCACCTCACTTCTTCTATATTTTCTTTATTGCAGTGTAATTTCATGGTATTGTTTATAATTTTCAAAATAGTGTTTTGTAAATCAAAGTAGCTCCTTTTTTTTTTTCGATTCCGAAGAAGATTAAATTCTTTTTTCTTGTTGTTCTTTCTAATTGCTGTATACGTCGGTCCTGCTCTGCTACGACTTTTTCAAGTGCGTTGTATTTAGATTCTAAGTGTGTAAATTTGGAATAATACTTTAATTATATGAATAATAATCACATTATGTCTTGAAATGAAGAAATAAAATCAAACAAAAGTGCTTCGAAATATGCACGAAATATGTGACCAAATTCGTATCGTAGCGTAACCAAAATGTATGGAGTTTTCAACGCTCCGTAGGACTCTCAGACTTTGTCGTTCATATCTGACAATTCTGACTCTTGAACCACTCTAGCCGTAGCTATTCTCATGTTATGTAGACATTTAATATAAAAAGGATCGGTAGACAACTTCAGATAAAAAAAAATGTCGTCATGCCTAGGTATTCTACGATGTGTCCTCATCGTGGCGTCAGTTCCTTTCAAAACATGTTAGTAGGTACACTTCTATGCTTGAATTGTTAATACATTTTTTTCGATTTGTTATTGTGTTTTTATATATGTAGTTAAAAGAAACATGCACTCTATATTAAAAATATTTATTGCGAAATAGTCTTGAGCACTCACATAGGATAATTATATCAATAATGTTTAACTGTTTTAGTACTAAATCAATCCAAAGACTAGTACAAGTATATATTCCATACCTACCTATTCTTATTACTGTAGGATACTTAGTTCAGTTTCATTGTACAATTTTAAAATTAAATTTCACTTGTTTATCGGGAAGTGTATCAGCCAAGTTCGTTTTTACTGTACGTTAAATCTCAGTTATGTGTATTGAATTTTATTTATTTTGGCACTGCGGGTTCATTAAATACTAAATCACTATTTAGAATAATTAAGTCAGTTTTTAACTGTAAATTAATCTCAGATGCTGCGCATTCTACCTCTAACGATTTTTAATTGAGGTTTGCACAAAATTTCCTTATTACAGTTCCAAGACATAATTACCATTCAAAAGGTTATTCTGATTCATGATCATTAAGTATCGTTTTTGAACGAACCGTATTTTAAGTAAAATTAAACTGTTCAACTATAACTAAAATATTGTAGCATCACTAATGCATAATTAAATTATATTGCGATTTGAACCACAATTAGGAGGTTTTACTCAGAGATACCATGTATTATTAAATTTATTAATAATAAGTCCACGATGAGATGGGGATTTAATATGACAGTTATAGTTATGACATACGTCGAAATGTATATTAATCTCAATCTGATCACGGTTTGATAACATATGCGTGTACTTCAGCTTATTCAGCCCTGGTGCGCGGCAACTGCGGCAATGCACTGATTGAAAACGTTGACGTACTCGAAGGGCAGGTCGCCGGAGCATCCGTAGCCGCCCTTTTTGTGGATCGCCATGTGATCGTAGCAGTTCACTTGTCCGTCACCGTTGCAGTCCTGTGAAATATTTGTATAATTACTGAGTGAGCTGGAACTTGGCGGAGACACTACCATGCTCGTCGATGTGGTTTGGAGAATATAAACAATAAATGCACAAATGGCTACTCTTGAAAATATTGTATGAGAAAAAGTAATATTCTACTCGGGATAACTTGGCTTACCAAATCAGGGAACATGATAATAATGTAAGTAACTCGATACAGGATATAGGACGTTGCTAAGGAACTATTTACAACAACAAAAAGCCCATACTGTACATATTTTTGTTCCCTTCATCATCGTAATATTGTAATTAAGTCTACACTAAAACTTAGGTAAATTTATCTTAATGCAATACTCAGATGTACAACGACCAACTCCGTGTTAGACACATTTTTGTTCCCTTCATCATAATCTTTTCGTCATCTATAGTTACGATAAAAAATCAATTAGTTAAGTATCTAATAAAGAAGCACTTAAACGAGATTTTCATTATATATGCCACAAAGTTGTAGGTCAGGCTGATGTATACGGAATACAATATGGATTTTATGGCCTTAGGAGATTAACATGAAGCCAAGGTTGGCTGACTTTCGATGATGTCACTGCGCACCGCTAAATATCGACTGCAATGTCACGAGCTAATAATAATTCAATTTACATCCATACACACGCCCACCCGACCGACAAACTTGTATAAAATAATTAACCATTGTTTATGAAGTCTGCATAAAAACACAAGGAAACTTTTTATTGGAGCGGAAAAGATTCAATGTGAATTGCATGTTTTGATAGAGTCTGGGGGCCTTTATTTGAATTTTAATGTGATAACAAGTTGCTTGTTGGTAGAGCTCATAATAATCATTGAATAAATAATATTGTACAAATTATAAATAATACGAGCTATTTATTAAAACAGTAAGAACAAATGTTGTTTAGTTTAAATAGTGGAATCAATTTTTTTATTGTAATTTATTGCTCCTGTTACAGACCATCCCCTGTTTATTAAAAATAACGGTTTTATAGAAACATTTCAGAATGAAACAGTTGGGAAATGTATTCGTTTGAGAAATATTGAATTAACCTATGTTAGAAAACTAGCATTTAGTAATTACCTGTCCGAATCTCCTCATGTAGCCCTGGACAGTCTGTGCCGCGCAATATGGGTCGACCACACAGCTGCGGTAGGCTGCAATATAAACAAATAATCATAATTATACAAATTATTTAACAGAAATACAGGCAAAGGGATAACGCCCAGAATTTGGACTATAAAGTATCCCTGGACCTGAATACCATGACTCTGACAGCATCGCATGATAAAGCGTACAATTCGTTGTGGAAGTTTTTTGGTTTCTAGGTATTTTGCAGAGAAAATTACGACCACAATAATAAAAAGCATTTACAGAGTTTGCAGCAATGAGTTATTGTTACTTTTATCTGGTAATATGCACATTTAAGTATCATAGTGAGTTAATTTAATAACGCCTGTTTTAGTTCTAGGAATTTATCTATTTTTGTTGTATCGTAACCGACTACCTGGAGGCGAACTATCCAAAACGATCTACTGACATTAGGCCTAACGCCAGAAACGAACCAAAATCGCCAAGAATGGCGTAACAGTATCAGGAGGGCTGACCCCAAATAGGGAACAAGCCAGGGGTTAATTGATTGATTGTTGTATCGTAACAATTATAGCAAGTAACTCATATTTATAAATATATTTCATAAGTACATACAATTCGGCTTTTATGAATTATTTTCATATATTTTTTATTCTAGTAATATCACAATATTATAAAAAAAATAGAAGTGTATATATTTAGGAATTTTATCAATTCTGTAAGAACTTGTCCAATATTTACTAAACGCACACACGAAGAACTCATCGCACAAACATTTTATATTGTTTTAAAATAAAAAACAATACCTTGATTACATGCTAATTTAAAATTAATGAATGTAAAAACTGATCAAAATCTTCTTCATATCCGTCTTCCGAATATTTCCTACCTTGATGCAGGCCTTGATTGGAATGTTGGATTATGTTAATATAGTTTTAATAAGAAGTAAAACATAATAAAATATGAACAGAACTGATAATGCTAGCTATAATCTGTTTCATATAGCTTTATGCGTATGACATTTGTCATTTCAGTACATTTTATATGACATGACAGATATCACACGCACATTAGCTATGTGAAATAAACGGTTCTCTATCGTTTGCCCGAATTTCATATGCCATAATCTATCACTTGCCATAATATTAATTTGCCATAAATCTATTTGTCTCTGTAAGCTGAAACTTTTCGGGATTTTTATAAAACAAACCTAACCAATTTTTTTTATGAAACATGTAATGTCTCATTTTTAAATTTTTCTTTAAGCTTTGATCTTTGTATTTATTGCTTAAACCTAACCTAACCTAATGATTTCTACATGAAAAGTATTAAAGAAATCCCGAAGAGTTTATGATTTATGAAATAAAAAGTTTATGGCAAATGAAAATTATGGCAAGTGATACATTTATGACAAATGAAATTCGGGGAAGTGAAATGCTCCCGAAATGAACTATATTCCACGAGGCAAATTTTAAAGCAGAATTTGTAAGTCCCTAGAAACATTTTACAATGTTAACTTTGACCTTTTATGTGACGGATTTTAGTATAAATTATTCTCACATTATTATAATAAGTAAATAAAAATTGTGGTAGTCCGGTTTTTGACAAGTGTCTCATTACCATAATTCGAATAGTTGGTCATCTTCCACAGTCAAACTGTAATTAATGCTAAAGACTATCTGCTAAATAAATACATCCTGGGAACGCGCGCCAACTTGTAATGATGTACGAGCTAAAGAGCTAAGTACTTTAACTCTAAATATCCTGGTCACGGCACCAATTGTAATGTATGCTAAACCCTAGACTAAAGGAACGGGTCCACTAATCGTAATGCTTACGACGACGAGCTACCTAAACTACCTCCTGGTCCTACGCCTGCTTCACCCTCGTCACCAAACTCTACTCCTACAACGAAGCCCTAAGGAAACCCTACAACAATTACCTAAGAATATCTTAACAGCAGCTCCCAGTCTTCTATATCCTACAACTAAACAAATCTGAATATGAAAAGGATCTTTATAACAATTTGAGCTTGAACATTTCTTAAATCTAATGGCCAAAGTGTGATCTGTATAGGTGTGATTCGTCTAGGGCAGGATCTAACGTTGTTGTAGCAACTCAGTTTCTTTTAGGAGATCAGCCGTGATGTGCCGTTAAGTACCTTCAAACCTATACTACTATGCATTTTTGTTAATTGAACCTAATAAAATTGTAATCTGTTTCTTTTTTAACCCTAGCTTCTATCCTCAAAATATAAATATAATGTTTCCTGTGTAGTCTAGCCTTCAAAAATATCTACAGTTCTTATAACATGATTCAGTATGGGATATTCTACTCTTATTAAATATTATTTCTATATGAAATATAAACTCATTCAGTCCACAAGTAAACTATAGATAAGCTATAGATATATTAGATTACTCTATGTAACAATAAAGATAAATATATGAATCAAAACCAAATATTATTAGAATTCTAAGATAAGTTAATTTAGATTGTTTTCTTGGAATTGCATGTCTGTTCCAAGAATGTTTAGTAGACAAGTAATTTTGTACTTTATGAAACTACACTTCATAATTAATCTATAAATAGATTGAAGTTACTGAAACTATAAGATTCTATTACAAATTTAATGAATATTAAGTTTTCATGTTCGACCAAATTAAATAATTTTAGTATGATAAATTAATATGGAATAATGGTATGGATTTCATACTTTTAGTAAGTTCCAGTATGATATTCTAAAGTAGACTAGGTCTAAACAAGAAGTAATTGGTTGGTGAATAGAATTCTGAGTATTATTGAAATCCTTCGACCGCATACAAAATATTATCATTTGGCTGTGTTATTCTAGTAATGCTAACATCTCATTCTCCCAAAAATATTTAGTTTTGTATAAATAATGGCGGCTACCAGACGTGAGCAATCGGATAAGGACATGGTTACTTCACATATAAATTGGGGCAATACCGTTCTTTGAAAATTAAAACAATTCATCTTTTGTATTTGTTCGGTGTGTTATTTTAAATATCACCAAAACCCATGTCCCTGGATGCCGTATGATTGCTAATTATAATCTTTTAATGGCCTTCAGGCTCTTTTAGAGAAAAAGATCTCTCTCAAATCTATTCTGAGACTATGAAACTTTACTATGTATATTTGTTATTAAACAACACGATTTCCCTTCACTCGTGGACTAAATGAATTCCCATTCCATTCATTATAAGCAAATGAGTTGTAGAAGTTGGTTTTTCGTTTGATCATACTCGTAAATGTCATACATCCTTGAAATTATGAAGACTATTGTGTCCAACCGAAGTATCTTTCAACTCTCGACTGACTTATTTTGACAAGGAATCTTCTCTCATCCTCTGTGATATAAATTAATTAGGTTCTGAGATCTGTGATGTAAATACGGGAACGAATAACTTTCATTATTGTCATCCATAAGTCCCCGGCTTCTTTTAGCAATTTACACTTCAGATACTCCAAATCCAGCCTTAGGAATGCTTTGTTTTCCATACTACACAACAATCTACCATAGAATTTCCTCATCAACACTGGAGCATAGTATCTACAATCCTTTTTTGTTTATTGTAGGGATAAACGAAATGAAATTCATCGCATTTTTCATGTGATTTGACTAATGACAGTGACAGTAATGACTTTTCTCACTTTAGTGTTGCCATCTCAATATAACAGTTGTAAGTAATATAAGAACATTACTTTACCAAATCTTAAAACATAATCGATAAAAAAAATAAGTTAAACTAAAAGTTCCTACAAATCTCGACGTAAAATTAACGGTTCTAAATATTTGTTCGGTCTAATAATAGGTTGTTCTATTCCCATTCTTTACAAACTAATACAAGATTTGCTTCTACCACAGACAACCCGAGCCACAAACACTAATAAAACAGTAAGTTAACATCTGCATTTACTGTATCTGACGAGATTAAAATAATTTGAATAGGTGCTATGTTAGTTAATGATGAATGGCCGATTGCTCGGAAGATAAAGAACCCTATCCTAATATTCCCACTAAAGTGCACCCATCTCCATACCCTGTTCCCTAGCTAGTACAAAACACTAGAGGCCTAAACCTCACATTTACATTTAAACGTGTATGGGACCTAGGTAAGCTAAACTATAAATTCGGGAGATTAACCCGAGGTTGGACTAGAATCAGTGTAAGTGGGTCCCCCCTACGCGGCTGACGAGACGCCGGAAGCGTAGAGTAACCCGCCCTAATATGTGTATATAAAGCAGACATATAAATATATAAGTATATGAGACCGAGCATGGAGGTCCATTTGGCTTCGGCAAGCGCGGAAAGGCCCGCATGTCCAACACGTGTGGTCCTTGCTTCCACCAAACAAAACTATCCACATTCGTAGGCTATTCACTGCACTTATATATGGCAAGTGCCCGAGCTGCCTAACTCGGGTAAAACTAGAAGAGTCTGAAAGATATTCGTTTAACAGCCGCAAGGTTAAATATCTTTCACCTGGCAACCATGTACCAAAACACTATTTCTGGCATGTAATTAAGCTTGATAGCCATAAAACAACAAAATCCCACAACATTTCAATAAATAATTATAGATCAGAAAAATAATGTAATCCCAACAGAAATTCCCCTTAGAATTAAATTTAATACCTTATTGCCAAACAACAGTGTTACCCAGTCGAAGTCGCAAGAAAGAATGAATGAACTCTATAAAATCCGTCCCTATTTATACCAATATTCCCCGACACGCTAGACAATTAGACGTCCTAGACAAATAGACGCCCTAGACAAATAGACGCGCTAGACAAATAGACGCGCTGGACTCGCAGAAAACTCTGGACACGCCCACAGACACGCCCACGCTCATAACTTTGATCCTTATGCAGTATTAATAAAGCTCAATTCTTCCGTTGGAAAATTTTGTGAATAGTAATTTGCTATTTTAAAAAGGTAGGGTGCTTAGTTATTGGAATATTTTTACTTGCTTTCGTAAACATTAATACTGTTACTTCTATTAGGCATTTGTATCGTATTATAACTATTCAATGATGATTTTAGTATTAGTCGGCGAAATATGATGCTAGTGTCGGGAACGTGATGATGACAATGATGATGTGAGTCTTACGATGGTGATATATGATTATAATATGATGGCGAGCTCATGAGGAGATGATGTGAATCGCTACAAAACAGCTAGTCATAAAAGCTAAGCGAATTTATAAATAAAAATAGTTTTTTTTTACGCACGTTGTGCTAAAACTTGTCGATTTGAACTTGAACTTTGATTTTTGAGATTTAACTTTCACTTGAAATATATTGATTAGTTTAATTCCTTTTCTCGTGCAACTGACTATCAACCTTCTTACTGTATCTGAATTGAGAGGGGAAAAACGGGCAATATCATGCCTTAAGCATGTGGAAGTACTCATCAAGCCACAGTCCTAAGCAACGGAACCAGTAGCATCAGGGTGGTCAATAAGTGTAAATTACCTAATTGCTAATTAATTAATTATGCCTAATTGATACGGTGTTCCGTCAGAGATTACGTCTGCTCACGGCTATCAGTGCCAGATGAGTCATTTTCAAAATACATGTACATAGTTAAGGGCTTTAATTAAAACAAAACTTAATTGATTCCTTTGTGTAACGATAGCTACCAATATATTTTGTATGAGCAACTTTCGTAACACAAAAGAAGCGATCGTACCTAATTTTGTTTTTATTAAGCCCTTAACTATGTATTTTTAAAATAACTCAGATATCAGGCGGCGAGGCTATGATGGTTGCTTTTATCACGATAAATAAGTTGAAAGTATCCGTTACGTTTTGACAAAATGCGAGTGTGAGAGGCTTTGCCACTTAGTATTTATCACGCGATAAACGCAACTGTTATAGGCTCGCTGGTCATTGAAACTAAACTTGCTCCCAGGCATCTTCCTTGAAGGTCAACGTATGGGCTGACTACATATACACCTACCATCGGGGTGGTCAGGCGCCAGGTTATTGATGGTCGGCTTTCCGGCGTCGGACCAGTACGCCCAGGTGATGCGGAACAGCCCGCAGGTGTCCCCCTCGCACGTCAGGCCCTGCTTGCAGCCCGAGATCGCTTGGCAGATGCACCCGAGGCAGACCTCGGTTACCGGCTGCGCTGATTTGTCGCCGACGAGCTCCGCTGGAAAAGAGAAGAGTTCTTGTTTAATAACCAATAACCATATTTCATTCTTTTATGGTAGAATCCGTTCCGAAAAAGATCCGTAAGCGACCTTAGAATCTATATTATTACCTATCAAAAAACTCTAAAATAGTATTGGTATCCAATTCTCAATGAACCCTTAATCTTTCAGAAACCTTAACAGAGCGGTGCATGTTTGATTGATCGCAGCGCCATCTGTAGATGAATATCTTAGTGCGCTTAGGGTGGAGACCCTGTAACATCAAGACTGATACATCTAAAGAATTAAAGATTATAGGATACTGTTTCCCCGTCTATTATAAAATGAGGGTTACGTACTTGCGAGCTTTTAATTTCTCATTGAATAATCAGTGTTTAATGGCTCAAAACCATCGACAGTTGAATTTCACCACAGAATAGATATTTCACTTAAATTTGTCGTAGAACGGAAGAGGGAAAATAGAGTCATTTCATTCATACATAGATATCATCCATGACCCAGGAACAAATATTCGAGTTCATTACACAAATATTTGCCCTGGCCGGGATTCGAACCCAGGACCGCCGGCTCAGTAGGCAGGTGGACTATGAAATGAACTGCGCCAACCGTAAAACACCTAAGTACACCAAAATTACCTACAGAGTGCTTGAAAAATCGTTTCAAATTGTACATCTTATTGGATAATGGGATATAAATACACTAAACTAAACAGTAAACAGATAAATCGGTGGTAGTAAAACCTTTTCCTGTTTAATGGCATTTTTATTACGAGTCAACGATCCTGCCGAAATGCATGCTTTTATCGACTTGACTTATTAAGGATTCCTTCCATGTTGCCAACCACGGATTATTTAAGTATGCATATGCAACGACACGGTGATAAATCCTCAGAGGTCAAGGCCCTTCTTTGGTTTAACCTTGCACGATGGAAGATTCACTGACATTTATTTATTGACTGCTGTAATTTTAAGTGTATATTATTAAAACTATCGTGAGACATCTTTATTATGTTATGTTTCGAACTCATATGGAGCTCTTTATCAGGGACAGCTATCCGTGCTGCTACGCCACGTGCCGGGCCGTCCCTGACAATGCTTATTTATTTATTTAATCTTAATGGAACAAAAGAAAACATATCTTACAAAAGGCGGACTTAATGTCATGAGGCATTTACGTGAGTTTAAAACGTTTTTATTATAATTACACATTCAACTCCTCAAACTGAACCACTTTTGTTCAGCAACTTAAAAGAAGACAGTTTTCAGATGTTCATAATTTTTATTTCAGACAAATTAAATAGTATTCAATGTACACTGTGCAGCGTTCATCTGTTTATTTAAATAGCTCACATGATCATAATATCAATTACCAATCTATTCTTCTAAGCGTAAGATGCATCGTTATATTCAACATTATAATCCATGCTTAAATATTAAAGGAAGAGTACCTATGCATGTAAACCCTAACTTCAAAAGACTGGCACATGGGCCGGGTAGAACGACCCGCATCCCGAGGGAGTCCCCGCAACCCTAACCAGGTCTTCCGACTACATTGCAAGTGGCTGTCCTACGCTGCGCTTGCCGCTACGTGGTCTCCATTCGAGAACCTTTCGGCTCCAACGGCGGCCATCGGTTCTCCGAGACACGTGCCCCGCCTATTGTAACTTCAGTTTGCTTATCCGTTTGCTATGTCGGTGACCTTGGTTCATCTATTTCCATAGCTTGCTTAGTGACAACTTCTCACTGAATTATATCTAACCTAACATGAACAACACCTAATAATAGTTTACGCATGTGCGTTTCTAGGTCAAGACTCCGAACAGGATCCTAAGGTACCAATACCTAGTCATTAGCACTGAAGGCAATGCCCTTACGTTACCATGGTACACAATTGGTACCTGGGTCATTGTCAGATTTAGGTTCGCGGCTTTCCGGTGGACGTTTGCGAAATTAAAGATTCCAAAGCCAAATTTTCTGATAAAATGCCTGTGAGAATAAAGAACGTTTCCTCTTCTATAATCCGTTGTAATAGCAACATAACCTAGATTCATACAAGCTCTTAACTTTTGACCACCGAAGGGACGAATTTTGTTTTTTGAACTAAAGATTTTCACAGGATGATATCTACTACCTACTCAAACAATTAAGTAACCTGCACCTCTAGCACAACTAATAACACGCGTCTTTCTAGTTTCTAGCGCAAGAAATATTACCTATCCCTTTCTTTGCTGTACTGTGAGAGAGTGACGGGGTAATATGTCGCGCGACAAGAGTCTCGAAGCGTAGTTATGCTAGACGGACTTATCATTATAGTATTACTAGCGAACCACGGGTGCAATGCTGATAAATTATGCATGTATTATACATAGGTTTAAACTTTCCTCTTGAATCACTCTATCTAATAAAAAAACCGCATCAAAATCCGTTGCGTAGTTTTAAAGATCTAAGCATACATAGGGACAGACAGGCAGGAAGCGATTTTGTTTTATTCAATGTTATCGTCGTGCAATATGTAGTCGGATTATTATTATCATAGTATTATTATTAAATATTTGATTTGTAGCATTATTTTAAGTTTTTTCTGTGTTTGTATTTCTTTCGTGTTTAGTTAAGACAATAAAGAGCATTCTGTTTATCTATCTATAGTACAATATATTTCGGCTACTGTTGCGCTTATTACCCAGGGGTTTTCCTCTAAGTACAGGTGGGAATTTTCGGTAACTCTGTTGACGCATACGCTCACAGTTCCGGCTGGTTAACTACAGCTATTACTCCACCATTACATTACGAGATAATTTGAACACGATTGTTCTGTACAGTAAGACAGAGATTAGTGTAAAGATAGTTGAGCCATTAGCGTAGGCAAGTTGGAGTTTGAGTTGGAAAAAAATATGGAAACGGAAATGAGCCGAGATTGCTCGTGATTCTAGTCCGATGTTAAAAAAATCACATAAATGTTGATTGTAATTGTTTAGACGCAGTTCCGCGGGCTCGGCGGGCTGGCCGCGCCCCCCCGTACTTTACTGACTAGCGGATGCAGCCGCATACGGCTCCCGTCATCACATCACAAGTTAAGAAAAAAAAATTGACGCAGGACGCAGTTATCAAATTCACGGAACACAACTTAGATCCGTCTAAAAATATCCTTAAAATATCATAATGCTTTTTGTTTGGATGTTTATAACGTTTATGTACGTTAACGTGTTGGATACGGATTTAGTCATTTAGACGAATTTTGACAGATAGATAGATATCCCTTATCACCCTAGCTCCACACTACTCGCGAAGTTGGCCAAAGTATGAGTTTCCACAGCGAAGTGTCCCTCCACACTATAATATTCGCCCAACCTCGGCCATCTTCGCGAGTAGTATGCTAGGGTAACTTTATTGTGACAGATGTCAACGACCAACGAGATGTCATAGCCCAAAAGAGTGTTCTTCAGCCCACGACGTATTGTGGACTTCCGGTTCGTGTCTCAAGATGGCCGCATGCGTTTAAGTTTCGTTGTTCATTATTTATTCATTTTAGTTGTTCAATGTGTAAGATTGATAGCGTATTGTGCAGTGATCTAACGTATGAGTGAATAGCTAATGAAGAATTCAACTTGAAGCGTTCATAGCCCTTCCGGGTCAAGGCCCGATAGTCCGCGTGGTTTTTTGTAAATCGCTATCACTTTACAAAAAGCACGATTTTTTCAACTCACCGTACAACGTGGTATCAATCCTCTATCTAGTCGCCTAGTGCGATTGGCAACGAGACATTGGCAGTAATGGTCGCTTAACTGTGACCGGTGCCATTTAAAAAAAAAATATAAAAAAAAAAAAATAGAAATAGACGTATTGTGGATTTTTAAGTACTAATTTATTTCACTGGTAACGACTAAAATTTTGGTAACTCACGTTGAAAGTCGGTAAATGTCACCACGTAGATGTAAATAAAGAAGAAACGGGACTAAATATTCCGCAAAATTCAAGTAATTTTTGCATAATAAAGCCATAATCATCTACACTGATGAAAGTCATTTTTTTTTCAATAGGATGCAGTAAGTATTTATTTCCCAAGAAGAACGAAGGATTGAGCAGCATTCCGGTAAACAATGATTTGAATTTGGTTGATGACAAATCCTTGACAATTCGCTACTGAAGTTTAAACATGCAAATTGATGAGGTAAGCTCATTGACAGACCAACACTTGATAGGCTATAATTCCACATACCAAGCAACGATCCGAGAAAGGACATCTGTAATCTTCAATAAACAAAAGATACTTTATTGTTTAATATTCATTACGTTTCTTACTGGGGTGGTAAGTATGCGGAAGAATAATCAACAACATCCACGGGCTGGAACTTCTTCATTACATATAAGGAATTTCGCTTTATACGAGTATATATAATCATTGGCGTATCTAAGATTATTACAAGCTTTTATTTAGCTTGCATGGTATGTTTAAAGTATGTTTGTCCGGGTGAAATCTTGCAACTCAATTTTGAAGCAGATATCGTCAACCGATTGAGCTGAAATTTTGCATACTTACTTAACTTTGATGACAATACAATAATATGGTACCATGAGGCTGATCTGATGATGGAGCCGGAAGGTGGCCATAGGAACTCTATAATAGATAAGTTTCTGTCAAAAATGACATTTTAGTGGCAAGCTTTTATAGCCGACTGCACTTTTCTTTAGATATCCATCAAATGCTCACTGAGACGATTCTAAAGAGCCCAAGCTCGGTAGGATTGCTTTTTCTATCATAGAGTTCCTATGGCCACCTTCCGGCTCCATCATCAGATCAGCCCCATGGTACCATATTATTGTATTGTCATCAAAGTTAAGTAAGTATGCAAAATTTCAGCTCAATCGGTTGACGATATCTGCGTCAAAATTGAGTTGCAAGATTTCACCCGAACAAACATACTTAGATACATACATACATACATACATACATTGCAAGTTAAATAAAAGCTTTTAAAAAAGCAATTCCTCCCGAGCTTGGGCTCTTTAGAATCGTCTCAGTGAGCATTTGATGGATATCCAGAGAAAAGTACAGTCGGCTATAAAAGCTTGCCACTAAAATGTAATTTTTGACAGAAACTTATTTTTCATGTGGGGCCTGGGTTGGGGCGGGGCGTGGTCATGGCCTATGCGTTGAAGTCATGAATTTCTATGGGTAGCCCAAAATCCTGGGGTGGGCAGTAGACCATACTGGGGTGGGCACGGCCCACCCGGCCACCTCCCTAAATACGCCAATGTATATTATCTGATAATTCAGATCATTTACAGTATTGAATTTAGAACTACCTAAGTATCTTATTTACCGATAATTACCAACTTAAGTCGACTTTTTGAGACGTACCTACTCGTAATGAAATTTTCATACAAAATAATGAATAGGTGCGAGACGAGTACCTATGTGTCGCGCTGTACAATTGATTCTTGTCTATTGTCAATTACCTTGGTTCAGTCATGGTTTAAGTATATAGCTATGCAAAACTGTAGTCTCTACATTAAATAAAGGATTTTTGAAAAATCAGCACATTCAAAAATCTAACGACTGGGATGAATGTTTGCTGGAAAATTCAGTAACTACTAAGAGGAAAACTACTACTAGTACCTACATGTATAAATTGATAATGAATAGTATGCTAATTCTTAAAACAGTAATGACATGACTTATAAAATGTATATATTTTCTGAATAAAGATCTAAATCTAACGACTGGGATGAATGTTTGCTAGAAAATTCAGTAACTACTAAGAGGAAAAGGCCATACTACTACTAGTACCTTCATGTCTAAATTGATAATTAATAGTATGCTAATTCTTAAAACAGTAATGACATGACTTATAAAATGAATATATTTTCTGAATAAAGATCTAAATCTGAATGTGTAGCAGGTCTTTCACCTCATACTGCACCGATTCACGCCAATAGCGAAAATAAACAGTAAATCTACCGTTGAGTATCCAGGGAGGCAAGCATGCCGTCAAACGGGTCCTAGACCGGTCGTAAAGGTTATCGAAATACCTTCAATGTCAGGGTTCAGTGTTCATGAATACGCGGATGTTTTTCTGGGAAATACGTTGAAACATAATAAGGCTATTTTAGCTGTCATGAGAATATTGACTCTTAATGCCTTTGGAGTAGCTTAGGGCGTTCGTCAATCCACTTAGATAAAATACATCGTGTGAAATTGGCCGATATATATTTACCTAAGTATTTATTGTTGCGCCGATGGTCTAGGTAAAGAAAGTGATTTCATTCACCTATCACGGCTATCAGTAGCGCGGCGTTCATAGAACTAACTCGATTACCATCGGCTTGCCTATTTTGAGCCTGTTGCGAACCTTCCACCGCTCTTGAACGTGTGTTTGACGCTATGCCACTGTTACCTATGGAACCTTTTTAGGAGCCCTGGGGGCCTATGATGCTTGCATCCGCCTGCGCCACGTTTTGACAAAATGCGACTGTAAGCTTGCTGTGACTGACAGATGCTTTGTCACTTATTTCATGACAGCTAAAATAGCCTTATTATGTTTCAACGTATTTCCCAGAAAAACATCCGCGTATTCATGAACACTGAACCCCGACTTTGGAAGTATTTCGATAATCTTTACGACCGGTCTAGGACCCGTTTGACGGCATGCTTGCCTCCCTGGATACTCAACGGTAGATTTACTGTTTATTTTCGCTATTGGCGTGAATCTGTGCAGTATGAGGTGAAAGACCTGCTACAGATTCAGATTTAGATCTTTATTCATAAAAAAACCGGCCAAGTGCGAGTCGGACTCGCGCACCGAGGGTTCCGTACAAACCTGCAAGGTTTACAAAGTTCTTATAATTATTTTTTTTCACGGGTTAAAGGCAATTAGATCTAAGTATTTGATATGAATTTCAACTTGATAGCTCTACGCGTTCATGAGGAAAAAAGTAATAAGTTTATATTTATTAAAAAATATATATTTTGTAATGTAACTAAAAATTTAAGGTTTTCGGAATTTTTCCTTTATGTGTGCTATAAAACGTTGCTTCATGCCAAATTTCAAGATTCTAGGTCGACTGGAAGTACCCTTTAGGTTTTGATTCCCTTGCGAGTACTTGCGAGTTTCAAAATATGCAGCTTAAATTGCTGTTTCTTTTGATTGCGTTGACATAGAAGTTTGATTTTGTTACAGCTTAAAGGTATTATAGACCTGAGTATTTGGTATGAATTTCAATTTAATACCTCTACGCGTTTATGAGGAAATGGGTAGTAAGTTTAAAATTATTAAAAAAAAATATATTATCCCTTCCAGTGGCAGAAACCGGGAGCCGGACCCCACGTCAAGTGGCAGGCATCCGGGAGCCGGACCTGACAAAACAAGCCGTTGAGTGGCAAGGTTTCTGATTGCATGACAGGAGAAGTGGCACAGCCATCTTGGCAAAATATACCGTTAAGTGGCGGGCCTCCCACGGGTGGTCATCGCGAATTTCCGCATGTTACAAAAAATATCTTTTCTCAAAAAAAATGTACAGATGTTGTATATAAACTATATATCGTTGGATTCATAATAAAATGCCATATTTATTGTATAGAAATTAATGCCATTCCATTTATAGAAATTTTGCTAGTCTTGATCAATCGTCGAATGACTAAATTTTAACCACTTTATGTATAAAAATAACTATAATCAGGAAAAAAAACAGTGATCCGTAGAAAAAACTAATTTAATGGCAAATCTATATATTTATTTACACCTATAACCTTTTTTATTACACCTCACTATACAATATTTTCTAACCACAAGGTTTTTAAAATGCTCACGGCTCGGCGGTCGACGCGTAATGGTCGGGGGGTCGGGAAGATGACGCAATTTCTAACGAACTTTGCTTTGCGCGTCAATTCGACCGTTAGTGAATGCCGTCCTTGCTTATTGACGAATGCATCTTACAAGTGTGAGCAAGCAAAATATAGTTTTGACGGTTTTATTTCGGGTGCGAAATAAGACATCGCACAGGGTCCGGGAGCCGGATCCTGCCACCCAACGGCTTGTTTTGTCCGATCCGGCTCCCGGATCTCTGCCACTTGACGTTGGGTCCGGCTCCCGGTTCCTGCCACTTAACGGTAAATTTTGTAAAATAGACGCGCCACTTCTCCTGCCATGCAACTGGTGGCGCTGCCACCTGAAGGGATATGTGATGTAACTAAAAATTTATGGTTTTCGTAATTTTTCCTTTATCTATGCTATAAGACGTTGCTTCGTACCAAATTTCAAGATTCTGAGTTCACGGGAAGCATCCTGTAGGTTTTGATTCCCTTGCAAGTGTCGAAAATTTGCGGCATAAACGGCTGTATCTTTTGATTGCGTTGGCTTAGAAGTTTGATTTTTTCACAGCTTCAAGGGACAGTAGACCTGAGTAATTGATATAAATTTCAGCTTCATACCTCCACGCGTTCCTGAGAAAAAGGGTCTTGACAGACGGACGGACGGACACACGGACAACAAAGTGATCCTATAAGGGTTCCGTTTTTTCCTTTTGAGGTACGGAACCCTAAAAATATATGCATTTTATAAGTCATGTCATTACTGTTTTAAGAATTAGCATACTATTCATTATCAATTTATACATGTAGGTACTAGTAGTAGTTTTCCTCTTAGTAGTTACTGAATTTTCCAGCAAACATTCATCCCAGTCGTTAGATTTTTGAATGTGCTGATTTTTCAAAAATCCTTTATTTAATGTAGAGACTACAGTTTTGCATAGCTATATACTTAAACCATGACTGAACCAAGGTAATTGACAATAGACAAGAATCAATTGTACAGCGCGACACATACTCGTCTCGCACCTATTCATTATTTTGTATGAACATTTCATTACGAGTAGGTACGTCTCAAAAAATCGACTTAAGTTGGTATATTTATCACGCTATATATAAAGGCAACCATCATAGGCCGCGTCATGGGGTTTTGAAATTCTCAAGCCCTGTAAAAGTCGTCGAAAGGATTTTTGAAGTTTTTCAAAATTGCGTAAATTGGGGGTCAAAGACGAAAAAAAACAAATTCCAGTAATTTCGACACCAACTCGCTTACAGAACCACTCGTTGTTTAAAGTGCTAGTTTCGTAAGTCCTTGGTTTCCCTGTCGCAGGGATTACGTAGAAGGAAAACGAACTAATTTTATAAAAAAATATATATTATTATAAAATATTAAATAAATAATTAAGGGACGATCTTACAAATCGACCTAGCGAATTAAGCAATGCTTGTACTATGGGCACGAAACGACGACATGACCCAGTAACAAATATTCGAGTTCATCGTACAAATGTTTGCCCTTGCCGGGATTCGAACCTAGGACCGCCGGCTCAGTAGGCAGCTGAAAAAGCAGCTACACTACGAACTGCGCCCTCCGCGTTCGACTATATTGAACGATTCCATTTGTGTAATTGGGTATTCAAATCTAAATCATTACAAAGAATGTGGTTGTAAGCACCTATACAGCGTTTATATTTGATATAACCGCAAAGTTTACGGGGTCTTAGTAAAGGCACTTATTAATATATTGATCCGTAAATTATTAAAAAACTCAATATTTGTTTTCCTAAAATAATTCAGCACGCAATGTATTTGTTTGTGGTTGTTTGTTGATAGTTAACATCGTGATGCCACAACTGTCACTAGTGGTAACTACGCCATACATTGACGGCTCAGAAAATTTTCAAAAGATAATTAAGGTATGCCAGTTAAGACTAAAGTAATAATTGTTATAAATATCAGATAAGCACTAAAATCTCCGTCTGGCTACTATGTGCGGTTATATCAAATACGAGTATACACACTGTATATTGAATGAATCAGCAATTTCACGATTAACCAATAAAAATTGCAAAGGATGAAACGAGTCAACAGCTTCAAGCCTACACCTGTGACAAACATTTTCTGACACTTTCCTCACTCAAGCATAAAGTAAACATAAACAGAATCCATGTCAAGTGTTCAATTTCAATGACGATGACACACAGAGTGAGGTCAAAACTGCGAACTTGAAGTTACACAAGATGTTTATTTGCAGTGAGGGAAACTTGCTGGTGTTTTATTTAAAAAAGTCGGTAAAGTGTATCACTTAGGGATTAGGCTCATGCCTCTTGAATTGTTAATTCATGTTAGTAAGAAGAAAACTGCCAAGTGCGAGTCGGACTAGCGCACGAAAGTCCGTACCATCAAATAAAATAAATGAGTTGCAAAGTAACGCAACCGATCACTTTTGTAGTATGGGAGCTCCACTTAAATATTTATTTTATTCTGTTTTAGTACTTGATGTTATAGCGGCAACAGAATTAGGTACATCATCTGTGAAAATTTCAACTGTTTAGCTATCACGGCTCATGAGATACAGCCTGGTGGTAATAGGGTCCCGTTTTTACCCTTCGTGTACGGAACGGAACCCTCAAGAAATAATCCCCAAATACAGGGTAACTCTGACTCTGATCATGGGGCTTTAATTGCAAGGTTTAATTGTGCTCTTCAAAATGAGCATCTAATGTTCTGCAACTTTTTAAAAATATCTCCAGCGTTAATTTGTTTTTTTTTTCGTACAAGGTAAATGTTATTGTCAATGCCAAACAACAGCATACAGGGGCCTAATTCGAGTGTCGATCGCCAAACGTCAGATCACCGTTAGATAACAGTCATCTCTCCGTGATCTCTCCTTTGAACTGTCATTAAAACGCCATGATGAAGCTCATCGCGTTTTAATGACACATGTGACATATCTCATCTCAGTTTTGGAAATACGAAGGCGATAACAATTGTCAAAAATGCTATTCATGTATATAAATTTCTGTTTTGAACGAAACGTAACGGACTAATTTCACGTACTACGTGGTCAATTTAAAGTATGCGCCTGTTATTTATGCCGTCACATACAAAGGAAGAAAATTTTGCGCGTCCGAATTGACGAAGTTGCGATGTTCTAGGGATATCGCCACTTGTCAAGTAGGCACACGTCAAAAGTGACGGATGGCGATGAAAAGGAGAGATCTCCATTATATCTCTAAAATTGGTCGAATACCCCCCCAGATATCTATTAAATGTTTATCTTTAAGAGACGTCAAATGTCAAATGAATAATCGCAATTTACGATACTTAACGATTAAACTTTGCGGTCTAATAAATTATGTAAATTATATATTTTTTATGTCACAAAACAAAATTAGATCAGTTAAGTGAGTAGAATCGAACTTTACATTTAAGGTCCCATAGTCAGAGGCTGTATATGACGAAAATATGGAAAAGTAAAATGTCAAAGATAGCCTAAACATAGGTATTTATGAATTCAACGTTCTGGAGGGGTCACGCATACAGGAAAACAATTAATTTGTAAGCTATTTAGTATTTAAAAAAAGTACGTATGCACTCTTTGCATATACAGCAATATCGAGTGGGAATAAAAAGTCTAAAGCCAAATATAACACTACATCCTGTTCAGCGCAAAAGTTGCTAAACTGGTTCGCTACAGCCCTTAGGGCTAAGCCCTACCTTCAAAGTTGAATTACTTTGTCGATTTTACTATTATTTGATTAGTTTCTAGCTCTTTATTTAATTTAATTTCACGAGTTAATAGCTGATAAGTTTAATTTAAAATATGTATATTTGCCGACATTTAAAATGTTGTCAATTGGGACGGTACCTATACCAATTTTTACGTCGTTAATTCAGAAGCCATTTCTGCGAATAGGGGTCTTATACTGCAATGAACAATTAGAGTAAAAAGTGAATCATATTGTTTTTTTTTTTAACTTTAATATTGTTCTTGACGTTTTGCAGAACAAGTGAAGTTAATAGCGCCGTCATCACAAAATTGTACTAAGGAGGAAAACAATCTAATTGGCAAACGGAAGCAATTATTATTTTAAATCGGCCTATACGTTTTTAATTAAAATATTTAAAGGGGTCCGTTTTTCTTAAGAATATCGCAATTGTTTTTCCAGCCAAGCTCTGGCGCAGGATTTCGTCAATGTGATAACTGATTAGTCATCTTTGGCGTGTAGGTAAGAGGTGAAGTAGGTACATAAATAATAGCCTGCGAAAGAAAGACTACATTTTTGAAAGTATCTGTTAATGATCGTAAATGCAGTCTCATTATCCAACAATATCCAATAACCATTAAAGCTATCGATATAACGGCGGATTAATTTTTAATCATCCTATTACGGACATGATGTTGATGTCTTTGTTGCACCGCCATTAACTCAACTAAGCGCAAAACTAAAGAGACCTATGAATATACGAAATATTACGTATATACGACTTTTTGGTATTCGACACGGCAGTCAGTGTGAGATTTATTAGTTATTTGTTGAAGCGTCTGTTTACATGACATTTTGCGGAAGAGACGTGCTTAAAACGGTAATTAATTCATTTTCTAAGGCCGACTGCTCGTCAACATCTTCAGTGTTAATATTTATAAGATTAGCAAGACTATTTCAGAAGTAATTATATTAATTAGTTCTTTTATTTGGTACCAAGTCGCGAAGTAGTGGTTTTTATAAATATCCGTATTGGCTGTATGAATTATATTATTAATTATAATTATAATTCATTATATTATTATTACGCTATGGATTGTGAATTTAAAAAAATTGGTTTGGTAAACTTTCGTACGTACATAAATACAATCACGCAAAAAAATTACTTAGGCAGTTTAAAATCAGACACTTGTGCAATATTATGATTTGGCGCCACTACATGATAATACGGTAAGATAATACAAAATAAAAATACGGTAGCATAATCACTAACAATAATATAAAAAAAATACTAACAAACATCAGCAGCACACGCCGCAACAAAAAACAATATGGCACTGAACTTGATCACGGCTGACGCCATTGCGGCAGAAATTAAAAAAAAACTTATTAAAAAAAAAAACTAAATTTTATAAGCGTCGGTTGTTCCCGCGCTCTGCGATGAACTGGCATTGGTCTTGGCCTTTCAGCCGCTTATATGGACGAGCGCGCGGATACCTGATTCATAATGTTCTGTGGAAATTCAACGAAATTTATATCAATTCAATATGAGCTAATGTTTTCCCTGAACCAATTGTGAGATCATTGAATTTTCGTCGGCTGTTTTAATAAGTTATGTTATTTAGTAAAGTTCGTAACAATAAATACATCGATTCGGACCTTTGGCTAAGATTCCGTTTCCGTCCCGTTCGATGTTTCTATCTCTAATTTGGCACTTTAACTGAAATTCCAATTCCCTCGAACATTATTTTCAACATTTGTGTAGGTACCATACAACATGTAAGTGACTATTTTTTAAACTGAGTTGCTCTCTCAGGGTAAAAGTGTCTAAAAATACATCCCAAGTAGGTAACGTAAGTACTAATTTAGCATATCTATGAAAAACTCAAAAGGTCAACGGAATCCTAAAAAAAAATACTTCATTTGCTTTAAGCAAATCATACTTAAATCTACATTTAGAAGCGCGTGAAAATTGTCTCTAACCACTCAATTGCTTCGAATTTTGCGTTGGACTCTATTTATATAATAAAATAAGAGCGGTGACAGGTAGCCGTAGTTACCAAAAGCAATCTAGTGAAGAAAAATATCATTGTTATGATAATATTGTCTTAAAACCATTTTGCGATTGGGATTTACCAATCTGTTGTAGTCTTTGGTTTGTTCTTCAATTACCAACAATATACATACGTAAATTTTATGGACAGAGCGTTATTAAATACGGTCGGGGTTCTTCCTTTACCATGTTTTTGTAGGGTAACGTATAGGTAATAAGAATGTTTTTCATTTTCCCAATGTACCGGGCTATGACTCTAATATTAAAATAAAACAACTTAATCAAATTATATCGTGTACATTCATTTCAGCCTCCCTGAAGTTTCGGTAACTTTACAGTTACCGGTACCGGTGTCAAAGGTTGACTGAGAAAAAAATCTTCCAATATACCGTACCGTACCTACACATTGCGTATAGTATATTGTACCTATACATTATTTTATTAGGGTTCCGTACCTCGCAATGACAAAACGGAATCCTTATAGGATCACTCGGTCGTCTGTCATGTCTGTGTCTGTCCGTCTGTCACATCCAATTTGCTCGGAATCTACTGGACCGATCAAGTTGAAATTTGGTACATAATTATAAGTAGGTATGTGACAGAAACAGCCACGTCTAAAGAAAAATAATAAAATTTAAGTATGAAGGCCACTTTCAGAGGGCTGATTTAGAAAATTCGAAAAAATCTAATATCGAAAATTGTAGCTCGTACCTATATATCAATTAAAAGGGCTATGAGAAGATCTAAACTGCATTTTTTACAAATGAAAAATAAATAGCTTACTTAAAATTTATTCTTAAAAATACATAAACTGTCATAAGTTCATAGGCAATTCAGAAGACTTGTAACTTTATAACTATGTAGGTATTTATTTTATTATAATATAATTATACGAACTATAATATAAAGTAACATCGAAGTTGGCGTTCTATCCAAACCCAGTAAGCCGATTCCAGTGTAAAAGGGATACGAACTTGACAGATTAATAATTATCAAGATAGATCGAATCAGAGGGTAAACCGGCAGGAATCTACGACCAGTTCCCGTGGGATTCATAAGCCTGTCCAGTGTTGCCATGTACATAAGTTTTAAATGGCCACAATTATCATTTGACACTGGACACTGGCTGGACTATTATTAGCGAAGAATGATCAAACCGGTCAGACTTAAGTCGACGCATTAAATTTAAAAACTTAGAGCCTGCTCAGTGCGTGCAGTATGTAATTGCGTTTAGGGCTAAGCGGGAGCTTCGAAGGCGATTTTCGAAAACTACGGTTATGGCTGTTATGTATGTTAAGCTTTCAGCCGTTAAGTAACCTTTGAGTTAATTAAGTATCCCCAATTGCTCCATTGAAAACAGCCTATTGCCTATCGTTTTTTTAAAAAGGTTATGTAAATCTGTCCCGGCTTGCCCAAATATTAGAGTATTAAGTAGGTAACATGTATAGTGCACTATCCTAACCCCAACTAAACTCGGATTTCTAATTCAAGACCAAAAAAACTACGACAGATACGTCACTGTTCAAAATTGACAACATTTAAATGACATCTGAGTTTGTTTGTTGGCTTGCACCAAACGGACAATGTTACAAGTACAATACCAGATTTTGTACCAAAAAATGTTTAAGTTTTTATTATCTCCTCTCGTAATTATGTAAAATAAATATTTCTAGTTATTTTGTTAAAACATAGAGTTAATGTTACCAAAAAATAAATTATCTTAGCGTGTTTAAAAAATAAAAAGAAATTTACTATTGTAAAAATATTTTATTGTAGTGGCAACCTTGTGGTAGTTTTTTTGGTCTTGAATTAAAAATCGTAGTATAGCACAGAAGCGAATTATAATATTGTGTTACCTACTTAATACAAATGTTGTTATTGTATTGTTTGCTATGACTACTTATAGTTAATTATATATAAAACTATTAAAATAAATTACGTAGTTTGCATTTCAATGATGCTACATAGAAAACCAAAAGGAGTCACATAAATAAACGTACTACATGTGAAGGACGATTTGTTTAATTGCCAATGATTAGTTAACGTTGTTTTATAATAAATTGTAATAACCCACACTCATTAAGTAAAATTACAACGTTATTACTTTACATAGAAAACTACCGTTGAGTCTCAAACATATAATATTAAAATACATAAACGGGTTTACTCAAACGTAGAAATCGAATATCGCACTACATATTTCGAATCGGTGCGCGATTCATCATCAGGAGAGACGATCAGTCGCGGCGGCGGCCAACCGAGCACGCCGCACCTCTGACTGAAATCCCTACGACGTGAGTAAACCCGTTTCTGTACTTTAACTTTATAACTAGGTACAGTAGGTACTGTTGCACAAAATAACTCATCTATCACTAAAGTGTACAGTTTCATCTAATTACCGTGCCTTATCATATTAGGGCGAAAATCCTACCGATAAAAAATACGTTCGAGGCACCCATCTACCAAATCCTTCTCTGGACCGCGTTAGAGCGAGCGGGACATGTATAAATCGCGAATCTCATTCTGGCAGCTCTCACACTGTAAAGCCACGTACGGTACGTTAGTACTCTTTATTATACTGTGGTAAAGCCTGACCAGAAATATATGAGGATTGTCAAGAGGGCGCTATTTATAAGATTTATATGGCAACAATATTGCAACCAATCGCAAACCACTATAATGACATTAGTTTAAATACCTGTCAGTTCCTATGGTAACCTATGTTAACTTCGTAATATCATATATAGGTGGTAATGGAATGCACTCTTTTCCTGACTGCTTTTCGTGTAGTAAACACGTGTAGGTGCACACTTTATTTATAATCTTACGTTCACGCATTTTCTTTAGATAATTTTTAATATTTGACTTTTAAATAAACCAACACGAATGACATTGACATTGTTGACAAACCATCATAAAATCATTGCCAGTGTAAGAAATTAGTTCCAGTGAAATTCCGCAATATAGCGCATCCTCGTATATTTCTGGTTAGGCTTTACTTACGTTATTTAATTAGGCGCAGTTAAAAATCCATAGAAACCCTATAACTAAAACGAATCTACGGAACAGGGACCGAAATCTGAGAAACACTGCCTTTTTTTCTAGGTGGTGTGAATGAAAGGCAAACCGGGGAAGAATTTTAAACTTAAGATCAAAAAGTGTTTCATAATTCATAATTATTTCTTTATTGAACAGATATACTTTTATAATTATTATTTATCATTCGCTCTTCTTTATGAAAAAACCGTTTGTAAAACCATCCGATAATAATGTAAGTAAATAAGTAAGTAACCTAAATTTAACTATACTGTCAGGGATGATACAAAGTGCCATGAGCGAGCGTAAGTTTGCTTATGTTATTAATTATTTCAAACTGCATAAGATACAAATACCCACTAAATTGAAATTTACCATATATGCTGTTGAATTCACTATCGATATAATATAAATAATATCGATTCGCTACACCCGGGTAGGCCCTAAAACGCGCAAGTTGTATACACTATGTATGTAAGCGGGAAATTTCCTCCAGCGGATGCACGCGGTCATTAACAACCCGCTGGGATTATCTCTATGTCGCTTTCTTCTATCTGTTATTAAATCCAGTTGCTTTATCAGAATTATATTTTAGATTATGAAGAAATCTTATTTTATCAAATTATAAAAATACTTACAATAAATATAAACTTAGAGTAAATTACGTCGAACTTAATTATATGTATTGCTATACTAAGACGCTGAACGAGGAAGCTGCTGGCCTGCAGCCCTTTGATCCGCTTCTAAAGTTATAATACATTACCGCAGATGTCAGGAAAGAAGGGTGCCGTGCCGCGTGAATTGGAATAGAGGGATAGTGATACAAAGCCGGCAAACCCTTTTCACGGCTAAGGCATATACAGTATACGTATAGAGCTTTTCTCAAACATATGCAATGAAATAAAGAAATACACCATACAGAAAAATATATTCAGCTGTTTAGCATGTTCAAGAACACAGACATGTTAAAAAAAAAATACAAATGCCGGCCTAGGCCTTGAGTTGTTCCGCCCGAAACGTGATGCTTCGAAGCCTGTTATAATTATATAACGCACGTTATGACGATATTTCATTACATGCTGCATGTATGAGAAAAGTAATTAAGTAAGATAGTTTTCATCACACTTGCTCGTAAACAAGGGTGTACATGCTAGAAAAGCGGGCGGTAAGTCGTAAATTACGCCCTAGGGCGGTAAGTAATTTTTATCTCACTTTAAGGGATACATGCTAGAAAACCGGGTGGTAACTCATATATTACGCCCTAGGGCGGGTAAGTAGTTTTGGTATTGACTACTACTACTTTTGTTTTATTTCCTCAAAAGTGTGATGAAAAACGTCGTATGTGACTCCGGTGGGAAAGGAATTCCAAACTCGTGTCATTAAAGCCTTCGGCTTCGGGCTTCTAATAGACACTCGTTTGTAATTCCTCGTTTACCACCCTTGTTACGTAATGTACTATTTACACTCGACCTTCTGTAGCTACATGGTCGTAATGTACTGTACTGTACTGTACTAGACATATGCCTATGGCCAACCAGGTCATTTAAAGAGGAGTTATAATTATGATTATGTTACAGGGTAACAATTAAACTGTGTGTAAGAATGTCGACGTCCTATTATGTACTTGTAAGGTTGTACATGTACATAGCGCATCTTCATAAAAGTAGGTAGTTTTCCTTTGTATAAAATTATACATAACAAGGCTAATATTTTTAATTAAACGTGAGGATTACCTTAGCATGGTAATTTAGAACATAAATCATGTAGGTATAAGATATAATCGTTTACCACGACAACTCAACTTTTGTTAGGTGCCTGGATTAGACTGATTGGGGCAGGAAAGGTGTGACACTTCCATTGTACGATAAACAAAAAATAATACTATAAGTACATACGAAAAAACAATGTGTAGTACTTTTTTTTATTAGTGTACAATTTAGAACAATTCTTGTACATATTTTCTGATTCTCAAGTAAGTTAAAAACTCGATTGCTTTGCTACATAGGTAATGAAATAGATAGCACCCGCCAGAAAGTATGCTTCCCAGCGGTGACAGTTTATCAATCATCTTTGTTTTCTCGTAAGTACCTCCGTGTAGTATTTCTTTTTAATTAGCGTACAATTTAGTACATTTCTCGTACATTTTTAGGGTTCCGTAGTCAATTAGGAACCCTTATAGTTTCGCCATGTCCGTCTGTCCGTCTGTCCGTCCGCGGCTTAGCTCCGTGATTTTTGAATGTGGACCGTTGACCTAAACACTAGTCTGAAACAAACTTAAAAATAATATATCGCTGATATCAAACCTACCTATGTAACTATGTAAAGTTTTAATAGCTGTGATTACTAGGTATAGATATGAAAATGACTTGTAATTGATATTGTACAGTTACCAATAAAAATCTGAAATCTGAAATCTGATCCTTAGTACTAGAAAGCTGAAATTTGGTATGAGTATGTGTATGTATCACGCCGACAAAACGGTAAAATAAAAAAATAAAGAAATATTTTTTTCGGGTACCTCTCGAACACCTAAAGTGGGGGTGAATTTTTTTTTTCGATCCAACACTGGTGTGTGGGGTGTCGTTGAATAGGTCTTTTAAAAATAATAGGGGTCTCCGACAATATTTTTTGATAAAGTCAGCAGTTTTGTAAACAAAATTAAAAAAATAGTGTCCCCCCCCCCCCCCTCTAACTTTTCAACCACGGGTCAAAAAATTATGGAAAAATTCATGAAAACGAGGCCTCATAAGTACTTTCAATGAAAACTATATTGAACAAAATCGGTTGAGTCGTTTTTGAATTATCGCAAAATTTCATATTTTTCTTTAATAGGACGTGAGTTGACTTCCAGAAGGTAATAAGTAATTACAGTTACATTAGCGTCTACGACCTTTTTATAGAGCTTGAAATATTAGTCGTAACTTAAACCTCTGTTTTAAGCCCGTCTATTGTGAATTTGTGAAGGATGAGCAACTACGGAATCCTACACTGAGCATGACCCGACATGCTCTTAGCCGGTTTTTGTAGTGAGTTTTAGAGAGAGAGATGACATAGTTAGCTGGGCGTTTTCACAAATCCTTGTTCATTTTCTTGTTTTATGCATTTGGAGAAAAAAATGTTCATTGCGACTCGTAGGAGAAATAACTTAATCCAATAATAATTAGTACCTACCCAACCTGCTTTTGAAAGTGGAAAACAAGTAAAAATACTTAAAAATTCATTCTTTTAACTATTCAAAGAGAATGCGAGGTTTACTACGAACTAGAGGCCCAATTATTGTTATTTTAATTAAAATGAAATTAAGGCTCTTGGACATCCGTATCCGGAATCGTATTTTAATTGCCAATAAATTGATAATTAGTTCATTCATAATTCGTGGTCGAACTAAATATGCGACTTTTAAATGGATGTTTTTTTTTTTTATACTGTTTCACCTCTGGCTGAAATCTTCAAGATAAATTCTAAATTGATAATATTTCCACAGGGAAAGATCTCGGTAAATCCTCAAAACATAGGTATCTAACCTACTATCAGGAATTTAACAACATGGAAACTTTCTTTAAACTTTTATGTAAAAGTTTTCGTATTCCCAACTTTTTGGAAAACTTTCCAATTTACCGATATCGGTAATTTTTCACAATGTTCTATGAAGAATATTCATGAGGCCGAGAATTATTTAGACCAGGAAACTTTCCAAATAAAGAGAAAGGGTATCGGTAATTTTTCATAATCTTCTATGAACAACATTCATGAGAGAATTTGTTATTTAGACCAGATAAAGGGAAATGTTGGCATTGGGTCGTATCGAGTAGTCAAAAAAACTGGCATTAAGAAGAAACGACTCGAGTATAAAAATGCATCCTTAAAAGAAACTCTTAATTATACGTAAATAACAATGATGAGCAACTTATATCGCGTCGGTTCAGCCCAGGGATAGTGACGCTACAAACAGCTTTCATATGGCAATAAAGGGCATATCTATTACCTACGTCAATTATTTGAATTATTAGACGTCAGTAGCGATTTGTCAAGGATTTTTCATCAACAAAATTCAAAATATTGGTTACAGGAATCCTACTCGATCCTTCGTTCTTCTTGCGAAATAAATACTGAATCCTATTGAAAAAAACTTGACTTTCATCATCATGGATAGGATAGGCTGTATTATCCAATAACTACTTGATATTTGCTGAATATTTAGTCCATTTTCCTCTTTGCTTACATTCACCAACTTTCAACGTCAGTTACCAAACATTTGTCCTTACCAGTAAAATAAATTAGTACCACAAAAAAATCGCAATATGGCGAAGGTTGTAAAACCCCCTGTGGGGGGTATTTCTTATTAATTCTATTCTATTCTTTTAAAAAAAGGCAACTGGGTACAATGAAGCTACCATTACTGCCAATGTTCTCTTATTAATCCTGCATGAAATGTTGAACTGTCAGAATCGATGCATCATAATGGCTGTCGATGAAGTCGTGATGTGATTGTTATCGCGGAGGATGTGGTTGCCGGTCGGATTACGATTCATATGAATTTCCAATCATATACCCGGAATTCACTACTGGGATCTGCCAATAACTTTTATTCATATATCCTCTTGTGAAGCGTATAATAAAATGTCAGAAATCTATTTACACGAGATTTTCACACTCAGGCAATACCCGAATGGGCTCAGGATTTCGTGTTCTACATATAATATATATCGTGTATATTATACAATACACATCATGGCGAGGCATCCATAGAACCCGATTTCCCATCGGCTTACCTATTTTATATCTTTGACCATCTATTGCACAAAATGAAATAGTAAAGCCACTTGCTCCGGCTTGCCTCGCCATTTCTTAGACGCCACGGCACTGGTGCATAATACAGATTAGGTATGCGTTTTTTAGTATGCAATAAAAATAAGGTAAGAGTTTCAGATTCAGAGATCAAATTATATTCACCTTAATTTAAACACTTATTAACTTCATTAGCGTCAACCATTGCTAAAAAAAATCCAGCAGCTAAATCCAGCCATCCTGCGTGTTGAGATACATATATAGGTATATAACATCGACACAAATAATGAGTAACCAAACTCCATAAGATGTTATAAATATGTAAATATCTTGATCTTATTGTAACGATAAGTACATATTTAATGGTGACGATAGAGTTCACCACTACCTTTACCCGCTAGCGACAGCGTTACAAACGATTTGCATGGAGAATAGTACCTACAGCCCCCCTCCGCCTCCCCTAGCGGTTACTTTGTAGAACTACAATTCTCCATGCAGATCGTTTACGTAGTCGCTAGAGAGGACGGTCACTGTAAACTCATGGTAGGGGCCCTGAGTTTACGTGTACAATTGACTGCAAACAGACCAGCACCTCTAGCATAACTGTCATGTTACGCGACATTTCTTGCGCGAGATAGTTACCCGTCTCTTTCTGTGCATTACTGTGAGAGTGTGACGGGTAGCGATGTCGCGCGATAAGAGTCGCGAAGTATAGCTGTAGCTAGGCTGTTCATGCAGGGTTTTGACGCGGGGTGAGCGGTACAGCGCCATCTGTTGGTAAATTTTTCTTGCTACGCGAGGTATCAAAGACCAAAAGATACGTATTGTTTCCGACAGCGCTGCAGTTTTACGAGCTCTGGAGAATAAAACAATCAAATCCGGGCTCATACTAGAGTGTCACTCAGCATTGCAAACGATCGGCATGAATAATCGGATCGATCGGAGGATCGGATTAAAGGGCACAGTGGCTCTCTAGGTAACGATGCAGCCGACCAGCTGGCTAGGAGAGGATCCGATGACTTGGCAATTGGCCCAGATCCTATGCTCCCCTTGGCGTTTAATCAGCTGCGTACATGGCTTCGTCACAGAACACGATCACAACACGCCGATCAATGGGCAGAAACCAGTACATGCAGGCAGTCCCGGGAAACAGTCCCATACCCAGACACACGCCTGACAAAGCGCCTGTTATCGCTAAGCAGGCCCGCCCTGCGAGTAGTAGTAGGCACTATCACTGGACACTGCACACTTAACAAGCATTTATATGTTCTAGGAATGACCGATAGCCCCCTGTGTAGGGGATGCCTGTCGGCCGAAGAAACAGCTACCCACGTGATCCTGGAATGCGCTGCCGTAGCTAAGCAACGGGCTGAAATCCTCAAAGCACCGAGGTCACTTCGTGAAGCCTGTGGAGACACCAGGAGAATCCTGCGCTTCTGGACGGAGTTAGGCTGGCTAGACTATTAGCCGGCAAATCTGTACGCACAATGGCCCGAACATACACGGGCTAAGTGCGGAAAGCGGAGCCCATAACCATAACCATAAGGGTAGCTAAAAATATAGACGTTTCAGTTTCATTTACGAGGCCTCTGGAGAACTCGACTCCTATCGACTTGACTATTCAGAGAATTAGGCCTTACCATGAGTTAACGTGGCCGTACTCGCTATCGACAGCGTAAACGATTTGTATGGAGAATAGTATAGCGCCCCTAAGCGGTTACTTTGTAGAACTACAATTCTCCATACAAATCGTTAACGTTGTCACTGGCGACTACAGTCACTGTAAACTCGTGATAAGGGTACTGCTCTTAGAGAAGAAGTAATAAGTCAATTCTACTACGTCACTCATATCATAGGTGACTACATCACATAATAGACGAAGGTATTTTTTACTCTTTTTTACAACTTTAACTTTACACTATTACAACGTATAGAAAGGCGCGTAAAGAGTAATACAATTTACATTTCTGACACATCCAGCGCATGTTCAAATCCGCATAACATATAGGGCGAGAGACAATAGCAATGCGCTCATAGGCTTGCCTTGGGATACCTGATAATGACACACCTCTAACTAACCCTGGAGCCTTGCAACAAGCGGAGCGTTTAGCGCGCGCCGTAAAGCGAGAAACGAAGGTATTTCACATGAATACCGTGATGATCAATCGATAATCAATTCATGAGTAGTGTGTAGAGTTGGTCGCACGTAGCCTGTAGCCTAGCCTGAATCTATATTACCTTCAAAATCAGATAGCGGTCCGCTTAACGCTTTCATAAGGGCCCCATCCTAAAACAGACATGTCACAGTATAAATTAAATATAAGAGACATTTCGCGTATGACTTGTTGTGAGTGGGCGGCGAAATCATACCAAGTTCTTTTGTTAGACTCACAAGATTGTTCCGGGGTCAATGGCACGAAAAGGCATGGACCAGGGATTCTCTGTGAACATTTATTTCTTTCACAGCACCTAGTAGCACAATCATTAAGTGTAAAACGCGACACGCGTTGCCAGCCGTCCGCATAAAGCCAGACATAGAGACATACCACGCTATCTCTTCCAAGCAAATGAACCGTCAAACCATACAAACTGACTGACTTTCTATGGTCGACTCTAGGCTTTTTGAGTGCGTGTCCGTCCAAAACAAACGATGTTCGGCTTTTAATACTGAGACACAAAATCCTCAATAGTGTAGGGTGTCCGTCCTTTTTACCTAAATGTCCGGCCAAACTGGCTAATAGGTTTAGCGAGCTGGCAACCCTACGCGCGACATACAAAACCTGTCACTTTCCATTCCATACCGTGTGAGCAAGACAGGTGATGCTGAGTCGTGCAACAATGGAAGTCGCGGCAAGATATGCTACCGCAGCTGCAGGGCTATCATCACGGCATAATATATATAACACACACAGTTATGCTCAGAAGCGTGATGGTGTTTTATAGTGAAAACGCGCTTGTAGTCGACCTGTCAGCGTTTTCATGGTGCACATGGTGCATGGTGTGTTTTAATATGTCCTCTTTACTGAACACACAACTAACTAATCCTCATATTGTTGGCACAATGTAACTAAAAAAAACACTGCTTATCTCGTGTAAAATCCGTTCAATCTTACCTCAACGCACTTTAGTTTCATTAGTTATTATCTATTTTCATAATATGATTTTGGTACTCGATTAAATTGTCTTTCTTTCTTTCAAACTTGAAACAAAAGACAGAACATATAAATTTCAAAATGACAAGGTAGATCCATCATCTTTTCATTTTTCATTTTTTCATTTCATTTTCATTATAACATGGGGTATCTGGTTTTAAAATGAAATCAGATGTGTAGTCTTTAAGAAATCCTCTGCGCTGTTGTCGTGCATTTCGAAGAAATAAGAACATTATTTATGCATGCTGATTGTACTCACTGACGATGTCATCCGTAGATATCAGATTTGAATAAAGTTCACGGCCGATTATAGCCTCGACCCTCATTGAAACGAAGAGAATCATACATATCAACTATAGACTCTCTGCCGATTGGGTAAGATAAGTGTGTTTTTATACGACAATCACATATTTATGTACAAGTTGCTGAACGAGTAAGTGGCCTCGTTTCGACGCTTCGGTCGATAACGGAAGGATTATGCTAATTAATGCATTAGTTAGTCAAATCCAAACGAAATTGTTATTTTTTTTTTTGTTAGCTACTGCATTATTTTAATATTATTATCTAATCGGTCATAGAGGTCGTAATCTCGGGAGGTTTCGGGAGGAGGAAGGCAAGTGTTAATACACAATATAGTTTTTTTAGTTGTTTCCAAGGCTTTCTGTATGTTGTTATGGTATCTTTTAAGAATGTACATTTTTCGGGATAAAGAAATAAGCATGTGTCAATTTTCCCGCCCACATTATATTTCTATGTAGAAACATTAAGTCATCCCTGTGGTCTGTTGTTGCGTTACGGCAGGATAAAACAACACAGTATGCTACCAAACAAACTGACGGACCTACTCAAGACTATCGCGTTTATAAAGAACACGCGATATGCCACTGAAATTTAATAATTGAATTTTGAGTAATAAAATAAACTGCCATAATACTCTAGTGGCACCATCTTGGCAGTTGGCACCATGCACCATGGACCACGCGGCCACATAATGAATGACACAGTGGTTAGGATCAGAACGAATTTTGAAATAACTAGCGCCATCTATCGAAGATTTATTATACTAAACCTTTTATTAGTCGTCATTAATTCTCAAAACTTGTATTGCGTAATTTGCGTACCATAAAATAATGAATAATTGTTCTAAATTGTTAATTTATTTAATAAAATCAAATAACAGTAAAGTTTGTGATTGTTGTCACCAGTTGTCACTGTAATGTGGGACCACACGGCTCGAATGGCTCGAATAGAGTCGCTGACGTTTATGCTCGTTCAATTATATCCCTGACTATTATTTTAGTATGAATCATTTAATTTCAAAATTAATATAATTAAGCAAAGGAGTAGTATGAAAGATCACGTTATTGAAAAAAATTTGCTTATTGCTTTATTCTTTTCTTTGGATTGTTTCTCGATGAATTATACGAAAATCATTATACTAAAAAAACGGCCAAGAGCATGTCGGGCCACGCTCAGTGTAGGGTTCCGTAGTTGCTCATCCTTCACAATAAACTGCTGTTTTAAGCCCGAGGTTTAAGTTAAGACAGATTTTAAGCTCTATAAAAAGGTCGTAAACGCCCTAGAAACTGTAATCACTTATTACCTTCTGGAAGTCAACTTACGACCTTTTAAAGAAAAAATATGAAATTTGGCGATAACTCAAAAACGGCTTGACCGATTTTGTTCAATATAGTTTTCATTGAAAGTACTTATAAGGCCGCATTAACATGAATTTTTCCATATTTTTTTGATTTGTGGTTCAAAAGTTAGAGGGGGGGGGACACAATTTTTTTTATTTTCGGAGCGAATATTTACAAAACTACTGACTTTATCAAAAAGTAATGTTTGAAAACCCCTATTATTTTCAAGAGACCTATTCAACGACACCCCACACACTAGGGTTGAAACGAAAAAAAAAAATCACCCCCACTTTAGGTGTTCGAGAGGTACCCGAAAAAAAATTTTTTTTTTAGTTTTTATTTTACCGTTTTGTCGGCGTGATACATACACATACTCATACCAAATTTCAGCTTTCTAGTACTAATGATCACGGAGCTAAGCCGCGGACGGACGGACAGACGGACAGACGGACAGACGGACAGACGGACATGGCGAAACTATAAGGGTTCCTAGTTGACTACGGAACCCTAAAAGCACAGTAACGGAACGCACTTCATTATAGTGTGACATTCTGACATTTCATTTTGTACATTGCACTTGATTTCAGTCAGTCAGTGTTTTAGCTGTAGCCGTCAGGAATCGGTATAGATTTTTAAGAAGACTAACTAACCTAATTAGATAAATGAAGTAATCTTATTTGAAAATAGGAATATACATATTTGGGTAATGTACTTTTATACTAGTGAACTTTAATATATCTTCCCAGATTACGTAAATATAAATCAAAAATTGCGTAGCTAGGTTACTTTAGCCCTGATCTATTTGAAATACTAGCACTTAATAAGCAATGATGACTTTGTACAACAGTTAAAGCTTTAGTTTATGCAATTGCATCGTGAAAGCGAATATTTTTTCAATTAGTTTCACTGGAGATAATTATAAATACTCCTTATCATTCTACGGCCTAGATTTTTTACGTCTGTCTTAAGAATATAAACACCGTTATCTTTATATTGAATACAATATAACCCTCTTCAATTCATCTTTTTTCTAAAGTACTTGTTACGAATTTCGATCTGATAATGACAAAATGAGATTATCATTAGACCTAATATAAATTTACACTGTACATAGATCTGGACATATATTTTAAGCCTATTAATATGCCAGAATTAAGTCTTAAATGCATATTAGAGGGCAGAGCATGTTGCAGTATAAATCCAGTTTATAATCATAGCCTGGGGTTTTGGGTGCACAAATGAATTAACACTAGGCAGACAGTATGCATAAATTTTTTTGTTTGTTCCTAGGCCACACCCCCTGGCAGTGAATGCATTAACCCAATCAATAATAAAATTTCATGTGGTATTTCTTCTGTTAAAAAAATACTGATTTTGAATCATCAAGAACTTCTGGTTCTGAAAGTGCAATGGACATTTTTAACACTCAACCAGGATAAAGTCCTATGGTGAGGCTTACTTATGAAGATAGTAAGCTGCACAATGAGACCTTTTGTTAAACAATGTTACATTTACTATATACAATTGAATACAGGGTCAGCATGCGTCTAGTGCTTTTTTTGGCGCTCCTTTGCTGTGGGGCTTTTGTTGCTCGGGCATATGAAGACGCCAATCTAGAAGATGATGACTTTGCCGAGTTCGAGCAATTTGACGCCGACGATGACCTCCCAGGAGGTGACCAGGGGTTTCAGGACAGAAAAGGTTGCTTTCTTCATTTCAATATTTTTTTTTTACTTAGCTTCTTATTGTGAATCGAACACAAAAATATAACAAATATTTAGAAGTCATGACTTGAACTTTGCAGTTGTACAAACCCACTAATGGGAATGTGTCCGCGCCACCGGAGTGACTTTATACTTACTTCGATGATGCTACAAAGAGGAAAATGAGCTTAATTATATCTGACACATTTTTATAGCTCTAAGGATAGTTGAAAATAATATTGTCTACACAATTTTAGTGCTCTTCTCTGTTTCAAATATAATTACTGGTTTCTATCTATACTAAGCCAAACTGAGGTTTTACTTGAAAGTTTATGACTTCAGACATTTCCGCTTTGAGGAACAATCTCTTTGAAAAGTCATGAGTCATGATCATGATATTACTTAATAAGCAAGGAATATGGTCATGACTTTTAAAAGAGTTGATGTTGATGTTTAATATTCATGGTTTCAATTTGCCTTAAAATAAAACAAGACATGCTAATTTATGCTAAGTATTCTTTTGTTTTTCAACTAACTGCCACTTTTCGGTTGCCAGATTTCAATGATGTTGAAAAAGAGGTCCCTGTTCAAAAGCCAAAGCCAGCTGCAAATGCACAGGATTTTGAAGCAGAGGTTGAGACTGAAGATGAAATCATTGTTGAGGTAAATATTAATAATAAAACAAAACGTCAAAGTAATTACTGATAAACCTGGGGTGTAAGTCACAGAATATGAGTTGATTTGCCTTCAATGTATTGAACATGTGAAATACTAGTAAGTGTTGAGGTCCTGGGTTTGAAACAGGGCAAAGGCAAATAATGGGCACTCGAATATTTGTTACAGGGCAGTTTTTATGTATTTATTTATATGAAGGCCAGCATTGCACTTGTGACTCCTCTGGTGTTGCAAGTGTGTATGGGCGATGGTAATCGCTTTCCATCAGGCGATCTGTTTGCTTTAGCTGTCAGCTTACTGTTAGATTGATTTGTGGGAGCTTGTACAATATTTTATTTATTTATACATATATATTACCTAAGTGTTAATTCGTTTAGCAAGGAGCCTATCAGTTTTATAACAGAGCTGATATAAATTTTGGCAACTTGAGAAATCAACAACTTGGCAGATTTTACTGTGTGTGATGTTCTGTATAAAAAAATGGAGCCCGATTTAGACCTGCCTTATTAACTCTGTCAGAAATAAGAGACAAACTCAAGGTCTCACACTGATAATCTAAAACAAAACCTTTTAATACGATTCGTGAGTATGCACGGAAGAAAACTTATAAAACTTTACCTACTAAATGAGCAAGGCAAGGACGGTTTTGAAGGTAATCAATTACGTAATTGGCTTAGTTATGTTATTTGCTAATTAGTACAAGATGGGCAATTTGTGGTTTTTATTTGTCTAGACAGCCAGACTAATTAATTATCGAAATTACCTTAAAAACTGGCCATGAAAACTTTCTAAGTAGCAAGTTTGTATTTCTTTTCGCTTTACTATAAGACCTTCCACTACCAGTCAACCATTATTAAGCTAAACTTGTACAAATGAATAAATACATAAGACCTGTAAAGTTATAAATTTTCCATGGAAAACTCCCATAAGTCTCAGTCATTAAAATCCATATGAAACGGGTTTACTCACGTTGTTTAAGTCGAATAATTCTTGACAGGTTTCGAATCGGTTCAAGATTCATCATCAAGAGCTCCGATCACTCGCGGCGGCGTTCAATCGAACAACGATTTGTTTTAATGAATTTTGTTTGATATCCGGATTTCGATTTTTATTGTACAACGTAATACCGAAGAACATTTAAAATCATCGCATTATAATATGTGAACACTGAGATTTAACCATATCACCTAGTTTTCTCTTGTCGATCTGTAGATTTTCTTTATTTCAGGACGAAGACAATGAGTTTGAGCACTTTCAAGACCCGGAGGAGTTTGAAGGGTTCCAAGATAATGTGCCGAGGAACACTGAGCAACCGAAAATCACAATTTCCAAGGTAATTACCTAAATTTCAAAACGTAAATACTGATCAAGGTTTTGACTACGTATTTGGGTGGGACATGGGTCATACTCCTCTCTGCAAATTAAGGTTTTCTTAAATTGGAAAGAAATCAAGCTACTGGCTGAAAATTTCGATGCTTTAGTGGTTTTGGTGGAACAATTGGCAGTTCACCCGTCTGGCCCAGAAAGCCAAGGAGCCGCGGGCTCATATCCCGCTCAAGGCTTACATTTTTTCAATTCGCAATATAAACGTGAAGTATATTTGAGAAGTTTTAACAAATACCACCGGTCAAGGGTCAATAATATTAATGTCACCGACCTGTAAAAGCGAGCTTACTCTTTTTTTCTTACTGCACAGTTAAGAAAAAATTATTAGAGGTGAGATATTTAGATTTTTTCTCAAACATGCATTGAAATGACGTCATAACATGCGTTGTAATATAACAGGCTTCGAAGTAGCACGTTTCGGGCAGAACCACTCGAGAGAACCGTAAAGAAATTACATACATAATTGAAGGCCTAGGCCGGGAAGTATTTTTTTTTAAAACATGGCGTCTGTGTTCATTAGATATGAGCGCCGATGGCCAATTCCGCGGCGGCGGCGTGATAGGCAAAATTCCGCGGCGTCGGCGGCGTGACCTTGAGCTTTAGATTTTTATGAGGGAGCAATTTGAGAAAAAAAAACCTGGTTTTTGTGACTATTATTTATTTTAATAAAGGAACCAAGTATGTAAACAATCATATTTTTTTAATTGCACACAAATATAACTAATTAAACAAAACAAAACAAAAAATAACACTGAATGAAAATTCTCAGATTTATAATCGAAATAACATAAAAACATAAAAAGCATATAAAACCATCACAATCTTCACTTTAAAAACGTGTCTATGTTTTAATACAAGTCTTAATGTATAAATATAAATCAGTTAAAGATTACGTTTCCAGAAAAATAATCATATTAAAACTTAATATTTTCTTCGGTTTCCGCGACTGTCACACATTTAAATAAAACAATTTAAACGGATTATATTAATTATTTGAGCCTCCCTGGCGTTTCAGTACCTTTACAGATACCGTTGTCAAAGGTTGACTCAGAAAAACATAATTTTTCTCTGTCAAAGTTACATTTGTGCAAACTACCCATTTTATGAATATATTGAATGGTTTGGTTTGTCCATGACATGTTCGCAGACTGCAGACCAGTGTTCGGCGTTGGCGGTTCTTTCGCCTCAGTAAGCCTTATAGTGAACCGCTGGTAGATATTTTAAATAAAATAATAAATACCCTTCTGGCACATGTGTAACTGTCTTTACACATTAGGCCCATCTGGCATGTATGAACACCTTTATTTTTTAAATTAATATTTATACTCATACTCATACTCATACTCATTTATTAATAAAATGTCAACATTTTACAAGTCAATATACATTATAAAAATTCTAATAAATTTCAACATACAAGTTATTCTAAAAAAAAAAAAAACATTAAGTAATTATTAAATAAAATTTGGAATAGGTAGTTACATTATTAGTATTATTAATTATTATGTTATTTCATTATTAAATTCGTAAAATTCGTCGATGTTATAAAAAGCATTGGTTGTTAGCCATTTCTTTAATACATTGAAGAACGTTACATTATTTTCAATATCTTTGATATTGACGGGTACTTTATTGTAGATTTTTGGCCCCACTATAGACATTGTTTTACCCGACTTTGCTAGCCGACAACGTGCTGTGGACATCATGTTTACGTGTTTCAGTGCAATACGTGTGCTTTTGTATGTAGCCAGTGGAAAGAGATGTATATTACATCGAACATGCTTAATTATGTAAAAAATGAATTGTGATGTGAGTGTCATTATGTTTTTGTCTTTAAAAAGTTGCCGGGCGGGAGTGCCTGGTGCTACATGAGATATTATTCTCAGTGCTCGTTTTTGGAGAACAAATACTCGCTGCCAATCCGCTGCTGTGCCCCAGAATTCAAGCCCGTAACACATCGTCGAGTGGAATACCGAAAAGTAGCTAGATCTAAGTTGCTGGTCTGGTAGCACCTGTGCCAGTCTGCTCAGGGCAAAACAAGCGCCCGATAACTTTCCACAGACAGTCTCGATGTGTGCATCCCATTTGAGTGCCGCGTCCAAGGTCATACCCAGGAACTTGGTTGTGGTTACTTGGGGCAGTACTTCCCCATCTACAGCTATTGTGAGTGGAGCTGGAGGTGGGCCCCCAAGGTTAATGTGTATGACTTGTGTTTTTAGCAGATTGAGTACTAAACCATTTGTACGGAACCAGTTTTGTAACTTTAAGATGTCAGAGGCAATTTTGTTCTGTAGTTCTGGGATAGTACTCGCTGTAATTACATTACACGCGTCGTCGGCAAAAATGAACATTTCGCCATCTACGCTTTCCGGTAGGTCATTGACTTGAATTAGGAAGCATAAGTTTGCAAGGGAAGACCCTTGGGGTACGCCTATGTCGATTCTCCCACTCTCTGATGTGATTCGACCATTATTAATAGCGACACATTGGTGTCGTTGTTTTAAAAACTCCAATTGTCCTATAACTTTGGAGATTGTCTTTACTCCCTTTTCCCTTGTAGACCGGTACGACTTTAATATATTTTAGTATACTCGGGTATGTTGCGGTCTTAATTAAGTAATTAAAGATATTTACTAATTGTGATAATAGCAAAGGCAAACTTATTTTAAGGAGATGTGTAGATATATTGTAAATATCGCAAGTATTTTTATTATTGACTCCTTTAGTTACGATGTCGAACAATTCCTTCTCTGTAAATAATTGGAATCTTAATGACACATTGCTCGGGTCAGAAGATCGACACATAAGTAGGTACGCTGTATGTGGACTGGCGGTGGGGGCGCGCACGGTTTCGGCTGCACTTAGAAAAAACTTGTTTATGTCATTCGCTAGGCGCTCGCTTGACTTATATAATTCGCCGGTATTATCTCGCAATAAGTCGATAGTATGCTGGCGTTTTGATGATTTACGGCCTGTATATTCGTTAACGATCTGCCAGAGTGTCCTCTGTTTGTTTGTGGACTGTTCTAAAGTGTTGCCGTAATGCGACTTTTCTGCGGCTGATAAGGAAGATTCTAATTCTAATGAGTGTGATAGTATTAACGGAACTAGTAGTTGTTTATCAAGCCCGGCGGCCGATGCGTTCAATAGATAGGATAGTGTATTTTTTTGTGTTATTATGTCATCTGTGACCCAAGGACAATTGGGTTTACTGATTATGATTATAAAATGGGTAGTTTGCACAAATGTAACTTTGACAGAGAAAAATTATGTTTTTCTCAGTCAACCATTGACAACGGTATCTGTAAAGGTACTGAAACGTCAGGGAGGCTCATATAATTAATATACGCGATCTAATCCGTTTCAATTGTTTTATTTATATATATTAAAACTTAACAAGCATATTTGTTAACATCACAAAAATTTTAATCACAATCTCTTAGTCACAACACAATCAATTTCAAAAGCTAGGTGGCGCCAGGTACGTTCAACACATTTTAAGAACTCATCATCGTGTCAGACTCATATTATGACGCGGCTCAAAAAAAAAACAACACGCGTTCACTCGGCAAAATACTTGACTCGATTGAAGCCATCGTGCGACCGAACACGGACGCGGGTGGGATACGTTACGAGTGCGAGCGAGAAAGCAAATCGCAACTTGTTGCGCCGGCGCGCCGCGTATTTCACACGGCGGCGGCGCGCCGACTCGAATCCGCGGCGACGGCGGCGCGCCGGCGCGGCGCTCATATCTAGTGTTCATTAACAGGCTAAACAGCTGAATTATATATTTTTTAGTAGTGTATTTTTGTATTTCATTGCATATGTTTAGGAAAAGCACACTACGTGCTTGGCTTTTTTTTTAAAAGGCTTGCCGGCTTCGTACCACTATCCAGCCTCCCCGGCAAGCCCTTCTTTCTCGGCGTCTGCAGTAATAAATAAATAAATACTAAGGGACAATCATACACAAATCGACCTAGTCCCAAACTAAGCAAAGCTTGTACTATGGGTACTAGACGACGATATACATAATATATAAATACATATATAGATAACATCCATGCCCCAAGAACAAATATTTGCCGGCCGGGATTCGAACCCGGGACCGCCGACTCAGTAGGCAGGTGTCTACAAACCATATACTATTGCTCTGATAAAACGTTCCCCAGGTGCCTATAATGATCCGGCCACGCTGGGACGCGTACTGGCTGGAGGGCATCCTGTGCTGTCTGCTGGCCGCCTACGCCCTGGCGTACGCCGTCGGCAGGGCTAAGAACACCGCCATCGCCACCAACTTCCTCAAGCTCCATAAACCGTTGTTGGACGACAACTTTACGCTCGTCGGTAAGTTTGACTATAAATCTACATTGTTATATAATTCTAAAAAGATTTGCAAACAATACGGTATTTGATGACAGCTCAAATCAGCTACTCTTTATGAAATGTCAAAAAGTATTTGTTAGTATGAAGTTTGAAGCTCAAATCAGCTACTCTTTATCAAATGTCAAAAACGTTTCTATGAAGATACTGTCTCGTGACGGCATAGAAATCAGTAGTCAAATCATGTTTTCTTTTTAGTTTTTGTCCGATTAAGAATAGTAAAATGTCCAAAGGTTAGTGGTAGTTTATTTGAGTCCGTTTATTTTTTTATGTATGTGTAGTGGTTTCAATTACATAATTGATTTTCACTATACTCAAATACCGTATTATTTACAGCGAGGACTTATGATTTCAGGCATAACATTTTCTGCGACGCACATTACTTTTCGTTTTGTAGAAGGTTGCCTGTCCACTGAAGAAAGAGAAAGACGAAGGAGAAAGAGTGAACCAATCAGACTGCGTCTTTCTGAAGCCCAAAAACAATGCATTTAAAACAGGAATGTGATTGGTACAGTTTACACATCCGCTCTAATAGTCAGCCTAATCATTGATGATTACAGCGCCATCTCTTGATAAGTTTCTTTGGTCTCATCATCACCACAAAACAGCTACACGGGTTTTGACCAACTTTCGTACAAGGATATGATATCTGGACAGCAAAATAATCGCTTTTTATCTGACTGTGATAAAAAAGGAGGTCTATGCGGAATAAGTTCGAGGCAACTTCTAGTCTAGAATTAACATTTTTGATAATTATAATTATAATATTCTTTTCTGATTCAGCAAAGGAAAAGTCCAACGCGACTCAAAGCTACTGGCCAATTATTACCTATTATTGAGTATGCGCACTGGCTGCCTCAAGCGACATAAACAGCTGTTGTTCACACGGTCCAATAATAATGACTCGTTACGTTAAAGCATTTACTATAGGATTAGTCGATATAAAACTACGACAGTAACAAGGACACGGAAAGAAAAGTTTAGTCACCTTACCATCTTTTTCCAGTTACCGCGATTTTAAAGTTTGGCACGAATTTATACACACTAATATTATAAAAGCAAAAGTTTGTGAGTGTGTTTGTTACTTCTTCACGCTCAAACGGCTGGACCAATTTTGATAAATTTTGGTACGAAGGTAGCTGACACATTGGGTTAACACATAGGCTACTATTATCCCGAAACATTTAGTGGGATGAGTGGGTAACACCGTGCGGTGCAGTTAGTTTTTTTAATATTTTATGAACCAGTCGGTATAATCAAATAAAAATAACAGTTTTGGGTTCTGTGTTAATAAATGAATGAAATTAGGTTAAGCTGAACACATACAAAATTTTAAATTTTGTCAATTCACGTGTGTTCAACAGTTGTAGAGTGACACACAAAACGATCATTTATTGAACAATCGTTTATTGACTACGCGGTTGGCGCAGTTTTTAGAGCACCTGCCTACTAAGCCGGCGGTTCCGAGTTCGAATCCCGGCCAGGGCAAATATTTGTGTGGTGAACTCGAATATTTGTGCTTGGGTCATGGTTATTCTATGTATTTACGTATATATTTATCTATATAAGTATGTATATCGTCGTCTAGTGCTCATAACAGAAGCCTTCTTAAGTAATTTAGGACTAGATCGATTTGTGTGAGGTTGTCTGATATGCCCGCAACTTCGTCCGCGTTTTTTTTATTTACTGTAGACGGATAAAAAGTGTCCTGTAACCATCTTTGGATGTCCAGCTATCCCTGTACTAAAATTGGTTAAAATTTGTCCAGCCGTTTCGGTGTGATGCGAGGACAATGGATATTATGACCAACAGATGGCGCCAGGCTGGCACGGTTCCGCACGTCCATACAAAACAAATGACGATCCTGCATCACGCTATTAAGACTTTTTCTGAAATCATGACCCCACTATAGAAAACGGATTTCTAATACAAATCTAGAACGTTATAATCAGAGCTCGGCGTGGGTGAGCTGTTTTCAGCTGTTTGCATAACATGGATATACCTTGTCATGCCCTTGCCCCACGTGCCCCATAAACGAATGAAATTATTTATTTAGGCTGCCTTTCTGCTTCGAGCTTTACGTCGCAATAAAAAAAATTGAACCTACGGAACGTGATTAATCTATTTTGTACAGCTTTCCCCTTAAGTGGGAAAACAGTTTAACTAGCATAAAAGCAAACGTCCTTCGATAATATATTATCCATATGCTACTATGAAGGTTAATCATCAAACCTCTTTAGATAGGCAATAAATCTTTTATGAACTGGTCTTTATCTGCTTCTATCAGTCAAAATTTAGAAGACGTCATCTCTAGAAACCCAGACTTAGATTTTTTTAGAGTAGGTATGCCGAAAAACTTTCGGAAGCTACAGACGTGGACAGCATTATTATGTACAATTTCACTCCACTCACTACAGTGGATGTAGAAAAATCTTTTAATATTAAACCAAAGGCGAAAATCGTTAAAAAATTAAAATATTGAAAAACTAATAGTCATTTATTACTATTGTAACAGCACAGAAAATTTACAATAAATAAAAAAGCTTAATATTCGTTTTGTAATGCATGTTCAATTTAGTTTAATCATTTCAGTGTTGTCTTCTTTTATTATTTCTTTATGGGTACACCTTATCCATACTAATATCTACAAGACACGACTATATGACATTAATGACGTAAAAATAGGCACCCACGCCGAGGTCTGGTTATAATAGTATAGATTATTGATTGTATTTTCCCAGGTGAAACGGGCAGCGACGTGGTGTGCGTGGGCGAGGACCGCGGCTGGCGGCGCGAGGCGGAACACTGCTTTACCATGTGGTGCAGCGGGCGCGTCTGCTGCGAGGGCATGCTGCTCACACTCAAGCTCATCAAGGTACGGGAAACATTTATTGAGCTAGAGCCTAGACCACGTGGCGGGCTACCTATGCGATGCATTTACCAGTGTTCTATGCAATCTATTGATGAATGTATGGTGGCAATTTTACTACTTTTAATTTTAATACTACTATGTGAAATTCTATACTTAAGTTGACAGTAGCAGTGATTTTGATGCTGACTGTAGAAGAAGAAGAAGTGCTACTAAACGGATGTGATGGCGAGAAATTGCAAGGCGAACTACAGCGAACAAGGCGAACTAAGGCGTCTACAGCGAAACTAAAAAAATAAAAACTTTTTTCATAGATCAGTATAGTTATTTTCTAGGAATTTGATAAAGCTATATGGTCATAACTCACAAGTTTTTATCTGACCTGTGCTACGACTCTGTTTTTGCCTACTTTGATCATACGTTCGGTATTATTGGCCACTTTCTGTACCAACACTTCATACCTGTAATTTTTTTTACGTCACCCTAGGTCGTAAGTGGGATTTTCTGCCCGCTACGCGGGGAGATAATCCCGCTTCCTAGCCAAGGCAAGACGTAAAACTTTATGGCCCTCACCTATGGTTCGGGCCACTAACACCTACTATCTGCTCATTTACGAATTCACCTCATATATATGTAATTTACTTTTTACAGCGTCAAGACTTAGTGCACGTGATCGCGGGTAGCGTCCGTCGGACGCCCGACACCCTGTTGGCTCGTATCGAGCTCGGCAAAGACGACAGCGATCCCTTCGTCCTCTGCATCGCGCAGAAGAAGATCGCCACCCGCCTGGCCAAGGAGATGCAGGACTTGGTACGTACTAGTCCCGACTAGGCGGGTCCACACGAGGCAATTGCCGCGCGAGGAATTCGGCGCATGCCTTATGGTAGCACTCCACTTGGCGTTGCGTGTTCGCGTAGCGTATTCTCCGTGTTTGTCTAAATATTCGTATGAAGTCCAAATATCACAAACACGACATCCACACATGCGAAAATATATTAAATACGCAAAATATGTTTGCCGTCGCTTACACAACTGAGCGAGCCATGTGTAGACGGTGAACGCAAATATTTGCCATATTTGCGTCCTTTGAATCCTTTGATGTGTGACCAAAAACCGACAAGCGAGCGGATACGCGTGTTTGCCTATTTGCGCTATTTGGCATTTCGTGCAAATATGGCAAATATAGACGAATAAATCCTCCTCACATGGTCGTATTTGGCCGAATAAGGCAAATACGCGAACACGCAACGCCAAGTGGAGTGCCAGCATTACGGATATTCCGTTTCGCGTGATACGTAAGTGTCGCACGCCATTTCGTTTTATCTGTCATAAACTTGACCCAAGCAAAAACGTGTACGTCCACACTGCGCGCGGTAAACTACCAAGGCACCTTTGAGCACTTTGGCTAACCTACATCGCCTACCTCTCTTTGGTTGGTCTACTGACTACTTATTTACCAATTAGTTTTTTTCTGAATGCTTTAGTCCTCCGGAAAATATGCTATCTCTTTACATTGAAAGGCAATATTATTCAACAGCTGTTCCTAGCATCATACACAACTCAGCACTTTAGAGTGCGCTTATTTTTCAGAATCAGTTGATGGCAATACCAACTCTTAAGAAAACCTAGCAAACCCTTGATTTTGCCAAAACGGGAGTGACCTCGAAACCTACCTCTATCTACCTAGGCGTTTTACCCGGTACTTGGTCACTGTCGCATAATGGAAAATGACATGGGCGGCTGACTTCTCTTTGCCTTCATGCATTCATTAGCAGAATCAAGTGAGATTCCTCACTTACACTTTTATGTTTTAGATATCTGTACCTTACGATGTGTCTCATTCGCCTTTTGCATCACCTACTCATTAAACGTTTTTTAGGATAAACTCCACTACCCAAAGGTTGTCTGGAAGAGATCGCTCTTTAGCGATAAGACCGCCTGTTGTCTACCGTTTTTAATTTGTTTGTTTGTAATTTCTCGTGTAAACGTTTTTTGGTGTGCGATAAAGCGTACTTGTATCCCTTGTATTCCTCTTGCAGAGATTGATTGGTTGTGTAATGTGTGTTGCAGAGCGTGTTCTGCCCCGAGCGGCGGCCGGGCGACAAGCACGGGCTGCCGGCCTCGCTGTCCGTGATGTCGGAGACGGGCGAGGCCACGGCGGCCATCTTGGACGCGCGCGTCACCGCCGCGCTCGCGCAGTACCACGAGTACATACAGTACATACACATATCCGACAAGTACGCGGGGCCCAAGCAGATGGAGTGAGTATACCAGTGTAACACCACCATCCTCGATTTTTTTTTTTTTTTTTCATGTCATAGGGGCAAACGAGCAAACGTATCGCCTGATGGAAAGCGATAACCGTCGCCCATAAACACCTGCAACACCAGAGGAGTCACAAGTGCTTGCCTACCCGGGGGACGAAGATAGAATGCCTCTATGCTAGTAATTTCACCGGCTATCTTACCCCCACACCGGAACACAACAATGCAAACATTGCTGTTTGGCGGTGGGTTAGCTGGCAAGACGGTAGTACTACTACTCCAGAAACCGCGCTATTATTATATTTATAATATGTTCTCAGTCAACCTTTGACAACGGTAACTATAAAGTTGCCGATACGTCGGAGTAGCTCAAACAGTGAATATACGCGATATAATCCGTTGAAATTGTTCAATTTAAATGTATGACAGTCGCGGAAACCGTAATAGTAGTTTATGCTCCTGCTACATAATGAGAGGCCTTAAAACATGAGTGTCTTTATGAAACGAGCCGAAGGCGAGTTTCATAATAGGATCACGTGAGTGTTTTAAGAAAACCTAATTAAGTAAAGTTGCGTACAGAATATTAAGAAGCGAATGTTTTTGTGTTGTGTGGCAGGGAGCAGGCGGTGACGAAGCCGCCGGACACGGAGCGCGTGCTGCTGGTGTCGCTGGCGCTGGGCCCGGACGGCGGCGGCGCGGAGGTGCGGCCGCTGCTGCTGCTCGTCTTCCATCTGCTGGAGAAGGTCAAGCGCACCAGGCTCAGCAAGGAGGTCAGTGGTAGCTATGGGAAGTAGGCTAGTTTGAAAAGGAGCTCAATTAGATTCTATAGTGCCAATAAACTACAAAAAATAAACAAATTCATATAAGTTTTTATTTTTTGTTATTTTATGAATTAAAACTAACATTTTCATAGTAAAATATTGGGAAAGCATAAGTCTAAGGTAAGTATTAGTTTTATAGGCCAACGGTGACTTCGGGTGGATTGGTCACTGATGGGTAGAGTAGTTGGAGTGTGGAGGTATGTTTGGGAAAAAATACCTGCAACTGTTTCCAAGATATTCAACTTTCATTGGAACAAGTGACAGGATCTCAGCCAATATTGAAGCTAAGAATTCCAATTTTTTTTGTAAGTTCAGGTTTAGTATCATCTTTAACCCATTCAAACCCTTTACCGCATACGAAGCCATATATGGCAGATATGAACTTGGACCTTATTGGCACAGATCAAGGTTCAAATTCAAACAACATTTTTTTTTCTATATGCGGTAAAGGGTATGAGGGCGCTATGATGACCAGCTATCGCTTGTATCGGAATTTAGGTTATTTAAATTAATAATACGTGTGTCACGTCGCGTCATAAATCCATTGTTACGTGTGGGGATGAATGGTTACGTTAGATTGAAAATGTGATGCTCCCAGGCGTTGGCGAAGTGCGAGAAGCGTCGCCAGAAGGTGGCGGAGGCGTGGCTGCGGGGCGCGCACGCCGCGCGCCAGGAGCAGGCCGCGCAGCGCCGGGAGGAGAAGCGCAAGCAGGAGAAGGAGAGGATACTGGCCGTGAGTATCCCATCCCATCATTTCTTTTTAGAGGAAGCGCAAGCAGGAGAAGGAGAGGATACTGGCCGTGAGTATCCCATCCCATCATTTCTTTTTAGAGGAAGCGCAAGCAGGAGAAGGAGAGGATACTGGCCGTGAGTATCCCATCCCATCATTTCTTTTTAGAGGAAGCGCAAGCAGGAGAAGGAGAGGATACTGGCCGTGAGTATCCCATCCCATCATTTCTTTTTAGAGGAAGCGCAAGCAGGAGAAGGAGAGGATACTGGCCGTGAGTCACAGACCACCCCTACTAGACGGAGCATGTAAGGCGACCCGTAAGGCTGATTTAGACGAAGACAATTTTGAGACGCCTAAATGACGGCGCCAGTGATTACCGCACAGCACACCTCCGACCGTTTAGACAATGACTATTTTCAGCCGCCTAAATCTCGCCGCCAGTGACCAGCAAGCCGTGTTTACACAGTGCTTTTTTTCAGTACCAGTCATTAGTGGCAGCGAGAGACGCGGAGGGGGGGTCACTGGCGCCAAAAAATAGGCCCGTGTTCTATTCCGCGCCAGCGCTGGCATGCCGCGAAAAATGGCGCGGAAAGTGTTTATACGGTGCCATTTCGAGGCGCCGTAATTTAGGCGTCTCAAAATTGTCTTCGTCTAAATCAGCCTGTAGGCGACCCGCGCGCACCAACGATATGGTACGGCAGAACATTAAAGTATCAACACGGCGGCCACCGTTTAGTTGCGTCCATGTTTATGAGGTCTCTCTACACCACTTAACACTACAATGTACCATGTTATTTATTTAATTTCTTTTTTCGTTGACGTACGCATGGATCATAAACTAGGACGCAACTAAACGGTGGCCGCCGTGTTGATACTTTAATGTTCTGCCGTACCATATCGTTGGTGCGCGCGGGTCGCCTTACATGCTCCGTCTAGTGGGGGTTGTCTGTGCCGTGAGTACATCATTTCTTTTTGGAGTTCCGTACCCAAAAGGGTAAGAAACGGGACCCTATTTCTAAGATTCCGCTGTCCGTCTGTTTGTCTGTCTGTTCGTCTGTCTGTCTGTCCGTCTGTCCCCAGGCTGTCTCTCATGAACCGTGATAAGTAGACAGTTGAAATTTTCGCAGATGATGTATTTCTGTTGCCGCCATAACAACAAATACTAAAAACAGAATAAAATAATTATTTAAGGGGGGCTCCCATACAACAAACGTCGGTTGCGTTAACTTTGCACCCTATTTGTATGCGCCATACATGTGTAAACTTAACTTAACCCGGCCAGTTAAGATGGGAAGTGTTGTGACGGAACCCTCGATGCGCGAGACCGACTTACACTTGACCGGTGTTTTTAAATATAGCGTTTTCTCAGATACGTCATAATTTATGTAAATCTATATTTTACTCTGTGTGACAAAGACCTCCAACATTTTCCAATCTTCTCTTCCCCTTGCCAGTCAAATCCAGGTTTTGCCAGTTATCTTAACCATATAGTCCTAACTTTCGCCCCTATAATATGAATATTTATTTATTATTTATATTTGCAGGAAGACGACCCCGAGAAGCAACGCCGGTGGGAGCTGAAAGAGCAGAAGCGCCAACAGAAACGGAAAACACCCAAAATGAAGCAACTCAAAGTGAAGGCGCTCTAACTCGCAACGTCTGTCGATTTAAATGTATTAAGAGGTTTGAACTCACGTGAAATCACGGATGTTCTATGGAACACTACGTTATCGATAGCAATATTATCACTTTTTCACAAAAAAAATAACCGAATTCAATAAGCGAAATGGAGCATACATTAACACATATGGTTTTCTCATGGCTGCCTTTGTCAGAACTGGACCAAATTGAAATGGGACCACACGGGAAGCACCAGCTTTCAAATAAAAAATAATCATCAATATAGGTTCACCCAGTCGAAAGTTCTGAGGTTCTTTTTTGAAGTCGGTCAAAAATGACACATTTTCGTCCCTATTTTTTCCCGTTTTTGGCCTGAGGTACTTATCAGTAGGACTACGCAGTAGGACCAAAGGCAAATAATGTAAAAAATAGTCGAGAAGAAAGTGTCTAATGAAGAACTCCATACGAGTTCAGAACATGTCGGGCCGTTCCTGACAATCGCACGTGAGTGTAAACCACTTAATACACTTATTAAATATGTCTCACGAAAGTTTTAAAAGGATTATTCTGTTGATATCTTTACGCCTCCTTGTTTTGCCATTTCGGTTAACACTAAAAACTTATACCTTTTTGTAAAGACAAAATAACAATTTGATACAAGAAACGGAAATGTTGGTGGACTGTTTAAGTAAATCCCCGCTAAGAGGCGAGCTAGGGACCAAAACAGTATTTAAAAGTGACATTTAAGGAGGTTATTTTTAACCTTTAGATGCATACAATATTAAAAATGCCTGCATTTTATTTCTAAATGACTCAAATAAAAGTCACAATCTTTGCCAATCGAGATACTGTAACCCAGTTTGGCAAAATTACAAATGAGCAGTTGAATTCGACTTGTGTCATTTCAGTATAGTGCGACAAACTTATCTGTGAAACGGCGAAATAGGAACTACGAATGTCATACGACTTTCAGAGTCTCTGCGTTCGAGTGCTCTGTGTGATGATTGTGGAGACACCCTTCAGTTCACAGAAAAGATGGTTGCACTATAATAATAATAATAATAATTCATTTATTTCAGGCATCAAAGGCCCATAGATAAATACCTTACAATCTGACGTACATATTAAATATTAAAACACTAAACAACTAGGTCACGATGTGTTGCGTAAGTCCGTGGTGTTGGGTAGCCGACCGCGGAAACGCCTGAATAAAACTACTATACTATCATTTTCGATACTTCATGCATCTTTAGGGTTATTACGATTACTGATAAGTGATAACTCAGTATGATCGATTATCAAATCAATCAGTGAACAAAAAGGGGCTAAATCGATCTTATTTTCACAAATATCGGTACCGAAATGTATAACATCAGTTCCTGCTTCAAATCCCTTAATTGTCTTTTCACCTCACCTCTGTCTTAGTTGGATAAGTTATTTAAACAATCAACCTACAGGTTTCAAAAAACTCATTTTGATTGAGTGCGTATTATTTTTTTTTATTATGCGTTTCTAATGTTTCTCGTATTTCTTCTTTCTTTCCTTATAGAGTGAGCGTAACAGAAATATAATATTTGCGACTAGTCCATATTTTGGTCACATAATGTTCGAATGTCTGAATGTTTGAGTAACTCCTTTGGTATCATTGTAATATCAATACTTCCCAATTTTCCTGATAATTAAAAACATACGTAGCAGGTTTGCAGAAATCTGGTTTCAGTTGAAAATTATCTAATATTTTACTGTTGAAACATTCAGACATAAGTACATACTTATGCTATAACTAAGGAAGGGTAGAAAATATCGATCTTGATGGGACAAGAATGTTTAAACAATTTGGGGCTGTTATTGTGTAAGAAAATCGAATTTCTAATCAATATCATAAATCTAGTTACATTATATCATATCGCCTTTCACTCGTCCACATTAGTCATAGACAAGTGATTGAAAATTTCCTCTAAGTCTTTCTAAATTAACGTGTTTACTAGAACAAATGCTTCAAAATTCCCCTTAATAAAAAAACGATATGTCCTCAAGTACTTTATATCGGTGGTGACAACCAAAACTCACTAAAATGTCTGTCTCTAATCTTCAAAACCTCGTATATAGTTTGTAGATTGATAGTGAGATACGAACTTTGTTTAGAACACATTCACTGCCAGCAACGCATAAACATAATGCGTTCACCTTCATACAAGTTTCTTGCTAGGCCACGCCCCCGTCAGAGAATGCGATAACTAGGTATAGAAATTTGTTACTTAGTGAGTTTTGGTTGTCAAGTCTGTCCGCGTATTTTTTTATTTACCATAGACGGATAAAAAGTATCCTATAACCGTCTTTGGAAGTCCAGCTATCCCTGTACCAAAATTGGTTAAAATTTGTCCAGCTGTTTCGGCGTGATGCGAGGACAATGGAAATTATGACCAACAGATGGCGCCAGGCTGGCACGGCGCCGCGCGCCCATACAAAACAAATGACGATCCTGCATCACGCTATTAAGATTTTTCCTGAAATCATGACCCCTCTCCATAGAAAATGGATTTTCAATACAAATCTAGAATTTTATAATAGTATAGATTATCGATTACATAACGAACATATTTGTACTAAGTCGGACTCATTACTGGAGTATTTTTATTTCTATTATCACACTAATATTATAAAGGCGAAAGTTTGTGAGTGTGTTTATGTGTATGTTTGTTACTTCTTCACGCTGGCAGGACCAATTTTGATAAATTTTGGCAAAGTAGCTGACACCCTGGATTAACACAGAGGCTACTTTATATCCCGAAATAATGTAGTGTTCCTGCGGGATGAGCGGGTAACACCGCGCGGCGCAGATAGTTAACAATAAAAATTTAATTTGGGAAGACTTGAGTAAGTTTATCCATTGGAATGGCAAATCAGTGTGTGTATTGTGTGCTGTGTTTCAGGAAACACGAGTATTACTGATGTGATGTGTCAAATGCAATATTATTTACAGTACATTTTGTTATTTATTTACCTCGTAAGTGTTACCTACATACTCAGTGAGCTCGATTAAATGAATTTAAGTTGCAATTACTGCATTCATTTGTATTATCCACCTATACCTATCTAAAACGCGTCTTACTTTTCATGATCACATTAAGACACTTGCTACAGATTGTTACAAAAGGCTCGGATTTATAATGAGAAATGCACGTGACTTTGACGATTCGAGAGCAATCAAAATCCTCTATATGGCGCTCATCCGAAGTAAACTTGAGGTTGCTAGCATTGTTTGGAATCCGTTTGAAAGTACTTATATCTTGCTACTTGAAAAAGTACAAAAAGCGTTCCTCAGATTTCTATACAAGAAGGTGTTCCATCAATACCCATTCATGTATCCAACAAAGTTTTTACTGGGTACACTAGGATTTAACTCTCTTCAAGTGAGACGTAACCACAAGCTGCTTTTAACGACTTGCAATACTTTGCGTGGCCACTCAGATTGCCCCGAACTGGTAGAACAGACTGTCAGACTTGTTATTCCATTTGTTCCCAAAAATGCTCTCAGACCCCGAAACTGTAATCTCCTCGCTGTCCCGCTAACACGCACAGTAGCACACAGAAATTCCCCCATCGTTTTGGCTCTCAAACTTTTAAACGCGCTGCTGTCATCTGTACCAGAGATTGATTTGTTTGCGAGTCGATGGACGGATGTGTGTCGAATGCTCCTGAGGTATTGTGAGGTGATGGATGATTGCGGGATTTCCTAACTTTTAACTTTTATTTATATTCTTTTAAATGTTTATAAATTGTACAGTGTATTGGTAATAACTGTAATGCTGTATAAATTTTGATTGTAAATAAATAAATAAATAAATAAATAAAAAACAAAATCATAACATAAGTGCTTTTCAATCCCTGTTGCTTTTGGACCGCTTCTTTATTTGTTTGCTGTGGCGTCGGGGGCACGTTGAATTGCTTCACCGCTTGGTCGTTCAAAAGGTTAAGCCAACAGTTGGCACCTTTAACCTAAATTAATTCTGTGCAATAAAGTGAAATGACCCAGTGTTGACTTACGGTACAACAACATTGTTCCGCCTACGATGGTTATAGGTACGACTCGTTGTTTCTCTGCGATATCGAATCAGCCCGTCAAGCAGAACTGTGCTTCTCGACTCTTATCGCGCGACATAGCATCAGCGTCACCCGTCACTCTTTCACATTAGCGCATAGAAAGAGATGTATCTCGCGCGAGAAAGAGTTGCGTGTCACAGTTGTGCTAGAGGTGCAGGAGCACCAATTAGAGACATTAAAAGCTAACCGTGGTGCGTAGAGATAATGGCCACGACGAAAAAGACGTTGAGGTAATGTGGAGGGATATAGAAGAGGAAGGATATGGAGAATAATCAATAAATGCCGAATGATGGGGAAGAATGGAAGGTAAAAGCGAGCTGCGACGCCGATCCCAAATAAATGGGATTTGTTCCTGATTCGTCGTATTCCTCATTTGTCAGATTCTTATTTCGTCAGAATGTATTTACACGACTACCTATCCGAGAAAGAAGATTAATGTTTAATACATTTTACGAACAACTTTTATGGTGAAATGGAAGTAAGTAATTTATAAATATTTCGTTTTAAATAAGGCGTGTAAGTAATGGTAAACATTAAATACAGAAAGTGGAATTTGGCAATTCCAGTTTCATTTGATACTGAAAATCCGACGAAACGAGAACCCAGCGAATCACGAACGACGGGTCGAATAATTGCAAAACTGAAGTGGCAGAAATAGGACTACATAGCTGATGGATGTCTCTTCAATGGTTGATCGCGCACCAAAAACATGCAGCGCGGGTAGGTTCCCCACTGGTGGACTGGTGAAGGTCGCTTGAATTTACTGGATGCAGAGGGCGCAGGACCGGTCATGATGGCGATTCTTCAGGGGTAGCCTGCCTAGCACTGGACATCTTTTGGCTGCTTCGAGATGTATTACAAATATAAAACGCTTATTAATTAAAGCAATATTTATTTCAAATATTTATCATTAAATAAGAAAAAATAACAAAATTTGTTAACAATGTTAAGTATTTCTAAGTCACAAAAGCAATGTGGGTTAGCTCTAAATAATAGATAATATGAAAAACGAATTTTTGCCTTAGTGCTAAGTATTGGGAAGAATCAACTTTTTGACCAGTTTTGAGTGTCTCCGGCGCTCATCAAAATATATCTGGAGTTACCAGGAAATCGGTCTTTTATATAGTGTTAGTTGTGTTTATTAGGTTTAACAACTGGAGTCTTGAACTTAAACATAGAGAAGCTATTATTTAAACGAAGCGAACAGTTGTGGACATGTAGGTTGAAAAGTTGATTCACCCATTTATTTCTAAAAGAGTGTGTACCGAAATGAGATCTACACAGTCTTATAATATTAAACTTTGCACAATAATATTAAAATTAAATGTTTTATTCAGTAAGACACATGAAATTATCAGCAGCAGTGTAGCATGTTTCTCACATTTTTACAGTCATATCATAAAGCCTTCTCTTTTATCATAAATTTGAAAAAAAAAAACATTCAACACTGGGATGTTGTATGATACAACTTATAAAAATTATCCATGATATAACTTATATCTCGCTTATAGATTGGCAAGTACCTGTTTCGCGGGGCAAGTGCGCAGGGAAAGCTCACCTACCATATCGAAACATCGAAGAGTACAGATGTTATACTACTAACGTCATCTTATAAACTATAGTTCTCGATGTCGGTACGCTCGTTTAGGTTTACTTCCTCCATATTCCTATTTTGTCAACATTCCTATCTCGTCCACAATCCCATTTCGTCCACATCCAATTCTCAGATCGTCCACTTCCTATCTCATCTACATTCTGAAGTTATCCACATTCCCATAGAGGTAAAAAACACACTTCCTTAGTTGATAAATGGCTTGCAAATTTCAAAATCGAATAACGAAGATAGGGGAATGTAGACGAGTTGGGAATGTGGACAAGATGGGAATAAGGACGATATGGGAATGTGGACGGGTTCGGATTGTGGACGAGAGGGAAATGGAGACAAGTTGGGAATGTAGACGAGATGGGAATGCGGACGAAATAGGAATGTTGACAAAATGGGAATATGGACGAAGTGAACCTAAACGGGTATGCTTGTCTCTCAGCCGCACTTGCCCCAACTGGTCTTAGTTACAGGAAGTTTACAACAGTATGTTTACCTGTCTGTGCGTGTTTAAGATCATAATGGATTCGTATAAATTTACAATTATTGCTGAAATGCACAAAGTTAAGCAATGTGGGTCGGTCATACACAGATTTAGTTTTGTTTCCCTATGGAAAGTTTAGGATTTTTGGGCGTAAATTTTATAATTAGACTCATATCCACATCAATGCTCCCTTTATGATAATTTGTGATGTGATGCATCCAAGCGTGTTAAATTTTGGGTACAGAAGAGATTACAGAAATTTTACGTTTATTTTTTTTACTATATAGACCAGCTAATAAAGATCCATGGTACTTCAGTGCCATAAGGGCAAGTGAATGTAAAAAAAACCTGTCATTTTGTTTGAATCATTTGTGTCTTGTGCCCCAGCATAGGTTCAAAATATTTAAGAAAACAGCCTAATTCCTCATGAGAAATATGAACTTTTTTTACCAAAGAGTAATTATATTAATATGTTTATACATAATGAAATTGTCATAGCAACATCAAATTTAATGTAAAACTATGCATACAATGAAATTGTTTTGTCTGTATATGCTTCTCTTCGTAAAAAATTGCAGATTTTTTTGTAAGAAACATTGCACAAGGTGTAATAGTAATTATAATGCTCTAAAATGAACTATTTTGTACTTTTTGGTTGCCCAATAGTCATTATCACATTGCTTTTGTTTTAAAACAAAAGACTGAATGACATGTTGATAAGGGCAGTAGAAAACAAATCTATAGTTTAACAGTATGGTACTTCTTAATAAAACTAAATATCATCAATCTAATTTCATGGCAATATACAAGAGACACTTACGGCCCAGCCACGACTTCGGCGGCAAGCGGCAGCGGCGAGCGGCGGTCATACGAGAGCGAGACACCGCACTCGGACCTTTCTTTCCCACCGATGACTTGCCCCCAAGTCGTGGCATGTGGGTAAGGCTTAAGATAAACCACAGCCTAAAGGCCAAATTTGTTAAAAATAATCAGATTATTTAGACAATACAATACTACTTTGATAAAAGTATCAACCGAAAAATATATCTCTAGATTTAAAACTACACTAAATATCTCATTAAAATTAAATAGCTGCAAGTGCATGGTAGTAGGATGTGCATCTGTGACTTAGAAAGAATGCAAAATATTTGTTCTCAACAAAACGCTCATAGGTGGTACTTTATTAAAGGTAACAGTAAAACTGTCTTAGTATTATTAATCACATACTCCCATAGTCAACAAACTGAATAACGTTATCAAACAATTACCTAAAAGTGGATACAAAATAATGTATTTCTCATATCCCTATAATTTGTACCCATTCCAAATTTTTGAGCAAATTTAGTTAAATGCTTAGGATAGAGGACTCAAACAGACTTCCTTGACAGAGTAACTCACTGAGGAGATCATGCAAAATTAACCAATTACTAGGAACATCAACATACAACACCCGCTAATCCATGCTATCTGTACAAATACACTGAAAACGATCCAACATTAATTACTTAGATCACTTCATACTAAATACTATTCGCTACCCGTTGTCACTCATCCTTAGTTTGTTTTATAATTAAGTGGTGTTGCACTACATATTGACAGTGGGTTTCGTCATTCATCGACTTGCAGTTTCTGGATGCGAGTTGAGACTCCATCTAGCTCGGGGGTGTCCGGACTGGGTTGAGGTTCCACAGAGAGGTTAAGGTTTTCGAGTGACTGGCATCGCTTGGCGGGGCACTTGGCCGCATCGAACGTGTCCTTGCTGCACCCACTCGTGGAGGGTTCCAGAAGAGTGTTTAAGTAGTCGCGTCCGCTGTCCGCCATGTCGCTAGCCATCGCATCGGAGTTCTCACTCTTTGTCCGATGCCGCATGGGCAACACGTAAGGACACAGTCTGTTCTTGTTGGTTACCCGTTTCATGCAGTACCCCACGGTGACGTTGGAGACGTAACGCGTGTTCAACCGCATCATACCGTAATTAGATTTGGACTCGTGCAAATAGTCCCGCCGTGCCTCCGTTATCGCACTAAGCATGCCCAGATCGTGCAATGCCTTATCCAAGTTGTCCAGATTCATGTGGTAGCGAGGATTCTGTAAACGACGCAGCAAAAGATCACCAAGGCTGTTCGTGACAAGGTTATCTTGTGCTCCAACTGGGCACTTTTACATAAACTTTATTCAACGACTTTGTATTTCATGCTGTTTTTCAATTTCGATCAATGCTAGGACATTTGCATAGATTTTTTGGTGAAAATAAACATCACAAAAAAGTCATAATAAATAACGAATGAATGACAATAAAACTGCTATGTTGCTAGTATTCAAAATATAAACTAAACATAAACAATAATAGGGAAGGGTTACTTTTAACACTGGGTACATTAAAATAAAATAATACGTTTGCTTATAAAATAAATTATGGATAAAAAATCGGATTTTTCGTGTAATTTGTGTAAATTATGCTAGAAACCGTATTTATTTTATAATACAATAGAAGTAGAAGATTTTTAATGACGGATGTACACTCACGCTGAAGCTGAACCCGAGGAATTGCTCTGAAATTGGAAATTCGGAGTTCGCAGCATAGACAATGCTATAAGCTACAACATTTTTAGCTTTATCGTAAAGCGATTACATGTCGCTCGCATAGATAAGAGTGTAATACTGGTAAGTCGCTCGTGTCTTGTCACTCCTATATGGAAGGTAAAAAAGAAACCCTTAGGGAGTAGAGAAAGAGAAGTCTTTCCTATGGAAAGACCGGTATCTTTATATATCATGCTAGACATGCATTAACCTTAGCTAAGTTAGCTATTATTAAAATATGTCAAGCCTAAAATAAGTACAGTCCGACCAAAAAGAGTAGAAATTAAAAAGTGGCAATACTGTAGTGACCTCCCTTTCTAATCAATATAGGAAAACGGGGACGACACTACAGTATTGCCACTTTTAAATTTCTACTCTTTTTGTTATACACACGAGGACAGATGATCCCTATAGTCATGGTATAGTCTGACATACACATGTAAGTATTTACCATGGACCTAGTATATACTATAGTATACCTGGTGAACGATAACGACAAAATGGACTGTATAATTAAAAGAGAGTCCACACAACTACCGTGATTTTACATGCATGAATTTATTGTGTTACGGCTTTATGATGAGATTGCGTTCCGGCTTACCTGGAGATCTCTTAGGCGGAGCTCAGCGTCTGGAGAAGGCAGTTCCTTGGGCTTACCCAGTGCTGGATCCAGATACGGTCTTACCCTCAGTCCTACCACTAAGACGCACATACAGGTGAACAGAAGCCGAGTCGCAATCGTAACAGCTTTAAGATGGAAATTAGATGACTTGATGCACTGCCTTGGCTCGCGAACCCCGAATTATCGATAAATCTTGGGCTACTTTTCAAAAGTTCAACGTGCTCGAATCACACGGAACGACCGACTCTCTGGGTTGCCACACTAACTCGATAGTGATGTGACAACCAGTGTTGCTAGACTAATAATTAAAATTCTACCATAAATCGGCAATATTCAACATACCGCCCACCTAAATGCGACGGCATACTCAAGAATGCCGCGGTATTTAATGCGATAATACTTAAATCTACGAAAAGGTGCTGTTGTGAACAGTACGTTAACTAAAATACGACTACAACGAGAACTTAAACTACTACAATTTTAAAATTACCTAAGCGTTATGCGCCACTGGCAAGGGACAAATCTTGACGACTGGTCTTTTGTACTGGCCAGCGGCAGTTTTAACCGTTACTACTCTACATACACCATCTGCACCAGGGTGCAGTGCAACGATACGCCCTAACGGCCATTTAAGGGGATCTAGCGATTCACCAGCTATGAGCACCATGGATCCCACGGTGATATTAGAATGAGCCTTGTCCCACTTTGCCCTTTGTTGGAGTGTGTGTAGGTACTCAGTTTGCCATCGGTGCCAAAAGGTTTGGTGTATTTGTTGAATGAGCTTCCACTGAATGAGCTGCTGGATGCTAATTTTTAAATCTACAAATTTTTCCTCGGGCATAATCGACAGAGGTTCTAGGGTTAGGAAATGACCCGGGGTTAAAGCGACGAGATCATTGGCATCTGAGCTATGAGGCGTCAAGGGGCGCGAATTTAACATTGCCTCTACTTGTGTAAGCACGGTGTAAAATTCCTCGAACGTCAATCTCTGTGCACCGACAGCACGAGCTATGTGCGTTTTTACCGACTTGATTCCCGCTTCTGCTAAACCATTAAAATGGGGACTCCCAGGAGGACTAAACGAAAACTTAATTTCTTGGGACTCCGCAGCCTTTTGCATGATAGAACCAAGATAGTTACTGGCACCGATAAAATTTCTTCCCTGGTCGGAAACAAGATGGCTACACCGGCCACGACGGGCGATAAAGCGTCTCAAGGCAGCCAAAAAGGCCTCCGTGGACAATTCAGATGCAAGTTCGATATGTATAGCTTTCGTGGAGGTACACACGAAGACACAAATGTACCCTTTAAAAGTTCTGGCACTGCGACCTCGTCCGAAAGCTATGTTGAAGGGTCCACCGTAATCGACAACTGAATTCGAAAAACATTTAAGTTGGTTTACACGATACGATGGATAATTGCCCATAAACGGGGCAGGGGCAAGTTGGGGACGAACACGAAAACATTTAACACAACCAGAGATTACCGATCGAATGGCACGTTTACACGACAATATCCAAAAATGTTGTGCAATGAGATTTTGGAGAGTTTGCGCACCAGGATGCATAAAACGAATATGATATTCCTATATGATTAGGGACGTGAGGCGGTGGGAGCGGGGTAATAGAAGAGGGTGCTTTGTTTCAAAGCAGGTCTTGGCATTAGCCAAGCGACCGCCCACCCTGAGAAGACCCGCCTCGTCAACGAAAGGCGACAATTTGCGAAAACTCTTCGGAAGCGAATTTGACGAACCCCTTTTAAGAAGTTCGAACTCCGACGAAAACACATTCTCTTGCACAATTTTCACCAAGAACATGAGTGCCTTATGAATCTCTGTTGGTTGTAAAGACCCAACGACACGACGTTCGACAATTAATTTGCAGTTCTCCGAAAAACGAAAGCAATAAGCTAATACATGTTGTAGCATTTTTAATGACGAGAACCTTTCGAGAAGAGTGTCTACTAGCTCAACCATATTAGACACTAAGAGAACGGTAATTTTTTGTTCTTCATGGGGAACGTCATTATCTATTGATAATGCCGACTTCGGCCAATTTGCACTGGGATACCTAAGCCAAGAGGGCCCGTCCCACCAGCAAGCTTGGTTAACCAAGTCTTGAGGTAGTAACCCACGTGATCCACAATCTGATGGATTATCTGTGGTTCTGACATGATGCCAGGAGTCAGGAGGAACAATTTCTTGGATGTGGCTAACACGATTAGCCACAAACGTTTTCCACTTGGAAGGACACGATATAATCCAAGTCAATGCGACACTTGAGTCCGACCAAGCGAAGACCTCACTTACAGAGTGAAAAGGTTTCAGAGCCTCCACGACTGACGCTATCAAATCCGATAACAGAACCGCAGCAACCAGTTCAAGACGTGGCACCGATAATTTACGCAGGGGAGCGACTTTGGACTTGCCACAGGCTAATTGGACGGCGATATCACCGTTCTTACCTATCGTACGACAGTAGGCGACGGCACAAAAGCCTCGTTCCGACGCATCACAAAAACCATGGAGCTCTAGTATTTCAAACTCCACAACAATACGACGAGGAATAGCCACAGAGCTCAGCGACGGAACCTGAGCTTTGAATGCTTGCCATTCAAGCCTGATGTTTTCTGGAATATCGTCATCCCATGAGACACCAGAAACCCAGAGCAACTGCATCAAATACTTGGCGAGAAAAGTTACAGGCGAAATAAAGCCCAATGGATCATGGATCCTGGCTATCTCCGAAAGGATGGTGCGCTTCGTGCATCGACCGTGATGAGAAGCTACAATACGAAAACGAAAGGAATCTGATTGGGGTTGCCATAACAATCCCAATATCTTGAGCGAAATGTCAGACGTTTCATCGAAATGTTTAAAGTCCTGTGAGTACAGGTCCGAGGATGGAAGGTTGTCCAGGAACTCACTACTGTTAGAGGTCCACTTCCTCAGATGGAAACCACCCGACGACAATATTTTTGTGAGTTCCATCTGAAGTGAGCGGGCCTGCTCAACAGAATTCGCCCCAGTGACGACGTCATCAATGTAAATATCGCGAGCGAGGACAGCTGAACCAGCTGGATATTCTTCTGCAGCGTCACTGGCCAGCTGAGCCATGGTACGAAGAGCTTGGAATTGCGCAGCCGAGACTCCATATGTTACCGTTTTTAAACGATAGTCACGAACAGGACCGGAAGCCGAGGGGCGCCACAGAATACGCTGGAATTCAGCGTCCTCTCTAAAGACCAGAATCTGCCTATACATCTGCTTAACGTCGCCGGTGAAGACGACGGCGTGCCAACGAAAGCGTATAAGCAGGTCGAAAATATTTGTCTGAAGTTTCGGCCCAGCGAGAAGGGTGGAGTTTAAAGAAACTCCTCTAGCGTCCTTAGCGCTGGCGTCGAAGACGACACGAAGTGGAGTGGTTACTGAGTCACGCAGTATACCGTGGTGAGGAATGTAATAAAACTGACCCTCATTTGTGGAAGGAGGATCTGCTTCTTCTAAGTGACCACTCGACGCATAGTCGTCCATGAATTCGACATACGACCTTTTGAAGTCAGGGTTGCTATTTAACTTGCGTTCCAACGACTGAAATCGTTTAAGAGCGATTTCGCGCGAATTGAGGAAGGTAGGTTTATTCGTAGGATCGACGAAAGGTAATGGGACTACGAATCTGCCTTCTTCATCGCGGCAGTATTTAGCACGAAAATAATCTTCGCAGCGTTGGTCCTCCTGCGATACGAAAGGTTTAATTGGAGGACTAACATTTTCCAATTCCCAAAATTTCTTAATGGAATCATCAAGCGACAAGGTTTGCGAAGAATTCGACACGAAAAAACAATGTTTGTTATTGTTACGACGAGAAACGAGAGCATTTGTTGGGAGTTGACTTTGGTCACACCCTCCCATTACCACCCATCCATAGACAGTATGTAAAAGAGTGGGTTGTCCGGGCTCCCCTCGCTGTATGCCAGGTAACAACGATGAAGCGAAAATGTCTGCATTGAGCAGCATGTCCACTGGCGCCGGGCGAGCGAAGTCAGGATCAGCAAGCGATAAATTCTTTATGTGTGACCACCTTGACGGATCGACAGGTTGTGTAGGTTGGTCGGCACATATCGACGACAAAACGAGAGCTTCGAATTTAATATTCGACGACAAGGTTGTATTACCGAACGGCTTAATTTCGCACGATAGCGAACCGAGCGGTTGAGCGACAGAATTGCCAATGCCGTACACGGCGTGTTGGCCACGAGAAATGTTAAATCCTAGCTTTTTCACGCAGGAAAATTACAAGCACTACCGCAATCGAGAAGTGCGCGCACTGGTCGGAATTGACCCAAACTATCCCGAATTAAAACTTTTATAGTCGAAAATAAAATAGTACTTTCCCCAGTCAATGTAGTTAAAACCGTTTTGCTATTATTATTGCTACTGGGATTACTAGGCGAAGCGTTATCAGCCACCATGGTCTCGGGCGATTGTATATTTTGAGTGAAATGTAACAAAGTTTGATGCGAACGGCTACACACACTGCAACGAGAAGCACGACAAGTTTTCACCCTATGAGCGTTCGAAAAACATAAAATACACAATCCCTTTTCCTTCACAAAATTAAAACGACCATGGTTATCGAGTTTTAAAAATTCACTACATTTGGCAAGACCGTGCTGACCAGTGCAAAAACCACAAGTTGGACTTGAAACTACAAATGCTGTTTTATTTTTAGTCAACGGCTTAATATTTGGAACCTTTATGCTTGAATTTTCTAATGCTTTGCTTCGCTTCTCAATAAAGCTTTTTAAATCATCAAAGTTTGGAATATCAACGTTTGAAGTAAGCTGTAGTTCAAATGCTTCACGAGTAGCACCATCTAACTTCGACCACAACAAATAATACAGCATAAAGTTTCTGTCAGGAAGATCAAATTTTGATAAGATATTTAAGTTCTCATTAAATGTTCGAAAAACCCTTTCTAAATCATTCTTGCTTTTAACTATTTCACAATTCAACAACTTTTCATAATAAATAACAGCAATTTGTCTTTTCCTGTCATAATAACTGGACAGCGTCTCATAAGCGTTAACATAATTGTCACCGGACAAAGGGAAACTTTTTATTAATTCATAGGCAGAACCCTGTACACTCGATAAAAGGTAATGTAATTTTTCAACATTACTAATAGTGTTCCGATTATGTATTAGCGAGTCAAAAAGATCTTTGAAGGACACCCAGTTCTCCAATTTTCCATCGAAAGGTTTAATTGATATCTTAGGCAATTTGGCTAAGTTATTTTCTACTATTAAAGGTTTAATTTCCACTTGATCACTTGGAGCACTTGGTGTACTTTGCCTCAGTCGACTTTTCACTAACTTTAAACGATTTTCAAATTCTCGTGTAATATTGTATTCGTTAAGACGTTGTTCCCTTGACAGCGGCCGTAAAATTCGGATTTGCGCTTCATGAAAATCTTTTTCTATGTCTTTAAAGTCCGATTCATTATAACCGTGCAAATCTGAACTTTCGATATGTTCTAAACGCATAATACAATAATCCCGTGCGACACGGTAAGCATCCACAGTTGCCGGTTCTAATTCACTACTATTGTTTGTGTTCATCCATTTTATTATAAATACAAACCAAGACACTAAATAAGTAAATATCATACAACACCGCGTAACATAAACAACAATGTAATATAACCTGCAAACTCCAAACGTCAATGCCAATCGAAAGTCGAACTGACGTTTAAGGTTAAGGTTGTACAGATAAGGCTATTTTCACGAAAAACGTTCCGTTGTACGCTTAAAATATATTGAGTCTATGAGTAGGAAATTGTACTGCCAACATAAACGAACGAAAGCGACAAAAGATGGCGTACAATTAACACGACAAATTATAAGCCAAGGCAATTTCTCAAGTACCTACGAAAGTTAAAAATAATCAAATTATTTTATAAAATCACGGAAAATTGCATGAAAACTCACGACAAAAGGTACTTTTCAACAATATTCGGTGAGATGGACCAAAAAATGAACGATAACGACAAAATGGACTGTATAATTAAAAGAGAGTCCACACAACTACCGTGATTTTACATGCATGAATTTATTGTGTTACGGCTTTATGATGAGATTGCGTTCCGGCTTACCTGGAGATCTCTTAGGCGGAGCTCAGCGTCTGGAGAAGGCAGTTCCTTGGGCTTACCCAGTGCTGGATCCAGATACGGTCTTACCCTCAGTCCTACCACTAAGACGCACATACAGGTGAACAGAAGCCGAGTCGCAATCGTAACAGCTTTAAGATGGAAATTAGATGACTTGATGCACTGCCTTGGCTCGCGAAGCCCGAATTATCGATAAATCTTGGGCTACTTTTCAAAAGTTCAACGTGCTCGAATCACACGGAACGACCGACTCTCTGGGTTGCCACACTAACTCGATAGTGATGTGACAACCAGTGTTGCTAGACTAATAATTAAAATTCTACCATAAATCGGCAATATTCAACACCTGGACTGCTCATTGCTTCGTTCGAACGGTCCAAGTAAGAAAGCCGGCCAAGGAGGCAGTTTGTCCCACTCTGCTGGGGTAACCAAATATTTAGCTATAAAGAGGGACTCATCCTTACTCCATTTTATTACAAGTGTAAAAATGTATAGGTATTGGCTGGCAGTGTAGCTAGAATTTATTTTATATACCTATGGAAACTCATAAATAAATATAGTGAATGTTAGCTACTATGCCAGCAATAACACACTTTTGGCTCCCGTTATTTTATCAGAACGCAGCAATCCCGTAATTGTTAATTTGATTTGATAAATGACAAACTTCGTTAAGTCATACTTAAAAACAAAACAAAGGAAAAACATATTCTGATGTATGCAGGTACGTGGACATGAACACATTTATGAGGATATAAAAAGGGGTGGTTATTTGTAGGGTACCATAAATTAACTAGGGAGGTAAAAATGTAAGTTTACCGTTATTTTATAAACTACCTGTATGACTCTGTTTTACCAATGCAATACTACGCACTACTTTTTATTACTGTACTAACGGTTACTAAATATATGGTGAAATAAAAAGCAAAAAAAAAATAACAAAAAAAAATTGACAAAAAAAAAACTAAAAAGCTAAAAATAACCCATTTAAGTTCAGACTACGTTTGAATCACGTTTTGAAGACGATGCCAAACCACTCATTTTATATTTATATATTATATAAGTATATTTTTTGTTTTTAGTGATTCATATAAAATACTTATGGCGGGGTGATCTGGGAGGTCTTAAAGGCATGCATCTCGTTTGAGTTATCTCCTAACTTCGGTGCTTAGAAAAGACATTTCCATTCATCCGCATTAAAAAGACGTGCTACCGATTGTTTCAGAAATAATGGGAGTTTCTGGCCATCAATTGATAACGTGATTAAGTTTTATGAAAAACCTGGGACGGTTAAACAACCCGCAGTCAGGCCACCCAATCGTGCTAAACTTAGCAAATTTGATAATTTTACTTTGACAGCTATTAGGAGGAAGGTATTTTATTATTCGATATAGTTTGACATAAGTAAAGGAGTAAGTAAGAGTCTTGCTCATCACTAGTAAATTCCTCATTCAGAGACAATTTCAATATGGCGGTTTGTTTACATAGTTAGCAAGTTCTATTGACGGCGACTATACGATTGCTACTACTACTACGATTACTTAGGCGGGTAGCAATGTTCTAGGTGGGCTCGCCCTGCGGGCCCTTGGGCTCGCGCGCTACGCCGTCTCTGGGACGCTCCGCACCTTTGGTGCTACACGGAGCTCGGACTGCGGCCTCGTGGGGGGACGTTCGCCCTTGGCACAGATTAATATAATAGTTCTTCGAACAGATACCCATGTCTGAATAAAAAGGCAAATACCTACCGCTTTTCATGCCTACTCAATTTAACAATGGAGCGACCTTGAACGCGTGGGTCGTTGGCCGCACGTGCCGGCAAAACGAGGCTAGGGTTGACACCGCTTAGAAAAGATTTTATAAAAAATCAATATAAATGAAAATACGATAGATTTATTTAAATTTATTAGTAAAATTTAATTATCATTAGGTACCTACTAGAAATAGGTATTCACATGCACTGCGGCACACAATCAAAATCGTTTAAATTTCCGAGTAGGTATATCGGAATCTTACCTACCTATTCTATCTGAACATACCAGAAACCTGAAACAAAAACAACTCTCTGTGTAGGTACCTAAGTAACCTAAATATATCCCGATGACAGTAGGTACTTACTAAATAAAGTTTGGTAGGTGCCTATATATAATGTGTTACATATTGTATAATACTAACATTACAGGCTTCGAAACAGTCACTAGGTACAAGTTGAATAATCTGATCACGCGTTTCATCTTTGCGAATGCATTCCTTGCAAAAAGGTCTTAAGTGTCATGAACAACGCCGACTTTTACGCCCTTTTAAGGCCGTGCAATGCACTCTCCCGCCACACGCACTAAACTGATTTGGTAAATCTTAGTGAGTAAATTATTGTCACTTGTTGATATAGGTAGTGGATTTTTTCTATGAATTCAAGTATATTAAGTAGGTAGGTTTATTTATTCAACATTACATGTATCTATTATAACAGTGTATGCAATGCGTTTAGGTATAGGTGCTTATTAAGTTCTAAGAATTTTTAGTAACATTTCATCGTCTGTCGGCAAAGAAAAAAAGGATAAATGTCTGTTGCTTTTATGTTTTTACACCCCGCAACACTGCAGCGCGTTGGTCTCATTCGCGACGAAGCCATTTTTTTGGTGATTTTATAGCGCGACCGGCGGCGTCCGGCCGTGAGCGCGTGTGGCAACCGACTGGCTGAGCGCGTCGACCGCGATGCGCGATGTGTAGGTATCTTTCTCGGTTCCCACGGTACACATGGGAAGCACTGCCCTTGGGCCTGCGGCCCTCGGTCGAACTAATACTAAAGTTTGTTGTCCGATATTTTCTGAATTTGACCGAATTTTTTAAATTCAATTTCAGATTCCGACTCGGGAGCCCCAAAAACCGCCTGATACCGAATTTCAGCCCCCTCGGACCAATTTGAAATTTTTTCCATACAAATCTTGTTCTTCCCATATTTACGAATTTGACCGAATTTTCGGACATAGATTTCAGATTCATATTTGTGAGCCCCAAATGCTCCCCAATACCGAGTTTCAGTCCCCTAGCACAAACTTGAAATTTAGAAAAAATAAGTCGCCATTTCGATTTTTTTTTCACGATTGTACTCGGGTGGAAGCCCCCTATGACATTTGGTCGAGCACCTCCCACCTGAGCCAACCGTTTACGAGATACGGGCCTCTTAAAAAAATCCCCATATACCTACATTATTTTTTATGCTGGAAAAAAAGATTTTTGGAATCAGGGGGTCGAAACCATAAACATACCAAATTTCAGCTCGCTACGACCATTTTGAAATTTTGACGCCTATTAACCACCCTTAGATAGCGAAGGATTATCGTAGTATATTAAAAACGACATTACTGCAATAGTGCAATGCTCAGATTGTTTTTAGTACGAATAATATTTCTCGAAGTAAAACAGATCGGAATTATCAGGTAATTTTGTAAATTCATTGTCACTCTATTAGTACTTTATCAAAGTTTGACATGCTTTCATATTAATATATATTACCATATATTACCTGAAAAAATATACTACAGCCACCAAAAGATTTCCTTTTGCAACCTTTAATTTCAGTTACCATGATGCAATTATAAGTATGTAATTTTTTAAATAATCTGAAAAGATACCACTAAGCACTGTCAAAAATGCTGACAGTTTTTATATATATTAATAAAGATTTAAATATAAAGGTTTTATCCTGACATGGCACTAACATAAAATTATTTTATTTATATACTATCGGATTGTATAGCGTTCTTAAATTTTTCCGTTAGTTTCTTAGTTGACGCGTAATAACGTTTAGCCTAGGCGTTTAGCGAATAAAATATGTAATTATTTGAAGTGAATAGTGTTAATTTAAAGAAATATGTAAACTACTAATAACTACCATTTTATTTCAAAACTACTAATCATTCCTATTTTTTGTGACTGGCAATATTAGAAAGGGACACACAACCTATGTGCAAGCTGTCTCTGTCTGACCGTGACCCCTTCACCGGTAAAATATACCTTATGTATTTACACTATGATTTAATTTTGTGTGCACACTTATTCTGAGTTCGCACTCCTGTTGTCTTAATATAAGCTCCTTGCCTTGGTATTTACTAATCCACGGACGTTTAAAATAAGTATCCGATAATTTTGCAATGCTAATCAAGGCGAATAGATACATGAAAACCTAGGACCTCCTAAATCCAGGCTCGCGAAGAAAAAAAACGAACTTAATGTGTCAGTCTATTGACAAACTGAATGTCGAAGCCGTGTCGAATCTCAATGTCTATGTCAATATAATGACAATAAAACATTACGTTTGATTTTTATATTTGTTACAAAATGCTATAATATAACAATATAGCAAATATCGTATATACAAAATGGCTGAGATACTGAAAGAATGGCTCACGGAGAGACTGCAAAGGAAAATTGTTTGGGATGCTGAAGAGTTTGGCAACATGATGAAAGATGGGTACATTATTGCCGGCGTTCTCCTCAGCTACAACGTCATTAACGAAGAAAAACATTTCCTCATCAGATCTAGCAATGCCACGGAGGAAATTCAGACTAACTGGAAATATTTGAAGGAATGGCTTCGCGAACTAGAAATTAATTTAACTGACGCTGACGTACGGAACGTGATGGAAGGCAAAGGCACCTCCTTATTAAGGCTTTTCTACCAGTTGTTTCTACATTTGGATAAAATGGATCGTGTCGATTTTATAAAACGCGAAAGAAAAATGGTTTCCAGTTTGGTAACAAAAATGGGGAATAGATTCAAAGTCGATAAAGTCGATGAAAAGAGTGAACCCTTTGTTGATTATCTGTCGAAACCTTTACTCGATGAGAAACAATTTATTGAATGGCAGAGAAAAAAATCGGAAGAAGTAAAAGAGACATTCGATTATTTGCGGCACAAATACGTCAGGACACTACGTAAAATAGAAGAGAAAAATACGCCATGTTATTACCAGACTTTAAAAAAGCCCCCGGAAAAGCTTTCCGTCAAAGATAAAAAAGATATGGAGATTTTCTCTCGGAAGTTTCCATGTACAACTAAAAATTATACATATGAAGAACTTGTCAACATGGAAACTAAAGCGGCTGAAGATAGAAAAGCTTTGATAGATTCTGAATGGGCTCAAAATTATATGGATAATCTATATACTAGACTGCATAAAAAAGCTGATTCGGAAGAGTTTCAAAAACAAATGAGAAATGCGCTTAGCAGCTCCATGTGGAACATGTCCATCAACGAGGAAGAATCGAAACATGATACCGAACTCGCGAAAAAAGTATTAAAACTGTCGCAGTTTGAAAAGCAAATGTGCACACAAATAATGGAAACGAAGCAACAAGCGAGAAATATGTTTAAAAACAGAGTACAAGCTGAGAAAGAATACGCCGAGCAAAGGAAACAACAATTCGAACAGTATCTCGATAATATTAAAGAGCAAATCCATTCAGAGTTGAACGAAATAGATTTTGAAAAATCTCGACAAGATATGTTACATAAGACTTTGTACGCTGAAAAAATGAAGAGGAAGCGACAGCACTACTATGAAACTTGCTACGAGACAACGCTATCCATTGTTGATTATGCAACAAAATACGCGTATTTTAAAAAACTTATTGGCGATGATATTCCGGAACACTATATCCACGAGTGGAAAATGTTATATTTCAAAAAACAACCAATTTTCGAAATATTGACACCGACGGAGGACCTTCTTAAAGAACATGGGCTTGAAGAAGAATTGGTCCCGGAAGTCGAAGAAATAATAAGACTAGAATTGGACAGACAAGAGGCTATGAATGACAGCGAATTCATAGAATATCATAATTATGCTGGACCTTGGAACTTGGACCAATTAATTCCTAATTACGATCCAGAGTCCGAGGATCGAAAAATTGAGTACTTAGGCACGCGAGTGCTAGGTCATGTTGTCTACACATTACTGGAAATTAAGTACCCCTACCCACCGCTTAGGCCACCGGCCGATTTGCCACAGTTTACATCAAAAGCTCTTTTGCGTAACCTTCCCGATAGAGCCTTGACCACTCCCATGCAGACTTTATTAAATTTTAGAGGCATTCACGTTGTCCGTCTAGAAGCGGTTATAAACCACTGCTTGAGACAATTTAAGATTGAAATGATCGGGTGTACTGATATTGAGTTGTCATTTGATAAATTTCTGGCCGCTGCTGTAGAAGAGCCAGAAAAAGATCTCATTAAGCTAATGAAAACAGAAGATGATATTGTCAGTAAAAGTCAAGAGCCTTTACCTGTGATTGGCGCTCTGCCTCCTAATATTAAACAAACCCAAACTCCAAAGACGATCCCTGAGGAAGATATAGTATTATCACCAGCAGCAGACTTAGGGAAGTATGCCTACGAAGCTCTGAGTGGTGGTGATGCATTAACTGACTATTTGTTGGCAGCAATGATCGTGGAATATTTGAAAGCGCAAGACGAAATAAGAGGCTTTGTTATAATTAATTACCCAAACTCATATCGAGAAACCCAAATTTTGGAAGAAGCTTTTTCGGGACGAGCCCCTCCAGGAGAAGAAGGTTTAGTAAATAAAGATGACATTTACTTAGAAGAAGCTATTATCAATCATCTCAAAGGGGACAAAGATAAATATAAGGAGGTCCGAAAATCTATCTTAGTTAACAATCCTCATAAAAGAGACATTGATAAACCATTTGAAAGCTATTTCACTTGTTACACTCATTTAAAAGAGACCGAAGATATTCTGCAAGAGCCCATTATTTGGGATTTAACTGACGACAACTCTGAGCTCATCGACAGGTTTTACTCTATTCTGGGTATCAATTATAGCATGTACTATGAGGTTATAGAAAAAGAATTTTTAGCACAAATGTGCAAATATATTATTGGGGATGCAGACTGTATTATGTCTATATCATCGTGTTCTGACCAGCTGTTTGGTGAAAACGTGTTATCCAATCTTAATTTTCCGTCTGCAATCGATAAAAAAACGAAGTCTAAAATCATTAAGCCCGAAACGTCACAAGGCAGCAGAACAAGAGATCGATTAGGAGCCAAATCGAGAAGCGAACAATTGAAACAAAAAACTTCAAACTCAGACCTCAATGTCGTCAAAGATGCATCTTCTGTAGATATGTCACATGGTGATTCTTTAATAACATGCGAAAGAGTAGCTGAAGAAAATTTGGCAAATTTAGAATATTCAGAGGAAATGAATATTTTGGCCGGTGAGGAAGACTGGGATTATGGTTCTATACCTGTCGCTCCAATTATTGGACTAGCATTGGCTACAAGTTGGGAACAAGTGGAGAAAACATATCTTAACGATCTAAAACAATTATTTTTCGCCATACGCTTGCAGATGAATTGTTTGGCACTTTACGTGAGATTCATAAAAGATAAGATGGAGCAAATCATCACATTGCCGTCAAACAAACAGGACTTAGTTTGTAAATTTCAAAAAAGCTACAATGACTTTGAAAATGATTGGAGAACCCTTGGAGTCACGAAAAATGAATGGCACTGTAGAGTGAAAGATTTACAGATTAAACTGTATCAAATTTGTGATGACAGGAAACTATGCGCTGAACAGCATAGGCAGGCGCTTATTATGGATAATTGGACAATGGAAGAGCTGACTTCTATGGTTAATTCATACATATCATGCATGCAAACTGAACTAAATAGGTAAGTCACGGGGTACACAAGACATGCATAAATAATAAAATTAAACACTATGATCCATACCTAGTAAATAGGTAAGGTGCTTTGGGGTAAATTCGACATATTTTTAGGAGAGTGTAGAGTATGTTAGGGTTTGGGCTCGTAAGTCAGAACCTAAGAAGTATTCCTTCCAAGTAATGAGATCCTTACGTAATTGAATATATTCATCAACGCTTTGTGAAAATGGCGTTTTAATACGTTGCTTGAATTTGAAAATAAATGTAAATAAAAAGATAAAATATTTTGAATACCATTTTTTAAGGAGTGGGTAATTTCGAATGCAAGTGGGGTAATTTCGAAGCTGGTTTTTATGCAATATGAGTTTAAGAATCATATTTCTTTTTAGTTCTAATTTACCCCCGCAAAGATCCAAAAATCGCACTGCTTTTATTTAATCGACTGCAACACACGTGCCCTCACGACTAGCGATGCGAAGTGAACTGAAGCGGGGGAGGAGATGAACATGGCGTTTTGACAAGCGTTGCAAGCGTAGAATTTGTTCCCAGTTTAGTAGAAATGTGTGATTTTCGACTTATCCCCATTTTCGACTTTACCCCAAAGCACCTTACAACAGTGTTTTGTCTACGGCGTCGCCCACGAGGCAAGAGCGGTTGTTTACTTTTCGAAGGGTTTTTCGGGATACGCCCATGTCTGCGGTACATCTTTTACTCATTATCTTTTTGCAAAAAATTCGTTGAGTCACGTACATTTTAGTAGGCTGACCCCTTTTAACAGTGAAAGCTTTTCTATAAAAATATTAATAAAAGCATGGCCATTCTAATACAAAATATAATACCCTTGGGCGATATTCAATTGTTGCAACTAATTAGTATGAATATGTACTAATGTAAGCTTTATTTTTTAGGTCAATACTAACTTTTCAAGCTCTAAATGACTTCTACTTTGCTCAAATAAAACGAGTGCCCCCGAATGACAGGCTTTCTAGTAAAGATTTGACTAAAATAAACAGAGAGTCAGATGACACGGGAAGCAAGAAGAGCGGAGAAGATAAAGTATTTCGACAGCTAAAAGCAGCGTTTCTTGATCTACAGTTGAAAAATGTCGAAATAGATTATAGTAATAATCCGTTTAATTTAATCTTGGAAAATAATGCAAAGTTTGCACTAAAAGTAATTAAAGATACAAGTGACTCTTGTCGCTCTACTATCTCTAAAGAATATAATGAACTGGCTAAACTGACAACAACTACGAAGAAAAAAGACGATACCGCCTCTGTAGTATCAATTACGTCAGAGGAAGTGTTCAAGGCTACTGCTCTAAAATGCATTGAGGAATGGACAATGGGCTGTAACGGAGAAATGCACAGAGCCAGCTTACGAATTTTAGCCCTCCAGTACAAGTGCCATCAGGACATGAAATTATTCAGCGATATGATTAATAAAACATTTACGCTAGTGCAGAACGAAATCGACACTTATTATATGAATGAAATAAAGTCCGTGGATCGCCTTTGCAAATATCTTCAACTGGCGATCGAAAATGATCGAAGAATTGCTGAGCATCTTGTACTAGAACACGACACGTTCGTCATTGATCCTAATCTCATTCTGTTCGCACCCAAAGCACCGCCTGCTGAACCCGCAGTTGATGATCGTGTAACTGACCTGGAATTCAAAGTAGCTCAACTGGCACGTTTGAGTTCACAGTTCAAGATAGTGGCCTCTACGGGAATTGCACTACAACAGGCTTTTATCTATCTTTTACAGGACTTTGTTATCTTTGGCCAAGAAACGTGTGATGGGTCTCTCGTGCCAGAAATGTGGAGGCGATTGGACCCAGAGCAAATACCAAAGTTTGTGTTTCTTACATTTGGCGACACCGCATATGTCGACTGGAGGGATTTCCTTATTTTCTGTACGAATTTAAGATTTCCAACAGTTGAGGAGTTGCTCGATTTGCGTCACGATTTTCGATGTATTGACCAAAACTCGACGGAGCTTATCGGTAGAGAAAACTTCGCTGAGGTAGAACTTTGGTTCGAGCGAGATTTTGATATAGAGGATCCTTGTGCGCAACTGCGGAAAAATCTGATGAAGCAGTTCTTGTTCGATCTGTTTGAAACATCCAAAGATATGATGAATTATTCAGCGTTCCTTTTAGCTTTCTGTAAAAATCCCGATCCTATTGAAGGCTTTGTGTCAGCTCTATCTATTGCAGTAGGAAAAAAGATCTGTTACTCGGGTGACGAATGCGAGGAAGTTGTTTGCAATTTGATCAAACATAAAAAGTATAGAGACGCGTGCCTTGCCTGCGCGTTAGAGTGCACGAATAATCTCCTCGATAAAGTAATTGCCAAAGTTATAGATATATGCGACGGCACAAGTATCACAGAAGTACAATATGATCCAATCGTTGAAGAAAAAAAAATTAAAAAAGGAAAAGGAGGGCCATCAAAGTCGAAGAAGATTGAACAGACGTCGCAAAGCGCACGTCTCACTAGAGAAAAACTTCCACATGATCCAAGTAAAAATAAAATACAGTCAGCAGTTGAGGTGCGGACCACGTACATTTGCCCTCCCTGTCAAGAGGACGAGAGCGTAGATGATAAACCACAGGAGAAGGAAATGGTTGAAGAGGAAGCCAAAGCCGAGTCACCTAAAGAAGACCCTGCTTTAGCTTACGCTGTGAGTCAGAAAGTGATTTGGAATGTACTACAGATCTGCTTGCCTTGGCATTTTAGTTTAATTCCCGAAGAGAAGGTAACTCCCTACGTGGCACAGATGGAGGAAATTTTGAAGAGATTGGAAGTAGATACGGACAATCAAGATATATACATATGCCGGTTTCTAAAGCAGCCACAAGTGTGCAAACTTTTGCACAAGGTCAAGAAATTCACATCACTTAACATTACGGAAGAACTTCGTAAGGTGGTATAATGTAATACAGTTCAGAAGGAAGTATATATATCTAATTCATTCATAATGAAAACGAACCTGAAAAACCGGCAAATTTAAATCAGCAAATTCAAATCCTAAGAATAGTAAGAATGAACGTTTTTGATACTTTTCTTATTTTGTTTATTTTGAAAGGCTCTAAAGAAGAGGAAATGCGTACCTTTTCACAATACTTAATTATGCCCATATTCATATAAGTATGAAAGTTTTTTGAATTTGCAGTTTTTTTCAGGTTACATTTTAATTAGACAGTCAGACAGGCGCGGATCTAAAACGTTGTGGGTAATGTGGGCATGGTCAAAACCTGAATTTAGGTTAACCGGCTGATATCTATGATAAGGTGTCTGTAGCCCGATCCACCCTTACCGATTTTTTTGTAACACCCACAACCTTTTTAGAGGACCACGCCTGGTTAGGTTGTTACTTGTTAGAATGGTTCTTTTTCATTTTATATGCTCAGAGAATGCATCTGTAAGCCAACGTCTGTACCTATATTTTAATGATATTATTTTCATTAATTACATAAAATATTGTACACTGCATTTCATTGATTCTATGGCTATCGGCCATTCGGCGTTAAATATTTGTATTATTTTTTAGAGTTGGGCATAAAAACAACGAATCGAATACAGTCAATCGGGGTAACTTTGGCCCTTTCGAAACGTTAGCCCACACTTGTGCACTGCCAGTTTGCATTATTTTTCTGCTACGTGTTAACCTCATTCTGTTTAACAGGAATACGAAATCAATTTCGTATAATTATAATATTGGAACACCTTTTAGCAAATAGGTAAACATCCGTGTATATATATAACTTATTGTTACAAATGGAAACGATAACAGTAAAACACAACTATTTTATCACGTATTCAAATTACAAAAAAAAAGAAAATTCAAACTAGGTCTCTATCCTTTAGTCCCATCTCGTAGCCAGATTTGGTAGCTAGCTACGAAATGGGAGAAATAATCCCGATTCGAAGCTGGCTACGAAATGGGAAGATTAAAGTCTCATTTTGTAGCCAGTATTTGAAGCTGGCTACCAAATGGGAAATATAATCCCATAGGAAGCGGGCTACGAAACGGGAATATATTAAAGTCCTATTTCGTAGCCAGGTTTTGAAGCTGGCTTTCAAATGGGAAAAATAATCTCAATTGGAAGCTGGCTACGAAACGGGAATATTAAAAACTCCCATTTCGTAGCCAGTTTTTGAAGCTGGCTACCAAATAAAACCACAGAATAAGTAATAGTAGTACAAAACTTTTTGCAGTTTAATGTTCAGCCAAAATGGTACTTTAGTTTCTTGCAAGAAGCAAAAATATGTACTCATATCTTTAAGCGGAATGTTTTTTTTTATTTTATTAAATGTCGAGTTTAGTTGATTCATACGTATTATCTATTATTTATTATTTAAGTGCTAAAACAGCTGAAAAGCTTGTGTGGGTAGCCTAAAGTTATTCAATAAAAAAGCAGAAATATCCACAATTCGATCCTCGCCAAGACTAAATACAGCAATTTTATTTTATAAAAAAACACACACACTACAAACAAAACACAAAGGTTAAGAATAATATGAAAATATATTCAATACTAAACTTTGCCCGCGGCTTCAAACGCGTGGTTTTTTTAAAAACCTAATTAAATTTGCCTACTCTCATATGGGAAAATAGGTATATAGAACTCGGAAGTGTGTCGCAGTAAACCCTCAGAATACATTTTTAGTAATTGGTTGCCTACAAGATGGGAAAACATATTTCCCTTTTCGTAGCTATAGCTTCCAAACCTAACTACGAGATGGGACTAAAAGTCCATTTGGTAGCTAGCTACAAGATGAGGAAACACATTTCCCATTTCGTAGCTAGCTACCAAATCTGGCTACGAGATGGGAAATGTGTTTTCCCATCTTGTAGCTAGCTACCAAATGGACTTTTAGTCCCATCTCGTAGTTAGGTTTGGAAGCTATAGCTACGAAAAGGGAAATATGTTCTACCAAATCTGGCAAAAAAATGGGACTAGAGGTCAAATATATACCAATAAATCGCAATGGCCCTAGTCTAAGTAGTAACGTTGATAATATGTTAAGAAACATGTTTCATTATAGAGAAAAATGGCTAAAACAATCAGTACCCTAATTCGGGGATACTTTAGGAAAATTTACTTTGATAGATTTAAAATGGTTATAAAAACGCAAATATTCATAGTGCGATTGAGCAAATGAAGTAAAAGGTTAGGTCATTGTTGATGGTAGGTATTGCATTGCCACATATAGTAAAAAAAATAACGATATGGCGTAAAAACACTTTTCCAAAGTAGCCCCAGCATTTTAAAGTAACCCCGTTTTACGGCATTTTTCAACGTATAAGGAGCCTTAATATACGTGTGAAACTCCCCTACAATTCAGATTTCGTGCAATTCAGCTAATCACTGTAATTTATTATCGGGTCTTAGTCTTATGGATGGAGCATTTGCTTTGTAGAAATGGATAACGGCAATGCTTAAAATCTTCTTGGGGATATTTGAGATTGGATATTTATGCTGTTTTTATGCTTGGTTTAAGGGAAATAATGTCAAAGTAACAGATACTCGGTCAATAGGAAATGGGTAAAAACTAGTTAGGGTAAATCGCCAATTACTGGCCACACTTCAATAACTGGCCACCTCATTCTAAAAATTAACTCTGTCCCCTTACAAACAGAATACATTTTAGTATTAACGTGGCCAGTTATTGAAGGGTGGCCGTAATTAGCACCTTATACTAAAATGAAATCTGTTTGTACGTGAATAGGTATAGTTCATTTTTTGTATGAGGTGGCCAGTTATTGAACGGTGGCCAGTAATTGGTAATTTACCCTATGTTTAGAAAAGTTAGCGACAATCGATGATTTACTTTTGAATACCCAACCTTGATTCTAAGTTATTTTCAAAATGTAAGTATGTGATTAATGTATTCGGTACAGTTTAGTTAAGTACAGTCAGCCGATGAGAGAGAGTCTTACTGTGCCAATTAGTGTAATCATCTTGGAATTTTATGCCCTGTCAAGGTCCGATGCTCTCTCATAGAAAGGCGAACCAACACAATTTTCCATTTATGATATGGATATAGATTTAAGCAATTTCAAAATACAGTTCGTAGCACGGCGTAGCTGTAGCTGCTACGACGCGACGCTCCGGCGGCGGTGTCAATATTTATGCCACACAGCTGTGTCGATCGCTACGTGGAATGGAAGCGAATCAAAATAAACATGCTTCGACTTCTACGAATGCTACGAATATTTCCACAAACAAAGGAATTTCAGTAAGGCACTCACCAAGGTCTCTGTAGACACTAAGGACTGATGTATATTTCAAAACTAGCTGCTCCCACGGAAACACTAAGTTTCGGGATAAAAAGTAGCCTATGTGTTAATCCAAATTGTCAGCTACCTCCATGGCAAATTTTATTGAAATTGATCGAGCCGTTTGAGCGTGAAGAAGGAACAAACATACAAACACACTCGCAAACTTTCGTCTTTATAATATTTGTGTGATATCAAAGGAAACATCAAGAATCTTTCTTCGCTTCCAACTCTGCGTCTGGGCACTTGGTATAAGACCTCCCCAGAATCAGAACGTGTTTTGAAAATTATTCTTTGTTAGAGGCATTATCAAGTTGGTGCCATAAAACTTTGGTGAAGATTTCGACTTTTTTGTTCAATATATACTAATCCATACTATCCATACTAATATTATAAATGCGAAAGTGTGTCTGTCTGTCTGTTACCTCTTCACGCTTAAACCGCTGAATCGATTTTGATGAAATTTGGCATGGAGATAGTTTAAGATCCGAGGAAGGACATAGGATAGTTTTAATCCTGGAAATTATCCCTAAAAAGATTGAAAAGTGAGTGAACATTTCTGTTGGGGTGCGGTAATTCATGATGACATTGATGACCCTGTAGGAAGTGTAATTATTAGACCAAAAGCACAATTGCTCTTACATTTGCTTAGGTGCTTTTAACCCCTCGTATGCGGCAACCAATTCAGAATTTGACACCTCGGTGCGGCCGCGTTACGTCATTGTATGCTGCTCGCTTCATACTTTAGACGCGTATCCGTGCTTAGGCAGTTCATGAACTGGCACGGATACGCGTCTAAGCATACGAGGGGTTAATAATCCGTTTTACTAATTAAGGTGATTAGGTGGATATCTATCGTGTTGTACGAGGTTGTTGATAATAATAAATACGGAAGTAATAACTATCTCTGTGTCTGCCTGTCTTTCTGTTACCTTTTCACGCCTAAACTTCTGACCCGGTATAGATGAAATTTGATGTGGAGGTAGTTATAGACCCCGAGAAGTACAAAGAATGTTACTGCAGTTTTAGAGGTGAGAAACTTACATGTAGTTGGAGGCGGTTCGAATAGGCCTTTGTTTTGTTTCTGTTACACATTTTAAATCATCATCATTATCATCTCAGCCATAGGACGTCCACTGCTGAACATAGGCCTCCCCTTTGGACTTCCATAAATACCGGTTGGAAGCGACCTGCATCCAGCGCTTTCCGGCGACCTTTATAAGGTCATCTGTCCATCTTGTAGGTGGACGTCCTACGCTGCGCTTGCTTGTCCGAGGTCTCCACTTGAGCACTTTTCGGCCCCATCGGCCATCTGCTCTGCGTGCTATGTGGCCTGCCCATTGCCACTTCAACTTGCTAATCCGGTGAGCTATTATCGGTCACTTTAGTTCGTCTACGGATTTCCTCATTTCTGATTCGATCACGTAGAGACACCCCGAGCATAGCCCTCTCCATTGCTCGTTGAGCGACTTTGAGCTTTGAGATGAGGCCGATAGTGAAAGACCACGTTTCGGTGCCGTAAGTCATCACTGGTAACACACATTGGTTGAAGACTTTCGTCTTGAGGCACTGAGGTATGTCGGACGAAAAGACATTGCGTAGTTTCCCGAACGCTGCCCAGCCGAGTTGGATTCGGCGGTTGACCTCTTTCTCGAAGTTGGACCTACCTAATTGGACCACTTTGTCCTAGGTAGATGTATGAGTCAACAACTTCGAGTACCGAGTTTTCAACAGAGACTGGGATGGGCACAACCTTGGCATTTGACATGAGTTTCATCTTGTCCATGTTCATTTTTAAGCCCACCCGTTGAGAAACTCGATTGAGGTCATCGAGCATCATGCTGAGTTCCTCCATCGACTTTGCCATGACTACGATGTCGTCGGCAAACCGAAGGTGAGTGATGCATTCGCCATTGATGTTGATGCCATTTTAAATACCTATGTAATATTTATTCAAAGTGGTTACTACTAGGGGTTTTACTTATGTTTCTTTAAACCTACCTATCTCGCAGTTACCAATAATTCATTGACCTGATTACTTAAATGCTGGTCTTACACATCCATCCATACTTTCATACTTTCAAGTTCCACGCGGACGTAGTCGCGGGCAAAAGCTAGTATTTACATAGAGGCATTGACATCACAAATCAATCATGGAAATTTATGGTATAGGCTGATTTTCCAATAACAGCATCAAGTATCATTAAATACTAATTAAACACGTACGCAGAAAACCTAATCTAATAGTCATAATGTTATGCAAATGAGTTCATTGATGATGGCTTTAGTGAGCACTGATTTAATGTTATTTTATTCTAATCCGTATTGCATACATTATAAATTCAGTTCAATATCCTGTCGGATCTGTTTATTATATCTGAATAATATGGAGTATCTATCTGCATTTATATTTGATCTAATAATAATGTCATCTCCGTGAATCTTGTGAAAGCCGAGGACAAACTCAGCAATCTTTAGCGCTGTTCATTGATTACGTATTAGGTAGTAAAGTACCCATACCCATTCACTATTAAACAAATGAAAATAAATAGGTCATCGATAGTAGGTAAAAATAAAAACTATATCAATAGATTCGTTATAAATCGTATCTCTGTCCTGATAGGGATTATCTTCCCAGCAGAACAGAGATTTGGGGGAGCCGTTTGTTTGAGAGAGGCCTTTGTCCAGCAGTGGACGTCTATCGGCTGATATGCTTAATGATGATTGATTATGATTACGTACTAAAAGGTGCCCGCTACTTCTACCGCGCAAAAATGTATGTTTACCTTAGTTGGGTAAAACTATAAAGTAGGTATCTTATTCTTATAACCTAATTTGGATGACTAGCTATCCGATCCCTGTACCAAAATTGGTTAAAATTCGTCCGGCCGTTTCGGCGTGATGGGAAACAAAGAAAATTTCATCAATAGATGGCGCTATATACGGCTGGTGCCAGACTGCTGCGTCTCGCTGTTAAGTTTTTTTTTCTAAAATAATGAACCCCTATCCAAGACATCGGAGGCCATAAGGCAAAGTAAAGACTTGTTCGAACCCCATCAACTCATAAAAAAAAATTAACGACTGTCCCACCTGTCCGTAGTTATTGTCTCTATAATTGTTTCGGCAATCATATGAAAAGCCGTCCCTATGTGCTCATATGACCCTATTACCTAAGTACATCAACTGTACACTTACCTTAAGTACCTACGATTTGTACGTACAATAACACAGCGCCATACAACACTATACTCTCTCGGTTTGTAATACACAAAATTAAAACTTATTGAATCGGGTCTATGGCGATATTTTTGATTACCTTCATTGCCTGACGATTCGACACGGCTTCACGTGCCGTGGTCTCAGACGTACTGGTGAAACAGCGAGTTGTTACAGATGTCGGCCAAATATATCACTACCCAACGAAATGTGTAGTAAACGTACATCAAAAATGTCGCGATAGACCCGGTTCCATAAGTTTTAATTATGTGTACAATTAGTACAATTCTCCATACAAATTGGTTACGAAGTCGCTAGCGAGTACTAGCTGTCACTGTAAACTCATGGTAAAGGGTACTGTACCCAAAATGACAATCTCGCTTCCAGCTTTATTACGTACCCAAATCAAAGTAACGAAATGCCAATATCCGATGATCACGGGACTATTACGCCGGGCGATTGGCAATCCCAGCGAAGCCGATATCTGAAGGGCTACTCCAATGCTTGAAAGTCGACCGTCGTATGGTGCCGTCCTGCTCACCCAAATATACTTTAACAGGAGATCGAGAGGACGGTACTATACGATTGTCGAATTTCGAACATCGGAGTAGCTTTTCTCTTGGAAATAAGTAATAACCACTTTCTTAACGCTAGTCGTTCGTCTGCAAGCAGATAGGATAGGATAGGATAGGTAAATGGCGCGCCACACAGGGACGGTGCATCACAGAATTGATTCCGTACAAGTTCATGCCGTGATCAATGAGAATGAGATTCGGGGTTTAGAAAAAGACTTCGTGTAACGACGACAACTCACGAATGTGATGTTGCTGTTCTTCTTCATAAATTCATAATAGATGTTTTTTTTTATTTAGGTGAATGTCCCATATTACAGGTGTTTGTGGCCCGAACCGAAGGTTCACTGCCCTAAGCTAAGTATGCAGGTAAATACTATTTAAGGAATGCAAACCGGTAAAATTTTGTATGGAAATTACCAGTTTAGTTTTCGAATTTTCTACTTGATCGGTGGTGAATTGAGTGAAGCTGATGTCTGTTGAAAACAAATACTCAAACATCTGCTCCGTATTGTTAAATAACACAGCCTAATCCTATGTTCTAAAAAGCTATTTTTTGTCAGCGTGTGTTAGGTAGCATATTTTTTTTACTTAGAGACTTAGAGACTGTATACATCTCTAATAAACTTAGTGTACTGTACAATGACGCTCAGAGACCTTATACATCTCTGAGGAATGAAATTTAACTATTATCATATATTTATTGTTTATATTTTTTTTATTTTGTAAATTGTGACGCCTAGAGACCATATACATCTCTAAGAAATTTAGTTTAATTATTTATTTATTTATTTTTTCTTTTGTATAGTTAGTTTCTTATTCAGTCCTTAACTTTTCTAAGGATTTAAATTAATTTATTTTGTTTTGCATGTTGTGACGCCTAGAGACCATGTACATCTCTAAGAAATCTAAATTAAGTACTTAATTATTTTGTTGCATTAGTTATTGATTTTGACTCCTTGAGACCTTATACATCTCAACGGAATTGAATTATTTCATTAATTAATTATACCGATCTATATTGCGTGTCGTGACGCCTAGAGACCTTCTACATCTCTGAAAAAATCACTTTATTTTATATAATTTTTAGTGTAAACATTGATTTGGAGACTTGTACATCTCCTCTAACATATATGTATCAATTACCTAGCTATAATATAATTGTATTAGTTTTTAAGTATGATTCACGAAAAAATGACTTACTGTTGAGTTTCTTTCGGCTTTCTTCTCAACAGCGGTCTCCTCTTGCGAAATGCCGGTAGACTCACAATCTGACTTGTAAAAGTGCCCTTGTGGCCTACTTACTGAATAAATTATTTCATTTCATTTCATTTCATTTCATATATCGCAGGGTAAAGGCTTCTCTCCTACATTTCCACGACTGCCAATTAGATATTTTTTTCTGGCACATTGTTGTGGAACGCGACAAGTTCGTCCCGCCATTTTCGTTATTGCCAGATCCACACTACTCGCGACGTTGACCGAAGTAGGGCGAATACGTCAGTGTGGGAGGCACTTCACTGCAGAAGCCCGCCCATACTTCGGCCAACTTCGCCTTGGCCAACTTCGCGAGTAGTGTGGAGCCGCAATTAAGGTCTATCGCATCTACGCAGCTCTACTTATCTTGCTTGCCGCGCTCCCGTAATTGTAGCGCTAGTCTGCCTTTCCAGATGCACGCAACAGATGTGGCTGGCCTAGTCCCACTTTGGCCTGTAGAGACTCATAGGCTGTAGGCTGCTATTCCACTTGCTACAGCTTAGTATAGAGTTTTATTCTTGCTAGAGTAGGTAGGTACATTATTTCATCGCACGTCTACTTAGCTGTGTATTTTACCATAAAGGGGAGGTCAGCCTTATAATTATACTATAGGTAAACTTATTATTTTACGTTAGGAGTAAAATATAAATACTTTTTACATTCTGATTGCTCCAAAAAAGGTTCGTTTAGCCATTAGCCATGTAACATTTATCTCATTAATTACGTGAGACTGTGCTTGGAACGGAACGTAATATTTCGTGGTTGCCATGTCTATGCATTCCCACACATTCAGTGAACATTTGATTTGTTTTGACACAATATCCCTTGATAATTGATAACAACATAACCCAAGTATAATATAATTTTTGCCAGAAATAATATTTCTTTCCAAATTCTGTGACCATTTGTTACATTTTGTTAGACTTCCATGTATGATTTATAATGGCAGTAATCATGACACTGGATAGAGGCCTGTCAATAAAATAAAATCATGAATAAAACTTGACATGGCCAATTTGGCGTTATTTCAATGGCACTCATCTTTATTTCAACGTCGTTCTGATAGGTATGTCATTCTACTTTTTAGTGCAGGTTTTTGTGTCCCCCGGTAAAGAAAATCAGAAACTGACATTTTGAAATATAATAAAATAAAAATGTACGCAATATGTGAAATTGCCGCATTATTTCTTCAACTTTAATGATCATTGAATATAGTTTTTTTTTTAAATTTTAAGATATATAGGGTCACAAAGTTGAGCTTCTTGGTAACATAGTTGTTATTCATAGTAGCGCAACATGTCCCCGACACTATATGCAATCAAACTTAACCAAAAAAAATTATATTTTTTAGCTGTTTAGTTTACTAAAAATAAAAATAAATAATTTTGTCCCTACTGAACAATATATATTCACGGTATGGTACGGTACCACTATGTTACTGGTATTTTTTCATTAAACTGTTAGATATCGCAGTACCGCTGGTCGCCGGCTCGATTCATTTGGTTGTGAATAACAACTGCGGGGCGGCTATCGCTGCAAACCGTGCGACGCTACTCTGACGCCCCCATGTTGTGAATCGAATCGCGTGTGTTTATTCGGTGTGCACTTTGTTACTCGGCAAAATGGTAAGTTTTTGACCTTTACCTTACGTTTTAAATATTGAGACGTGGCATTTACCTATGTCACAGAATTGTGTTCTATTGTAAGATTTGCAAAACACAAGGTAATTTCGTAAATATCAGGTGATATCATGTTATTTTACAAGAAGAAAAGCGGTGGTAGCCTAGTGGTTAGGGCATGCGACATTCAATCCGGAGGTCGCGGGTTCGAACCCGGCCCGTACCAATGAGTTTTTCGGAACTTATGTACGGAATGTCATTTGATATTTACCACTCGCTTTTCGGTGAAGAAAAACATCGTGAGGAAACCACCTAAGCCTAAGCCCAATAAGGCCTAGTTTCCCCTCTGGGTTGGAAGGTCAGATGGCAGTCGCTTTCGTAAAAACTAGTGCCTTCGCCACATCTTGGGATTTAGGTAGCCGACCCCGATTGAGAATTCATTCTCAAAAAATGGGACAAAGGCTAGGAGGAGGGGGATCATGTTATTTTACAATTGTGTTACCGGACAATTTCGTTACTCTGTGGTAACGCAGTTGTAAACATGGTAACACATTTGTACATATACGAGGGGCGTCTGAAAAGTTCTAAGCCTAAGATAGAAAAAAACAATTTACACAAATGAACTCGGGTTTTTTTTTCCAATATAGTCTCCTCCTAAATCAATGCATTTTTTACATTTTTTATACAGTGCTTTTAGGCCATTAAAAAAATAATCTTCATTTTGCCCTTCAAAATTCTCCTGTACAGCCGCCTTCATCTCTTCGTCACTTCTAAATCGCTTTCCCCTCAACTCTTTCTTCAAATTATTGAATAGAAAATAATCGCTTGGGGCTAGATCTGGGCTGTAGGGTGGGTGGTCAATTTCGTCAAAACCAACTTCCTTCAGAGCACGCCTCACAACATTAGCGGTGTGAACGGGTGCGTTGTCTTGCAAAAACAAAATGCCTTTCCTTAGTTTACCCCGCCTTTTCTCAACTATGGCTTGTCGCACCTGTCTTATTAGATTTGCATAATAAGTTCCGTTTATCGTAGAGCCTTTTTCTAAATAATCGATTAAAAGAATGCTATCACAATCCCAAAATACCGTAGCCATTAACTTAGAGGCCGACTTTTGCACTTTAAATTTCTTCGGCGGCCTTTCACCCTTTTCAATCCACTGCATCGACTCAGACTTACACTCCGGATCATACTGTCTGATCCATGTTTCATCAACAGTTACTATTCGGGAACAAACTTCATCTAAATCATCTTCGCACAATTCTAAAAACGCCCGAGAAGTTTCCACACGACGTACTTTATCGAAGGCCGTTAGCAATTTCGGTACCCAACGAGCACTGACTTTACTCATGTACAAATGTTCATGTAAAATTTCTCCGACTCTTTCTTTACTAATACCTAAGACCTCAGCTATTTGCCAAACCTTAATTCTTCTATCTTCTAATACCAGCTTTTTGACTTTTGCTACGTTTTCTTCGGTCACTACCGATATTGGCCGCCCTGAGCGGGGGTCGTCTTCGATCGATTCCCGTCCGAGTTTAAATAAGCGACTCCACTTTTTGACTGTGGCATAAGAAGGCCCAGAATCACCGTAAATAATAGCCATTTCCTCAAAAATACACTGCGGTGATTTGTCACTTTTTGTAAGGAATTTAATTACAGCACGGTGCTCAATTTTCGTAATATTCGTTGGTAATTCACACATGATGTACTTTTCCGTTGAATATCTCGAAACAGAATAATAAAAACGTGACATGTTATTTTTTAATAATTTGTTTTTAAATGGCCTTTCTAGTGGCCAGTATCATAAACGCATATATAACCTCGAAATACCTTAGGCTTAGAACTTTTCAGACGCCCGTCGTATGTTTTTTTTATAGTTTATCAACTTCATATGAATTTACTGGCTTACTATGAATACTGACGGTATTTTTTTTTTAATAATGCGATGTTCTTGTGTCTTTTACAGAACATGATGTCGCTAACTCCAGCCGGAAAACGACGTCGGTATCGAGAAAAATAAAAACTAGACCCTCATAGAGAAGACCAAGAAAAACAAAAGCCTTTGGAAAGGTACCACAAAACAAAACGCGTTGTCAAAGACTTAACGGAACATGAACATCGCCAAAGCAAAAGATAATGGTGGGTCGCTTACAGCTAATGAAGGGACCGCATTCGTGCTCTACAATCTATTACAAGATATATAACATGATTTTTAGAGGGAAAATGCGATAACTGCGTATTTCCTAATCCTTTGGAAGTGTTCGAACACTAATTGCCCCTGTAAGTATCCAAATATCTCAAATTCCGTTTAGAGATCTCATAAATACTGGTACAATCTAGTGTTAAGTGAAAATGTTACATGCCGATACACAAATAGATTTATGGTTTAATTGTATAATTACAAATTTCTATACGATAAATACAAAGTTATATATTTTAATAAGTTTGATGCAAAGTATTACACACAATGGCACCCCAAGATACAGGCATAGCCTAGTTTGGGGGCCTCTGTTATTTCGCCCTACAATACACTGTCTTGAAGAAATTGAGAAATGTACTGTACTACTGCAGTGCATTTCTCAATTGTCATAAATTTATAAAGCTAGCCTCCAGCAGCGTAGTGGTTTCTCTTATATCACAAGACAAAATTTGTCTACAGCGTTTATGCTGGCGGCAAGCTAAATCTTGTCCTATCTTATGTTGTATTACATGTGTTGTGTAACTCAGAAAGTAATAAAGAATTATTATTATTATTATTCCTGTATGTCGCACCCGCTCACGGGACAATAGTGTCCCGGACCTTTGGGAGGCGTGCGCGGAGCCGAAGCCAACACGTAGAGGCCCTTTCGACAATTTAATGAAATGTAAGGTGTACATCGAGCGGATGCTGTCCCTATCCGTGTCATGGGACGCACACAGAGACAGCGCCCGCTAGGTGCATGAACTATTGATGGATATATGGAATCTAAATACAAATTGGGCTATGGGGATGAAATGGAGGACTGGTTAATTAGGCTATTGTTTGAGACAGCCGGACGTCTACCAGGAAAAGTGTCTCATAGCAAAATATGCACTGGTAGACGATGACTCGCCTCCCGCTAGATGGGCCCCCATAAAATAGCGACACATAAAGTGGCCTAAGGGCAACACCGGTGCGGAAGGCTAAGGGCGGAGAGGTGTAATACTGGGCTTTAAACCGAAGCCAACTAACCCCTTACGTTTCCACTTTCGCCCCCGAGCCGCAACTCTCGCGATTCCACTCTGTCCGGCCGGTTAAGGCAAGACAGAGGCGGAGGCCCCGACCCATCACCCCCCGTCAGGATCCCCCAGGAGCGCTCAGGTACGTGGGGTAGCTACCCCCCAACAGCTCGCCATAAGCTGCCCTGCGTGATTATTATTATTATTATTAAGTGCTGTGATTTAGCAAAAAGTTTATAGTAATAATAATAAAATTATTATTTACAATGTTTGTTGTAACTAAGAGATTTTTTTTCGTAAAAATGATGTTCTATTGAAACAACTTTGTTACTGTTGAACAACTGTGTTACCATTATGTCCCTTTTTCTATATTGAGGTTTTGCTATTTCAGTTGTACTATTGGTTTCTAGATTATATTACAGGTATATCAGATGCAAGCTAATGTAAATATTGATCAATGTTCAATACTTTGCTAAGATATTTTTACGCGTATACATGTTATGTCAAATATTTTGAAACAAAAGTGCACAACAGTAACACAGTGATTTATAAGACTTAATAAGTGATAATTTCTAATTAAACTTATGAAAAAGAAAGATTTACGTTCTTAAAAAACGTTTTTTATTTTATTCTTGTTGTAATGAGTGACTAAAGCTGCGCAATAAAAATAATTTGATTGGTAACAAAGTGGTATGATTTTCGTAACTTGATTGACAAAACCTTTGTTTTCAGAAAAATATATGCACAAAGTTCGCTGCTGGCGGTGTATTGCAATTGTTTAGATATAATTATGCATACTTACTATGAAATAACTTTATTTATCTTTACACAATATTTTTTTCAAACCCGTTACTACTAGTGCCGAAAACCTGCACTAAGAAGTAGAATGACCCAGGTACACCGAACATTCGAGTTAAACTAATTCCATTATTCAAACTCAAGTTTCAATAAATATTGAAACTGCTTTAATTTGACAGAAAACCTGCGGGATAAACAAAGGAAACCTGGCAACTCTACTTGGTTTTTGATTTTCGCCGTCTGACACATACGTCACGTCAGTTGAATGGACACTGCGGTTTGCGGCAAACGACGACAGCAGAGTGCGTTTTACGGATTTGTAATCTGCTGCAGTCGTAATTCTTTCGTTTTCAATGATTCTAGTGTACTAGTTGTGCAAGAACTGTCCAGAGGGCCTGTGGATTTGCGTGTAATTTTCGAATTATCACGAAGGAAAGTCTCTGAAATACGCTAGTGCAATTCCTCGGACATACTAGTTTTTGTGTGCAAATTTATTCCCCTTTTGGCGCAATTTGTGTGGAAAATCACATCGCAAACATAAGAAGGTGAGTTACAGTGTACTCTAACTAGACTAGTTTGTTAATTAGACAAAAGAAAACGTCGGATAATAAGTGTCATTCTAATTTTAGAATGGATTTGCTATTACTTAAGACATGTGCGAGTAGCATATTGTTTACAATGTCTAGAGTTAGGAATAGTGAAATCGAAGGTCAATGCAGGTGTGGCATAAGTCACAGGTCATGTGTAACATATTAGAAAGAATATGTATGTCATGTCATTGATGTAAACAAATGGGAATAGAGTATTTATCACGATCATTAATACCTGTTGTACAGTCTTAATATCACTCAAACTTATTTCATGGAAAATCTGAAAAAAAAACACTCTTTAAATTTATGGTGCCTCTACTTTTTTAAGAAAGTGCAGTTTGATTATTTTTCTTTTATCAAAAAGGCAAGGGGAACAACATCTATTCAACCAAACCTTTTTATTGACTTGATTTTTTTTTCAGTTATAAAACTGATTACAGCTAGCCAGTGTTCATATTGAAATGACCTCTAGTTCCAATAGACACTATGAGGATGCATTCCATTATCTGGTCAACACTGAAACCCAATTATGCACTTAACAGTTCTTATTCAGTTGTTCTATTACGTCATAGTAGCAAGATTATGCAATTAGTGCAGATATATTTGATAGACATCTATTATAATTAGAAGAGACAAATCTTTGATAAGTAATTGGATGTTGATATGTCTAATCTTATACCTTTGTGTCCACAAAACGACAGAAAATGTGTTGACAGAGCGTTATCAGAAAGTAAACAAACCGATGCAAGCTTAGTATCAATAATCCATGTCTTATCTTTTGTAACTTGCTTCACATCTAGTTCTTTGATCATTGCGCATCTGTTATCTATGTCAACAAAAGAACAATTCAAAGGCTTGATTGAAGCCTCCATAACTAATCCCTCACAGTGTATTATTATGTATATTACCATCTTGCACAGCCACATAGTCTTTATATACATGTATTGTGTTATCTCAAACTAAAATATTGTTAGGAGCTATTTTCTTAACCTTTAGATACGGCATATGGTATATACAAAAAAATACAGCGTCTGAAATAACTTAAATCGAAATAATGTCTACATCTACAACAAATGAGACTTTGTGTCTCAGTTTGACAAAGTCTCAAAATGATGTTAAGTTGATTTATTTGACTTATTTATTTATTTTTATATGAAGCACACCCTAACTTCATATGTCGCTGTTTGTGGCAGTAACTTTTAAAGGGTTATCAACTGCTGACCTACTCCTTACAAATTTTAATTTTGGTGTGTGGAATGGATAGCCTTTATGGTATTTATGAGCTGTTTCAAATTTTTTACACTATTCTGTATGTACAGTCGAGGAAATTGAAACATGTACCTTCAGTCTGTATGTAAGGTATGCATTTCAGTTTGCTATACTGTACATCTATTTATCTTGGAAAGTTGTGTCTTGAGTGACATTTGCATTGTGTTGTAGTAGTATTGTTTTGAAGCAATAACTTTGAATGGATTTATGGTAGATAAAGCAGTATTATTTTCATACAATATCATTATATCACAGTTTACATTCCAATAGTAGGTTTACTTATATAATGAAGGAATACCTTTGTAATTAAATAATTGCTGTGGGAAAATAGATAGAAGCCTTTGGGTTGGAATTAGTATGGTGATGAAGGAGTACTTGGAAAGTGAATGCCAATATTTTTATGTATTGCAGTAAAGTTCTGATTTATTCAATATTTCTTCTTAATAGGTACCAATTTCCATTGAACAGTTTCATTAGCCCAAGTTATTAATATTATACTATTGTTAATTAATAATAATAATAATAGCCTTTATTCAACAATCTTACATAACGTATACTGTTGTTATAACACAATCTTTAACTGGTGGCAAATAATTAAATAAGAATGTTTAATTATTTGACACCAGTTGACGATTATCTTGCTGTCCAGCATAGGCCGTCCCTAGAGTTCGCCACTGACTGCGGTTCAGTGCCTGTCTTCTCCGTGTATTCTTTGCTATTTTTTTTATATCGTCTCCCCATCTTCGACGCTTATTCCCTCCATTTCTCAGTCCGCCCTTCCATCAATAATTAGCCATTCTTAAAGAATTTATTTTGCATGTTTCACCAATTTCAGAAAATTATCGCAATCCCGCGAGGTTTACTTAATTAATTCGTAATTCTTAAATTATTAATTCGTAATCAATGTAATGTAGTAATGGAAATATTAGTTTCTATTCAAGCATTGGATTCGAAAATTGCTCATTGAGTAGTGATGTTAGATTTAATTGGTAATGAAAAGTTTATGGTTATTTGATTTAGTGATTACTTACTTTCAAATCCATAAGAAATTATGCCTGTAATTGTGTATTTATGGACCATATCATTGCATTGATTTTTATTGCAAGTTTCATACCTACTGCTACTACCTTCGCCATACTAATGTTAATAATAGTACATTACTGCAGAGGCCGCGAAATAGGGAATTGTTGGCCGAGTAGTAATAGATAGCCGAGTGATAACGAGGCCATCTAGAGATACGAGGCCGACAATCCCTGTTCGCGCCGAGGCTTGTATAGTGCTTTTCTCAAATAAATCCAAGGAAATAATACAAATGTTCAACATATATAGTCATATATTTTTACTATTCCCGCCAACTTTTTACTTTTTAGGGTTCCGTAGCCAAAGGGTAAAAACGGGACCCTATTACTGAGACTTCGCTGTCCGTCCGTCCGTCCGTCCGTCTGTCACCAGGCTGTATCTCAACAACGGTGATAGCTAGACAGTTGAAATTTTCACAGATGATGTATTTCTATTGCCGATATAACAACAAATACTAAAAATAAAATAAAATAAATATTTAAAGGGGGCTCCCATACAACAAAATTGTTATAGATTATATATATGTATAGGTACGGAACCCTTCTTGCGCGAGTCGGGCTCGCACTTGCCCAATTTTTTTCAATCTTTTTTTTATCTGTTCGGGTTAATGTTTTTGCCACCAATTGTTAAGATGATTCTATTTATTAAAAAATGACAACACCTTATTAATTAGATATTGTTATATTTTTTAACAATAAACGTGATTTTTTGTTGATTTTATTGAATATCTGTTTGAATCTAATTGAATAATCTAGTTAAATATAAGAAATAAAACTTAAATTTAATATACATGCACAAACAACGTTTTTTTTATTGGCAGTATGCCATAGATTATCAATAAAAGAAATAAACCCCACTGAAACAAAAGACAATCTCTTTGTTGGCCACGGCCAATAATGTTGTATGAAATTCCTTTATTGACCTCTAATTTGAAATTAGAGCGAATCTTCAACAATTGCTATACAAAGACGTATTTCGCGTTCTATTACCACGATCATAAGAACGACATTTCCTTGGATGTTTGAGAAAATAATAGTATATATCAGACAACCTCACACAAATCGATCTTGTCCCAAATTACGCTAAAGAAGGCTTGTGTTATGGGTACTAGACGACGATATACATACTTATAAAGATAAATATATACTTAAATACATAGAACAACCATGATCCAAGGACAAATATTCGAGTTCATCACACAAATATTTGCCCTGGCCGGGATTCGAACCCGGGACCGCCGGCTCAGTAGGCGGTAGGGGGAGGTTAGGGGATCTGATAGGAGTCTCATTTACCACATTAGTTCTGATCTTATGAGACAACTTTGGCACTAAAATTGCAGTGTAAAATATCCTTCAATTATTCTTCCAGTACAAGCAGAAAGTACATTATAGACTGGTATTAGGTAGGTATAGAGTAATTTAATAATTTTTGACTTTACAACAACCCCATTTGTTTATCACTTTAGTGGCATGTTGACCATTGGCGCTGGCATGTCAGGTCATACTGCTCGGTCACGTTATTTGAGCATCACGCAATGCCCTAATAGCGCCCTAGTGGACGGCTGCCTCACCCTCGCGTAACACATGTTGTTAAAAATGCGATCTAGTTTAGTTACCTACGTTTTTATTATTTTGCATTTGATATAGTATGTCAGAGTGATTACATACTCTTCGTAGTATGTTAGGTTTTAGGTATCTGCCACAGTTGAATGAAATAAATGTTGTCATTCATTACCTACTTCATTGACATCCATTGCCACTAAAATTGCGTAGGCTCAAACGATACTTCTCCCTATTCTGGACTACGCTGAAATTTGCTTTGAGCGCATTCAAAATGTTTGCATTCGGTTCATATGTGGGTTACGCAAATATGACCATGTATTTGCCCACGACACAGGCATCGCCTAGTGTGGGAATCACTGTTCCTACTGTGTCTATAATTATTTCTGGTTAATAAAATATTTTTGTTAAAAAAATTATTTCTGGATTTAGTTTCCGTTCTCAGCTCAAGTGGCTCCCGATCCGTTTTCGTCGTAACTCTCATATTCTTGCTCTTCTTTATAGTATACTTTTTCATCCTGCAACTCCCCGCTATCTCAAGGAGCGTTTCACTTATCTCACTTCTGCTCGATTTGCCCAAAATTTGCTCCTTGCCGTACCTTATTCCGTCTCAAAATTTTACAATAATTTGTTTACTTTTAAAGCTGTCTGTTTGTGGAACTCCTTGCCTGTGAGCTTAAGGCGCGCTAAATCTCTTGTTTCTTTCAAAACTCACCTGAAAGAGCATTATCTATCCCTTTCATAATTCGTATTTTATTCAAATTGTCCTAATTATCTGTTGGCTGAATGTATGTATGTATTTATTGTTTATTATATTTATTTGTTTTTTATGTATAAGTATATTATTATTATTATTATTATTATTCGATTTTGGCACCGCCTAATAACAAAATCTTTGTTTTTCAAGTTCTCCACTACCCAAAAGTTGTCTGGAACAGATCGCTCTTTAGCGATAAGACCGCCTGTTGTTTACCTCTAATTGTAATTTCTTGCAATGTATTTCTCCTGTATATTTTATGAGGTGTGCAATAAAGAGTACTTGTATTGTAATGTATCAGGAATCTAGGATACAGATATTGGGCCAAAGTAGCTGATCAGCGCCGATCGTCATCGCCATAATTATACAATCATTACCGTTTCACCGAAAACTGTTTCGTAGAATCATACATTTCATAGACTTTCTATTTCATCCACAACATTTTATAGCTCTTTGTGTTGCTCGAAATAAATGTTTGTCTCTGAAACAGACGAGCTCGGTGCGAGCCGAATTAAATAGTCTACGTCCAGTCAGCCGCGAAAAGCTATATATTAAGAAGTCTTTTCAAAAATATGTTCACTCAAACATGTCAATGTGTGTGTGTGAGATTTGAATGATCATAAATTAAAGCATTTGTTCAAGATAAGTTTATCTTGAACAAATGCTTCGCTATGGGACAAATATGTGACAATACGTAAAGTAATCAAAAACAAACTATAGTATTCTCATTGTCTAGTTATGAATGTTTTCCGCCTCTTCTGAGATGATAAGGGTTAACGGAGAAAACATATTCTCTTCTCTTTCAAACTTTTTTTTTGTGAGTCCCAAAGTAGGTAGCTAAAGAATTTAGTTCACTGTCATCGCCTTTCGTAAGAAATTTAATTACAAGCGAGTGAATAAATATTACCATCGAGAAAACCCCGGAAACATGATAAGCCCCGAAGTGTCAATCAATTATCATATTAGGGAGCGAGCAATCGCCTGTAATGTCAAGTCGATTTCATATAATTTTTATTTACATAACGAACGGGCGCTCGCGGTAAGAAGGACACTCCCTATATAATGAACGACGTGTTTATAACCGTTAATATAGATTACATTTGTCACTGTCAAATATTATCTTCACATTGAATGAGTTTCAAATTGATCGTTCATTTAATGCGGCTTCAGTACTTGTCGAATTTAGGAATTCTTTATAATATTATGAATTGATACAGCGGTTAAATATAAACACAACATTTTACGCGATCCACTGTAATTAGGGCTGCCATCTCTAAATTTGCCGAACCCGGACAAAGATTAAAAAAACCCGGACATCTGGGGTAAATCGCATTTTTCCCCGGGCGTGTCCGAAAATAATATTATAAAAAAAAGCAATCGCTTTATTTTTCATTCACATATAAAGTGTCCCGGTTTTCCCCGGACGGCCTCCAAACTAGGACAAATCCGGGGAAACCCGGACGGATGGCAGCTCTAACTGCATTGCAGGTGGAGATCGAACTCACGACCTCTGCTTATCCGGAGCTGTGCTCTGACCCCCGAGCTTAAGGACTTTACGCACATCGCGTGATATGAAGCATATTCCGCCAAAATCTTTATGTACTTACCTGCTTATTTTAGTAGGTAGGAAATGCAAGTTATCCTCAATGCAAAAACGGGTGTTACAAGGCTGAAGCATGATTATACAGTCCGTGAGCTTTCAAATTGTGATTCGGGTTTTAGTGGAAACTGAGAGGTACTTATCTGGATTTCGTAAAAGCGAGCAGGTATAAAACGCGAATCGCATTCTGTCAGCGCACGCACTGTACAGTCAACCAATTCGATTCCTCGGCCATTTCGTACCTTGTCACAGTGAACGTCAATATGAAAGCCGCTTGAAATCTCATATCATTGTCATTGTGATTTAGGTTACATAGTGGCCTAGAAATCAAATTGGTTGACTGTACGTTCATGTCTGTGATATCGTAATTGCTAAATGCGATAACCAGACAGAATGCGAGCCCGGCTTGTGTTTTGGCTCTGAAGCATATATATAATTATACTGAGCTAAAGAAATACCATTCATAGTGACAAAATTAAAAAACCTATTTTATGGTTAATTTGTGAAACATGTAATGTTTATGTTTCGTATTTTTTAATTCGGAAACAGCAAACAGTTATATTCCATCAATAAAAATAAACTGTAAACCTTTCAAATAAAGATCAACACACAAAGTATAAGGAAAAATGCGAAAGGTCAACTGGCGTTGGAGTGGTTAAGTGGTTGACAAGTTGGACCGGTAATCCAGAGGTACTGTGTGCGATACCCGGTCACTTCCGCTAGGTTACACATTCAAATTTCCTTTATGCTTTGATCTGGCCAATGGTTATTTTATGGTTTTATTTTGTTTCTAATTTGATTCCTCTGTTTTCAGCCACCCGCTCCCTAAGAGAAGAAACCCGCCCGCAGTCTCCTACTTCCTTTCTTCTTCCTCTATGGCCTACAAATGGAAAATATTTTCTTTACTTTCCTTCCTATTACTCCTTCTAGCATGTATTGTCACATACAGCATCTATGTACACGTTTTTGAGAAATTAGATAAAAAGTACAATATGTTTAAGTTAAATTTGTTTACATACCATTAATTGTACGTTGTTTTACAGACAAAAATTTTATAGTGTTTCATTTCGTAGAAAATGTTTCTCGTAATATCTTTTCACAGAATAATCATTTCATAGAATTTTAGTTCATCGAAATTTCATACGAAAGAATATTCATTCATCGAATATTCATTTCATTGATCAACATTGGAACCGCCTTCCCCTTAAGATCAAGCAAGCTCCGAACAAATGCGCTTTCAAAAAAGATTTGCGTGGCCTCTTACGCTAGCAGAGTTGTGCATATGAATGCGCATCATCTGATTAGGATGGATCATAGCATATCTGATTAGGATGTTTCATCTGTATTAATTTATATATATTATGTCTGTATATTATATGAATATATGTATTCATCGAAGTATTTATTTATTAAAACTTGTTTGAGATAGTTGCACCGCCCACAATTTATCTGCTTTGCCCAAAGGTTGACTGGTAGAGAATGCCTCATGGCATTAAGTCCGCCTTTTGTACGATAAGTTTTATTTTGTGCAATAAAGATTAAATAAATTAATATTTCATATTTTATAAATATTCGGCGCGCGATGGCTGCTCTCCCTCCGCGGCTCGGGCTTTTCAAAAACACTCTAGGTAGCTCCGTATCTGAATCCGTCCTAACCAACGAGAGCCCTAGATTCGAACTTTGGCAGCCTGATATATCATACACATAACCTAACCTATTTTATTGGTACCAGTTCGGTTCGGAAAAATAAAAATACCTGAAACGTTCTATGAAGTGAATATTTGATCAAAGACTATTCTCTAGTATGATATTTCGATGAACTAAAATCTATGAAATATTTTTTTTTCACAAATATTATTCGATGAAATGAAATTGTTTGAAATAATAATACGAGAATTGAGTATTCTGTCAAATATTTTCTGTGAAACAAAATTCGATGGAAATTCTGTCTGTAAAACAAGGGAACACCACTATTAATACCTACATATAAGCGTTTTAGTATTGTTTAGTTACGAAAATTAATTAGGGGTTTAAATTTTACCGTTTTTAATAAATAGCTTCTATTCTCTGTCTTCGGAAGATTTTTATTTATTCTTTTGAGACTGAACATTAGTAGACACCGAGGAAATAAGGAGACGGAACGAGATGCGATGTTGCCTGCTCTTCTTAATCTGGTAGTACCAAACTTTTGGCATGGAGAATAGTTTCAGTTTAATTTTTTGTCGAATTCTATAAAAAAATGCATTTCCCTGGTCAAATCAGGTGGGTTTGAAACACATTTTCTACCAAACTACCGAAATGTCTTCTCTTCTTCTTCTCTTTTAAAGACAAATGTGGATTAGCAATTGGATGGTATACTTAGTTTTCAATTTCTATATCCTATAATTTGTCACGCATCGATTGCTGACTGTAGTCTGATCAAGTCAAAGTCAACAATCCATAATCTGTCACTGTTTGTCGATTGTTGATTTTGATGCACCAAGTCAGTCAATAAAATGATTGTAAGGATTAAAATCTGGCCTAGGAATCAAATTATAGTTTTACTACAGAACGCTTAGTGAAACCACTGCAATGTTATACGATAGCGGTCTAGTCATGAACTTGCTAGTTTCCTAAGCAAGCTTCCCGGCTGCTTCGGCAAGTTTGAACATAAATCCTTGTGAAACAGACTGGTCGATCAACAACTCGTTTAACAAGTTCGTACCTGCCGTCTGAACTGGGCTTCAGTGAGCGATTTAGGGCGGTATCATACTTGCGATTTGCAGCGATTTGCAAGCGAATTTTGTATGAAGCCGATCACGCAGCGAGTTCGCCGCGACTAGGGAATGCAACCCGGTTATAACCGAAACCGTAAAATCCGGTTTTAACCGGTTATGTTGGTCTAATGTTGTGTAACCGGGTTTTGGGAGTAAGGCCCAGCACACACGGTGAAACGCAACTGCAACTAAACCCTTTTGAAATTATTGGTTTGAAACCAGTTTCAATCGTTTTCCACACACGCCGCAACCACAATGTGATGAAATTAGTCATACTCAATTCGCTTTTGAGAACGGACGTCTACAAAATGTCTAGTTCAAGTAATGAAGAAGTTGTGGTTCCATATTTGTAACTTTGACAAAGAAGTAGGATTTTTTTTTACAATTTCTGCCCATGCTTTATCAGTCGTCATCGTCACACAGTATCAGTCCTGCGAGAGTAGCTTGATAGTGTTGTATTGTACAAACAAGGATACGTCTTCTCAACTTCCAACACAAATTTAATGTTTTTATTTTCGTCGTTAGCCATTTTGGAACCGAAAAGGCGCGAAATCCACAACGAACGCAAACACGAGTTTCCTGCACGCCGGTTTCATAGCAACTGATTTGCAACGCGTTTCAAACCGCTTTAAGGCCCAGCACACACGGTGAAACGCAACTGCAACGAAACCCTTTTGAAATGATTGGTTTGAAACCAGTTTCAATCGTTTTCCACACACGCCGCAACCACAATGTGATGAAATTAGTCATACTCATTTCGCTTTTGAGAACGGACGTCTACAAAATGTGTAGTTCAAGTGATGAAGAAGTTGTCGTTCTATATTTGTATCTTCGACAAAGAAGGAGGCGTAAAAGAAGAAGTATGTGGATACATTCCTACATTGAGAAGAATATCAACTGCCGTATGTTTGTGGCTGCCAAAGAATTTGAAGAATTACAACAAACTGATAGAAAATTCATGGATTGTTATCGTATGAGCAGAAGTAATGTTATTATTTTCGTCGTTAGCCATTTTGGAACCGAATGGGCGCGAAATCCACAACGAACGCAAACACGAGTTTCCTGCACGCCGGTTTCATAGCAACTGATTTGCAACGCGTTTCAAACCGGTTTAAAAATGGTTGCGTCATGTGCGGTCTCTCCTTGGAGTCTATGGCATAAACTCAAATGAAACTCAAAAGTAACTAGAAGTTGCAGTTTCGTTGCAGTTGCGTTTCACCGTGTGTGCTGGGCCTAACAGAACCGGTTACGGTTATTTTTCGGTTATTTCTTCTAATGCTAAATTAGCATACGCTTACTTAAAATTTTCAAAAACACGATCTCTTTATTTATCGTTCAGCGTATATTTACCTCTAAATACTGTATTACATGCTGAATTACGTTAACTGGATGTTTAATTAAATAATACGAGTACGGTGTGAATGGTATGGTATAGTGCCTCGTCAAGTAAAAATAATTACATTGTATGAACTTACGTAGCTAGTAACTAATAGTCATCAACACACGCAGAAATTACGTTAAAAGTGTCGTCCTTTTTGTTCTCTTAGCATAAATAATAACAAAACAAGCCTTGAACATTTTTTTGTGATTGAGAATTTGAGATATTTTATCGTTGCTTGTAATGAATATAAATATACTTAAGATTTTTGTGTTAGATGTCTGAGGTCTGAGGTGATGTTATTTTGACTCTTGATTTAGGTAATGATAGAAGCTTATTATCCTTTGTTAAAGATATTTAAAATATTAATGAGATTTACGTGTTTTATTTATACCGCTTTTTTCCCAATATTTACGTCATTATTTGTTATTTTAATATTTTTTTAAATAACCGGTTATAACCGGTTATCGGTTATTTTACGATCATAACCGATAGGAAACCCGGTTACGATATTTTTCCGGTTATTGCATTCCCTAGCCGCGACTGATATTTCGTATTTGTATAGAAAACACGCTCGCAACTCGCAAGTGTGATAAGGCCTTTAGGCAAGTATTTGAACGGTTGTAGAAAACCCATCGCTTACTGGAATTAATTTTGACAATCGGTCATAACTTCAGCTTATTACTAGGAGTGTTGATGGAGATAAATATTGCATTACAATCAAACAACAGTAACACGCGATTTATGAGAAACGCTAATAATGGTTTTTTTTCGATGATGATCCATTAAAGAGAGGAGACGAAAGGTGTGCACGACGCACCGCTTTTTTAGGGATAACCTTTTCCTTTTTGTTGTCCTTCGAGCCGGACCACAAACAAAAAATGTTGCTGATAGACTTCAATACTTAAAGAATCAGAGCTGGTTCGGGGGGATATTGGTATAATGACAACCGAACAAAAGTCACAACAAAACGAACGACAAAAGTATAAAAATAATCTTATTTTCTACAATACACTTGGAACGAGATGAATAAACTAAAAAATATTTTATTACATTATATAAAATAATTTTTAGTTTATTCATCTCGCTTTATGCCGCTTTATGGTTACAAAATAATTATAAGGAAAAACATGTTTACCGCCAGTCGTATAAAAAATAATAATCATGCATTTATGCATTACAGTTGTCATGTTCTTTGACTAAATTTTATTTTGTCGTAATTATTGATTTTAAACACTCACGATTTTATGATATTCATACAGGTGAAAGGAATCGGGGAGTATTACGATACACCACTGGCAGCATAGAAACGGATTGACAGAACCAACCAACCATTCATAGCGCGATGACGTCGAAAGTCCACCTGTCATTCCTGAGTGACATACCTTGTTTTCTTATACGATGCTCATCATCAAGGCAGTGAGGAGAGGTGGAGGGGAGGAAAGGATATCCCCAACCTTATTTGCCTAGCCTTGGCAAGCGTGCAGGACGCAGACATATGTTAGAGTGAGACGGAACTACATAGTGCTCACTCTAACATATAACTGCGTCCTGTAGGCTTGCCAAGGCTTGGCAAGCGTGTAAACGTACCATTACTGTTAGTCATAATATACGCGTCGCTCGATCGTATCGCCACGTCACATGGCCAATTACGGAACATTTTATGCAAACAACCAATAAACTACAGAGCTCAGGCTTTTGCGACGATTTACAGAAGAACCTATTCGTATAGTATAACCGTTCTATGCCGATTCCTCATTATCGACGATGGCCTTGGATCTTGCATCTGTGGGAATGCGAGTACGTTTATGGATTAATGTTACTGCCCTAGAACTATACCATCTCAGGAATAGGTCACGTCCTGCATATCCAATCAACGGGCATTTGCACGTTTCGTAAATATTGAACCATCCTTGTGTTCGATGCGTAAACAAACCTAATTGACTTAAGCACGCAATGTAAGTAACGGAAACATTCGCGTTCCAGGTTTAAAGGTCTACTGATCGGATGTTAATTGGGATTTTAGAAAATTCAAAAAGTACAATCCGACAAGAAAGTGTAGAAATTAAAAACTGGCAATACTGTACTTTCATCCCGTTTTCTTAGGTTAATTAGAAAGGGACGACACTACAGTATTGGTACTTTTTGATTTCTACACTTTTATGTCGCACGTTCATATTAACGCAAGACCGACCGAGCGGAGCGTCGACATTTTCAGCTTAGCCAAAAATTTGGCAAGTCCGGCTGGCCTTCAGGTCGCATTTCTCAACCGATTTTTTTTTCAAAATGCCTAAATCTCAGGCTAGTTGAAAACTTCAAATGTGGCCCATTTCGAAACAAACTCGTGAAGTCTGTACGTACAGTGCACAGAGCTACTAGTTATTTTCACTAGCCCAGGTTATTCTGTTGCGCACATATTGCATCTACATATATTGCGTCTGATAATTGCATCACTTAAATTTATTCTAAATTTTTCCTAAGACTCACCACCTCAAGGTAATCTGTTTACATCCGTATAAGTGATTCTTATATGACTGGATGTGGATAGGCTTGTTAAATAAAGTAACTCATAAAGCGCATAAACGTCATTCATTGTTAAAATCATACTTGTACATTTGCTTCAATTGGTTTATGGGGACTATCCGATCTAGTCTTATCAGAAGATACCTACCTAACCTAAATAGCTATATACCAGACTGAGTCACTGTGGAAAGAAAATACTGACGCACCCCTCAATATTGTCCTTACTTAAAGGAACGTATTGTATAAGGAAAATAATGTCGGTTGAGTCCTTCTTCAATGCAAGAACCACACGTACCTAAGTGCCTCTCCTAACCACAGTCTAACGACTTGACGCTATCACTGGCTGAATAGAAACTCAAGTAACTCAACGGGCTTTGTTAGACACGTTTGAAATAAGAACTATTTAAAACGAAAAAACCAAGGTTGTTGAAACTATGGCAAGCGTTAAATCCTCTTTCATGTGTCTGTCGCTTTTATAGCTGTATTTTGGTATGGAAGTGACACAATGTCATCTGATAATTATGGTGTTCGGCATTGCAAATTCATGTTTTCGGATTGTTTAGAGATCTGACTATAGATAGTCCTAACAACTACTATCCGGAGCTGTGTATGATATTATGTGTACGTAACGTATATGCATGTATTTGAAGGTATCTATAGCATGCGTATACGAATGCGTGATCATGAACCATAACAGCACGCATAAAGTACTTGAACACTATTGTTTCATATTTTTGTTTTGTTGGAGTTGACGAGTCAAGGTCGCAAATTACAAATATAAGTTGAAATATATTATAACATATATTTTATGCAAAATTAGCACATTTCAGTTTAGCCTACAACGGGGAATGGGTGAAAATCGACTTACAAGACTTGTTTCCATATTCAGACCGAAAGTAAAAGAATATAAGGTTGTGGATTATATTTTTTGCACATGGTTTGATATATTCATTGGCTACTGATAAAATTGATCCGGAATTTGTCGACGCCCACACACGATCCGTACGCCCACTCGAAATATATAGGGACTTACCCGCTCATGATGGCAGATTTGGTTATCAGCTGTTATTTTAAGTGTTGATAGAATTTATTACTCTGTCACCGATAAACAACTCGATTATCGGTATTTATAGAATGAGAGTATGACTAATGCTAATACGCCCCCTAGAGATAAATCGAAATCGTACGCGAATGAAAGATTGGATTGTAGAACAAAAATAAACACGCTCTGCATTAACACTCAGTTCTGTTACCATGCAGATATTAACTCCGTCATAAAAAAGAATACAGCTCTTTATTCCTGGGGAATTGTTAATTTTTCAGGTTCTCTACCTCAATCGCCAAACAAAACCCTTATGAAATCACTTTGTTGTCCTCTGTCCGTCTGTCAAGACCTTTGTCCCAGGAACGCGTGGGTATCAAGCTGAAATTAATATCAAATACTCAGGGCTGTTATCCCTCGAAGTTCTGTATTACTTACTTTACAGTGACCCGTCGTGTATGTGGTGTTTTTTAGGGTTCCGTAGTCCAACAGGAAAAAAACCGCAGTGCGTATGCGTAAATAGTGGCCTGGTGGGCGGTGCGCGCTGGTGCATTAGGCTGTTAGCACGACATGCGGCGTGGAGTGAGCCTCTGTATGACGTGACTAAGCATTGTGTTTACCTCAAACAGAAATGAAGTAGGATCTATGTCACTATCACTATATAGTATAAGACAAAGTCGCTTCTTGCTGTCTGTCCCTATGTATGCTTAGATCTTTAAAACTACGCAACGGATTTTGATGCGTTTTATACATGCATATATGCATGCATAATTTATCAGCATTGCACCCGTGCGAAGCCGGGGCGGGTCGCTAGTATATTATAAAATAAACCAAACTCCCCGCCGCGTATGTTGGAATTTGGGATGATCTCAAGTACTACCGAACGGATTTTCATGAGGTTTTCAAATATAAACAGGGTTATTCTTGAGGAAGGTTCATCAGGTGTATTCAATCCTGTTGTTATAACCCATCCGTAGCCGGAGCTCGCTAGTTCGCCTATAAAATGTAAAGATAAGTTAGGTTGGTAAACATTTTGAAATAGATCCTCTTTTAATATCGTTTCCTAAACTTTCATCTAAACTGCGACAGATCTGTGGCCGACCTAACTATTAAACTCATGGCAGCTGTGAAAGGCAGCATCTGTTGCCAACAACTTATACATATATATAATAATAACTCACTAAACAAACATAGACGGTATTGTGAATAGTTAAACAAGAAGTACGCAGCTAATTAGGTATATATATGCGAAAGTTCTGTCAGGAACATTAGTACTTACTATATTATATTGTATTAGTGTATATTTTTTCTGGGAATATTAATTAGTACTAATAGCGTCGCCCATGTGGCGTGCATGGAAGCCAATTGCCACCGGCTTACCTATTTTAGCGCGTTTTATTAGCACTTTTCTCTATTGCTCTTGGAAAAAAGTAAGCTAATTATACTCCGGCTTTCCCAGGGATTTCTTTGACGCCACGCCTGGTAGGTATATACATAGTGGTATGTAATATGTTGCTGTGCGATACTGCAACTATTAACAAATAGTTGTAAATGAATTTCATAGTATAGTATAGGTATATCAACAGGAATGTGCCACATTATGACGTCATCGTGTGTACAGATCAATCATTTTTTTTTTAATTCATAGCAAACGAGCAAAGAAAGCCCCTGATAGAGAGCGATTATCGTCTGCCGTAGACCAAACTAGCAGTAGACGCGATCTACTCTATTGACGAATTTTTTTCAAGTAACTGAGTGCACACCCTTAACCGGTTCGCTTCCCAAAATAAATAATTAATTTATATATAAACTTAGTATAATTATGTTTTATCAAAATAAATGAATGAGTGAATGACACCTGTAAAAAGTGCGTTGCCGGCCTTTCTTGTGTACGATCTTTACCTACTTAACCTTATGCCCATCCAATAGGATTAAAAATTAAAACACTTTTGAAACTCAACGGTGCATGACGTAACGTACCACGTCACGACAGTGTACCAACTGAACCATGAAACTGTGTTGGACTTTGGACTTCATCGTCACTGTACGTCAGGTGAGATAAAGGTCAAATATTTGACATCAAATAACGCGACTACTGATTGACTGACTACTAATAACGTGTTATTACATTGATTTATACGTACTTTGGAAGTGTACAGTAATAAATTATTTATTACATCGTATTGTGTTGTATGGATGTCTCTCGCTGCTAAAGTAGTTTTCCATGATTGACCGTTGATTGATCGTTATTACCAACTCTTATAGATACCTACCTACATTATATGTATGTCATCTGTCTGAGATATATTACATAAGATAATGGCGCTTGCATGTGCACGTGTGTGTGTAAAAACTCGAATCGAGAGTTCTCAAGTTTATAATAGAAGAGGATTGTATTGTGACACTAAAAGGTGGGCACCTTCTTTGCAACTTCGTCCGCTTAAAACTTTTTCTTAACCTTAGTCGGGTAAAAAAGTATCCTATAACCATCTTTGGATGTCCAGCTATCCCCGTACTAAAAATGGTTAAAATCCTTCCAGCCGTTTCGGCGTGATGAGCCCATAAAGATATTTTTACTAACAGATTGTGCTTGCTGTTCAGCTGTTTCGGCGTGATGAGCGCATAAAGACATTTTTACTAACAGATTGCGCTTGCTGTTCAGCCGTTTCGGCGTGATGAGCGCATAAAGACATTTTTACTAACAGATTGTGCTTGCTGTTCAGCCGTTTCGGCCTGATGAGCGCATAAAGACATTTTTACTAACAGATTGTGCTTGCTGTTCAGCCGTTTAGGCGTGATTTGAGCATAAAGACATTTTTACTAACAGTTTGTGCTTGCTGTTCAGCCGTTTAGGCGTGATTTGCGCATAAAGTCATTTTTACTAACAGATTGTGCTTGCTGTTCAGCCGTTTAGGCGTGATTTGCGCATAAAGACATTTTTACTAACAGATTGTGCTTGCTGTTCAGCCGTTTAGGCGTTATTTGCGCATAAAGACATTTTTACTAACAGATTGTGCTTGCTGTTCAGCCATTTCGGCCTGATGAGCGCATAAAGACATTTTTACTAACAGATTGTGCTTGCTGTTCAGCCGTTTAGGCGTGATTTGCGCATAAAGACATTTTTACTAACAGATTGTGCTTGCTGTTCAGCCGTTTCGGCGTGATTTGCGCATAAAGACATTTTTACTAACAGATTGTGCTTGCTGTTCAGCCGTTTCGGCGTGATTTGCGCATAAAGACATTTTTACTAACAGATTGTGCTTGCTGTTCAGCCGTTTCGGCGTGATTTGTGCAAGACATTAATTTTACTAACAGATTGTGCTTGCTGTATGGCTGGTGCCACGCGCTCATACAAATTCTGCATCGCGCTATTAAGATGTCCCTGAAATTATGACCCCTCTCCATTGAAAAGTGATCATTCAATACAGTTTTAATTTTTTTTTATATGGATAGTATGGAAATAAATTTAACGTTCTAAATAAAATGAACCTACTTTCAATTGACAGATGTTAAAAAAAATTAAAAAAAAAAAAGAACCGACTTCAGTAAAACTAAAAAGCCAATAATAACCCGTTCAAGTACAGATTACATTTGACTCACCATTTGAAATCGATCCCAAACCACTCAGTTATTATATTTATATATTAAAGTTTACGTGAGGTTTGGCACCGACTTCAAAGGGTGAGTCAAATGTAATCTGTACTTGAACGGGTTATTATTGGCTTTTTAGTTTTACTGAAGTCGGTTCTTTTTTTTGTTAAAAATTTTTTTTTTCGCTTTTTAGTGATTCATGTAAAATACTTATGGCGGGGTGATCAGGGAGGTCTTGAAGGCATGCATCTCGTTTGAATTATCTCCTAACTCCTAACCGTTAAGGAGTTGTACCTTCCATCATCAGTTCAGCATTGGAAGATGATGACTACCATATGCAAATACTTAAATAGTTTTAGAAAATACATGAAAAATATTATGAGTGCCTATAAAATTTCAGGAATTCCTTCGATTCCTCATGGATCTCGTCATCCGATCTTCACCAAAATTTTATGGGACCACCTTGAGATGTCTTTTCAGGAACCTTACAAGAATTTTCCAAATCGAATCATAAATGACGGAGTTATGAGGTAACAAACATAAAAAAAAAAAAAAAAAAAACATACAACCGAACTGAGAACCCCCTCCTTTTTTTGAAGTCGGTTAAAAATTACTTCTTATCTGCGGGCACTAACTACAACTTTACTACATTATTAGCCAAAGTGATTTGACAGATGTCGTAATTTATATTTTCGTTATTCAGAAATTATTTCTTAAACAATGAATGAGAAAACGCGTAATTGCTGATATTAGATTGACTTTTATTGATAAAAAGTGATATGTTAAAACCAAATTAAACTTAATCAAATTGCGCTCGTAAAATAGCGTCAGTTTACTCCGGGTAATTAAAAATACGACTTTAAACTTTTAAATAAAACTAATTAAACGGATTATATCGCGTCTATTAATTATTTTGAGCCTCCCAGGGCCTGATATGTAAAGACATACCTATTGCAGATGTGTAATGTGTACATTGTTTTATTTAAATGTATACATTGTTTTATTTAAATGTATACATTGTTTTATTTAAATGTGTGACAGTCGCGGAAACCGAAGAAAACATCATTTACTAAACTTTAACTAAGTAATTCATCTTGCTAATGACCATTCTCCGTCGAAAATATATTGTTGCTAGCGTTTTTTTTTTTAAATAATTGGGTCGTAGCCAACGGGCAAAAACTTTATGACATCGATGCGATAATTGCGGTGTCCTTGGAGAAAAAGTAATATTATGTTCCGCAGACTGAAGCGAATTGTCCATGGACGAGTGTTATCTTTTTGTAACATGTAGAGATGGGCAAAGAATATAAGTACCTACTCAAGAGGAGATGGGTGATAATAAAGCGATGAGTAAGTCACTGTGATCGGCCGCTTAAGAGGAAATACCACTGCTAATTTTTCAATACAAATCGAGGTATCGTTCTCGTCTGTTTCCTCCTCCAAAGCTTAACCAATCTTTACGAAATTTTAGGAACTGAATGGGAAAGAAATGTTCCGTGGCCGATTCGATTTTTAATCTGGGAAAAGGAGCAGTGATACATTCTCGTAAAAGTAAGAATGTGATCTATGGGTATCTGTTTTTAAAGTAAACGTTAAGGGCGAGATCGTTTTAAACCGCCGCCCGCGGCCGACAGCGGCCCGTCGCCCGCGGAGTCTGTATGGTACTTATGTTCGGGACTGTTCGGGAGCGGTCGTTTTTGGGGGAACGCTGCACGCGGCGGGCAAAACAACCGCTCCCGAACATCCCCGAACATACCATACAGACGCCGCGGGCGACGGGCCGCTGTCGGCCGCGGGTGGCGGTTTAAAACGACCTCGGCCTAAATAACGCTCTTCCAAGAAGAGCATTTGGTAAGAATTTGTCCACGATAAACTTTTCTTTGTCGTTGGGTAAGGGCCTTATCATTATCAAACTTGCGATTTGCGAGCGAGTTTTCTATACAAATAAGCGTCGCGGCGAACGCGCTGCGTGATCGCCTTCATACAAAATACGCTCGCAAATTGCAAGTGTGATAAGGCCCTAAAAAGCATCCTATAACCATTTTTGGATATTCAGCTATCCCTGTACCAAAATTGGTAATATCTGTCCAGCCCAGCCGTTTCGGCGTGATGAGAGATATTTTACCAACTGATGGCGCTGTATGATTGGTGCCACTGGCTGACTGCATCGCGCTGTTTCCTGAAATAATGACTTCTCTCGATAGAAATCTGATTTTCAATACAATTTTCAAATAATAAGTCAATGCTTGTTTGGTACTAGAACGATAGTCACAGTGACTGTAAACGCCTTATTCCATCTCTAGTAACACGGTTGATCAGTTCCACCTAAATTGATTATTTCTCGGTCGATTACACGAAATATTGAGTTTATTCTTGCATTCATTTGTAACGAGGAGGATTGTAAGGTTGAAGTGGCTATGGACGGGCCATGTAGCCTGGAAAACGGATGGCAATTTTTTTTAGACGGATTGAATTGTATTAGGGCTGTTTAGCCCTCACTACCAGTGAGTCGGACTTTGTGTGGGAGTATAACACGCTAATGGGATTATCTCCGCGCCACGAAGTGATAGGATGGCCATTGGGGTAACAAAGTCCAATAGGTACGTGGCAGACCACGTGTAGGAAAGCGCAGCTTGGTTGGCGGATGACCTCGTGAAGGTAGCGGGGAGTCGATGGATGCGGTGCATATGATCGCACTTGTGGCGAGCTATAGGGGAGACCTGTGTTCAGCAGACGTCTATGGCTGATAAATAGATGCAACGAGAATATTAGAATATCTCTACGACGGAATTTTCACAAAAGCGTTTGATAGTTTAAATTGAAATTTACAATACAATACATTACAACATTTTTTTATTGCACACCAACAAGAAAAATGTTACAGATTTAAAGCTGACATACAAAACAAATCATTACAATGGTTTTTTTACGATGATGTACCGACGAACGAGGATTCTCCTGTCATTTCTAAAAACCTTCGAGAATCCTGTATATATAGGTAAGGTATTAGGATCTTGCCTTATTTTCAAACTATAGCTTTTGCCCGCAGCTTCGCTCGCATTCAAACACACTATCTCCTACAGAAATCACGCTTTTTTTCAGGATAACAATTAGCCTATGTGTTCAGGATAAAAATTAGCCTATGTGCTAAATTAGGGTATAAACTATGTCGGTTCCGAATTTAATGGAAATCCGTCCACCCTTTGCGGCGCACACTGAAACTTTTGTTTTTTATCTTTTAACAAGGTTGACCGACGACCTGGTTAGGATTGCGGGCAAAAATTGGATGAGGGCGGCGCAAGAACGATCGCTGTGCAGAACTTTGGGGAGGCCTTTGTCTAGCAATGGACACGTCTGTCTGCTGATATGATGATGATGATTTAGCGAAAACTCGAAAAACCTTCTTTTATAATTCAGACTAGTTGTCCGCCACGTGACGCCTATTTAATTTCCCCAGATATAAAACTGAAACAGAATTAACTAAACTCTTTCTCGTACTCGACAAGTTAAATAAAGGTCTATTTAGTTAGGGGTAGTTTCGTACGGCCGCGGAGCAGTCCGGTCACGTAAAACGCCCAGGACGTCGACAAATGTTCGGATAAGTACGACCGGACGGGTCCAGGATCGATTTATGAAAGTCAACCTTTATATACGTAGGACAGCAGTCAACGGTTAGACAAAATGGCGTTTTCAATTTATGAAACACTGAAGGTGCCACTTCGTACGCGTATTTTTTGATACCGTCGTTTGATATAATTTAACCATCTTTGGATGTCCTATATATCCCTGTATAGATATTGGTTAAAATTTGTCCAGCCGTTTCGGCGTCATGAGAGGGCAATGGAAATTATGAAAACAGACTGCGCCAGGCTGGCATGGCGGCGCGCGCCCATACAAAGCAAATGACGATCCTGTTTATCAGTTAAATTATTGCTTTCATAGGTACAATACAGATGGGACATTGCGACACGCTATTAATTTTTTTCTTGAAATCATGACTCCCCATAGAAAACACATTTTCAATACAAATCTAGACTTTTATAATAGTATATAGACCGCTGTATAGCCTAACAAGTGTCGGTCCGGCCCAGGGATAGTGGCGCTACAAACAGCTTTCATGTGGCAATAATGAGCATACGTCATGTTTGCAGTATTAAACGTCAGTCGCTATTTGTCCAGGATTTGTCACTAACCAAATTCAGAACATTGTTTACCGGAATGCTGCTTAATTTTTCGCTATTCTAGCGACATAAACTTGCCTTTTCTCACTGTGGATAGTTATGGCTTTTTTATGGCTTTATTATGCAAAAAATACTTAAAATTTTAGGAATATTTAGACCTGTTTTCTCTTTGTTTACATCATGACATTCAACGACTTTTAACGTCAGTTACCGACAAGTAGATTTCAATTGATACGAAGGTCAAAGAAAAAAATTAAATGTGTAACCTGGCGGAAGAGACCGGGATTCGAACCCGGTACAAGTATTTTTCAATTAAACAAAATAGGAAAAATTATATTGAACTATAATTGACGTCTTAATTGGGTACAAACTTTTTGAGAAATGGTAATTTTAAGATCTACTGAATGAGGCTGGATACAACCTGGAATACGACTTACTCGGAAAATATGAGACAAAATGACATACAAAATGAACTTAAACTTAAATCACAGAACAAACAATCTATGTTGGTTAAATCACGTGTGTTCGGATAAGTTTACCGGAGGCCGGGGTTTCCTTGTTTCTAGAACTGTCTGAGGTAATTTCATTAAATATTTCCGCAAATTTGCCTTGTTAGCGGAAAGTGGCTAGACACCGCTCATGTTGTTCACGTTATAATAGTACTTAGCCGAGTGGCGAGTAATTTAATAGTTAGGCGGGTCTGAGTTTAATAGTTTAAAGGATACCTAATGATGATACATTTTGCTGTTTTGTTATGAAATAACATCACTGATTTTCCCGCCGCCGCCACTGCATGGTATTATGGGTACCAGAACCTGTTATATACTACTGTATGAGTGTAGATAAAGTAATATAATTAACTTGGTTATCAAATACTAGTAAAAAAACGGCTTTTTAGAACTTGGCCGTGATCGTATATAGTATAGAATTTGATCAATTGAACGGGTTAGGGAAAGAGCTGGCTAAGTCAAATTTGCAAAATTGTACAGGACAGATAATTGAAGTTTGCAAACCCCTTTATTGCTTTGTGGCCTAACTACAATATAAAAAAATCGGTGCCCATAGATTTTTACCCCTGGGAGCCTATGATGGTTGCGTTTATCGCGTGATAAATAAGTGACAAAGCATCTGTCACTCACCCTCGCATTTTGTCAAAACGTGACGGATGCTGTGTCACTTATTTATTGCGTAATAAAAGCAACCATCATAGGCCCGCTCCCGCTGCTTTTGATAACTGATTTTTTTTGTGGCCTCAGACTAAAAACGTACATTATAAAATATTTATATTATCAATTATAAATCGCACACTTCACCAAAGTTAACATCTAGTCATCCCAGTTTCAGTAATCACCAAAAACGATAAGCCAGCCAACACTCAAAAATAAATCAGTAAACATGTCCATATCTCTGACCAATGTTTGACTACTACCGTTATCTAAGTAAATACCTGTTAACAAACAATAGAGTTGTTCAAATCGTTATCTACAAGTGGCGGTGTCACTGATTTGTCAATATAACAAAACGAACGAACGATATTATCTGTTTATTTAGCGAACTGATGGACATGGATATTGGATCCTAATTCCATATTATCTCTCTTATCGCCAACCCGGTCGCGTTAAGTTTGCGCTTCACTTATATACGAGAAGAGAAAGCTTTTTAGTGATCTACCATACTGCCACACTTATTTTTCGATATCTTAAAGTAGGTACACTAGAATTAGCGCACTGAGACCCTAGAGCAAGTGTGCTTTTAATTCAAGCATTTTGGTTGTGATAATATTATTTATACAGCAAACGTTAACGCAATCGAGATGTAATGCTTTGGAAACCTATACCTACTTGAGAAATGCAAGTAACTTTTTGCTTTGTTTTTGTCGAATTTTCACCTGATAAGATTAAACTATAGAAGCATCAGCGCAAAATAAAAAAAAATAACTTTCTTATTTGCTTATTTGTAGTCTTAATCATTTCCTATTTTCTGTTATAGCATTTCACTACTATCAGTCAGGGACTTCCTAACGTGAGCATTGCATCGACCTGAACGCAAAGCGGTAATTCAAAACACGTGTACCTATAATATACATTTACTTATTGTAGGTACACTTGGGCTGAATTGCCGCTATTTTTTCAATACTATCTACAGTTATATTTAGTTTCACCTGACAATTTCATTGTAATGTACCTATGTCTGTTTGTAATCAAGTCTTGCAAGTCATATTCGACACTACTTCCAAGTTTCCGATTGAATTGACATTTAAACGGATTACAACTAAATATTATTAATATTATTATCACATGAAGCTAAATGACATAAGCTTTGGGAAGACGAATAATTTGACTTATAGGTACTGTCGGCCACCGAAAATCGCGGGATATGCTAATGACAGAGCTTGGAAGTATGGAAACTTTATAATTAATCGACCTAACTCTCTCGAGTTTGGATTTAAAGAAATCTACTTTAGATAAGTATAAAATCATGAAAGGCAAATAAAAACGGTAGTCATAAAGATTGCAGGATTTTAATGTAAGTACGTAATCCCTACTACCTCGTATTGAAATGTCGTAAGTAAATTATCTTCCCTAAGTCGAGTCACATTAGTTTCCGACAGCTATCGAATAAAAATCAAATTTACCGCCCATAATTAAATTTGTAACACTGCAAAAAGCAATCTTCTTTGATTGAAATTGATGAAGAAAGTTCAAATTGGGGAATGTTCGAGGCTCCGAAGCAATCAAATCAACGCATTCCATTCAAAGAATCGATAACACGACGATTTCATCGCAAATTCCTGATGAACAATCGAATGGTCCTGAAATCGAGTCTGTCAGTGCAGCACATTCCTGTGTCGTCAGTTGTCTTGAGAGAGAATTGACATTCGTTCCCTATTATACATAGGCATAGCTAGGCCTATTTACCAATCGCGTGGTATCAGATAAAAACTCGGGGCAAGTGGTGGTAGATTTCACTTAATTGTTTATCAGTAGCAATAGATAATGGTGCTCAATCGTCCCGAAGTGAGCAAGCCTGTGGGAATCGAGTTGTATGGACGCCAGGCCACTGCATCATACGTATAGAACGTTCTGGCTGTCAACGATTAACTGGCACTACGCAACCCAAATCCGAAGACACATAGACAAAAGCATGGCGAATGTAATAGAACATACAACATTTTAATTTAATTGAAACGTTAATAATCCCTCTCGAAATAAAAACAAAGAAGGGTCTTCTTATTAAAATGGTTTTTGAGGTTTCGGATGGTTCACCCTGCTTAAGGAGAACTCTCGATCATCGAATTCCGTACACGGAAACTATTATGCCAACAATAGACAAATAAAATACTGGTAAATTATTGAAGAATTTATAAAGCATCAAGAAAGTTTAATAATGGTTTTCCAGAATTTAATAAAACGCGCGGTAATTTATGCGATGTTAACAGACAGTAATAAGAGCGTAATATTTCCTCACAATTATTTCCGACTCATAGCTTCCATTCATAAATGATTTTTTTTTAATGTCTTCTGGAGAAAAATTGTCGAAACCTTTATTGTTTAATTTTTGATAGCCAAGCATTTGGCCTCGATTGCCCTGTTGTTAGGTAACAATAAGGTCTAACATGGGGCAATTGGAGCGTGCTCGCTAGGAGATCCAAGGTATATTTTTAGGGAAAATGTGCACAAGAACCGACTTCCACGCTTTAGCTGTCTAGTCCTTCTAGCATAACTGCGGCTCGCGACTTTTTTCGCGCGACAAATATTACCCGTTTCTTTCTTTTCAGTACTGTGTGAGAGAGAAGCGCAACGTTATGTCACGTGACAAACGTAATGGCAGCCAGTTGTGCTAGAGGGACTGATAAGAAAAGTAAACGCAAAGCGTTTCATACGAATCAGTGGTATATCGTCAACACAACCCAATAAGTATAAATCAAGTCCGCGTAGAGTATTGTGATGTCGAAATAACCTGAACGCGGCAAACCACAATGGAAATGGATTTTATTGGTACCTAAGTGCAAATTCTTATCTGTCTCGACAAACTGATATATATATATATATATATATATATAGACAGACACTACGTTAATCCTAGTCTGTTATCTGTTGTCTGCATTTCTAAAAGAAAAAGACATTTGCTTCGTTCGTTAATCCTGCCGCGTAACAAGCGCCAAGAGCGAGACAAAGGGAATCTTGTTACGACGAGGACGAGACTTAGTCGAGCATTCGACGAATGGCATTACCTTGATTCTAGAATCCGCTAAGTGGTCCAAAATCCTTCATTTGATTCAATTTAATCAAATAGAGTGGCTATGTATCAATAGACCTTTTTATTATTATTTCCGCTTTATCTGGTCTGAACAGACAGATAAACAAACAGAAAGATCAACAGGCATACAAGTAGACAGACAGACAAGACACTAAGATAATCCGAGTCTGTTATCTGCTGCTTGCATTTTTGAGAAAAAGGTCGTCAACGCACTTGTGGCTCCTCTGGTATTGCAGGTGTCTATGGGCGACGGTAGGTAATCGCTTTCCATCAGGCGATCCGTTTGCCCCCTTCTTCTTCTTCTTGTGGTGCCATATCCTAACGGGTGGCGGCCATCATCATACGAAAGTCTTCTCTATTTTTTACCGCTCTGCTGTGAGTGAACACGTGCAGTCCCTGATATTATCACACCAAGTAGTTCTAGGTCTTCCACTATCTCCTCTTCCTTCTATTTTTCCCTCAATTATATTTCTCGTTATGGCAGATTTTGCGTTTCTGTAGATATGTCCTAAGTATACCGTTTTTCTCTTTTGGATTGTGAGCATTACTTCCATTGACCCCAATGACATAAAAAAAAAAACAGATTTGTTCCGTTCGTTAATCCTGCCGCGTAACAAGCGCTAGTAGCGAGACAAAGGGAATCTTGTTACGAAAAGATTTAGCCGAGCGTTCGACGAATGGGATTTACCTTGATACAAAATGCGAGCAGTTTCACACCATAATTGACCAACAAAATAATGAAACGACTACTTATATTGTCAATTCAAATAAGCATCAGGCTCTAGTCACTTCTAGTGTAAGTTTTCGTTGACCCCATAAAGCATGTGAAACTCGTTTGTGGCGTTTCTTCATTTAACAGTGTGTGTATACTTAAATGGCGAAGTTGCGGGCAGAAGCTAGTATAGTAAATAATCAATAAAATAGGTTTTTTTTAATACATGACCTGAACTGTATCGGGGTTGGTTAGACCTCACTACCAGTAGTCGGACTTTGTGTGGGAGTATAAATAACCCGCTAAGAGGAATTATCTTCGCGCCACAGGAGTATCCTTCCTTAGCCTATCCACTAGCCGCCTCTATGTTAAACCAGATAAAGCTATAAACCGTAGATTAATATTAAACCACCACAAAAGCGGTCGTCCATTTCTCCCCAGGCTCAGAATTGGTGACAATTCACTTAGCGCTAAAAGCCGCCGAAAATGAGCGGAGTTTTATTTAATTAAGTTGTTACCTTCAAAACGGGAAGATATAAATGTCTACTTTTTAAGTTATAATGCTAGCTTTTCCTTTATCAAAAGAATTGTGTTGTTGTGTATTTTGTATGCTGTCCACGCTTTCCTTTGTTCCGCAAATCTCGGAGGAGTCGGTCTGTCAAAGCAACATGACACGCCTGGCGTACCTACTAGGAAAAACGGCGTTACGTTTTTTCGGGTTCTGAAGCCATCTTTAGGGTTCCGTAAGTAAAGGTTGCTGCAGAGTAAAACACAACAACAGATTCTTTATTTCGGAAAAGCCACCTGCACATCCAGATAATTGTCATTCGCGACTATTTCTCGCGCGAGATAATTACCCGTCTCTTTGGGAACAACTATTATTTAGGCTACAATGACCACAGGTACTGAAATAAAGTTTATCCTGAAACAGTGACAAAACAACTTAGAAATATAGCATCAATATTCATGGAATTTAAAGCCTGACCAGAAATATATGAGGGTGCGCCATATTGCGGAATTTCACTGGAACTAATTTCTTACACTGGCAATGATTTTATGATGGTTTGTCAACAACGTCAATGTCATTCGTGGTGCTTTCTTTAAAAGACAAATATTTAAAATCATCCAAAGAAAATGCTGAAAACCATTTACAGTCGTGAACGTAAGATTATAAATAAAGTCTATACACGTGTATACACGTGTTTACTAATCGAAAAACAGTCAGGAAAAGAGTGCATTCCATTAAATGATATTACGAGGTTAACATAGTGGAACTGACAGGTATTTAAACTAATGTCATTATTGGTTGCAAAATTGTTGCCATGTAAATCTTATAAATAGCGCCCTCTTGACAATCCTCATATATTTCTGGTCAGGCTTTACCTTATTTTATGTCCAGTGTATCGATCGTTATCCTTCGTTAAACGGGTTTTGGAGGGTTACTCAGGTGTTCGAAATTCTAATTTCGTATAGTGCTGTTCCGCTCGTTCAGATATTGTTTGACAGGAGAGGGATGGCACAAACTTCGAATTTCGATCCTCGGAGTAGCCCTATTTCGCAAATTTACCGATATTTGCTTAATATGAAAATGGCTCGTACCTAAGTGGATAGACCATCCATCACAACTTCAAACTGTTTCATGGAACGTATGATAATAATGTATTAATATCGATCTTACGTTTGCTCGTCCTTCAATATTTAAGTGCTACCTTTGTATAAGTACAAATTAAGTGTATAGTATCGTGCACATGACAGAAGTACGTTCCAACTTCTAATAAATAAGGTCACTTATTCTTTTATTATATCAGCCAGCTAGAACAGCGATGAAGTGTAGACTGATGTTGAATTATACAACATACTCTAGTCATATGAATTAAATTAGCTCGAGATGTCATGAAACACAGTAAAAAAGGTACAAAGGTATTATATGTACGCATATTTTATGTTTTTATTGTTTTCAGAATCCTCATAATGTAACAAAGCAATAATTGTATGACAACCATTAACTTAAACACACTTTTTCACGGTGAAAAATGCCTAATTACTTGTTGCCTCCATACAAATATTGGTAAACAACCACAAATGACGTCACATGGAGGTGGCCATTTGTATGGAGCGTTTTTAACGTTCCGAAGAAATGTTGAAGTTTAACAGTCATTTCTGACTTTTAGAGCAGTTAGTCCTAGTTAGTCCCAAATAGACATTGGATCCCAATAAAAAAAATAATCGATTTACATCTTCAAAATATTTTCTACACGTCTATTTCCAGCTGTGGTTCTTCAAAGGGAGACAAATAGACAAAAAATACACTTCACACCCAGTGTTACTCTCAGTCCGTGATTCGAACTATGTGAGAATTTACAGAGCTGAGATGGTGCACGGAAAATGTACTTCTTATAGCTAATTACACTTGTGTTACATGTTACATACATACTTGTTATACAGTTAAGTGCATTGGATGACCTCGGCAGGCTCGCGCTTGGTGAAATGATAACCTAGGGATGGTGTCTGGAGTCTGCTGACTGCGAGTGGCGACGAACCGATAAAGGTTATTCGATGCCTGCGTTCAGCAGTGGACGTCTTGTTAATGATAATAGTTGCCGGGCGCCATATTAAATTTAATGTGACGTCATATAAACCATAATCAGCGGACGATCAAGACGCTTCTAACGATATCTCATTTGTCAAATTATAATAAGTTGTTTATGAGGGAGCTGATGAACATATACCAGTCAAAATCATATCCCTCCATTTCGTCCTAGTCGGGTATAAAATCTGCAATACTTACACGGCAGTTTTCTAAAAGATTACAGCTCTTAGTGAAGGTTGTAAGCGCTAATCTAGTTCCACCTCTCTCAAAAGCTCGCATAATTACAGCCGTACTTCTTCAAAGGGAGACAAATAGAAAAAAAACACTTCTCGCCCGTCTGTGTTACTTTGTCCGTGATTTGCATAGAACAATGTGAAAGAACTCACAGAGGTGAAGTGGGCTTCGAAAAATCTCATGTCACAGATTAAAACACAGCAGACGGTTGTCTTTTGTTTTTTTTTTACACAAATTGACCTAGTCCCAAACAAAGCAAAGCTTGTATTATGGTACTAGACGACGACATACCTACATAATACAATATACATTTAAATACATTTGTTTTTTTTTTTTATGTCATAGGGGGCAAACGAGCAAACGCGAAACGTATCGCCTGATGGAACGCGATTACCGTCGCCCATAAACACCTGCAACACCAGAGGAGTCACAAGTGCTTGCCTACCCGGAGGACGAAGATAGAATGCCTCTATGCTAGTAATTTCACCGGCTATCTTACCCCCACACCGGAACACAACAACATACATAAGATAACATCCATGAACCAGGAACAAATATCACGCGAATATTTGACCTGGTCGGGATTCGAACCCAGGACCGATGGCTCAGTAGACAGGTGCACTACAAACTGCGCCAACCGCGTCATCAATCTTTTTGATCTTATGGTGTTCGTATACTTTATCTATAATATAAATGCGGATCATCTTAGGGTCATAATTTTGATTTTTAACAACCCTTAGAAAGGTTTCCCACGTAATAGTCCAATATTTTCATCAGTGAAAATTTACTTACACATTAATTGACAACATTTCATATTTATAACAGGTGGAAACTAATATAGAGATCGACGGGGATTTATGTCGTGTACCTTAAAAAAAATCTTTTAATTTATTCTTCTGTATTTAAAGAAATATAAGAAAATACATAAAATAACTGCAATCTAAGACAATACGCGCTGAATAGGGTTGTTGTCTAAACCAAAGAGCGAAAAAAAATATATTTTTTTTATTTGACGTTGACAGATGACAGATGCATAGGTACCGAGTTTTATTAAGTTTTTTTTTAATAAGAAAACCGACTAAAGTAACCGTTCCATTAAGTTCTGGTTTTGGTGTTGCCACATTTTAAAATGAGTATGTTTTTATAAATTAATAATAAAATAAATAATCATCTCACAAAATAAATAAAAACAGAGATTACTTCATCTTTTTAAGCAGAATTCAGAAAATTAATAAAATGATAGTCTTAAAAATATGAAATGTTGTCAATTAAGTATTAATACTTGTGTCTAGTATAAGTATAACGTCCTAACTGACCTGAAATAGTTAGGTAACGTTACAAAAGTATTGTCAAACGTTTATCATTATAGAGTTTATTATTAAATGTCTATCAATCCATCTTTAGAAGCTACGGTGCCACAGAGAAACATACATGCCTATATTGTAAAGTCTACTAACTTTTAGGTCCTTGTGTCGGTGTAAAAAAACACGGAATCCTAAGGGCCTTATCACACTTGCGATTTGCGAGCGAATTTTGTATTAAGGCGATCACGCAGCGAGTTCGTGCGACGTTTATTTGTATAGAAAACTCGCTCGCAAATAGGAAGTATGATAAGGCCCTAAATGGACTCGTTCTTGACTGAACTTTTATAATTCGAGTTTGTTAAGTTGTTCGAGTTTGCGAGATAAGGAGCGACTGGATTCGCTGCTCACCTTTGGTCTTTGACAATTATGACTCTTATTATGTACAGAATTGCTATTAAAATAATGCTCATTTTCATCGTTTTAGTAGAGTCAAGGCCATATATTAGAAATATATTTTTTATACTGTATTCTATTTCGCAAAATTTTCCTTTTTTTACCGTAGGTAGTCGGGTAAAAAGTATGCTACGTATAACCATCTTTGACCATTATTCTATCGGTGATATGTCTACACGTCGACATTGGCGAAATACTTACATCTTGCTAACCCAGCAAGAAGTGAAAGCCACAGTGAAAAAAAAAAACCTCCAGCTATACCCGTATAGTTGCCGGCAAACTTTTAAAACAAAAATGGCGGATCTGCGCATTTACATTTGTACATAAATCGGCTACTGCGCAGTCAAGGTCATGCTCAAGAAGTTTTCCGGCAGCTGTACCACAATTTGTTAAAATCCGTTCAGTAGTTTCGGGGTGATGGCCAATGAGAGGACATATAGAATGTATTTAACAGATGGCGCTGTACACCCTGCTTCCAGACTAATCCTGCGTCGCGCTTTACTATAATTATAAAATTTAATAATAATATAGCCTATGATGGAAAATAAGTAAAACAAGAGGTTTTGTCAAATAAAGAAATTAGGTAAGTAGGCACTTTTATTTCTTAACGTTAACTCAAGTTCCTTCACCATTGACCATAGTATAGACAACAGAATCAGCATGACAGTGCTGCCACCACAAACTTTAATAGTATTTTAAGTAGATTACATTGCGTACTACTAACAATGTAGTTGTAAGTTACTGCTTCAAACATCTAAATCAGCGCAAATCACATTAAAGAAGATTTTATGTGTTGAATAATTGAGCGACTGAAATTAATTAACCAACAATGCCCTAATTAAGTTGAAACTGTTCTGCACCCCATCCATAAAGCCGTATCTTGAAATGCCGCCTTACTTATTGTAATTGGGACAAGTGGCTAAAAGAGGGAGCTTAGCAGTGGGCAGATGCTCGAGTTTGTCACGCCATAAATAATGATAATTGGTAAAACATCCGCTACTCTTGCCACCGCGGACTTGCCAAAAAACTTTTTTTTTATATCGTATCATGCGATATTTTTTTTGTCCATATAAGACTCATGAACACAGTATAAGGACAAATACAGTAATAAATGTCCGGCCCCTCAGGCGCGTTTCGTTAACGCGCGCAGGGTTGTACCTACAAATTTGTGGGGTAACATAGGTATATAGTTATTTCGATTGTTAGGTGTCGTGTAATGTCAGGTGTTATTATAAAATATTTATATAAGTAGATATAACCATGTAATTAACAATACCTACCCCATCAGTCAGTACGGAAACGAATTATTATAATTATACGAGTACTCGTAGCTACCTACTTCGTCCAACGAATACTCGCTACACTTGAACACGATTATTTCAATATTTGTTACCGAACTAGCTAGGTTTATATCTAATTAGAAGGTGCGGTAAGGACCTCTTTCGCGCATTCGGCATCCTTTGATAAGTGGCGGCGATTTCCTTTGACTGTAGGTAGGGAGAGCCGCTTGGCTTGCGCGCGGCACTTTATTTAGAAAGAACTCCACATAGACCAGAAGCGCACTAACGTTTATTATTACAAATTATATATTGCATCTTGGATTTTTACAAGTTGGTAGGTACGATAAATAAAAATTCATACAACTAATTGAAAAACAAAAATATTTATTGAAAAAAATAACAATTATTATAAATTAGCCACACTGAAATACTTTCGTCTATTTCGCGATGTACGAAATGCCTTATTATTATTTTTCAATGTACTTATAATAAATTCGCATTCTCGTATATAATTTTAACAAATATTGTTTTGGAAAGCAAGGGCAGGGCAATGTGAATTAAATTTTGGTTATTTCCTCATAAATCGAGTTCCGAACACGGCATCAGCGCGGCCCCGACTGATTCATGTCTATTTATTACTCGCCGTTTGCATGTGACGCGTACGTACACGGCGCGCACACATACAAACCGCGCGATGTACTTTTCTTCGAACTTTAACTACTGTCTTATACTGTGTCATGAAGAAGAAGAAGACCAAAGAAAAGATGGATGGATTGTGTGAAAGAAGTAAGAAGGAATTAAACGACGAGATGACGAGTAATAGGGAAGAATGGAGGAAGATAACATGCTGCAATAAATAGGATAAAGGGCATGGGAATGAAATGATGATGTTGATGATGATATGACTCTCATAAATAAAAATGAGCATAGCAACCCTATTACCAAACGCGGATTAGGTACATTAATGTTTCTACCTCTAGCTAGCTGTGGCGATTCAAGAGGTTCAGTTACAGTCACATCTCATTTTTTAAGTTTTGTAAAATATTCAGAGCCGGTGTTCTTGGCATCGCGAATTATTTACATAATTGTAATATCTTCGCGCAAATTACGAAGCGATTCAGTTTTAATTGCGTTGTAAGTAAAGGCCTGGCCCTTTAATTAAGGCCGTTGATTGTGTAGGAAATAAGGTAAATACCTAAGTTAATAAATAAAAACACTGGGGGTCAGATGTACTGGAGCCTTATTTGAAATTGGCTACTTTTATTAGGCTATAGCTAAATGTAGGATAGGAAAGGCATGTAGAAGACGTCTTCTCCACCCACAGATTAAGATGAGACACGTCCGAATATTTTAATAATAATAAAAAAAAAACCTTAATTTGTATTTTAAGTTAGGGGGCGGGGCGGGCCAGAAATACAAAATACAGTGAGGTTGATACCGCTAAAAAATTTAATGTTTGAAAAAAATATTGATTTAAAAAAAAAAAGCAAGAGCTAACAATGTCAAGCTGAATCATTAAATGAATAAGGCGTTACTTTGCGGAAATACATATTAACTAAATAGTACCTAATATTGCTTTGCTGATCCGCGATATAATAACGTGCCAGTTAATTTGTGCGAACCCGTTCTTATTTGCGTATTTTTTCATGCATACATGCATTTAGTCTCACCCTCCCACCACGATATACCTACAAATAAAATAAATACGTAAATAAATATAACAAACCACCACCAAATTAACAAAACTTACTCGACTCGACACGAACGTGTTTCGCCTCACTACGAGGCATCATCAGGAGATGTCGACGGTCTGGAGTCCGACGCCAAATAAGATAGATTTGGGACTATTAAATGCATGTATGCATGAAAAAATACGCAAATAAGTATAACGGGTTAGCACAAATTAACTGGCACGTTATTATATCGTGGATTAGCAAAGCAATATTGCTATTTTAGTTTATGTCAATCTGAGCTGTTTGCTTATCCAGTCCTCCAGTGATCGTAGGGCTGACTCGTTCCTCGCCCATCGCATTAGAATTGCCATCCAGCGAGGTAACGCGGTCAGCCTTATGGGCGCCCTACCCAATGGTAGCGACCTAGGGGATATATGTACACATAGTTTAGGTCCCAATAGCTTAAGTTAGGTTTAATTAGATCATATTAAGTTTTATTTCGTGTTTATTTTTCTTTAATAAAAATGTCTAAATATATGAATAGTACCTACACGATACACTAAATACATAACTATGGTACCTTACCTTATGCCAAAAAAAGCTACAGTTAAATAACTACGCTTATAACGTTAGCTATTAAGAATCCTAAGTGTAAAAAGTTTTTCTTATCTTGATTTATCTCGCCTACGTTTAACCCTCTTTTACTCGACTTTTGCCTCTTAAAGCCACTTAACGGACGACACTTTATTAAGTCAGATATAAATAAAGTATGAGGATATAGTACGCATACGTGATAAGTATGAAAACTCAAGATTTAACAATGAAAATGTGTCTAAGATAAGGAACAGGTTAGCCAGCGTTTACTGAATACTAGTCAAACTTGACAAGCTGTACTAAATATTTCATGGTACTTATTGGACAAGACTAACCCCGGCCACACACAGTCTGAATTCCAATCCGGTTCCAGATCGGAATGACGTCAGTAAGTGTCTCTGTCCGTCATATGGCGATGTCTCGCTTGCTGCAGCATTGGAACTGCAATCCAGCTAAATGCGGTTGACGTAACTGCACCCAAACTATTACCCAATTGCACAGTCCGCTTGAAAGCCTTGGAATTGACGTACACTATGTCGACATTACCGTAGACCAGTTGAGTTGCAAGCGGACGGTGCAGTTAATTTGCAGTTTAGATCCAGCTACGCCAACTGCATCAGAACTGCCCTTGAACTGGATTACAGTTCAAATGCTGACTGTTCGTATCGGCCCTTAGAGACATCCCCAATTGCCTCCCTAAATCAAATGAGCTGCTTCAGTCAAAATTCGTAGCAAACTTTCGATTTTTCACTTCATAGTTACCGCGGTACCTATATATATACTATTGCGATTTTATAAACGTTATTACGATTCCACTAGTACTTACCGTCATATTTATTCACGGGGCAGACGGCGGGAAAATATAATTTAGCGAAATATTTCGCATGCAAGGGCGGGCACGTGACGGAAATATTTATTTAAATATTGGGGCCAGTCACCCGATGTAATAATTTGCTGGGTTACTTGGAAATGTCGGAAATCGGACAGGAACGTGGGTTTCTGACATATTTGTTATTTGATTGAGATGATAATTTAATGATTGTCGATGGACAGTCGGTGGATGCGGGCTGCATAGGATTGCACTTTGTGGCGAGCTATAGGGGAGGCCTGTGTTCGGCAGTGGACGGCTGTGGCTGATGAGAGATGTTCAGGGTTGGGAAGTTCGGATGCATTTTAAACTAAATTTTGGATAGTTTCTTTGTTGACGGCAAAGTTTTGGGTGCATGCATCTCAATTTCTGAAACCGCGGGTTGCGGGTTTCCTCTTGATACAATTTAGTGGCAACATTCAATTAGAACACGTACTAGGTATACTTAAACCCACATCAGGTGATCGCACTACCACAGTAAATTCAACCCCTCCCTTTAAGGGATAATTTTATAATACAATAGCAGTATACACAAGAGTAGTATTCTGTTTTCTGTTATTTGGGTGACAATAATTCGCTTTTCATACCCTTCTATCAAAATAAGCGAGACGAAAACGCGGCTTACCTGTGACGGTTCGTTAAAACCACGTGTTATGGGCAACAATTAACAAATATCCCAACTTCTATTCAAACCCGTATTTCAAACAATAAATGTTGGTTTGTATTTCAACCCGCCAATGCCCTCGTAATTATTTATTCCTTTCACGTTTTCGAAATTTGTTTTTGAAGTGGCTCGACCCTTCTAATGATGGCCGCGGCGCAAAACAACCGGTATAGTAATTCGAAGGAAACGTTAAAATGCTCTTTGCTTTTAATCGATATGAATACAGTATGAAATGCACTCGTTTCATGTGCCTAATCGTAAGAGCTTAGAGTAAGATTCCAATAAGGTCGCCAGAGGTAATTGCGTCTATAGAGGATGACGAGAAACGCAACATTTTATAACTTCCACAACTTTTTTGTTATAGGGTATTAATAGTGCCAAATATTAAGCAGTAAGGAGATGGGTGGTTTCGATTCTAACTATGATATCATTGAAATACGCATTTGCCTCTAAAGACGCAATTACCTACCTCAAGTGAACTTACCACAAAACGTCTTGGTCGTTTCCGGTATAAATAAATAACATTGTCACTCACGTGGTAGAGTTATATTTTTGTTAAAATCAACCTACACAAGCGTCTGCTTGAACTAAATAACAACCTTCAAGTAGTTCCAGTTGAAATTGATAAAACTTTTTTTTAGTTGAAATTAATAAAACAGTCGGGTCCAATCCCGGATTTTTTTTTATAGACAATCCCGGGGTCCCAGGATTGGATTACCCATACAAAATATCCCGGGATAGCAAACTCTAGTCGGGTAAATTGCGCCGGTGGGACAATCCCGCCTTCCACATGGAAATATGAGAGTGTGTATGAGAGTTGGGCGTTGCAAAAGAAGCACGAAAGTAGAATAAATGCAGTAGAAATGAGAGCATTGAGAGGCATGATTGGTGTAAAGCTGTGTGACAGGATAAGAAATAGTGTAATAAGATTTCAACTGTCTAGCTATCACCGTTCTTGAGATACAGCCTGGTGACAGACGGACGGACGGACAACGAAGTTTCAGTAATAGGGCCCCGTTTTTACCCTTTGGGTACGGATCCCTAAAAAGGGCAAGTCAAGAGTACTTTAAACCGACGAGCATGCATGAGGAGATTAATGAATGTTGATGAAGTGAAAGATGTATGTCAGGACCGTAGCAGACGGAAAGATGTGGTCTCTGCCTACCCCGTTGGGAAGGAGAAAGAAAAAGGCGTAATTTTATGTATGTATTATGTACATACATGGAAATTTCTTACTTATACCAACTAAACTAACTGAAGTTGCGTGGTGGTAAGATGACGTTAGAAGACTTAAAAGTCTGTACTTTCTCATCTGTACTTTTCGATATTTTGATACCTAGTCTGTCCTATTCATTTATATAATAATTTAATTATGTTTCGATTTCCCAGTGTGGACTTTGATTTAACTTTCTGTGTTAATCTAATGTCTATATCACACTTAGATTAAATACGCATAGAAAAGAAACCTAGGTTGCGCTTGAAAGTGAAGCCATTTCTTATTCTATTCCTTTCCGTAAAGTAATTTAAAACTCTTTGACAAAACTAAACTTCCACGGTTCTTTTGTGTTTCTTTAAGATGGTCAGAAACCTTTTAAAAGTGAAGCGCAAAAAACCCGATCGTCTGAAAAATGTTGCTGGCTCTCCCGACAGCCGCAGTAAAGTATAAATAAGTTTGGGTCGATGAGGCGACGAGACGCCATTTCCAAGATATGAATTTTTAAGTATCGCTTGACAAGTTTTACTTCGGTTGATGGGCTGACTCGTGTTTTGGGTAGTAAGGGGCCATTCATTAATTACGTAAGGAAAATTTTGGGCATCTTTGACCTTTGGCCCGATGTAAGATATTTCTCATATTGTTAGTAATCGCATGATAGGGTATGTAGAGAGTTTACGTCACCTTAGGCCGTAAGTGGAAATTCTCGCTTCATGGCCCAAGGCGTGAAATTAGACAAACCACGGCCGGTAATTCGTAAAGACCCAGATCGCATATTTCTGGCTCTCACCTTCGGTTCGGGCCACAAGCACCTGCGATCTGGAACATTCACGAATTCACCGCCCCAGGTATGTTATGTACTATTACATGCTTAGATTACTGCTTTAATATAATATACCATCCTACAGTCCATTTTACGTAAACGAGCAGCTGCATCAGGTTGGTCATAATATTAAAAAAGTCGTTTTCTCAAATAAATGGCAAACTGTCGGAGATCAAGAACACGATCACAGCAGCGTCGGCGCTCCTAATGATGTTTGCGAACTTTTCTCATTTATTTTTCAACTTTATGGAGTATTTTAATATTTTGAACGTAATAAAAGTAGGGATCGTGTTTTAAACATCACACCTAGCACAACTCGCCGCGAATTCGCTTATCGATTGCGAAATGTTCTCGAGAACGTTCTTTTCCCATACAAATCGGATAAAAATTCTCGAGAACGGCACATCTGTCTATCCAACATAGTATCATCTTTTTCGCACTCACGAAAGAGAGGTGTATTGGAAATACACCTCTCTTTATACTATACATATTTTTCATTTAATTTTTAGGCTTATATTACTGGATCAAGTCGTTTGTACATTAAACCTCATACAAGAAAAAGTGTCCATAAATTTCAATTCCAGGGCGACACGTTTTTGTACAAATGTGTTTTTTTCTATAAAACAACATTTCAGGACACTTTTTTCTTTTATGAGGTTCGAAAGTAAACTTCGTAATCCAAATAACGTATAAATACTATCGGGAAAAATATAATTCCTCTGAAAATACTCAAGCAATAAATTATATGATTATGAAAAACGTAATGATCCTAATAAAAAACTTCTTAACAATTCGATATTCTTGATCAATACTATTAATTTAAAGAACCATTAAAAAGGTAAATGTGCAAAACTGCAGGTATATAGTCGTGGTTGTAGTCCATTGAATAAAAAGTTCTAGAGTGCGTGAGTTAGTAACGTAAGATGTTTCTTCGGAAACATGTCAAGAGTCCCTAGGTAATAAACATACTAAAACCCCGGGACACTAGGAGGAGCCCCGGGGTGGGGGGGGGGGGGGAAAGGGGCCATTTTTTCATTTTTCGCTTAAATCTCAAAAACGGTACATGTTAGAGAAAAACTTTCAAGGAAAAGTTGAAAGGCCATAAAATTATCTACAAGTTGTAGGCTAAATATTTTTTTCCTATATCCTACCGTTTCTGAGTTACACGCAGTAAAAAATGATTTTGGCTCAAACAATTTCCCCATACTACATACCCATGTTTATCACATCAATCGATCAAAAAATATTTCTTTCTTCCAAAAAACTCAAATGTGCAACTTGTGACCGGTACTGATAGATTGCTCTTAATTAGGTCTATAATTGGTAAAGTAAACACATTCCTCCATGGAAGCCTTTAGGAGGAATCGATTGTCAAAATATTATATTAGGGTAGTTTGAGTTACTGAACTTGATCTTTTTATTTTTTCTTCCAAAAAAACTCAAAAGTGCAACTTGTGACCGGTACAGATAGATTGCTCATAATTAGGTCTATCATTGATAAAAATACCAGATTCCACAACGGAGGCGTTTACGGGGAATTGAATTTTATTAGGGTAGTTACGATACTTGAACTTTTTATTTTTTTTCTTCCAAAAAGCTCAAAAGTGCAACTTGTGACCGGTAATGATAGATTGCTCTTAATTAGGTCTATCATTGGTAAAAAAAACACATTCCTCCGTGGAAGCCTTTAGGAGGAATTGATTGTCAAAATATTATATAAGTTGGTAAAATAAAAAGTTTTCGAATTTTTCACCTTTCATGGGATGTAGCTCGAAAACGGCTGCGAATAGAAAAAAAATATTTAGGTACAACTTGTAGATAATTTCATGGCCTTTCAACTTTTGCTTGAAAGTTTTTCTCTAACATGTACCGTTTTTGAGATTTAAGCGAAAAAATGGACCCTTTCCCCCCCCCCCCCCTCACTCCGGGGCTCCTCCTTGTGTCCCGGGGTTTTAGTATGTTTATTACCTAGGGACTCTTGACATGTTTCCGAAGAAACATCTTACGTTACTAACTCACGCACTCTAGACCCCCCTTGGAGGGACTCATTCAATGGACTATTGGGTGACCGCGTCTGTTGTTACTAGGTAACTGAATAAAACGAACTCTTATTTGTCCGGGGAAATCGAATCTCTGTCATCTGTGTTGTCTTAATTGGAAAATGTTATATTACATATCTGTATCTAGTACTAAAGATGCAAAAGCTTTCATTTGGGTGAACCGGGTACAAACACATACATGAATACATAATAGTTACTAACGAATATCGAAAAATACCAAAATTAGGTATGGGACGTTCTAATAATTTAGTAATTTAATATTTAGTATTTTCAGTGTATTATATTTTGCAGTTTCAAAATGAGACTTCACCCTCACCCAAATAAAAGCCTTTTTATCCTTAATACTGGTTTACCCCCGTTTTATAGACAAACGTTTGATCGAATTTTCATTTCATAGAAAAAACATTTCATCAAAAGCATTTTTTTTTCTGAAACCATTTCATATTTTGAAATGTAATAACACAAACCTAACCTAACCTATTTATAGGTTGTCATTTTCAAAATTTCAGAAAAATGTATGTCTTCCGGGGAAAAAAATTGTCTATGAAATGAAAATTCGATGAAAAGAAGCATTCTGTGAACCGTTTGTCTATAAAATAATGATCCCGTTTGTAGCCACGTAGCGTCCACATGGATGGACGGATTTCATTATTTTTGAAGTACAGAATTTGTCCAATAGCTAGGGCATTTAATAATAGTTACAGTATACTATTTGAGTAGACTACTTAAATTTAAACTGACACGATTTGGGAATCGAACTCACGGCTTCAATTTGTCCAGAGCAGTGCTCTCACCACTGAGCTATAGGACCGCTACATGGATATAGTGAAATAATGTCTTCTTTCGCTTTTTTTAAATCGCCCTTTGTATGTTTATATTTAAAATGCTAAGCGCATTAGCTGATCTGATTCTGACTCATTTATATGTGGCACAGCCATAGTTGTATAGTTGCTTATTGTTTTATTTCATTTATAATTTTTGTCGCTATTTGTAATTATGTTCTATGGTCACGTTACGAATAAATGTGTTCTTTCTCTCTTTCTTTCTCATATAAATGATGTATTTTTATCTAAATAATGTAGACTACTTCGGTGAAGCAAAAATATGATGCTTATGAAGTTCAGGCAACTTCTAGTAGTCACATAATGTAGGTACATATTATCATAAATTCGCGCTGTTCTCTCGCTACTTTAGTATTCTACCCCTAATTCAAAACTAACATAACCCTAGAACACATCTCCGAAAGGTCATACAGACGCGACCACGCTTAGTATTCATTGCATAAAATATCTTGGCGGTCTCATTCTTCTATCGTTCTTATGCAAATCCCATAGTTATGAGGCTAATAACGAAGCGAGACCTCTAAATGAAAATGGGTGCCGAATAGGGTTGCCAGATGGAAAATTTAAAAATTACTGATTTCTACTGAAAAATCTGTAACTTTTACGAAGTTTTCGCAAACTTATAACTTATTTTCGCAAAATACGCAAATAAGTATAACGGGTTAGCACAAATTAACTGGCACGATTTTACATCGCGGATTAGCAAACCAATATTTTAATTAATATTAACAACTGTACGAGTAAGTGTGGATGTCTATTACGTAGACTGATTTAAAAATGAAGTATGGTGATATTAATATATCACCAAACTTAATTTTTAAATTAGTCTCTATATAAAGAGGATTATATTTCGATTTTAGTATTTTGGAAACAAAAAAAATTTTTTTTTAATTCTAAAATTGTGCGATTTCTAGAATTCGGCTAAAATCCTGACAAGAGCATATAAACCCTGAAATCCCAGGACAAATCAAAGATATGGTAACCCTAGTCCCAGAGAATTCTTTTGGCACCAGCTTTTCGCAGTGGCATTTGCTCGCGTGACGCGTTCTTTCGAAGCGGGGTCAGAAACAAAAGAGTCGGGAATTCGGGACTATTGGTGCGAGCTGTCGCTTTTATTTCGATCTCTGGGATTTAAATTCGGAACGTCCTTTGGTTCGTAAAAAAATGCCTAGAAACGATGGAAAAGTTAGATTTCGTATACACATCGTACTTACAAGCGATATTGAAAGTCTTGTAACATGAAGTTATAGTCAGAAAAATATGTAATTAATACCCATCCCCTGATACTCAACCATCCATGTATCACAAGCTACATTCAATTGTCATTTATCCAATTGTTTGACGTTGCAATCACTTCCAATACCACAGAATAAATACACTACCAATACTAAAAGAAGAAAAAACGTGCATCGCGTAAGTTTTTTCATTATAGAGTTTCATAGTATTATATAGATAGTGTCTTTGTTATAGAAATATTTGTGGTACGAACGGACGAAATTATATTACGGTAACTTTTAGCGGTAAAAAGCACTTTGATTGTAATCCTGCATTCACAGAGCATACTACACCCCCATAACTTACGGCAATGCAGCTAATTAAAAGTTCGAGTAACTTTAGGGCGACTGCATTCTGAAATTAGTTCCACCAGAACTAAATGTCCTCTTCGTGGCTCTTATGGATTGCGTTAATTTAATTGGTTCGAGTTTCCGTTCCAAATAACTGATATTTTGTGGGCTTTCTCTCAGACCGTAGAAACATATGACGATCGTAGAATATTTTATGGTTTAAGGTTAAGACCAGCAGGAGGAATTCTGGCCGAAAGGTGTCGTGTTCAGGCGATTTCGCGGACGGTTATCCGACTCTGAAGTTAACCCTAACGCCCAAGCAACCTTTCGATTTTTTCCCTATGTGTGTCGATATTTGCATTGTTTATTAGAAAGGCTTCCGCCAGGTTACGCATTTATAATTATTATCTTTCGAATTGGTAAACATGAACATGTCTGAATTAAGTTATTTTATTACTTGTAACAATAAACCGGCCCGCGCTGCGTGATGCCGTGCCCTTTCCTAACAAGGGCTCAAATGGCCCGCCATATCCGTTATTTTGGTCTATTGTCTTCATTAAGGCAAATTAAATGTCTGCCTGCAGCTCTGAAGCGACTTCTCTACTTTGTCTTGAGTGCTTTGTGTTTTATTTAATTACATATTTTTTCTCACTTGGGTACAAAGCTTTCCAGGCTTTTACTTTATATTAGTGAATAAGCAGTTACTTTTAAATTTCGAATAGCGCCGATGGCAGCGCTAGTGTCAAAATATTGACACTAGAGTTGTATTCAATAAATAAACTTTACGTATCCTATTTTATGTGTGCGTGTTGTTCTTAAAAAAATGTTTTGCGCGTTGTATGTCAGTGTTGAACTGACACTGGCAATTTTCTTTTGTTTTTATGTAATACTTACGTTACGGCGAGTGTCTGTAAATGTGAATCATTCCATCACCGCTAACGGTAACTGGTAAGTGCACAAATAAATAAGGGCTTGATCACAGGCATTTCTCAGGTTATCAAGACGGGCTCCCTACGCGACCTGGGTGCGAAATAGCACTCCGCCTTCCGCATTTGCTCTGAGAAAATTGGAACGCGTTCGTACCCATTCCTCGAGGCGCACACGTGGCAGCTAATCGCGTCGTCACACCGCACGACCATTTGCGTCACATTTTATAAAAATAATCAATAAAATACAGTTCTTAGGTTACCTTTGCGAACATCATAAGAGATAATCTTTAGTGCTTTATTCTGTGACATTACATATTGCAAATTTTCACCATCGTGAAATCGTCATCGTTATCAACTTATCAACCTACACTACAAATTGGAGATCTAATAAAACTACAAGCTTCTTCGGAACAGTCTAACGTTTATTGGTTCAAAAGTGACACTATACATTTAGTACATCACTCAAAAGATGGCGCCACTAGGTAGGTATAATAACTATTTTGTTAATATTTGTATAGAATCTTTTTTATCGATTCTTATTATTATTATTTTTTTTATGTGGTAATACCACATTTTTTTATTTTTATAAATAATGACACAAAGGTAAATTAAGAAAGAAAAATTGAATGCGATCTACTACAATCGAAGCGGGGTTTGAACCCGCGACCTCTGCGTTTCCGGCGCATTGCTCTCCCAACTGAGCTATCCGACCGCTACGTCAATCACACCAAATCTTTCATCCCTTAATTCTTTACGCCACTGGAGCGCCCTCTGCGTCATATGTTTTTGAAATGCTTATGCGCATTAGCCATACCCTAGGATGTGCGTTTTACACACACTATCCCCAATCCCCATACTATCCCCCATCCCCATTGCTTTACAGCAATTGTGAAGACTGCGAGAGAGATGGCGCTGTTCTAAATATTTGTATAGAATCTTTTTTATCGATTCTTATTATTATTATTATTATATTTTAATGTGGTAATACCACATTTTTTTATTTTTTATAAATATATTTATAAAAATATAATATTATATTTTGTTAATGTTATCTCCTTCAAAATGGCCATAGCGAATGACAATAAGTAATTTTAATTAATTAATTAATTTATTTATTGTAAACAGGTTCCATAACGTTACAGTTTACACCAATGCGTTATGAACCGAACAATGTTTATTTTGAACGGCGTGGCCCCGTTGTTCCGACATCTCGGGTGTTGGATTTGGTAGGTTGCCCCGGAACCGACGAAACACGACACCTTTCGGCCAGAAATCAGCACACGCGATGGTGTCCTGGAGCGGCCGCGGCACGCGCACTACAAACGATTAATGAATCGTTTTCGATCATATTAACCAGGTTGTCGGTCCATCCTGTGGGAGGCCTAAGAAGCATGGATTACACCTTCCCATCCGTGGTCTCGATTCAAAAACCTTAACCCGACTCATGACGTATTGTAATGCTGCTTCTTGAACAGAACGAGTAGAAATACGACAAGCAAATACTTTTTTTCTTAGCCTGTAGGAATGTCCCACTGCTGGGCAAAGGCCCCATGATTTCCACGACTCCCGATTAGAGGTTTATTCTGGCCAGTTGTTAAGGTACGCGTCCAGATCGTCACGCCATCTCCGCCTAGGTCTACCCTGTCTGCGCCGCCCCTCTTCAGAGAAAAATTATTGCACGCGATAAAACTTACTAGTCCTATACGAAAATAGCGTTATATCTGAACAAAAGTAAACAGAAAAGAGGTTCACCATTCTATAAAACTGTACTCCTATTTAAATGGCGAAGAGTCCTTAGCAAAATACACCGCTCGCTGTGAATAGTGTGTACAAGTCTTAAGGTGCTTTGTCATAGCTCTCATCTCGTTGAGTTATTTGCGTGGAACAACAGGAGAAAAATATACGAAAGTGCTCCCGTTTCGCCGTTTTGTTTCAAAACATTGTAGTGGTAAGCTATATTATAATGTATACTCAACCTTATGTACTCTTAATAATCGCATTTACTCTTCAATATACTTCAGTTCGGTCCCAACATTTGTTTGATTCACATCTCTCCTAATACTTCCCGTACATGGCGATCCTGCCAGAGGCCACCGCTTAGCGCGTGTCGTGCGAATTTGAGACCGTTCTCCATATATAGACAGAAATATGTGCACGGATTCATAGAACTATCGCGAAGTGACAATGGTTCAAGAACAGTTTCGTGTTTTTCGGGTGATAGACGTGTGTGCAGATATAGCAGCAATATGGGCAAACAACAATCCAAATCAGAAGAAACAATAGTGGTGCAAAATTCCGTGGGGGGAAGTAACAACTCCTCTATTGAGGAGTTTAAATTCCACATTACAACTACTAATATCTTGTTATCCATAATAGTGTTGACCATCCTATTGGGGGTACTTTATGCAATATATAAGATATATAGAAATTGTCACCTTGAATGGATAACACGGGAAATTCATCGTAACACTTTGCGAAGGTCAATATATCGCCGATCACCTGGAGACACCGGCAGCGAAGGCGCTCAGCCACAGCTATACCCGAGAGTTCCGGAACAGGTTTAGAAAAAAGAGAAGGAAAGAAATATTTGAAAGACGTATCATACCTATACACATTTTTATTTTTCTTTAAACACCATCATGTGTCAAACAAGTAATAGTGCAGCCATACAACACTTTGAAGATGTTTCCATAAAATTCATCGTCATCTTGTCAATTGCAATTGGAATCATCGGGTTGATATTATTTTGTTTTTTTGCATCCAAACTTGTGCGACAATATCTACAGTGCATTCGTCGGCAAAACGACACCATCAGCGCGAGGCGGCTGGCGCCGCACCTTAAATGGCCAGAGAAGGACCACCCAGCTCTCGACGTTTAGTGAAGTGCAATAAAAAATAAAACTGTTCGTGAAATTAGTGAGTATTTAGTGCGGAAGTGCAAAATCGTGAGTAAAACTTGATTAATAACATCAAAAAAAAAAATCGAGTAATAAATTAATTAATCTGCTTATCTACAGTTACAGTTTACATGAACTTATTACGTAGATGTCGTTACATTTATCATTTATGTTTAAAATATACAACTAATTTAATCCATAAGCATAATTATAAATAATAAGTATCGTTCATATATTGATGGCAGACGTATTAGAATCTCTATATGAGGAATTGAAGGGCATCAGAACATACCTAATTAAGATTGGCCCGGCTAGAAGGAGCGGCCCCATTTTAGATACAAAAGCTAACGAAGCACGCGCAATATATGAGCGATATGAGAGTTGTTTAGCGGAAATTGACAGTAGTACTAAATCAGGTAAAATAGATACTGAAGATTTACCTCTTTTAGAACAATTTTATAGGAAAATAATATCATTATACGACGAGGTAATTACATTATGTCAGGATACTAGTAACAAGAACGAAGGCAACGAGCCAAAAGTAACCATGGCCACTTTCGATTTAAAGACCGCTTTAAGCCTTCTACCGAGTATGACAGATGACGAGACGGCCACTAAGCAATTGATAGATAACATTGAATATTATGATTCAATTCTTTCGAAGTCGGACTGTAAAAAAAGTTTGATTAATTTCGTGTTGAAAAGTAGGCTGTCACAATCTGCTAAATTAAAATTAAAAACTTCTTATGGCAGTGTTGAAGCGTTGTTGAAGGATATGCGAACGGAATTGTTGCCAAAAAAGGCAGCCACGGCAATTCAGAGCCGAATGGAAACAATAAGGCAAAATGATATGTCAGTTTCGGATTACGGGAAAATATTAACTGATTTGTTTGTTGATCTTACGGTATCGCAAGCAGACGGCAATACAGAGTGTTATAAAATATTGAAACCAATAAATGAAAATTACGCAATTAAACGTTTTGCCAACGGCTTACGGAACCGTAGAATAAGCACAATAATTTCAGCGAGAAACTACAAGTCGCTCCAGGAGGCGATACAGGGTGCTCAAGACGAAGAAATGTCCTCGACACCAGCATCGGGAGAAGTACTGGGTATGTTTAGAGATAGTTATTACTACCCGACTAGAGGTAACAGGAATAATTATAGAGGACCACGTGGAGGCTACAACAACAGGGCCTCCTCCAACTACAGAGGCCGAAACTTCCAGCATGGAAATCAGAGCCGTGGTTGGCACCAGCCGTGGACCTCAAGAGGTCATGACACCCGAGGGCGTCTAAATAGAGGTACGTTTATTAGTAATAACAGGCAACAACAAGAGTCGCGTGACATCCACATTTTGAATGAACCGGACGATGCACCCCAGAACGTTCCCGAGAACCCTGCGTCGGAAGCCCCGATTCAGTTTTTTCGGAACTAACAGTGATCACCAAATATTAGTCGGTGACAGTAATTGTTTCGTGTTTATGTCATCCTCGTCATTCCTAGTAGATACCGGGGCATCCTTGTCGGCATGCAAATATGGTCATGTAGCAAAGCATAACATTCCAATCCATAAAGAGAACATTATCATAAACGGACTTGGTGGAAAAGTACAGGCCATCGGATATGTTTATCTTACCCTACCTTTGGGAGATACGAATGTGCAACATAAGTTTTACGTATTTGAAACGTTACCAATAAAGTCTGACGGTATACTAGGACGCGATTTCTTATATAAGTATAAAGGTAAATTGGATTTTTATAACAACGATCTGACAGTGCAACTAAATTCCGGAGTTAGTATTAGTTTTCCGATAAATAATAACTGTAGCAAAGATATTAATATACCCCGGCGATGCGAATCTATACATTTTTTGGAAACAAATTTTAGTGAAGACTGTGTAGTATGTTCAACGACTATACAAGAAGGCATATACTTGGCAAGCTCTATTGCAACGCCAATAAACGGAATGATACCAATAAAGATATTAAACGTTACCGACAATGATTTATCGTTAGAAAATATAAACCCTACAATTCACAAACTAAGTCAATTCGATATCTGTAACTTTGATGAAATAAATCAAAATGCGAACAGAGTAAAACAGCTATTCGCCCAGCTAAACATTTGTCATTTAAATAAGGAAGAACAGACAACGATCGAGAGTATCTGTGCGAAATACGCAGACGTTTTCTATTTACCAGGTGATTCTTTAAGCACAACAGATATATATACACATAACATTACGTTGAAACCGAATATAAGTCCTATATTCACAAAACCTTACAGGCTACCAGTTTCACAAAAAACAGAAGTTAAACGGCAAATAGACAAAATGCTACATGAAGGTATAATAGAACCTAGTAAAAGTGATTGGTCTAGCCCAATATTATTAGTGCCAAAGAAAACAGACGAGAGCGGAGAGAAGAAATGGCGTTTGGTAATAGATTATCGCAAGCTAAATAATTCAATTGAAGATGATAAATTCCCACTACCCGACATTACCGAGGTTTTAGAATCACTGTCTGGCAGTGTTTATTTCACCCACCTAGATTTATACCAGGGATATTACAATGTCGAACTTGATAAAAACAGCAGAAAATTAACCGCTTTTGCCTCAGGGCAGTATCAAATGACAAGAATGCCAATGGGCCTCAAAACAAGTCCTAGCTCATTTTCACGTATGATGAACATAGCTTTAGCAGGTTTAAACTATGAAAAATGTTTAATTTACCTTGATGATTTAATCATATTTGGCAAAAATTTGGAAATACATAATAAACACTTGCAAACTGTACTAGAAAGGCTACGAAAAGTAAATTTGAAATTAAACCCAACTAAATGTGACTTCCTAAAAAAGAAAATACTTTACCTAGGCCATGTGATTTCCAATGAAGGCATTATGCCGGATCCAGAAAAAATTAATACTATTAAAAACTACCTATGTCCACAAAACACAGAGGAAGTTAAAAGATTTGTAGCATTCGCAAACTACTATAGAAAATTTGTTAAAAATTTTGCAGCTATAGCGCAACCGTTAAACTCACTATGTAAAAAGAATTCAGCGTTTATTTGGGATGAACATTGCCAGACAGCATTTGAAACATTAAAAGATTGTGTTACCAGTCCACCTGTCCTTGACTACCCAGACTTATCGGAACAGAACCAATTTATAGTACAAACAGATGCATCAAATAAATCTATTGGCGCGATATTGTCAAACCAAAATGGCAGACCGGTCGCTTTTGCTAGTAGAGCCTTAAACCCAGCAGAGAAAAATTATCCAGTAATAGAAAAAGAACTCCTCGCTATAGTGTGGGCTGTAAAACATTTTCGCCCATACCTGTACGGACGTTGTTTTAAAATAAAAACAGATCACCAGCCATTAATCTATCTTTTTAATATGAAGGACCCATCTAGTCGATTGATGAAATTTAGATTACTTTTAGAGGAGTACAGTTTTGAGGTAGAATATGTAAAAGCATCAAACAATGCAGCGGCAGACGCATTGTCTCGGATTTGCATGACATCAGACCAGTTAAAAAATTTACATGAAACTAATAGCATTAACGTTATGACAAGAAGACAAGCCAAGAAGTTAGCAAGTACAAACACACCGGTAGATACAGAACCGACTACCTTAATACCAATTAAATTAAATCAGCCACAGGTTATAAATACACAGTTCAAGCCGGCAGAATCAGTAGAACTTTGTTTCAGTGATGCTATAAATATAGAGAAACTACGTAAGGAAGGGGTTATTAGTGCGGAAAGTGAACATTTGTGTTTTGTTCGAAGTAAACAAACAATTTACATAAAATATTTCAACTCGGAATCACGAATGACGCGAGCGGAATTCGTGACTGAGTTAGACAAGATGTGCGCATTAGAGAATATAAGTGAAGTATGTATAATAAAAAATAACAAAAATCACATTTTTATTAAAAAGTTAGCGGACGAACTAAAAACAATGAATATGCGTTCAGGACCAAAATTATGTGTCTTAAATAGTGTGCAACGAGTGGAAAGCAAAGATGACAGACGAGTCATCATTAATGACTTTCATCTTCTACCTAGCAGTGGTCATGCAGGTATAAGGCGGATGACTAACAACATCAAGAAATACTATTACTGGCCAGGTATAGCTAGTGACGTAAAGAAATTTGTAAAACGGTGTGATCAATGCCAGCGTAATAAGCACTCATTGCCAATAAGAGAACCTATGACTTTAACTACCACAGCAAACACAGCATTTGAGAAAATTTACTTAGATCTGGTAGGACCATTAGAGGTAGATGACAACGGATATTCGTACATATTAACGATCCAATGCGAATTAACAAAATATGTTGAGGCATATCCTTTACTTACGAAACAGACGGCTGAAGTTGCCAGGGCATTAGTCAATCATTTCATCCTTAGATACGGCGTTCCGAAAAATATAGCTACAGACAGAGGGCAAGAATTTATGTCCACTTTATTCCAGGAGGTATGTAAACTATTAAAAATCAACAAGTTACAGTCCACAGCTTACCATCACCAATCTATTGGATCCCTAGAGGTAACACACAAACATTTAAAATCGTTCCTACGAATCCAAACTGACAATCATCCTGAAACCTGGAGCCAGTGGCTCCCTTTTTGGCGTTTCGCATTTAATACGGCTGTACATTCCGAGACGAAGTTTACTCCGTATGAACTGGTATTCGGGAAAATGTGTTCACTTCCCAGTAATATTGTAAACAACATAGATCCACTTTATAATTACGACAGCTACCCGTGTGAGTTGAAATATCGTTTACAACTATCTCAAAAGGAGGCAAGAGGAAACCTTCTTAAGAGTAAATTTAAGAGAAAACAATCTTATGATGATTATGTAAACCCAATTAATTACACCAACGGTGACTTAATATTAGTAAAAAATGAAACGGGCACTAAAATGGATACTTTGTATTCCGGCCCATATAAAGTAGTTAAGGACTTGTCACCAAATGTACAGATTATTAAGGACGGAAAACTGGACGTCGTTCACAAAAACCGTACTAAAATGTACTATGTATGAATATTTTATCCAGATATTTTATTGTATTTAGATATTAAAAAAAAAAAAATATTTTTCAATAGTATAAGCGAAAACAAGTTATGTAGAACGAAAAAAAAAAGAAAAAAAAAAAAAAGAAAAAAAAAAGTATTCCCTTTTTCTCTCTTTTTTTTTTTCCATCGAATGGGAGGTGTAGTGGTAAGCTATATTATAATGTATACTCAACCTTATGTACTCTTAATAATCGCATTTACTCTTCAATATACTTCAGTTCGGTCCCAACATTTGTTTGATTCACATCTCTCCTAATACTTCCCGTACAACATATTGCATCGTGTCTTGTATAGGTAAAATAGTGCCGTGGAATCTGGGACTCAATTCGACGTATGATTTTGACGCTATTTGTAACTTCACTGATATATAAGTCCAAGCCTTATTTGTTAAATATATAGTTTTATTGAAAGTATGAAAATGAATCAAAATAATAACTAAATTCAGTTCTTTTTTATTTTCAAAGGATCTTTATAACTTTTGTCATAATCGTATTTTGCCTTCAGTGAGTATTTTAAAATACTTTTCCCATTTACTATACTCGTAGTCGTCTCCAAATTAATATGAGCACCGATAAGTCAATTTTATCTATATATCAACTCCCTACCTGTCAATCCAAAAAGTCCGATGACTAGATAAAAGTATTGTGATAAAGCTTAGCATCCAGTACTAACCTTTGTTTTTTCTGCTTGCAGGTAAATCATCGTGTTCCTGACCTGACAGTTGAAATATAGGTAAACTAGCTGCACCGCGCGGTGTTTCCCGCTCGTCCCACGGGAATACTACATTTTTTCGGGATAAAAAGCCTACCTATGTGTTAATTCAGGGTGTCAGCTACGTTCGTACCAAAACTTGTCAAAATTGGTCCAGCTGTTTGAGCGTAAACAAGTAAGAAACATACAGCTAAACACACTCACATCAAACGCCTTTATAATATTAGTGTGCTATATATAGGTGTATAACTGTCCTTATGCATGGATCCGCAACCGAACAGCCTGTAATACCAACATGTTGTACCGCCGCGCACAAACTATCCCGGAATATTCCGCAGCCGCATCCACCAGGGAGGTGCTCGTAGGTATATAGAGACGGGTGATACCTACATAACGTCACGGTGAAAAAGTCACAGTGACCGGTCAAGTGTTACTGTTACGTAGTAACGTCACGACGGGACGATGTTGCAAAATCACGTTAGGTGTTCCTCTGCATGTAGTGGTATTTGTTCTGTCTGTAGTATAATGTGTTGTGAATTGAGAGCAAGAAGGGTAAAGGGCTAAAGTTTGTGAGTGTGTTTATGTGTAGGTATGTATGTTAGTTACTCATTGACGCTCAAATGGCTGGACCAATTCTGATAAATTTTGGTATGAAGTTAGCTGACACCCTGGATTAACATAGGCTACTTTATATCCAGAAAAATGTAGTGCTCCCGTGGGATGAGCGGGTAACACCGCGCGGCGCAGATAGTGATAATATAAGGATCTGATGATATTACTGTTAATAACGATAACGGGGACATGAGTAATAAACATCCATAGTATTTTTTTGGAAATGGAACACCAGTAACGGCGATTAAAATGTAACAGTGTTCCTCATCTCTACTCGTGTCGTAATTGAATTGGTCTAATTCAATCATTGCACTATCGGATGCTATATCTATTCAGTAGTCTATGGAATTGTGTCGGAGTTGTAATAAGTCTTTGCTAAATAAATTGATGCCAGTCGTTTATTATGTTACTAGAAGATAGAGAAGCAAGACCGTTCGTTGTGTGGAACTTTGGGGACAGCTTTGTTCAGCAGTGTACAGTGCAACATAAAAGAGTAGAAAATAAATGAGGGCGCCACTTCCTTCACAACTGCCACATTTTTGACGTCAAGTGCTAGAATATGGTAACAATTTTGTATGAAAAATTGTAGTTCCTTTATCATCCGTTTTCTACTCTTTTGTGTCGCACTGTATATGATTTTAGAGGGTAGAGGCAACTTCGTACACGTAAAACTCCTATAATCATATTTCTATGACCTGCTATCCATGTATCAAAATTGGTCTAAGTCCGTTCAGCCGTTTCGGCGTGATGAGGGGACAAAGATTATTTTACCAACAGATTGCGTTGTAAACTAACTTTCAATACATTTATGTTTTTTTGTATAGTATAGTTCCCAATTTTTGTAACATCTTTATTGCCTAGTTTCAAACAAGATATTGTTTCGGTGAAGTAATTCATATTATGACACTAGGAGAGCCCTATGATGAAAATAATAAATGAGCGAATGTAAAAATATCAGAACAAATAATTCCATATAATAACTTTATTACCCTCAAATATTACATGTCCTGAGTATCCTAAATTTGAATGTTTTTATTTTAGAAATGTTTGTTTGTAGAGAAATGCGTAATGCCGATAATTTGATATGCATGATAAAAACAACGAATTACTTTATTAAATCTCGTATTCTATGCAATTACCGATAACACAAAATTGATCAATGTTTATTCGTGTATAAACTTCTAATACGAAATATACCGTATAAAATGAATCATATCTATCGTAGTGACATAAATTGTTAACTTTTTAATGCTCCCTATTTCCCGGCTTATCCACGTCGTATTTCTCTCCGCAAGAAACTTAGATTGGCTTCGCGGTTTTAATTTTTCTTCCGCGACATTCTAAACCCTGGCTTCCATTTTTAAAATAGAAAGGCAATTTTTCACATGTGGCGCACATAAAACGAAATACAGTTGAGTTATTTTTCCTTAAAAGTGGCTGTATCGTTTTGATTCCTTTGCCGCGCATGCATAAAAAAAACACAACGCTCGTTCGAAAACGCGTGCATCTGCGGAATATTTTAGTTCCGTTTGTCGCTCGGAAAGATTTATTTCAGTCGTTGAATAAATTAGAATGCATTTGCGAAACTAACATTATAAAATCGTGTTCTCGGCAGCGATAGCCTGCGTTTTAATATTTTAAAGTGCCTGATTTCGATAAACAAAGAATACTTAATGCGAGACTGACAGCTGTCAAACGGTAATTTGGCGGGAAAATATGACAGATGCGTTCCAAGTTATTGAATTATTGCGAGCGGCGTTTGGATTATCTGTGTCGAGGACAAACATGGTTACGGCTAATTAGGTATTGCTTCAATGGACATTGGCCAATATCCGAGCGAAATTGATTTGGTTGTTTGTTAAGTTTGTCATAGTGACTAAGCTACTTGTTTACCCGCCATTGAAATAACGTTTTTACAAATCCCTTATGGTCTGCTGATTACTTGTGTCGAAACTAGGCTATCGCAGATTATTAAAATCGATGTTATGGTGTGCAGGTTTTATGCTTTAACTGTTACGATTAATTCTTGAAAATTTGGTAGCCAATAAAAACGTCTGGTTTAAGCTATTTTAATTAATTTAAGCTACCACTACAAAAACAACTACGATAAGATATCGAAAAAAGTAGAAACCAGTGTGCAGTGTGTGAGTGAGTGAAGCTGAAGAGCCTGTTTCAGCTCCACCAAAATTGATTTTGTATGTCCGGATGTTTGAACATTCGGATTATAATATGCTCTCGCGTAAAGATCAATTAAGGAGATTCTCATTAAATTCGTGAGTAGGTTCGATAAGAATATAAAATCCCATCAAAAACATTTCATGTAAAATTGGCGGCCAAGACTCACATTCTCATAACGCTTTCACCGTAAAAAAGTTATCAGATCCCAGGAAAAGTCAAGCCCCTAAGCCCTGACTTTACTAACTCTACCACCTTGGTTTAAAAAGTATGGCATCAACTGGCTTCAGGCCCCTAAGACCTGAGTTTACTAACCCTAAACCTTGGTTTCAAAATTATGGCTTGGCCGTTTCATAGAGTACCTACCGTAAATAGTCCAACGGACCGTCATAAGTCCGGCGGACGCGTACTTACTTGCACAGCAGATGTAGTCGATACAGTTTTTCGAAATTATTCAAAACCTGCTTTTGCCCGCGACTACGTACGCGTGGAACTTGATAAAAGGGATTATTAAAAGCGCCTAAGCAAATGTAAGAGCAATTGTGCTTTAGGGTCACCGCACCCCAACAGAAATGTTCACTCACTTTTCAATCTTTTTAGGTATAATTTCCAGGATGAAAACTATCCTATGTCCTTCCTCGTATCTTAAACTATCTCTATGCCAAATTTCATCAAAATCGATTCAGCGGTTTAAGCGTGAAGAGGTAACAGACAGACAGACACACTTTCGCATTTATAATATTAGTATAGATAAAGATATCTATACACTATTCTTGATTATATTATATTATTATTATATTGAGCCCGTAATATCCCACAGCTGGGCAAAGGCCTCCCCTTTTTTTCAGTGATCTCGGCTTAAGGTTATTTCTGACCAATCCTTCAAGAAGAAATCCAAGTCGTCCCGCCACCGCCGGCGAGGTCTGCCACGTTTCCGTTTTGAGTTTTTAGGCTTCCACTCTGTAGTGGTCTTGGCACACAACTCATCCGACATACGGCAAACTATTCTTGATACTTGATTAAAATTACATATGAATCTCAAATTTAACGTTTTCGTGAAAATAAAACGTTCGTTTAAAGTGAACAGAACTTCAATACAAAATAATTTCTAAAAGATAATCCTGCTCCAATTTGGCGGCTGTGAGGCCGCATACTCGGCGATATTGCGAGTCTGTAGTGCAGCGAACAATAGACGGCAAGTCGAGTCGAGACTGTCGAGAGGCTGCGGCTGGAGCCGGTGCCCACACAAACCGACAACGTGACTAGGTCGGACCAAAACGCTGAAAAGTAAAAAAAAAACGCTCTAGAGAAGCTTGAAGCCGGTCAACATGTGGCTTATGTCCTTTAAACTATTATAATCGTACCCGCGCTTCAAGCTCGTCTTCAGCGTTTTTTTGAAGATTTAGCGTTTTGGCGCTTGCTTTTAAATCGATTGATTTCACATTAATCAAATATGGGATGAGCATTTTAAGCGCTACAGTGGAACATAACTGGTATAATATATTTATTAAGACTCCCAAACACAACCTTTTAACTTTATTAATGTGTAGTCGGATAGCTAAATTATTAATTATAATAACAAATACAAACCGCGCCCTCACAAACCGACAACGTGGCAATCAAGCGTGGCAATATAACTGCGTCCTGTAGGCTTGCTGAGGCTTCGCAAGCGTGGTCCCGGTATTTGAAGGTGCTGAGGTAACGCTTGAAGGTGATAAAAAAATTGAGTAAAAAACATTTTTAAGTTAAACGGTTTTATTGAAAATTTACTAAAAGGTAATAAATAATTCGGTAGGTCCTAGGTACCAGACATCACACCACTCTCCTCATCCATCTAGGGCATTGATCAGACGAAAAACAAAATCGTATATAATTCACAAAATTGTGCACACAGTTTTGTAGGAACTTCCTTATGTGTAAGTTCTGTATAATAATAGTAAAAAAAGACTGCTAAAATTATAACCTTCATCTTGGTGTTTTCGTAGTCGGATAAAAAAGTATATTTGTATGTCAGCCCTCGTAAACTACGCACAAGATCTACACTGCGGTTTCCTCGGACCGAAAATATTACAGGAGATTTGTGCCGCCCATTACTCCTTAACCAAAATGGGGAAATTACGCGGGTCATATGGTTGTATTTTCTTTTTTCTAAGAAGTGAAAATGGAAGAGTTTCTTCGTGGCATGAATGATTATGACTATGTTTATATTATTATTTTCATACTAGCTGCGCCGCGCGGTGTTACCCGCTCTTTCCACGGGAGCACTAAATGTTTTCGGGATGAAAAGTAGCCTATGTGTTAATGCAAGGTGTCAGCTACGTTCATATCAAAATTTATCAAAATTGGTCCAGCCGTTTGAGCGTGAAGAAGTAACAAACATACACAGAAACACACTCTCGAACTTTCACCTATGCCTATACTCGTAATGTTAGTGTGATTTATTTATTGGAGAACCAACAGCTAAAAATAATAAAATATGGTTTATATAGTTAGCGGAGAGCCAATTTGGTAATTTATTTCTTGTAATGGCCGATTTGACTTGAAAAGTATACCTATGAAGTAACTAAACTCTGATTTTTAATTCCGTGGAATTCGGACATCTGTCATAATTTGACGTTTCAGAGGTAAGAAACATTTTTTATACAAGCTATATTTTAAAATGCGCTGTTTTAATAATTTTGTATTATGGATTTCATTGAAATTTGTATCAGGGAATTAAATATTCTACGATAGGTATCTAAAGCCACAAAATAAGTAATAAGTAAAGCTTTACGTTGAGTGATATATGTAAGTAAATCCACAAACTATATCGTCCATAATGAAATAACAAGTAGGAGGGCTATAATTTTCTTATGAAATAAAAATCCGAAAGGTGAAAAGGTACATTGCTAAGTATTTGACCAATAAAAAACTATTTGGTAATGCCTCCACTAAATATTTAGTAAATCAATTTTTCAATAAGATTGGAAAAAATAATTGTACAGTAAGTAAATTGGAGTGGATTTCTCCTATGGGTAATGAGTAAAACAAGACTTATAAAAATACTTTATTCATTATCAGAATCTGTGTCATCAGAGCTACTGTTGTCACTCTCTGCTAATATAAAAAAATATTTACTAATAATCAAGAATATAAACTTATAATTTTTAACCAATGGTTTGTAATACATGAAACTCATCAGAGTGATACCAGCAACATTTTTTTTTTTCCCCAGAAAGAAACATTGTAATTTATTGTGTCCATACTATGCAATTTAAAAATATGCTTTCTATGTTGTAATAGATGATATATTACAGGTATTGTAATTTAACATATATATAAAATACAGAAGCCAAGTTCTGCTTTTTATTTATTTTGAAATTCTTACCACAGGCACAAGGAGTTTATTTTTGTCTGGTAATACCATGAAGCGTCAGATTTCCACGGAATTAAAACTGAGAGTTTAACTAAAAAAACAATAGTAAATTTGAGTTTTTGTATGAAAAAGCTGAGCTCTGCTTCAGTTTAACCTTGCGATTTCTTACGAGAATAAGAATTTCGACGAACGAACGACGATGCAGAATGCTACGTCTTCAAGTGCTACGACGTAGCACCTCTACGGTCACGACGCTCATTCGAGTGTGCTTTGAGATATAGTCAAATAAGCGATGTCTCAGGTATATATGTGAGTATGCAGGTATGTAAGTTTCTCCACTACCCAAAGGTTATCTGGAAGAGATCGCTCTTTAGCGATAAGACCGCCTGTTGTTTACCTCTAATTGTACTTTTTTGCATTGTATTTCTCCTGTATGTTTTATGAGGTGTGCAATAAAGAGTACTTGTATTGTATTGTATTCTATAAGTGACATTACACGTTACTACCTGATCAAGTAAAATTTTGCGTCTGATAACTATGGCGACGCATATAAATGAGAACCAAACTCAATGCGACTAGATTTGCGAAGTAGCGATATACTAGGTATATCGACATCATTCTCGAGACTTCGGCCCCTGAAAGGGTTGATTAGGGGGTGAAAATAAAAATGTGTGAGGAAATATGGTTAGGTCAGTAGGATCAGTGGTTCATTATATCTATCTATGCATTTGTATAGTTTTTCCGAAATTCTAAAATCAGATTATGTCAAATTGGCAAACGTGTCTGTTTGTGTCAATTACACATGATAAGGTCTAAAAGTTTCGACTCTGCTATAACAATATTTGGTCATGTATATGTATATCACATGTGTTACAGATATTACGCAAAATAAATACCTTCATAATGAACAACGACCTAAGGGCGGAAATAAACTCATTGTTATTTAAAGAACGAACTGCAAATACAAAAGGGGCCAATTGAGATAGCATCGAGGTCAGACTGACATTACAATTATTTGCTCTTGAGCGAAAAAGACATAAGTAAATTGGATCCCCATACAGGTTACGACCTTTGTAAACTAGCTAGGAATGATCCACACACGCAAAAAAGACATAAGTGTATTAGAGTTCTTTGATCGTTACGACCTTTCGATTCTGCGTTGTTGTTATCGGCTGCATTGTCCTTTGGTTGTGTAATGTGAACTTTATTAATTGCATTGTTTTTGTTATAAATGCTATCGTTTGTTGGAAACAATGTCGTTGATAAATGGCGGCGAAAACAAACGAATTTGGAGGGAAACAAATGGTGTGATTTGTTAAATGCAAAATAGTCCTTGCTAATTATCAGATTTAAAGATTTGTATATTATTTGGAAGCCGTCCAGTCCGTACTCCGTAGTCCGTCAAGTATCTTATATGTTTTTATGTATGAATAGTTGAATACTTACATTTATATCTCGTAAAAAGGTATTCATCGTTGTACCTTTTTTATTCCGCTAAATATTTTGGGGTATAACTGATTTAATTTTAACCAATTTAAGGGAACTTAACCAGTAAGTAAATTTACTACGGAGTTCCGCGAAGTCATCTATTATTTTAAACGTTAAGTTTGCACAATTCAAATACGTATACATACATAGGTATACCTATAGAGGTATGCATATTGTGATTCTTGGCAGGGATTACCTATGATTCCACAAATAAACGTTTGATTATTTTATCTGCCCAGAAAACAATAACCCTAAAAAAAATAACCTCCACACGAAGCTGCCGAAAACTTAGTTCCTTTTTGCACGACCATGTCGGCCGTCAACAGTAAACCTGGGGAACAAGGAAGGCGTGGCAGACATCCCCAGTAATAGCAGAAGCGGACTTTGACCCTGCCCGGCCTTTCGCGGCTACTGCCTAGCATAAAATGACTTATGTCAGGAGAACAGTAACGCGAGTTACGTCTTTTTCAAAGCTTATGGTGGACCATATTGTTTAAAATTAAAAGGACTTATGTTAGTTGTACAGAAACGCGAGTAACGCCCTTTTCTCAAATGTGGTGGACTACGAAGAATGAACTCTAAATTGCGACTAGTTCTTACATTTTTCACTCTGCGTAAAATACGCAATTGGCTTATTGAATAAAATATAAGACTTAATTGCTTCATGTACAGAATATTGCATTTCGAGTGTGATGGACGAGATTGGTGATGTTTCTACTATGATTTTAAGTTTTTAGTGGGTACATTCTGTGACTTATGATAAAATATTGTTTGAAAAATGCAGTATGGCTTTGCGAGAGACTCGGTGTCGTGAGAAATTTGAGACAGTCTAAGTTTAGTATTTCATTATTTTTTGATGTGGTAAAAAAAACTGTGTTTTGCTCGTATAAAAAGTATTGTATGCTCATCGATTTCGATGACGGCGACCCAATGCAAGAATTATGCACTTCGTCTATTTTGGGCTCTGATATAGCTAGCTAAGGCGAATTTAGTTTTAAACCCTCTTGCACGTGCGGCAGTAGAGTTGGTCAGTGTAATTATACGTGTAATCATACGCGTAGGAGGGCTGGGGGCCTATGTTGGTTGCGTTTATCACGTGATAAATAAGTGACAAAGCATCTGTCACTCACACCCGCGTTTTGTTAAACCGTGACGGATGCACAACTACGCTTCGCGACTTTTGTTGCGCGATTTAGCATCACCCGTCACTCTCTCACAGTATACTGTACAGATAAAGATGAGTAATATATCTCGTGCGAGAAAGAGTCGCATGTTACAATTGTGCTAGAGGTGCTGGCGTTTTACGTCTAAAGTTGTTAGGCGATTTTCCTCAAACGTTTTGGTACGTTCAAAGATTGTGCAGAACCACGTAGCCAAAATCAAGTTACAATAGCTCAAACAAAAGCCCGTGTAAACGGAATCCTCAAAATTAATCATAAAATTAACGTTTCGAATTTTACACAAAAAGGAAAGCTGCCATGAATTATTCATGAGGCGAAATAATATCCGAAGAAAAGTTACGGTACGCTTCGAATCATAAGACCCAGGCAATCGTTAAAATCATAAGACCCAGCAGAAGTTTTTAACCAGACTTAAACCCTTATTTTCTCCAAGAAAAACACTTTCTAACAAAAAATCCCGACGGAACGGAAAAAATCTGGATTTGCTTCCAGTGCCGTTAGTTTTATATAGGTAGGTACAAAACCGTTTCATTGTGTGTAATATTTTTACAATATTAATCAGTGATTCGGTTTTTAATGTGTTAATAGCACATTTTTACTTTTAAATATTGGCACATAGCTTAATTATGAAGGAAAAATGTAATGTGACCTGCAATTTAAGCAGGATTTGAATGTTTCCGGCGTAGTGGTCTCCCACCTGAGCTTTCACATCGTTTTACGTCAATCACATCAAATCTTTAATTCCATAATCCTACGGTACAACTCAAGATTGCCCTTTGCGTCATTGGTTTATATGTTTAAGCGCATTAGTGTTTTCTGTGTGTGTGCTTACGAAAATTCGTTAATAAATACAATTTATCTGCTTTGCCCTAAGGTTGACTGGTAGATAATGCTTCGGGGCATTAAGTCCGCCTTTTGTACGATAAGTTTTCCTTTGTGCTATAAAGATTAATAGAAAATATATAAATAAATAAATAATGAAATATTAAGGGACAATCTGACACAAATCGACCTAGTCCCAAACTAAGCAAAGCTTGTACTATGGGTACTAACATCCATGACCCAGGAACAAATATTCGAGTTCATCACAGAAATATTGCGTGGCCCGGGATTCGAACTCAGGAACGGCTCAGGAAGGCAGGTGCACTAAAAACTGCGCCAACCGCGTCGGAATTCTTAGAGTACCTTGAACGTGACAAGAATGGGACCAATCGGCTATTTAAGTTGTCGAATATAAAGTAATTTTTATATTCGGATCTTAAATAATGGAGTTCTGACGATTGCTTTCCAACCACCAGGGACCTAATTCGAGATTGACATTTGAGTGATCGCCAAACGTCAAATCTCTATTAGATAGCAGTTATATCGCCATTGAACTGTCATTTAAATGCGATGAGCTTAAAAGTGACATATCTCATCTCAATTTTGGAAATACGAAGGCGATAATGATTGTCAAAAATGTTAATCATGTATATAAATTTCTGTTTTGAACGAAACGTAACGCACTAATTTCACGTACTACGCGGTCAATTTAAAGTATGCGCCTGTTAATTATGCCTTTCAGACTTTTACAAACTATACAAAACAGTGTCATGCGGAATTTCACTGGAACTAATTTGTTACACTGGCAACGATTTTATGATGGTTTGTCAACAATGTCAATGTCATTCGTGGTGGTTTCTTTAAAAGACAAATATTTAAAAACATCCAAAGAAAATTCCGAAAACCATTCACAGTCGTGAACGTTATAAATAAAGTGTACACGTGTTTGCTACATGTAAAACAGTCAGGAAAACAGTTCATTCTATTAAATGATATTCTATTCTATTCTATTTTTTTAAAAATGGCAACCGGTCACAGTTAAGCGACCATTACTGCCAATGTCTCGTTGCCAATCGCACTAGGCGACTAGATAGAGGATTGATACCACGTTGTACGGTGAGTTGAAAAAATGTGCTTTTTGTAAAGTGATAGCGATTTACAAAAAACCACGCGGACTATCGGGCCTTGACCCAGGAAGGGCTATGAACGCTTCAAGTTGAATTCTTCATTAGCTATTCACTCATACGTTAGATCACTGCACAATACGCTACCAATACTACACATTGAACAACTAAAATGAATAAATAATGAACAACGAAACTTAAACGCATGCGGCCATCTTGAGACACGAACCGGAAGTCCTTAAATGATATTACGAGGTTAACTTACGAACTGACAGCTATTTAATTTCATTATATTAGTGCGGTTGTGATTGGTTGCAAAATTGTTGCCATATCAATCTTGTAAATAGCGCCCTCTTGACAATCCTCATATATTTCTGGTCAGGCTTTAGTATTGTTTATAAGCTTAAGCATACACATAAGCCGAGCTCAGAACGTGTTATAGACGCTCCATGCAAATTGTACAAAGGTTTTACTTACCTTATCTCTGGATTTTAGATTCGGGAAGAGGATTAAACTGAGCCGCTGAAAAGATTTCGCTGTTTGCAAGCTCTAGGGCTCCTCCTATATGTATCTTTAGAAGTATTCTACCTGATATGAAAATAGTCAAAACTCTATAACCTCTAAAAGGCAACCAATATAATTCGCGTCGTTCGTTTGTAGAGTTATCATAATCAAAGACATACGATGCAGTGGACTTCAGCAACTTTCACCAGGTCATCAGTCCACCTTTACACCACACCGCTACACCACGGTTCGGTTCGGTTCGGTGCATGATCGCTGCTCGAGAATTCGTTCTATCCAGCGTCAGTTTTGCAATTCTTCGAAATGAAATAGGAATTGATGAATTTAGATAGGTATTTTTTTGTCGGATTTAAATAATTAATAATTTCGCCGTCAATGTTTGACTTTTAACAGTTCACTAATTAATTTTAACATTGTAAAATCATAATTGGAATAATCGAGAATTGCGGTTAACCAAACACGATTATGAATTCAATTCATGCACTAAAACTGCTGGTTAAATATATTTATGCATTTGAAGGTTTTATTATTATACAAACTATCGTGAAAATCTTTGATAATTACAATAAACAGTTTAAACTCACGTGAAAATTGTCTGGAACGTTTTGATTTCTAAAGGTTTACGTACAGTCTAAAACACATACCTTTTGTTTATACGTGTTTCGATTTTGTAAAACGCTCCTGCCGCTTGGTTTGTGTGCCTGTACACAGATAAAAGTTCGTTTTTATGTAAACCTTTGAGCAATAAAGTTCGAGCTTTGCGAATTTTCCGGAGGTTTTCAACTATTCCATTCGCTCACGACTATGATTCGTACGTGCGAGTGTTCTGTTTTGATATAGGTTTGAATTTCGAAGCGGAGGGCGACGCGGTTCGTTTAGTTCCGTACCCGAGTTAGCTGTAAAGCCTGACCAGAAAAACAGTTCGACTAAAAAGAGTAGAAATTAAAAAGTGGCAATACTGTAGTGTCGTCCCCGTTTCTTATATTGATTAGAAAGGGAGGACACTACAGTATTGCCACTTTTTAATTTCTCCGTCATATTGCAGAATTTCACTGGACATAGTTTCTTACACTGGCAATGATTTTATTATGGTTTGTCAACAATGTCAATGTCATTCGTGGTGGTTTCATTAAAAGACAAATGGGTATATAAAAATATCAAAAGAAAATGCCGAAAACCATTCACAGTCGTGAACGTATTATAAATGAAGTGTACACGTGTTTGCTACACGAAAAACAGTCAGGAAAAGAGTGCACTCCATTAAATGATGTTACGAGGTTAACATAGTGGAACTGACAGGTATTTAAACCAATGTCATTATAGTGCGATTGCGATTGGTTGCAAAATTGTTGCCTTATAAATCTTATAAATAGCGCCCTCTTGACAATCCTCATATATTTCTGGTCAGGCTTTACAGCCCTTACTTGAATAAGTTAAAAAGGGCTGTATAAGCGCTTAATACAGTATTTGTGCTACGTGGGTAGTAGTGCAGTTGCCAAATCAAAAATGTACACAACCTGTACCACAAATACAAGTATCTTTATTTCACATCTCAAGAAACAGGAAATATAGGTACGATGAAAGAATCTAAGGTCTTTTCGCTAAAGCGGTCATTGTGGATATATTTCCCGTATAGTGCCGGGATGTAGTCGAAATGAACTTAGGCTAAGGTGTAAAGCCTTTCAAATAAAAAATGCAACGATCGACACACAAAGCATAAATCCGACAGGTTATTTGGCCTTTGGGTGGTGTAGAGGTTAACACGTTGGACCGGTAATCCAGAGGTACCGCGTTCGATTCCCAGTCTCTTCCGCCAGGTTACGCATTTCAATTTTTCCGTGTAAATTGATCTTCGTATCAATAGTTCGAAATGAACTTAGGTTTTATTACTAGAATGTAGATATCGCAATGGCTCGTTGCATTCGGGCTCAACGCACAATGGGAGAAGTGCAATCGAAACAATCATCATATGTCGAACGCTACATGCCGGCGGTGGTTTCGGTTTTATTTAATACTAGCATTAACCCGCGGCTTCGCCCGCGTGCCTATACAATAAACATTATCCTACGGGAACGATGCTCTTTTTTTTTCAAGATAAAAAGTGGGCTATTTGTTAAAGTTAGGGTATAATCTGCTTATCCCTCTAGCCGTTTTATTGTTGAAAAGTTTGAATGCATTTATTACGGCTGCGCAGGAGGTTTCCCGATGACTACTCCTCCAGTCTCGCCGCGCCACCCGCACTGGCCTTGACGACAATCGAGATGGCACCAAATACAAATTTAAACATCTATTAGGATAACGGGACTCATTCCATACCTCAAAAGCAAAAATAAATCCCTTATAGGATCACTTGTAGCTGTCTGTGAGTCCGTCTGTTACAACCGATTTCCTGCAAAACTACTGCACCGATTGAATTGCAATTAGGCACAAATGCTTTCAAGAATTTTCATGTCCACAATATTGAAATTCAAATTTGATGCCATTTTTGCAATTAACGTCCCAAAAAACCATGAAACACGTGCTTACTCATTTATCGTTAGAAATACTCCTTGGAAGTTTTCAATAAAATAGTCTAACTAATCTTTTTTCCCCATACAAACTTACGACCCCCATATCACCCCTTTGGGGGGGACTTTTGACAAATGCTTCTTTTATTGCACCACTTTATAAGGACACGTAGGTTCCAAATATGGACTCTCTAGAATCAGTGGTTTAGTATTTAGACATTTCAACCCCATTTCACCCTTACAGGGAAGATGTTAATTCACGTCCGCTACGTTGGATTTAAAAATCGTTGCGGTTTTCGTAACCAGCGACCCGATAAACCATAAAAGCATTACCAATGGATTTTCAGACTTTGTCACCACATTTCTCCCTTTTAGGGGCTGAATAAAAAAAAAACTGAAACACGTGTTTACTCATTTATTGTTAGAAATACTCCTGTGAAGTTTCGAATAAAATAGTCTAACTAATCTTGTTTCCCCATACAAACTCTGGAACCCCATTTCACCCCTTTAGGGGGTGAGTTTTGAAAATCCTTTCTTAGTGCACCCTTACACCTTATAAGGAACCTACGTGCCAAATTTGAACTCTCTAGAACCAGCGGTTTAGTAATTAGACATTTCAACCCCATTTCACCCCAACAGGGGAGATGGTACCTCACGTCCGCCACGTTGGATTTTAAAATCGTTGCGGTTTTCGTAATCAGCGACCCGATAAACCATAAAAACAATACCCATGCCACAGATTATATAATACTATACTAGTACCCATGCTGATTTTCAGACTTTGTCACCACATTTCTCCCTTTTAGGGGTTGAATGGTCTCGCCAATAAACGTTACATTTTGGCGAGAAATTACTTAAATTTGTAATTTTATATATGTTTTTTGATGGTAAAAGAATTTCAAAAAACCTGAAACACGTGTTTACTCATTTATTGTTAGGAATACTCCTGTGAAGTTTCGAATAAAATAGTCTAACTAATCTTGTTTCCCCATACAAATTTTGGAACCCCATTTCACCCCTTTAGGGGGTGAGTTTTGAAAAATACTTTCTTAGTGCACCCCTACACCTTATAAGGAACCTACGTGCCAAATTTAAACTCTCTAGAACCAGCGATTTAGTATGTAGATATTTCAACCCCATTTCACCCCAATAGGGGAGATGGTACCTCACGTCCGCCACGTTAGATTTTAAAATCGTTGCGGTTTTCGTAATCAGCGACCCGATAAACCATAAAAACAATACCCATGCTGATTTTCAGACTATGTCACCACATTTCTCCCTTTTAGGGGTTGAATTTTCAAAAAACCTGAAACACGTGTTTACTTCATTTATCGTTAGAAATACTCCTGTGAAGTTTCAAATAAAATAATAATAACCAATCTTATTTCCCCATACAAACTTTGGACCCCCATTTCACCCCTTTAGGGGGTGAGTTTTGAAAAATCCTTTCTTAGCGGATGCCTACGTCATAACATCTACCTGCATGCCAAATTTCAGCCCGATCCGTCCAGTGGTTTGGGCTGTGCGTTGATAGATCGACATAGTGAGTGAGTCAGTCAGTCAGTCACCTTTGAGTTTTATATATGTAGATTATGTTTTACATATCCCGCAAACTGATATAAAATGAATACGGGCTCGGCTACGTTTGGAATGATTATCTGTATAAGTGAGATGGTATTCAGTTTAATGGAGGAAAAATCATATATTATAGAGGCGAATTACGGCCTGGCCCCGACTTCGGGCAACCAGCGGAGCGTCAAGCTACGGCTATAGGTGTGAGCGAGTCACCGCGCTGGGACCTCCCGCTCCCACCAATGGTTGCTGTTCGCAGCACCCGCTAAGTCGTGGCCGGACCGTTAATACTCGTACATCGTTATGAATTTATTGAGAAGTGGCTTTGCTGAATCTATAAACATGGGAACTGAAATATGGATAGATGTATTAGTTGGTTACTATTGGAACTCGAGATTCTGACATTGTCAGATGCATGTGTACTGGAAATAACCATCCCTGTAGAACCTTATTTTTTTGTTAACGGTGTGTAATGTGCGTTACGCATACCCCTCGGGCTGTAGGACGCCATAGTGGGGGGTTATGTTGGACTCTCCCCTCGGAGGGAGGGGCATACCCACTAAAAGCACACCGGCGCTTCTCCGCACTGCCGTTTGTAGGGGCGCCATGGGATCGCAGACATTCTACCACGACGCCCCCGGCTGCCCTGGTTTGACCCAAGGCTCCCGCGCCGAAGGAGGGAGGGATTGAAAGACGCTACAATCCCTCCCCCAGACGTGTGGAGTCTGTCGTTGTGGACCCTCATCCTAACGTTCCTGGACCCAACGATTGCACGCCTCCAGGGTGTGCTGGGTGGTATCGTCCGGTTCGCCGCACTCATGGCAGACCGGGCTGGCCTCCCTCCCGATTTTGTGAAGGTAATGACCGAAGCATCCATGTCCGGTCGCGCGACCGTGGGGCGGATTCTATAGTGGGAGTCCTCCAGGTCTCTTCTCCAGCTGTGCCGCATATCCCCGTAGAACCTAGTCCAACGCCGACCGCATCCAGTAGTTTTTCGCAACCTCATTACGACCTGGCCATTTTTCGGCCAAGTCATACGAGTGTCTCGCTCGCTCGTATGGACGCCGTGCTCGGTCCTTTCGCTCCCACTCGGTGAACGGCCGGGCGAGCACGCGGCGGCCGTAGGAGTGAACGAGATACCGCACTCGAACCTTCCTATGGTCGCGCCAAGCCGTGGCCGTACTGTTAGATCTTCAATCACTACATTAGATCGCTCCTTTATTTGAAAGAAAAAGAGAAGCTTAGACTCTAAGAGCGGCGAGGACTCTATCAGAGCTTCTAGAATAGTGCATACTGGTCAACTAAATATATGTATATTCCCTTCCTTTGTGACGCTGTTTTCTTTATTAGTACATTAATTAGTTTAAGTATGAATTTACTAACATAGGAGTTAAGTTTTTTACAACTAACAAAATATGGATTTTCAGGTCCGAAATAAACAATTTTTTTTTTATATTAACTATAAAGCCCTTACTTAGCCTGCGGGAACCACGCATTTTTCGACCCTAGTTTGGCCTTCTTCAATCCATTCTCTATATGCAAAAGTTAAAAAATACTTCGATCCTATAAGAATGGATCTCAACAGATGGAATGCCACTTTTACAAAATGAATATAAAAACAGTAGACCTATATTAAAATAAGAACGCATTAAATTAAATCGCAGTGTATTCATTTCAGCATAAATAAGCTCACATTCGCGGCAATCTCCGCAATATTCTTAAATAATACCGCGCAATGCCGTTTGAATCCTTGCATTCAAAAGTGTGCATTGAAGCTCCGACAATGGGGCTTTCACGTAATACACAATATGATACGGGGCGGCGACCTGGGTAGGGTTACCAGGTAGAAGTTGTGAAATCCGGAGATACAGCACTGGGTCCTTTAAAATTCCTATTCCTATTATGTGCTAGTTACCGTAATGATATGTATCTATTCTCGTAGAGATGAATCCCACTAATATTATAAAACCGAAGTAATTAACTTTATTCTGCAACTAGGGCACAAGGGCAGTTTTACATATCTGAATCTACTGGCATTTCCTAAGAGGAGACAACTGTTGAGAAGAAACGCCGAAAGAAACTCAACAGTCAGTATTTTTTCAGAAAGCACACTTAACAATCTTAATATATGTATATCCCATCTTAATAATTTAGGCGAAAGTTTTTATGTGTATGTGCATATGCTTGTGACTTACTCATGTTGAACCGGCTGGACGGATTCGGATGAAGATTTGTATATACAATAAGTTTTTTTTTTTTTGTAGTTTATGATAAAAACTATATTTTATTGATAATTCAAAAACTATGATCTGAGATTTCCAACATCCGGCCGGAAACATCTTAAAAAATTGTGAATCTCAGGACAAATTCTGAAATATGGTAACCCTACCTGAAATCAGCAGGTATTCAAGCCGCTATCGGGCGCGTATGTAGCGTGGAGCTGGGATTATACTGGATATTATTCCGAAAAAACGGGACCTATACTGGCGTATAAAATATTTATAAATATTAATATTTTATAAATACGTATACATTTTTTATACGTCAGCACCACAACATTTTTTTCTAAATATGAAACAACATCTAATCTACATGATATACAAGTTTCATCTGCATAGCTGGGTAATTCTCCTAGCGTTCTAATCGCGAGGTTCCAGCGTCATACCTTTTTTTTTCACGGTTATTACCATAACGGAGGAGCCAGTCGTTTTAATTATGATTTAACTAAGATCGCACCGGGAGTGGTTTCGGGATACATAAAAAATCGACTTCCAACAATCATCTATTTTAACAATATTTGAGAAATTAAAAAAACGAAAAAAAAAAAACGGCTTACAAGCGATGAATATCCACCCCACTACAAAAAATAGAATTGTACCATTTAATACAAAAACCTCACGTAAAAACGTGTCGTTTTCAGGCACCCTAACACCCTTACGACGTGAATTCTCCTGACAGCGGTCTCATCTCGCATTGTTAAGAAAAAGCGTTTTTCCTCCCTCGTCGACAATTTATCGACGGTTTTATCCCGAATTTTCAATTCACCAACCACTATTAGAAGGCTTGGAAGTTATTCCAATGCTCAAAGTTTCGCCCGTGCCCCGCCTCATTAGTTATAATAATCTATGGGTGGAGGAAAAACGCCACCCTGACGGTTAAATGTAATTTATTGGCGCGAGTGAAATATGCGCCTCGCTTAAAATTTTAACCGGCGTGTGAAATATGATAGCTATAGACAAAAGGAGACAGTAGACAAATCAGAGTTGGAAACTGACTGAGAAGCATCCAAGTCCAAGGTCCGTACGTACTACGTACAAGGACGTATGATTTCCTTATAAATTTTATAGTAAACATTTGTTTTATGTGAAATAAGCAAGCAGTTTATTACTCGTACCGGGCGAAGTACTCGTAAAATGTCGATGAAGTTTAAATCACTCGTAGAAAAAGTCTAATCACTCAGATGGCTTTTGCAAAAATCAAAAGAGACATTTCTGTAGTGTTTTTTACTGTGCAGAAAGTACTAAACATGTTCTGGGCCTAAAATAACCTATCTTTCTTCTATTCGCAGGTAAATCATTGAAGCTGTCTATGCCCGACGAATTCGTGAAAGTGAAATTGTAAGTTAAACGGGGTTCATTTGTTTAAAGAGTACGAATATTTTATTAATATGCGCAGGTTATTTTATTCTATATACTTATCTGATATATGACTTTGTTACTCGAAACAAAACACAACTAAAAACACACTTATTGAGAGTTAGCTATAATTATTGAAAGTGATACATAATGTAACGCTTGTTTGTCTAAAAACAATAATGTTCAGAATATTAAGAACTATCTGCCTTACCCCGCGGCTTCGTTTTACGCAGAAGGATGGCAGAAGGATTAAAGTGCCCATACAATTTTTCAACTCCTGTTTAGCATTCTTATGAAAGAATATCCTTGCAAATCGTACCCTATTGGTCTCCTAAACTTTTTTTTTGCGTTTAGGTGAGTGGAACGTGCATGTCTTTCACGTTTATAATACTTGTAAGATATTATGCCTGTGTACAATTAAGTAGTACTTCCCTGTACAAATTTGCACCACCCCTATCTGCAATAAAAACAGAACTGTCCTAATTCTTCCTCGGTAGTCGGAACTTACACTTCTCCATGTCCATACCAAGTTTCTATCTGACAGAGATAGTAAATTTCGCATTTATAATATCAGTAAGGAAAAGTGGTATTATCCACCGAGTTTTCCTGGCCTGCGGCTACAATCATTTTGATTGAATATGTAAAGATATATATGAATTCCGGGTCTCACAAGACGCCACGGTTCATAAATCACAGTGGCAACAACACCGTCCGTCGCATCATTATTCTTCGATAGAGGAGCGTCTCTGGAGATGCGACGGAACCCCAAATCTAATCCGTGGAGCAAGTGACAACGGGATTAACAATCCAGGTTGAGATCCGGTTCGAAGGACCAACTAGAAAGGATTTTATAACTACATTAGTTAATGTGATAACCTGACACAATGTCCCGTGTGGCAACACTCTAAAACAGAACTGTCATTAATGTCATGTACGGAGCATGTCGGTTTAGAGTGAATAAAAAGTAATTAATTAATTTACAGTTTTATTTCGCTCCAAAATATAACTGTTAAGAAAATAATGCAGAACTATAAGTTTACTTACAGAATACAGAACACGATGCGCTCAGTCAAAGCACAGAGACAGAATTGTACACATTTGTATATACCTTATACCTTCTTGTTTTAATGTAATGACAATGACTGCTGCAATAATAAACTGCAGGCTGGGTGGCCTTCACTGAAAAAACGGTGAGGGTTGATTTTACGAAAGTTTTACTAAACCTTACTAAAGTTTTAGGTTGATTTGGGACCTACACACGAAAATTGTTGATTTTACTAAACATACTTTGGTTGACTATTTACGAAACCAATTTAGTAAATTTACGAGCCTATATTTACTAAACTTTGTTTAGTAGCTTATTTACTAAACCAGTTTAGTAAATGATAATGACTATTCTACGAAATTAGTTTAGTAATTACTACTGAACTTGTTTCGTGCAATTTATTAGACTACTTTTGTAATTTTTACAAGTGTACTTTTGTGCTTTTAACTAAACGACTTTCGTAGGATTTACTGAAATACATATCGTAATATCAATCTTTTGTTTAGTATTTTATACTAAACGGCTTTTGTTAATTTTACTATTGTTCTTTCACATAATTAACTAAAGTATGTATCGTAATATCAATCTTTCATTTAGTATTTTATACTAAACGGCTTTTGTTAATCTTACTATAGTACTTTCATAGAATTCAATAAAGTATATATCGTGATATCAATCTTTTGTTTCGTGTTTTATACTAAACCGCTTTAGTTAATCCTACTATTGCACTTTCATAGAATTCACTAAAGTACATATCGTAATATCAATCTTTTGTTTCGTATTTTATACTAAACGGCTTTAGTTAATTTTACTATTGTACTTTCGTAGAATCTACTAAACAAGGTATCGTAATACCAATCTTTTGTTTAGTATTTTATACTAAACGGCTTTAGTAAATTTTACTATTGCACTTTCGTAGAATCTACTAAACAAGGTATCGTAATACCAATCTTTTGTTTAGTATTTTATACTAAACGGCTTTAGTAAATTTTACTATTGCACTTTCGTAGAATCTACTAAACAAGGTATCGTAATACCAATCTTTTGTTTAGTATTTTATACTAAACGGCTTTTGTTGATTTTACTATTGTACTTTCGTAGTATTTACTAAAGTACATATTGTAATATCAATCTTTTGTTTCGTATTTTATACTAAACGGCTTTTGTTAATTTAAGTAACTTACTTTCGTAGAATTTACTAAAGTACATATCGTAATATCAATCTATTGTTTCGTATTTTATACTAAACTGCTTTTGTTAATTTCAGTAATTTACTTTCGTAAAATTTTACAAATGACATATCGTAATATCAAACTATTGTTTCGTATTATGTACCAATCTTAATTTTGTAATTAAATACATTACAAATAGTTCTTACTAAATTGAATTGGTATAACATACGAAACAAAAAGTGTGATGGCAATAAGTAGGTATGTCGTTTGGTAAATTGTAGGAAAGTAAATTACCAAAATGAACAAAAGCCGTTTAGCTCATATACGGTGAAACAATAATTTGATATGACAATAAGTAAAATATTTGTTATTTAGTTTTGAAACTCTATTGCAATCTTTTTAGGACCACACTCGACGTTTCAAGACTAAAATATTATGTGGCAGAATATACAAACAAAGCAACATGAATACACTTCGGATCATAAAGTAATAAATTACTAAAACTAACAAAAACCGTTCAGTTGGTAAATAACATAATACGCTGAAACAAGTTTGATATATGACAATATAGGCTATATATTCTACATTAAAAATTATTCTTTTTTCGTGTAAGATTTTACTGACCTAAAAGAAGTTACAAAATAATAAAAAAAACCGCTTAGAATCTAATAACTGAAACAAGGTGGGAATAAATTAACTTTAGCTAAAGTTAGTTCGATCCCGAATAAAATTTTGGGGGTGGGTGAGAAATAATATGAGATTTAAAAACTATATAGATTTTATTATGAGAACTTAAAAAAAATTGATACATCATCTGGTTAAATTAGTACGTTACATACCTAGGGCGGTGAATAAGTGAATGTCTACTTTACTAATGCCGCCCGTGGTTTACTTAAAGTTTTACGTCACCCCAGGCCGTAAGTGGGATTTTCTGCCCGCTAGGCAGAGATGTCACCTTCGATTCGGGCTACAAACACCTTTGATCTAGGACATTCACGAATCCACCGCCCTAGGTATGTGTAATGTACTATTACGTCTTGCCTTTTCGCCAGAAAGTGAGATTTTCACCCCGCGTAGCGAACAGAAAATCGTAATCAGAAAACGTAATAGACATAGACGTTTTATAGCTAGGGCGGCGAATTCGTGAATGTGCCAGATGGCAGGTGTTTGTGTTCATAAATATGCAAACTGGGGCTATACGAATTACCGCCCGCGGCTCGTCTAGTTTTACGTCTTGCGTGGGCCGGGAAGAAAGATTTTCTCCCCAAAGCGAAGCGGGTAGAAAATCCCATTTACAGCCGTAGGATGACGTAAAGAATATTACATAATGTGGTATGAAGTGATTACATATTTTTCTAGAGGCTAGATTATTCTAGATTAAATTATGCATTTATTGTCAGTATGAGTATTCATTGTTACAAAACGTACAGGTGCCGGCAAACATATTGATTTACGTACAAATCGACTACTGCACACTCAAGATGTTTGCAAGCAACTATTTATGGAGCATCTTATTTCTTCCTTCCAAATAACTTTTCACTACACCCGAGATATAAATAGTTTTTGAGAAATACGCGTTCGAAGATTTTGTCCTTCTAGCAGGGCCCTTTGGTATTTAGTGACTTACACGACCCCAGGTAATTTTAAAAAACAGCCGGTTATTTCTACTTACTGAATCAATTATTACCAACATGCTAATGACAAGTTTTCAAGAAAAAAAAAACAAAAAAAATATTATTGTATTATATTATCACTAAACCTGTCACTAGCAAGTTGGTAATAATTGATTCAGTAAGTAGAAAAAACCGGCTGTTTTTTAAAATTACCTGGGGTCATGTAAGTCAATAAAAACCAAAGGGCCCTGCTAGAAGGACAAAATCTTCGAACGCGTATTTCTCAAAAACTATTTATATCTAGGGTGTAGTGAAAAGTTATTTGGAAGGTAGAAATAAGATGCTCTATGAATAGTAATTCATTAAGTCTGTAAACTTACAATTAACAAAGGGCCCCGCTGGCACAGAATCATTTTTTTTTTCATTAATTTGCAAGTTAGAAATTTTAAAGTACATAAATCGACAGGTAGAAATATATACCAACTCGATTTTTTAGGACCTAAACCATAATTACATGGGGTCCCGCTGCATATACGTATATGACATATGCTTTAAAATCATACAGGTGTTGAATGCCGAATATGCCTAGTGTTTGGACATTTATACAAAAATATTTTTATATTATTGACTGTAAGTGATAAGAAAATTTCGTCTGTGTCTTGTTTTATGGTAGATCTAAACTAAATCTTACAAAGTAACGACAGTCGACATTTACCTATTTCAACAACTTTCGAAAATATGGCAAATTAGCTACCTACTTCTAATTTCTAAGTGAATTAAGTCTGAACTGACAGTATACCGCCACACCATAAAAACTTTCACTTTTTTATAATAAGTAATAAATGTTACAGTTTTCTGGAATCAGCCTATTTTTAGAGACGATAACTATTTTAGACAAAATCATTTATCTATCATAAATTGAGACATACTTATTGACAGACATAAAGTGGCCAACTAAACACTTTGCAAACTACGGGGTTACTCGTTCCCACAATGTATAGAATTAAGAAGAGGAATAATATTTAGTCCATTCTTTAGAGACATAGGCTGTTGCATACCGTTACGTGCAAAATGAACGCCTCCTGCGACCACGATGCTGGGTTTGAAAAAAATATTTTTCTTGTTATTGTCCCTAACTGTCACTTTAACAGTTGGTGGCATTTTGTGAGACATTAATTAAAAAAATACATAATCTCTGGCATCTGAAACAAATAATAAAATAAAATTAAGATAAAGAAAAAGTATTATACACACACAAACACTGTATAAATAATTTAATAATAATGGTATAGCTACCTTCCGATAGATTTTTGTCAAGTGTATTTAATTCATTTGATTTAAGTTTTTGAAATGTGGTAGAGCCTTGTCCATAAATTGAGGCCACTTCTTTAGCAAGTTTAGCTCACGGTCGGGGTGTAGGAAGTTGAAATCACTTTCAATCTGACAAAAAAAAGTTTTGATTAGGCATGTAGTTGTAATTTCTTGCCTATATTATATAAAAAAAAAAAAAAACAATAAAATCATACCAGTTTGTAGCCTAGACTCATGGTTAAGCTGGTCCTTTCAGAGATAATGTCTTGTACTGTGTTTTCAGTACATGTGAAGGATTTCAATCGATAGTGCCTTGTTAATTCCCACTTTTCTAAAATTTCAGCAAACGGCTCCTTATTAAATTTAAGCCACAACTGGTGCCCTTCAACTTCTTCTAGTGGTAGCGGTATTGATTATCTGGCATCCAGATTCTGGAAATATAAATTATCTCAAAACTTTCCCCCAAAAGTGACCCAAATGCTTAAAATGTATTATTTATTTATTTATTTCAATTAGTTACTGCTGCGTACGGTCGTATTATACATAATTATAAACCTTCCTCTTGGATCACTATCTATTAATAAAAACCGCATCAAAATCCGTTGCATAGTTTTAATGATCTAAGCATACATAGGGACAGACAGACAGCAGGAAGCGACTGATTTATACTAAATAGTGATAATTAATCATAAATAAAGTATCTATGCTTATTTTGCTTACCTGGAGTATCATTTTTGTCCACTGCATTTTGAATGCCAGTTTTATGACCGGTTTTTTTTTTCAATTTTAGTTTTTTTGTCGACTAACTTCCCTCTAGCTGGAATGTATGATTTTTTTGAATATTTCCGGCTAGGAACATAACATGTCTCCTAAAATTAAAAATACAAACGTGTTACAATAATAGGCTAGTCGACTCAATGTTAAATTGTATAAAACTTATATTCAATTCGTATAATAGATAGTATAGGAAACCTACATATATGTACACGATGATTTTTAATCGGTGATCAGGAGTAGGAAAATATTAATATCTAGCTAAAATTAAACTTAATAGGCGAGGCATCACGCAATTACCTCACTGTTAAAAAAAAAAAAAATTAAGCTAAAGAAAAAGTATTATACACACACAAACACTTTGTATTAATAATTTAATAATAATGGTATAGCTACCTTCCACGCAAAATAGGCACGTTGGATGTCGACTTGCGGAAAATGCCCAGCGCAACTAACTATAGCTACCTTCCAATGGATTTTTGTCAAGTGTATTTAATTCATTTGATTTAAGTTTTTTGAAATGTGGTAGAGCCTTGTCCATAAATTGAGGCCACTTCTTTAGCAAGTTTAGCTCACGGTCGGGGTGTAGGACGTTGAAATCACTTTCAATCTGAAAAAAAAAGTATTGATTACGCATGTAGTTGTAATTTCTTGCCTATATTATAAAAAAAAAAAAAACATACCAGTTTGTAGCCTAGACTCATGGTTAAGCTGGGCCATTCAGATAATGTCATGTACTGTGTTTTCAGTACATGTGAAGGATTTCAATCGATAGTGCCTTGTTAATTCCCACTTTTCTAAAATTTCAGCAAACGGCTCCTTATTAAATTTAAGCCACAACTGGTGCCCTTCAACTTCTTCTAGTGGTAGCGGTATTGATTATCTGGCATCCAGATTCTGGAAATATAAATTATATCTCAAAAAAGGAACATAACATGTCTCCTAAAATTAAAAATACAAACGTGTTACAATAATAGGCTAGTCGACTCGATGTTAAATTGTATTAAACTTATATTCAATTCGTATAATAGATAGTATAGGAAACCTACATATAGGTACACGATGATTTTTAATCGGTGATCAGAAGTAGGCAAATATTAATATCTAGCTAAAATTAAACTTAATAGGCGAGGCCTCATGCAATTACCTCACTGTTTAAAAATAATTAAAACATAGTTGAAACATAATCAAAACTAATAACCACTACATAAATGATCATCCTACATAAATTTTTGATGTACGATACCTACGTCAAGTGTCATCGCTTTGGCGGGAAAATTTCTACGAATTTATTTATGTAATGACAACGATAATGACAGGTTATTACTCATAAATTGTCATTACCATTAAATTATTAAAAAGGTTGTAAGCTCACAGATACAGATTAGTAAGGTGACTAGGAATTTAATAAAAATTGATTTCAAAATAAAAATTATCAGAAAAATAAAAGTTTGTTTTTATATTAATTACCACTTCAACGTGACCGCCACCATTTACTGAGTTAGAAAAGTTGGTACCTGATCACCGAATAAAAATCATCGTGTATATTAATCAGTTCATAAAGTAGAAGATGGTTGAAAAAAATTAATTTGAAAATATGCCAACTTTCATATATTTCAATCTAATTTTCTTTAACTATTATATATATGTTAATGATGTTATCACCATACATCGGGCTTTTCGGAGCGGGAACGGTTTGAAAAAGAGTAGAGATAAACAGATACGTTAGTCTGAGAAAATATCATATTATGCCTAATGAATAACTACCTCTCTGCGAATTGTATACACTCTATGAGACAGTTTTATTTTAATTCATGTAGTAATGTAAACAAAAAAAAAATAGCTTCAGATTTTCAGAATAAACTATTAATATTTTTTCTATATTTGAAACAGTTAATCTGCGGCGTCTTGCTGTAAATATCCTTTTCAATGAACTGAACGATCTTTCCACGTTGACAGTTGTAATAGGTGCAAATTTAAACTTCTTGAAGGAATCGATTGATGCACGAGAAGTTTGCGATTGAAGTTCTACCTATTTCTTTGCCTTTTGGCAATTCATTGATAATTTTTAGCGTCCTATAGCCAGAATTTTAATTCAACACCAACTTCAGTTTATTAAAAATATTTTTTCCTTTTTCATTTTACGTTCAAAATTAATTTAGAAACATCTTGATAGGTTTTATAAACTGTTTTTAAATTATCGCTGGTGGACAGACTTGCACCCTGTAGTGTTTTTAATAGCATTTGGGATAGTCATTAAATAATTTGCTATGAAGTTTAAAAATGCAATTGCATATAAGTAATTAATCTACTAGACAAGGGTACGGTATGGCAATAAGTGTCTAATATAATGTCAATATTGACACCCGAAATGAATGAACTATTTGCTTATAAATGAGTAGGGATTTAACTGTAGAGGTTCACTGTCCATTATAACATATGTACCTATATGAGAGATTAATTATTTTATATTTTTCAATTAATTATTCATGACCTAGAAACCTGCTAGAGTACATTTTGTTTTTTAAGTCAATACCTACTCTGGCAAATGTCAAACGTTCCCGCTCTGAAAACCCCGATGTATGGTTATCACCAGGGGTCGGACTTTCTTTCGCACGGTATGACTAATGGAGAGCTATGGAGCCGATATTAACATTAAAATACTATTCATACTCATACTCATACTCATAAGTGTATTTCATTCGCAATTTTAATTTTATAGTCAAGGACAAAGTCAGAAGAATATACAAAGACCTGATTTGTGTAGGCATTGTTTTTTTTCGCCACCATAAAATACGTAAATATTTGCAAGTTTATCCATGTTTTCTGAAGTAAATTGGGTTCTATATTGATTGAATATCCATTTATGACTAGAAAGTTCATGATATTGACAATAAATTGAGTTTTAAAAAAAATATAATTTTAGTCATTTAATGCTTGGGAATGTTAACCATAATAACCACAAAGGCAGTTTGGAATGAAATAGATGAATGAGTACGAGTATGAATTGTGTTGATAACGGCTCCATAGTTCTCCATTAGTCTTACCGTGCGAAAGAAAGTCTGACCCCTGCACATTACTACGGACGCCGGAAAAATGGGGTTTGCCTGCCGAGTAGGCCAGGAATACAATGCTAGCAATCCTTTTTCACGTCGAGGTATGTATAGTGTTTTTCTCAATTATGCAATGATATAAAAATAAAAAACGTCGAAGAATTAAAACAAATCACAACATGGAATATTAATAATTTGACCTCCAAAAGAAATTTATATATATATGTATCATGTTTGTAGTTTAGTTTGAATTGTTTGAAAATAATATTAAAAATGACGTAGGTAGGTATGTTAAAACACTAACATGTATTGATCTTAACTTACGGCCAGGGAGTTCTGAAGTATATGATAGGGCTCTGCCCGCCGCGCTTGTCCTGCCGTGTGGTGAAGGTCTTCACGTAGGCCGCGTACCGCGTGTCCGGAATGAGGTTGCCCACCATCTTGAACTGGGTTTGCTTGTCTGGGCATTTGTTATTAGGGAATATTGTAGTGTTGAGGGCCGTTGAGTTGTTGCGGCTCTCCTCGACATTGGCTATGTCGATGATGTTCCAGCTGTAGACATAAAATATCAAATAAGTATAAACATTATATACATTCAAAAAACTATAAATGTGCCCTGGGGTCTCTGATATGGATGATAATTCACATTTTAGTTTGCTGCCAAGGGCGACGATGTTACTCCCCAACAGGTATTTACAAATATGATGACCAGGGGTCGGACTCTTTCGCACGGTAAGACTAATGGAGAACTATGGAGCCGTTATTAACATTAAAATACAATTCATACTCATACTCATTCATCTATTTCATTCCAAACTGCCTTTGTGGTTATTGTTTTTTTTCCGATTACTGGGAAGACGGAAGCCTAATATTTAGCTGCATCCGAATGTCACTAAGTAGCAGGGGGCCTGCTCGGAGTTGGTTATTATATGAGTATGAGTATGAATAGTATTTTAATTTTAATATCGGCTCCATAGCTCTCCATTAGTCTTATCGTGCGAAAGAAAGTCCGACCCCTTGTGATAACATCATTAACATATATATAATAATTAAAGAAAATTAGATTGAAATATATGGAAAATTTGGCAAAATTAAAGGATAACTTATCTAACAGGATATGTAGGTTATAAAGCCAAGTTTAATTTTATCTACTCCCCCCCCCCTCAAAGGGGTGCGCGTCACCCCCCGGGCCTGGAATGTGTCCCGGAGCGCGGTATTTTCCACTTAAAAAGAAAACCGTGTACGATACATACAAAATGTATAGAAACAAAATAAGTCTGAATACTATAAATCTTTCATACATACTAAAGCGATATCACTTATAGAATCAGCGCACTGTTACCAAATACTAACGTTTTTAATTATTGATCTTTTTTTTCTTTTGACTGACTATGAAACGGCATAACATTAACACATTGATCCGTCTGAATTGTGTTACTCTTTGACAAAACATTAGAATTTTCATTTGGAAATAAATAAATTTGAGACGGCATAACATTAACACATTGATCCGTCTGAATTGTGTTACTCTTTGACAAAAAAATTAAATATTCATATGAACATGAATAAGTTTGAGACGGCGTAACATTAACTGATTGATCCGTCTGAATTGTCTTACGCTTTGACAAAACATTTAAATTTTCATTTAGACATTGATGACTTTGAGACAGCATAACATTAATACAGTGATCCGTCTGCGCATTATTAATCTGTGACACAATAGCAAAATGTTCAGTCTGACCTGAAACACTGAATGCTTAGCTTAGCGCCACGTTTCGCACACATTATTATTCTTTGAAAGATTTACTTTATACACTTCGGACAATCACTACGCTCGTGGTCACTTTTACGACAATAGACACAATAAAGTTTTTTACCTTGCGGCGCACTAGACACGTTCACGTGCGATCGGCGCGGCAACTTCGTGCGAGTTCGCGGTCGTTGCTTTAAAAACTGTATTGCACATAAAACAATATTAACAAAACTCAAAAACAATACTTGGTACCAAAAATAAATGTATGCTTTTTTAGGGTTCCGTGCCCAAAGGGTAAAAACGGGACCCTACCCTATTACTGAGACTTCGCTGTCCGTCTGTCACCAGGCTGTATCTCAAGAACGGTGATAGCTAGACAGTTGAAATTTTCAAAAATGATGTATTTCTGTTGCCGCTATAACAACAAATACTAAAAATAAAATAAAATCAATATTAAAGGGGGCTCCCATACAACAAAGGGATTGGTTGCGTTAACTTTGCACCTCATTTGTATGGAGCGCTATACACACCAGGTGCAAACTTAACCACTTAGGGATAGAAAGTGTTTGTACGGAACCCTCGGTGCGCGAGTCCGACTCGCACTTGACCGGTTTTTTTTACATAGTAATAATGCGCATAGCGCATTTCAGTTAACGAAATAAAAAGGACGCATTTAGCCATTAAGTAATTGCTTTTTAACGTAGGTTGTAAGTAAAACATCAACCTACTTAAAAAGAAAAAAGCAGATACATCTGTATCGCATTTTGATTTTTGATTTTTGAACAGTCCTAATACTTGGTACATTATTGTTGAAGTGAAGGAAAATAATAATCTACTAAACAAGGTATCGTAATACCAATCTTTTGTTTAGTATTTATACGAAGGGATAAAGGGGTATTTACGGTAAAAGGTCTTATCTTTATACGGATGTCATAGTAAGATACGTCCTTTTGCCGTGCTCGCGGCACAGATGCAATGTGATAAAAATACATGTAATGTAAAATAAATGATGATGCCTGGTATAATAATTAAGTGATTATATCTACATATATGTATACGTATCATGAATTTCATCGAGTAATCTAAATGTTATCTCGTTATCTAAAACAATTAGGTACATATAGGTAAATCGTAAGAAATGGCTACATTTTCCATAAAAAAGTAACAAAATGGCGCAGCTCAGTAAGTAATAATATTCTTTTTTCACTAATTATAAATGCATAGGTACATATCACTGGATAATTAACACAAAATTACCTAGTAAACTAATGCATGTGTTGTTATTCGTTAACGAAATTAGACCAATAATAAATAAGTAATAGGAACTTCACATGTAAAACTTACCTTCAAAGTTTTTCACAGTTTGATCAGAAAGGCCCCATTCAGTGAGGTACTGTGCAATTAGTTCTTTTTCACAATCACTGTCCATTGGAGCCTTTTGGATACAGGCGACGCGACACTACAGTTCAATAAGGAAAAAAACAGCGGACTGAGCGAGTAAACGTGAACAGACCACTCGCTTTGGGGGGGGAACGCGCCCGCTCGGCGCCTGATGCTGGCAACGTCGCATTTTATTACGAAACTAGTTTAGTAAGATCAAGTTTGGCGATCGATAGCGCATAGCGCGGGCTGGCAACATGGCAAAATTTCATCAAAAAAGTACCTATCGTCTGTCGCAAGCTACAACGCTCTCTATCGCACAATTGCGGATGAGAATAAGAAATAATAAAAACACGGCTGACATAATAATAATTACACAGGCAATTTTTGTTCTGGCGGGGAATTTTGATTCTTATTCTGGCGGTGAATTCCATTTCAACCGGCTTCAAAAAGAGGTGATTGTTGTTCTGGCGGTGAATTTCATTACAACCGACTTCAAAAAGAGGTGATTGTCGTTCTGGCGGTGAATTTCATTTTAACACTTCAAACAAAAAAAAATCGTCCTGGTGGTGAATTTCCTTTCAATAGACTTCAAAAAAAGATGATTCCTATTTTTTCCCTTTTTGTGTTTGCGCGCTGAAACTACTCCGGCTTGCTTGACATGTCGGTTGTCCTTTTATTGACGATTTTTTTTATTTGGTAATGGTGAAACGTTTTTGTACTTAAAGTACCCAAAGCTAATATCTGCGTCGGTCGGGACATAATTTATGCCATAATAATTATTTTTCGAGTACCAGTGCCGGTTTTGATTATAACAATCGCTCATTTGTGTATTTTGTTGGTAACTTCTTATTTTCGGTGTGGGGAATCGATGGCGGACGTCACTCTTTTGAAACACTTGTCATGGGTGTCGTTTTCTAGGCTTTTGGGGGTGAAGATTTCAAAAAAAGCATCCATTTTGGAAATAAAGATGGCGGACGTCACTTTTTTGAATAAGTCGTCATGGGTGTCGTTTTCTGGCTTTTTGGGGGTGTAAATTTCAAAAATGGCATCCATTTTGGAAATAAAGATGGCGGACGTCACTTTTTTGAAAAAGTCGTCATGGGTGTCGTTTTCTTGCTTTTTGGGGGTGTAAATTTCAAAAATGGCATCCATTTTGGAAATAAAGATGGCGGACGTCACTTTTTTGAAAAAGTCGTCATGGGTGTCGTTTTCTGGCTTTTTGGGGGTGTAAATTTCAAAAATGGCATCCATTTTGGAAATGAAATGGCGGACGTCACTTTTTTGAATGTCGTCATGGGTGTCGTTTTCTGGCTTTTTAGGGGCGTAAATTTCAAAAATGGCATCCATTTTGGAAATAAAGATGGCGGACGTCACTTTTTTTAATAAGTCGTCATAGGTGTCGTTTTCTGGGTTTTTGGGGGTGTAAATTTCAAAAATGGCATCCATTTTAGAAATAAAGATGGCGGACGTCACTTTTTTGAAACACTCGTCATGGGTGTCGTTTTCTAGGCTTTTGGGGGTGTAGATTTCAAATTAGCATCCATTTTGGAAATAAAGATGGCGGACGTCACTTTTTTGAATAAGTCGTCATGGGTGTCGTTTTTTGGCTTTTTGGGGGTGTAAATTTCAAAAATGGCATCCATTTTGGAAATAAAGATGGCGGACGTCACTTTTTTTAATAAGTCGTCATGGGTGTCGTTTTCTGGCTTTTTGGGGGTGTAAATTTCAAAAATGATCCATTTTGGAAATAAAGATAGCGGATGTCACTTTTTTGAATAAGTCGTCATGGGTGTCGTTTTCTGGGTTTTTGGGGGTCTAAATTTCAAAACTGGCATCAAAGCCAAAAAACGACACCCATGACGACTTTTTCAAAACAGTGACGTCCGCCACCTTTATTTCCAAAATGGATGCCATTTTTGAAATTTAGAGCCCAAAAAACCCTCAAAACGACACCCATGACGACTTATTCAAAAAAGTGACGTCTGCTATCATTATATCCAAAATGGATGCTTTTTTTGGAATCTACACCCCCAAAAACCTGGAAAACGACACCCACAACGATTATTTAAAAAAATGACGTCCACCATTTTTAATTCTTCTATTTTTAATATTGGTATTAAATTTATCGAAACGGACAAAATGAGACGCACCGGCTTCGACGACATGTTCAGCGATCGCAGTCGTTGAAGCCGGTGCGTCTCATTTTGTCCGTCAATCAAAGTAGTAGTGACGAGTTTACCGCGGTGGTGTACGGGTAGCCGTCCCTGATGAAGAGCTCCATACGAGTTCGAAACATGTCGGGCCGTTCCTGACATTTTCACGTGAGTGTAAACCGCCTAATACAATAATTAAAGTTTTTCTTGAAAAAGTAGTAGCGCCCTTTTCTCTTCCCTCTTCGCTTTTCACTTTCCACTTTTTACTTTTCGCTTCGTTCGCTCTGTCAATTAGTTATGCAAAACGCCTTGCTTCCATCACAACAAAGTGCATCTTTTTTCATAACAAACAGGATTAACGCGACGTTGCCAGCTTTATACTTGAGTATCGGGTACCCGATACTCAAACCGAAATCATTGTGATAATCGTTGTATCGGTCAGCGTAATTGTACAGTTCATTTTTCGGTCAGGTACCTACACTTGAAACGGTCAATCTTAACGGTACCGTTATAGTTTATTTTTCGCTCAGGTACCTACACTTGAAACGGTCAATCTTAACGGTACCGTTTTATAAAAGTACCTATAACATTTATTTATTTCGGTACCGTTACCGTTGGGTACCTTTTCAATTGATACCTTTATTTAAAGTCTTTTGCGGTTTTTCAATCCCTGGTGCAAACTTACCTTAACCACTTAGGGATGAAAAGTGTTTGTGCGGAACCCTCGGTGCGCGAGTCCGACTCGCACTTGGCCGGTTTTTTAATCTATGCGCAACGTTTTTGACCATAATTTTACACTATTAGGTACAAATGGAAAATGTACCTAAAACTGCGGAGGCACATTTCATAGAAATTGTGACGTCATGCTCCCTGGAAACCCCACTGTCTGTTTTGTGATTTATTAGGACGTAATAATGATGTACACAATATGTACTGAATTAGTACATACTTAAAAAAAATGTACCTCAATAGATCGAGAGTACAATTCATTGAATTCGGAGTTGCTGTAGAGCATCTCCCCAGCAACCCCAAATTTTTTTTTAAATTAAATTCGCGTAAATTTTACAATTCAAATTCGCGTAGACACATGATTTAAATAGCAAACTCGCGTCTCCAAGCATATCATAACTGATTTTTAAATTAGCGGTAGATCATAAGGTAAACAATAACTTAAAAATAAAATTTCGCACGCTATCGACGGATATAAAAAAATAATGAATGAAAACTAAAATTTAAGTTTGTCAATATCTTGGTTTCCAATTACAATTCAGATATGGAGTAAAGCTTGAATAACTCATAATTGTACGTGTTAAAATACAGCTACTAATAGTTGCTTTCAATTTTGGATTATAGTGAAGAAATTGTTCTTATCCTATTTCCAACACACTCCAAAATATCAACTGTGAATTTTTTTCTCGAAAATGGACTATAATGGACAATGGGTCTTTTTCTTTGTCCTTTTATCACGTCGAAATAGCTAATGATAACCATCATAGGATACTTTTTACCCGACCGCAATAAAGGAAAAAAAAATGCAGACGAAGTTCACACCTTCTAGCACTTCCATATATGCGAGATGAGTCTCTGATTGAAAGGAATGTGACTGGTAGTAGATATATGTCGCACGAATGTGTCGCGTATCACAGTTATACTAAAGGTAACCCAATTACAGGTGCAAATTATTATGTGAGAAGTTAAACGCTTCACTGACTTATTGGCGAATTTAGCCATTAAGTTACTGCTTTTTAACGTAGGTTTTAAGTAAAACATACTTATAAAAAGAAAAAGCAGATACGTCTGTAACGCATTTTGATTTTTGATTTTTGACCAGTCCTAATACTTGGTACATTATTGTTGAAGTGAAGGAAATAATCTACTAAACAAGGTATCGTAATACCAATCTTTTGTTTAGTATTCTATACTAAACGGCTTTAGTAAATTTTACTATTGCACTTTCGTAGAATCTACTAAACAAGGTATCGTAATACCAATCTTTTGTTTAGTATTTTATACTTCGACGACGCGGTTGGCGCAGTGGTTAAACAACTGCCTACTGAGCCGACGGTCCCGGGTTCGAATCCCGGCAAGGGCAAATATTTGTGTGATGAACACGAATATTTGTGCCTGGGTCATGGATGTTCTATGTATTTAAGTATTTATTTATCTATTTAAGTATGTATATCGTCGCCTAGTACCCATAACACAAGCCTTCTTGAGCTTAATTTGGGACTAGGTTGATTTGTGTGAGGTTGTCTGATATTTATATTTATTTATTTATTTATACTAAACGGCTTTATATAAATAAATATTAAGGGACAATCATACAAAAATCGACCTAGTCCCAAACTAAGCAAAGCTTGTACTATGGGTACTAGACGACGATATACATAATATATAAATACATATACAGGCTGTTGATTGAGTCCATTTCTCAAAGAAACTAAGTTCCTAACTCGCACCGTTTTCAAATTATTTAATATCTAAATTTTATCACAAATCTCAGTTTATCCAGTGTAAAATCTTCTTATAACCAAAGACTATTCTCTGCTGGTTCGTATGTAAAGAGTTTTCAGTGTTCCTTATGTACGACAAGGTCTAAATAAATAAGTTCTTTTTTATTTTGCTCTCACTTGACACATGTGTCACGTCAAATGGACAATACTAATTTATTATTGTTGTCATGTATTTAATTTTTAATGAAATAATTGTGTTCACTTGCGTTTTGATGCCACGGATAAATTATACGGCTGAAGATTTCGAAGAAGAAGCCAATATGCACTTTGTTCACGGTTTCCTGCAATGCAAATGCGGCGGAAGCAGCAAGGGAGTACCGACGTCGATATCCCAATAAGAATTTGCATAATTTGGATTATTTCGATGATATTCCATTGGAAACACTGCGGACACACTGGATCCAGCATGACGGAGCACCCGCACATTTTGCTGGCCGTTTTAGACAGTATTTGGATGTGCACTTTGCTGGGCGTTTGATTGGACACGGCAGTCAAACTTAGACTTTAATGTCTGGGGTACTTTAAAAGAAAAGTCTACTCCAAACCGGTGGCTTCGAGGGAAAACCTACTGCAACGAATTCAGGAAGAAGCCGATGTTATGCGTGCCACTCCTGTCAAACTAAATCGCGAGATACGATTTCGGTTGAATATTTGTTTGGAAAATAATGGCGGGCACTTTGAAAACAAGTTGTAGTAAATTATTATTTTGGTTTAATGTAAATATTGAGAGTTAAATACTGATGAGGAGATCATTTTATTTTTTTAGGCCAATATTGTTTATGTAAATAAATGTTTACACTTAAGCTTTAATTAGTTTTATATTTGTTGACATTGATATAAAGTGAATAAAAAAAATGGATTAAACACATCGCAAATATTGTTCTGAAATAAAAAATAAGCACGAAAAATTAAACTCACTGCCAATGAACAAAAATAAATGCAAAAAGAAAGTACTTTACCGGGGTTTGAACCCAAGACCATTCGCACGCATCCCACCTAATTTGCCAAGTTTTTAACGAGCTCTCAATTCTGTCATCGATGAAGTTTTATCAGTGACGTTAAAATGACAACAAGTTGACTAACTATTGCCTAACTCAAAAGGACCTTTTACAATAGCCACCAATTAAATATTTAATTACTTTGTATGGGATACCAAAAAAAAATATTTTTCGGATATCATTTAACGGTTTAAGTGATGAGTTTACGTTAATGTTCCAAGCACTATGTCGAAGTTAAAGCAATTGAACAAAAACACGTTGTTTAGATAACATCCATGACCCAAGAACAAATATTTGCCCTGGCCGGGATTCGAACCCACAAGAAGTAGGCAATTGTTTTTTTTTAGTTACGTTTCCTACAAATAAGTTTTAGTTTTACCGCTTCATATAGTAAATGGTTGAACACCATAAGTCCGGTCCGGTCCAGGGATAGCGGCGCTACAAACAGCTTTCATATGGCAATAATGTGCACACGTTATATTATTAAACGTCAGTAGCGATTAAGATAACGCTGCCCGTGAAGCTATGGATGGCGCCAATGCCGGTACCCCTCCCTCTCCGGGGGTAGCCGCGAATATGTTAGGAGAATGTGAAGCTGTGGACAGCGATTACGCTTATTCTATTAACAGTTAACATTGACACATGATTTAAATAGCAAACTATCATACACAGTCTCGTACTTTTGCTATAAGTTATTTCGTAGGCGCTCAACATCTTTCTTCAATTGTGAATTATTTCGCGTCTCCAAGCATATCATAACTGATTTTTAAATTAGCGGTAGATCATAAGGTGGACAATAACTTAAAAATAAAATTTATAGATATAAAAAAAGAATGAATAAAAACTAAAATGTTTATGCCAATATCTTGGTTTCCAATTACAATTCAGATATGGAGTAAAGCTTGAATAACTCATAATTGTACGTGTTAAAATACAGCTACTAAATAGTTGCTTTCAATTTTGGATTATAGTGAAAGAATTGTTCTTATCCTATTTCCAACACACTCCAAAATATCAACTTTGATATTTTTTCTCGAAAACGGACAATAATGGACATAGGTCTTCTATTGCAATTTGTGTTATTACAGCTAACTGTATCGACATCCGCTATCAGCTAAAAATGTCTCACACCAAGTAATTCTATAAAAGACTGTGCTATCATACAAATGACACTTTTAGTTACTTCAACGAAAGCAACATTTGTACCATCAACTAATAGTTTTGTAGTTTTTATTAAATTCACAATGTTTGTTTCGTAGAATCAACCATACAGTTTTGTAAAAGCAGTTACAAGATTTAGTAGCTTTAACGAAAGCAACATTTGTAAAATCAACTAATAGAGTTTTGTAGTTTAAAAAAAATCACAATGTTTGTTTCGTAGAATCAACCATACAGTTTTGTAAAATCAATTAAAAGATTTAGTAGCTTCAACGAAAGTAACATTTGTAACATCAACTAATAGAGTTTAGTAGTTTTTATTAAATTTACAATGTTTGTTTCGTAGAATCAACCATACAGTTTTGTAAAATCAATTCAAAGATTTAGTTGCTTCAACGAAAGCAACATTTGTAACATCAACTAATAGAGTTTAGTAGTTTTTATTAAATTCACAATGTTTGTTTCGTAGAATCAACCATACAGTTTTGTAAAATAAATTAAAAGATTTAGTAGCTTCAACGAAAGCAACATTTGTAACATCAACTAATAGAGTTTTGTAGTTTAAAAAAAAAATCACAATGTTTGTTTCGTAGAATCAACCATACAGTTTTGTAAAATCAATCAAAAGGTTTAGTAATACTTACTAAAGTGACGGGTTTCGTAAATAATATCATCTACTTTCGTAAATGTAACTGTGTACTTTCGTAAAATCTATTAAATAAAATAATTGAATTTACTAAACTAAAATTGTATTAATTTTACTACTGCACTTTGGTAACTCTAACTAAACAGTTTCGTAAAATCTACGAAAGTCTTTTGTAATTGCTGATTTGAATGTCAACATAAACAAGTTTCGTAATTTTAATCTTTTAGATTTCGTAATATTAACTACAAAAAGGGTAAATATTACTAAACCAAATTCAACTAAAGTGACTTTCGTAAAATCAACCCTCACCGTTTTTTCAGTGTTGCTTTAATATACCTACATAACATGAAATTTAATTTAATTGATATTTCAATGTTAAATAGATAGTGAATTTAATTTTTTAAATTTTTTATGTTTAATTTTATCTCTCTGCTATGACTTGTCCCAAACAACATGGACGGAAAATTCACACGCGGCATAACAATATTGTATTCCGCTGGTAACTAAGGAACTTCTAGCCAATAAGGCGGTTGCTACACTTGACGGGGAACGCGTGACGCGATAAAATGTCTAACAACGACGTATCTACGATCATAAATCCTTACCCATTTGTTTAGGGATCTCTATAGACTGTCATAAAATTCAACTCCATTGCAATGTTTGCCATAATTTCCATTAGTCGTTATTATTTTTTTGTCTGAAGCAGTCAGGATTGGATAATTATAAAATATTGGTTTCTACTTGCTTCGATTTTCAAAAATCCTTGTAGCCCTTCGTGTGGCAAATTCCCGCTCCGGGAGATAAGGTCGCTACTTCAAGCCTCGTTATGGTAAAATAGAGCAAAAGATTCGGTTCGAAAAAAAATGGAAAAAGATGGTCAAAGAATTTGTTCACCCTGCCATACACGCCAAATTAAGGGATAAGGGTAAAACATGGGGGATGCAATTTTTTTACCGACACAAATCTGTCCCAACTTTTAAACTTCGTTGTGAAAACTCACCTTTACACAATGGTTTCTCTATGTTTGAATTTATGGTGTACGTTAGAGAAGTTAAATGCTCTAACGTTAAAACGTTCAATGTCCCAACTGTTAAAACCTGTAAACAGAAAATATGTATATTAGTAGTCGGATTTCTTGGTCACTGCAGAGGCATTTTGAGTAGCACTGGAGACACTCCAAAGTATTGGACAGCTGATTCACCCACATACTTACCCAACACCAACACCAACACCACGGACTTGCGTAACATATCGCTGGGAAAAATGTGACCTTAGTACTTTAGTGTTCATAATATTTAATATGTATGTTAGATTGTAAGGAAGATTGTTAGAGTGTAATGAGCCTATGAGCCTTTGATGTCTGAAATAAATGAATGATTATTATTATTATAACATACCTATTCCAGTAGTAGAACATAAGATACCCTAGTAATCTTAGTTGCTGTTATAGATTATAAACGACTATGTATATATATAAGAGACTCTTTCGACTTGCCAAACTTTAAGAATTTAGTAGAAGTGAGCAAATCCAATATTATAAAAAAGCAGCTTTATTTTGTATACTTAGGCAAAATAAAAATAAAAACAGCTTATCTTTACTGTAAAAATGTAAAGGCTTGCATGACACGGATCGAGGGTGACGATGACAACAAAAACTAGCTGGGAGCAATTTTACGGCTTATAACTTTTCATATTTCCGTCTACGGAAGGAAGTTTGCACTTCGCTGTTAGGTACTCAGGCCGCTGAAAACTTCCCTAATCACACTGGGTTTGTGTAAAAAGTTGGAATATTATAGACTTTTCATTGTAGTTGTATAGAGGTTTAGATCAAATCGACAAGTTTTCATCGTCATATTAACCAAAGGCTTTCCCCAAATGTCTCCACAACGACCGATCGTGCGGTCATCATTTATTCAACGACAAAAAGACAAAACAAGGGCACAGTAAATAAAAACTGTACATAAATAAAAGCTAAAATAAACTAAAAGTATTTTAGAAAATTACGCCCACGCGGCATGGATGATGCTGACAGCGGTCTACGAGCAGACTTATCCTGCCGCGGAGTATGGGATGCTCAGAGGGAGGCGTTATTTGACATCCGTGTTGTTGATACCGACGCTCCTTCTTACATCTCGCGACCCGTAATATCCATCCTAAAATCAGCTGAAGATGAAAAGAAAAGAAAATACTCAAACGCTTGCGAAATGCGCCACGCCACCTTCACTCCACTAGTAACGTCAGTTGATGGCGTCTTTGCCCCACAAATGTCTTCTTTCATGAAACACATGGCAGAAGCCATTTCAGACCGCTGGCACCGATCTCTAAGTACCGTGCTGGGCTGGCTTAGAGCACGGGTAAGCGTTGCCGTCATACGTGCAACTAGCATGTGCATTCGTGGGCACACGTTACAGGTTCAAGCCATTAGTGAAATGGCTGGGATTCGACGACGGTGCTGCCCTCCCACACATCGACTGAATTTAATTTTTTTTTTATGACAATTTATTGTACTTATTTGTAATGTATCCACTTTATTGAATAAGTAATTTTAGTAATTATGCTGGCAGCATTTCCTCTGAATAGCTAAGCTTATACGTTGTGCGAGCAAGCTGCCAGGTCTTCGATCCCCAGTAGCCTCTTTTAATCTTTTTATAGGTAACTTAAATGTTTACATAAAGAGAACACGAAAAATTTAAAAATTTAATGGTTCAGTCAGGGTTTGAACTTACGCTGCGTCTCCAACCCGGGCCACCACGGGCATATGCCACTGGACCTGATGCGCTATGATGTCACCCTGAGGCACGCAAGAAGCAACTGGTCGAAAAATTCAATGTCTCTCGCATCAGATTCAGTGGACCAATAGGTAGGACGCCCGTGCTGGCCGTTGGCGACGCAGGTTCAAACCCTGCCTGAACCATTTTTTTTTTAATTTTTCGCTTCATTTAGTTTACGCTAGCAGACGATACTGATTGTGGGCGTTAGGACCCCTTGGACGAGGGTCTCGTACAAAGTGTATTCGGAGTTCTGACCCCTATATTTGGTGGTCTTTAATTATTCTTTATTTTTCCATGAAACTGAACTAAAACATGCCCCTGTTAACATTTATTATTATTTCAATTCCATAAATCATCACTGGCGTGACAAAATGATAATGACAATACAGTTATCAGGTTTCACATGTGGTTGGGTGTTATATTAATATTTGATTGTGCCGAACGGCATGGTAATTTGGTGATGTATGTTTGTCTAAATTACACTAACCTATAATGCCAGCAATTTTGGATATCGAGCTGCTTATTACAGCAGTTATTATTAAAACTAGACACAGACATGAATGTAGAAACGTATAGGTATACGTTAATGTAAACGTATATTATTATTTTTGTACCGTTGAGAGTTAAACCTCTCTGAATTCACCCAAGACCAAAGCCTTAGCTACTAAGACCCTACAGACAGTATTAAACGAGGAAAAACCTACATATATTTCAACTCGACTTAACACCTCCACTACATCCGAGTAAATATCAAACGTAGATTGTCAGAATAGCCGTTTCCAGTTTAAACCATATTATGTGTCACTCATTGATCCGTATATACTAATTAAAATCTCGTTGAATTGTAGCTCCTTTTATTAAAGTAACTGACTTAAACAAATAAATATACGGGGGATATTTAATATATCTGGGGGCACGGTAGTGCCCCCGCCAAGACGAGCAAAAAAGAAGCGGGGCGCTACCTACCTTTTCTCGAACCGTTTCGTCTAATTTTCAAACCCTCAGCTTTGGCCCAGATAATACCAGAGCGCCCAAATTCACAGGTTAAGATTCTGTTAGGGAACATATAAAATGTAGTTAATTTCATTGATCTAGCTTTTATACTTTAGGTTTTATTGGTACCTAAAATACGCTGATTTTGCCACTCATGTATATATACAATGACGTATCAAAACCTCTCGGGTACTTCCCGGTGACCTAGAAAGCTGAAATTTGGTATGTAAGCTAGTTTTAGTACACAAACAATAGAATAATTCTGAAGCTTGGAACTTTTACCCCCCAACCCCTTAAACTAGGAGATGAAAGTTTGTATGAGACTTTCGCAAATTTTGATACTAGAGGTCTGAAAATTTATACCCATTGGGACTCATTGTTATAAATAAAATACACATTCTAGGATTTTTAGAAAATCACCCCCCCATCCTTAAAATAAGGTGATGAAAGTTTGTATGTGCTTTCCATAATGGGGGATAAAAGTGTATATAAATATATGGGGCTAAACGTAAGTATTTCTTAAATACACAATTATAATTACAACTTGCTTAGAAACGCTTCAGCTCAAAAAAAATAAAAAAAACCTATAAATGAAAAAATTACCTTACAAAAAGAAATAAGATCCCACCAAAAACATTTCATGTAAAATTGGCGGCCAAGACTCACATGCTCATATCGCTTTCGCTGTAAGAAAGTTGTAAGATCCCTCGAAAAGCCAAGCCCCTAAGCCCTGAGTTTACTAATCCTACACCTTGGCTTCAAAGGTATGGCTTGGTCGTTTCATAAAGTACCGTAAATAAGTCTAACGGACTGTCCGGCCTATATGGTAAGGAATTAAGTATATATATATTTTATCATGAAGACATGAACTTAATTTCTTGACACCATATGGGCCAGACGGTCCGTTGGACTTACGTATTTACGTTACTCTATGAAACAGCCAAGCCATACTTTTGAAGCCAAGGTGTAGCCGCCAATTTTACATGAAATGTTTTTGGTGGGATTTGGGTATACTGCTCCTTGTGAGTCGCCAATTCATACAATAAGAAACTATTCGAAATTGTGTAACTTATCCTCTTGCATTTGATAAAAAACACCGTATCCGACGATGATCCATCCAACAGATCTTTATTTTCCATGGACACGAAACATCAGACGTCTAACAAGTCTCCATTATTCCCCTCTCGATACCAGCCTGTCAAACGAATACGGAAAAGTGTACATTTCTGCCCCAATTCCTGCGAGCCCTCCAGCCGACCCCGATCGGCCGATACAAGGGCCTCTTCACGCCAGCTAAAGTTGCTGCGTTCGTTTGATTGCCGGCGTTTTATGATACGGAAAATATACATAACCCGGCGCTAATTCGAGTATACTTTGAGATATCGTCAAATAAGCGCTAACTAAGGTATATTGCGTCATTAAAACACGGTGTTTGCGATTCTATTTGATATGTATTTATATATTCATTAGCTGTGCCGCGCGATGTTACCCGCTCATCACATCGGGAACATTACAGTTTTTCGGGATAAAAAGTAAACAATGTGTTAATCCAGGCTGTCAGCTACCTTAATACGAAAATTTACTAAAATCGGACCAGCCGTTTGAGCGTGAAAAAGTAACAAACATACACATAAACACACTCACAAATTTTAGCTTTTATATTATTAGTGTTGTGCCTATTGATATTGTTTCTTTGTTCGCTTCTTTTACCTGCGACAATAATATTAAATAAATCATTAAAGTTTAACAAGGGTTTAATTATAATACAAATTAACAGCAGGAATACCCCATTCACTTTAATCTACTGCTACGAAACGTAAGCGAACCGTTTTATGCCGAATAAACGAGATAATTGTCTACGTTAAAACTGTCTGCGCATTCTGTGTGAAAAACTCTCTCGTTCGCAAATATGTAGTGAAATTCGCAACAATTTTGAACAACTCATACATTTGTACGCAGCTTGTAAAATATGAAATACCGTGTATTTCCCGCAACTTCATAACTCTACCTAAGATATTTTTATCTATCCTTAGGAAACTGACTAAATGTGAGTTTTATCCAGAAATGTAATAAAAGCAGATTCGATTTTCATTTATCGAAGGTAATGTTCGCGGTGAGGGTACTGTGGTGATAGCACATACACAAATCGGCCTAGTTCTTAACTAAGCAAGACTATGGGTAAAAATCAGTTTTCTTTTGAGAGAGGTCATTATTTTAGGAAAAATCCTAACAGCGCGATGGCCTATTCTATACATATCTTTAAGACATCAAAGTCTCACCTTAAGATTCAGGAATAAATGAATTTTGCCTACGTCCGGATTCCAAGCCGAGACAGATGTTTTGCAGGTCGTGAATTGTGATGCACCTTGGCGAAACCTGCCGAACTATTTGGGTGGATCAACTTTTTAGGGTTCCGTAGCCAAATGGCAAAAAACGGAACCCTTATAGATTCGTCATGTCTGTCTGTCTGTCTGTCTGTCTGTCTGTCTGTCTGTCTGTCTGTCTGTCTGTCTGTCTGTCTGTCTGTCTGTCTGTCTGTCTGTCTGTCTGTCTGTCTGTCTGTCTGTCTGTCTGTCTGTCTGTCTGTCTGTCTGTCTGTCTGTCTGTCTGTCTGTCTGTCTGTCTGTCTGTCTGTCTGTCTGTCTGTCTGTCTGTCTGTCTGTCTGTCTGTCTGTCTGTCTGTCTGTCTGTCTGTCTGTCTGTCTGTCTGTCTGTCTGTCTGTCTGTCTGTCTGTCTGTCTGTCTGTCTGTCTGTCTGTCTGTCTGTCTGTCTGTCTGTCTGTCTGTCTGTCTGTCTGTCTGTCTGTCTGTCTGTCTACTGAAACTATAAGAGCTATACTGTTGAAACTTGGTAGGTAGATGTATTCTGTGAACCGCATTAAGATTTTGATGCAAAAATATAAAAATAATAATAAATATTGGGGTCTCCCCATACTTAGAACTGAAACTCAACAATTTTTTTTTCATCAAACACATACGTGTGGTGTATCTATGGATAGGTCATCAAAAATAATATTGAGGTTTCTAAAATATTTTTTTTCTAAACCGAATAGTTTGCGTGACGGACGCTTCCAAAGAGGAAAAAAGAACATATGATGTACATTACTATAAAAACTACCAACGAAAATTGTTTTGAACGAGATCTAGTAAGTAGTTTTTTTTTATACCTAACTTTGCACCTAATTTATATGGGGCGCTACATATACCAGGTGCAAACTTAACTTAACCACTTAGGGATGGAAAGTGTTTGTACGGAACCCTCGGTGCGCGAGTCCGACTCGCACTTGGCCGGTTCTTTTTCTTGTCGTTACTCTGTCCCGTCGCCCAGGAGACAATGGTGAATAAGAATGGGCTTATATCTGCTGCAATTACAACATTTTTGTTGAATATTGCCGCCGAAAATCGTAGTTTTAAAGAGTAACCCAGAGGACGACACCATGGCAACAAGCAACAGAAAAAGTTGATTGAACCATTTACAAAAAACCGCGTTCATCATAACTATTTTTCGCATTATTGTCTATAAGTGGCTCTGCGAGCTGTATGTAGACCTTGCGACTTTGTTTCGAAAAGACAGAAATTTGACTGTTTGAACTTTTTGAGTTTAACCGACAACCCCCATAACACCACCATTTTGAAGTATTTCGGGAAATAAAACTGTAGGTAATGACAAAAGATTTGTGTATATACTTGTAGACCAACTCGCAAAATCTCATAAGAATTGGTTGAGGAATGAGAACTGAGCGAGAGTAGCCAGAAAGCATCTGGATAACGAAACATCCATCCGGATAAACGAAATAATTTTGGGCCAATCTGGAACTGACTCTCATTTATTATAAAATTGTCTGGATATTCTCTTTCTGAAAAACGCTCTCGCTTAGAAACACGATAAAAATTCATCAAGTTTAAAAAATACATTAATTTTCATTAAAAAAGTAACTGCCAGCGTAAACCAAATGTTTACATTAAAGCATAAAATTGAAAAATGTAATGGTTCAGGCGCGATCATTTTCCAATATTTCGCTTTAATTTAAAATAGGTAAATGTTTGTTCGCTTAACTGCACTTATCAAAGTAAAAGGAGCTACAGTATTTTAATTAGTTTTAAAATACATAATTATCATCAAACTTAAAACACCCATTGGAAGCCTGTCTAGACTGGACAAATTGCTCTCGTAGTTGCAATTTCGATGCTTAATTAACATTTTAAAACATTCTCAGCGCTCGAGCGTTAATTTCTGAATAATTTAACGCAAACACTGGCCCATCTATTATGAGTCGACGAGAACTTAATCCAAGTGTACCCCAGTCAACAACATAAATACATAAGTCAACAACATAAATAATAATAAATAATAATAATAATAAACATAAATAGGTAAATAAAAACAATTGAGGAGTGTCTTTTCAAAAGGGCTTATTTCTCTATAAGGGTTTTGAAAAGATACTCCTCAATTTATTTAAAGTTAATAGTAAGTGGACACTCGTATTTTTCAATAAGTCTGCCAAACAAAGTGATGTACAATGCCAAAGATTAATAGTTATTGCTCAAAAACTATCAGAACCACGTAATCTTTGATGCCGATTAAATACAGCATGACCTTAAATAAGGAAAAAGATATTAATTTGGGATTTGAAATTGTGATGGTCCCTTTAACAATTATTAAGAAAATCGCATTAAAAAACATGTAATGTATTTTTTTTTATGTGGGTACATACCACAGGTTTTATATTAATTATTTTTAAATTACTTAGTCTCCTCCGCCCGGTTACGCATTTAAATTTTTCTTTGTGCTTTTATTTATGTATCAGTGGTTTAAGGTCTACTCTATTTACTATAGAAACGACAGGGAGCGGTGTTTTTTGAACCTTGTTATTTTATAATCGTTTTAATTTAGTTGTTAATTATTAAGTCATGAATTTATTGTACGTATATTATTTTTAATATATATTTAATTTTAATAATATTTAAATATATTTTATATTTCGGTACGACATCCTCTTTGGTTAGACTAAGATCTTCACAAAGTATTTGGTCGTTGAAATAGATGATGAAGATTAATTGCCAGCCCGCTGAGGGCGGGATAGTTAGTTACCTTTGTTGCGGCCCATTAGCTTATGGCTGATCAATGCCGTGGACATTAACACTAACGACCGTTTAACTAGCAAGTTTATCCCCGACCTAAGCAGGATCTAGGATAATAGGGAATATTGATATCAAACTCATATTACACTCACACAAAGGCGAAAGTTCGTGAGTGTGTTTGTTACTTCGTCATGCTTAAACGGTTCGAACAATTTTGATAACATTTGGTACGGAGTTAGCTGACACCCTGGATTAACACGTAGCTACTTTTTATCCCAAAGAAATGTAGTGTTCCCAGGGCATGCGTGAGTAATACCGCGGGTCGCAGCTAGTATATTATAAAAGCGTAAGTTTGTAAGGTTTGTATGTTTGTTACTTCTTCACGCTGAAACGACTGCACCAGTTTAGATTAAATTCAGTATGGGTGTAGCTGATACTCGGGATTAACACATAGGATATTTATTTTTTTCCACAAAGTATACACTATGGATAGTAATTACAATTATATTGTAGTATGGCAGTTGTTAGGTGTACAGCTAATGCAGTGGAGCCTGGTGCCTGAACTAGGGGATACCTGCGAGTTTACCGCGAGGCACATCAAGTATTCACTGATAGCACTCAACATGACCAGAGATCAGGCGGATGGGCTCAGAAATGTGTACATGACTTCAAATATCTTTACTGTTATAAAATATGTATCGAAAATTATTTTTCTATGGAGAGGGGTCATGATTTCAGGAAAAATCTCGATAGCGCGATGCAGGATCGTCATTTGTTTTGTATGGGCGCGCGGCGTCTGGCGCCATCTGTCGGTCATAATTTTCATTGTCCTCGCATTACGCCGAAACGGCTGGGTTGGAAATCTTTTAACCAATTTCTGTACAGACATATCTGGACATCCAAAGATGGTTATAGGACTTATAGGATACTCTTTACCCGACTAAAGTAAAAAAAAAATAGGGGAAGGAAGTTGCGCTCACCTTCTAGGAATAAATAAATGAATTGTTGATCATTACTATCACATTATTGCGTGCAATGACGCTTATCCGTCCGAACTCTGCTTATGGCGCTGGTGAGAATAAAGAAAACAAAATAAATATAATATCAATACGAATGATTTCTTTCCCATTTCCTTTATGCTCGACTTTTCTTTTTAGCGCATTTTCTATTAATCTCCAATTAACCGATCGATACGTTGATATGATGATGATGATATCGTTGATCGGGTCGCAGCCTTCCCTATAATATGGTTGAGGGAGGCGATGGCTGAGATATGCGTCATACTCGTGAACGGGTGCCGTTTGTGGGGTCCGGTCTGTTCATGCTAGCAAGGGCCAAATTAAATATGTATTAGCAACCGCATACTAGTGTTAAATTAAGTAAACGTGAGAAACTTCATCCTGTACTCGATTGAAGTTATTCTATGTTGATTTTTACTTTTTGAACTCTTCGAGACTGTATCTGTATACATCTCTAAGAAACAACTTAGTGTAGTATGACACTCAGAGACTTTATACACCTCTGAGGAAATTTAATAATTTTAAAATATTTTATTGCATGTTATGACGCCTAGAGACCATATACATCATCATCATCATCACCATGCACATCTACATCTCTAAGAAATTTAGGTTTTAATCATTATTTTCTATTGTAAATTGTAACTTGTAGAGACCTTCTACATCTCTGTGGAATTAAATTAATTAAGATTTTTTTATTTTATTGCATAATTTTAAATTTATCGTTAAAATTTTATTTCAATGTTCCTACTTAACATTGATTTGGAGTATCTTACATCTCCTTTACGTGTACCAGTGTAATTAGTTATAACACAAATGTATCATGTAATTGTTTTAAGTATTATTTACGAAAAAATTACTTACTGTTGAGTTTCTTTCGGATTGCTTCTCAACAGCGGTCTCCTCTTGCGAAATGCCGGTAGATTCACAATTTGACTTGTGAGAGGGCCCCTGTGGCCTACTTACTGAATAAATTATTTCATTTCATTTCATACAAGCAAGTCACCGCTATTTTATTAATCCAGTAATTACCGGTTTCTACCAGTCTTCCGCCCCGTGGGCCATTTGCCGCAGGTTGCGTGGGACAGCCATGACCTATTTCTTGAAAAGAGTATTAACTACGACATCGATTGTATATATCGATACAAGACGGTTTCAAGAAACTGATTCCTTGAAAGAATTCCTTGAGTTGAGTCAAGAAATTGTTTCAAGTGCGTGCTACAACTATATGCTACATTATAGTGTTGTCTTAAATAGGAGGGTGGATTATCATTATCATTCAGTGTCCTAACTCTAGGAGGGGTCCCATAGTTTGAGTTTTAACACTGAATGATAATGGTTAGTGGTCAGACATTTTTTTTTCCAGCATATTACGCCTATGTTTACATTTGGTTGTGTTATGGAATTCTATTGTGGGGGTCTGTACGTTCTTACCTCCCTTACTCTTTTCTTTAATCTCCAATAAAAAAGTGCTATCTGCGACCGACTCGCACTTGACCGGTTTATTAAGCGCTAGCTTCGTGGGCAGGTGCACCGAAGATAAATTGTTCATAATCCCAGTTCCTTGGAAACTTTACCTCAATCAAAATGTTTAGCCGGTGCAACTCGTATCTGGTATCCAACAATAACCTTTGTAACAACGAAGAAGGTATTAAGTTTCATGCAGTAGCTCTTAGATTGACAGTTTCATAGTTAAAGTTTCGAAAATATATTTTTAGAGTGAAGTGTAAAAGGAAATAAACTGATAAAAAACCGGCCAGATGATGTGGGGTGTACTGACTTTCCGGAATCTCGACAATAATGCTGTAAGTACTGTGCCAGAGCGGTCTAAGAAGTAAGAGTTAAAGGCACATCTTATTGGCTATTCTGTTAAGTATCTATCTACCTTAATAAGAGTTGGTTTTAATTACAAAAGCTTATCATAATATCGGAGCCGGTGCGGTCACAAGACGGATCGAAACTTTATCTCTCCTAAAAGCTCCGAACACTGCTCAACTTGAATCTGATATCCATAAAGCCGCAGCACTCAAGTTATTCAACTACTAAACTAGCTGCTCTGTAAGCAGAGTTTAGTAGTTGAGTCAGACTAGAGCTTCGGGAGTTTTGTTTCGAAATTCGCGTAGTGTGAGATCTATATAGATCATTTTTTGCTGCTTTAACGCTTGGCGTTGAAAAGGCCAACGATGTATAGTGAGCTCAAGCACAGAATAAAGACAGCCCAAGACGGGCGATTACATTAACGTAAAATTTAGCTTTGGCTCATTATGTATTTAAGTTGAATATGTGATTCATTTCAAGAATAATGAATCGGAAAATCGATCGGAAGCTTAAATGTACGGGTATTTTTTAATCTACTTGTACCTTTTCATATCACGGTTCAAGGAGGTTCCGGTTATTTAAAAGGCGAACCATTCTTGCAATAAAAGCCAATATAAAAGGCCTTTGATTCTTTTGATACTAATATTCCAGTATCCTTACAGATGTACCATCATTATTATTTATTTATCTATTCAGAAACTTAAATCTATCATTACAGGCCATTACCTAATGCGATAGACTAGTGAATATTAGTACCTATAGGTACTACAATTATACAATTACTAATACTCGTATACTCCACTAGCGACCCGTCCCGGCTTCGCCCGGGTATAACAGAAGACAGCATCGGTTACTGGCTAATAAGATGGATATAGTATTTACCATTATCAAATTAAATCGGTACCTTAGTTACTTTTAGCATTTCATACACATACAATTTTAATGAATATCTTAGGAGTCTCAAGCGGGCTGGAAGATAACAGGAAATACTAAGAAATCGAGGTTTCGTTCTGGACCGTTTCCTCCTCCAAAACTTAAGCAACTGCAACGAAAATTTCAATAAAATACTGATAAAGGACAGTTTCTGTGTGGGACCATTTCGAATTTTGCGCTTATTATAGAATTTGTGTACTCGGCTGTCGTTTGGAGCGAAATTTTGACCATAACCTACCCACCTAGTATACAAATTGTATGTTGAATAATAAGCTCGGAAATCGACACAGAACATTTCCTTCGCATTCATTTGCCAAAATATCGTTACGATTGGTTAAGCTTTAGAGGAGGAAACAGACGAACGAAACCTCGATTTGTATTGAAAATGAGCAGTGATAATATCCTCTTAACGCGCCGCGGTTGATGCAGCCAGCCCCGCCTCCTGTTGATGTACCCGGGCGAAGCCGGGTCGGGTCGCTAGTTAAAATACATACATATCAGACTTTTGAGTCCGATATTTTACAAGTAAAATGTTAAGCACTCGCGTTACCTATACAGGGTGTCCCACGGCTATGCCACATGGGGGGAAAGTACCTTTAGTATAGATAGACAATTATACTAAAAGGAGACATCATTTTGATTTTAAAAACAATTTGAACTGCATTCAGTTTTTAAAATCAAAATTATGTCACTGTACTTTCCCTCCATGTGGCTTAGCCGTGGGACACCCTGTATACTAAGTCTGTGGCACGGAAGGGGTAAAATCCGTCGAGTCGAATAAAAAAACGCCGGCGGCCATGTATTGCCGGGAACAGGCAATATTTTTGAAAATAAGTGTTTTCCCGCGAACAAAATAGTATATCGTAAAAATGTTGGGCTATTTGCCCCTTAATAAATTGGCGCACCCTTCCACCCCAAATCGGCTGTCGCACGTCCAAACCTAGTAAGTGACATTTTTACTTACGACACGACAGCGGTAACCCGCTCCGTGGGCACTATGCTCGAAGCAAGTTTTCGCAATTTCGCTACACATGCATTTTCCTATGTTGGCGTTTTCCCATTGGCTACCAGCGTAGCGCTAAAAAGCTTTGTTTGCAAAAGTGTTAACTGACAGAGATATAGAGACCCAGTGACGGATTCCAGCTTAAAAATCGTTACGATTACCAGAAATGTAAAACATTTGGAGTATCGCCAGTCTGGTTCAAAACCTAGTAACTAACTTTGTGCATGTCACATTCCCGACAAAGTAGACAGAATGCCCTGAAACATAACGACTTTTCAGTGGCTATTTTTTATTTCTCTCTTTTAAAATTTGGTCTGATACGTATACTAGGTTTTGATAGGAGGCAGCCGGAAGAGTGCCCTATCCCGGTTTCTTGTTTACATTGATTCTTTTTATATTGAAATTTTAGTGTTACACGTAGGGTTTTTATAAGTCGTCAGCGGAATTGAAGCGTAAAATAATGATTTGGTACATCATGAGCATTTTACGACTGTAATTTGGCTGCGTTTGTTGTTAACCGACTTCAAAAAATAATTGCTTATTGTTTTATTTTATTTTCCTCTAATTTCTGTCACACCTTTTATGTAATTATGTTTTGTGTCTCGTCACGAATAAATGTATTTCTTTCTTTCTTTCTTTCTTTCTAAAAAAGCAGGGGGTTCACAGTTCGGTTGTATTTTTTTTTTTTATGTTTGTTACCTCATAACTCCGTCATTTATGAGTCGATTTATAGTTTTTTATACGAATAAAAAACGAAACGTTTAACAAATAAGAAACGTTTAAACAAATAAGAAACGTTTTTAGTGATTTATACGAATCACTAAAAAGCGAAAAAAAAATTTTTTAACAAAAAAAAGAACCGACTTCAGTTAAACTAAAAAGCCAAAAATAACCCGTTCAAGTACAGATTACATTTGACTTACCCTTTGAAGTCGGTGCCAAACCTCACGTAAACTTTAATATATAAATATAATAACTGAGTGGTTTGGGATCGATTTCAAAGGGTGAGTCAAATGTAATCTGTACTTGAACGGGTTATTTTTGGCTTTTTAGTTTAACTGAAGTCGGTTATTTTTTTTGTTATTTTTATAACCAACACTGTCGCCTGCAACTTCTTTCTCGCGGGCGTGATACAAATCATAACCATCTTTTTATTTTACCATAGTTAGGTAAAAAGCAACGTAATTTACAATGGATGTATGGGATTTTGTCCAGCCGTTTTAGCGTGATGAGGTTGTAAAGACACATATGTACGAGTACATACAATAAAACTAAATATAATTTTATTCCACTAACTTTAATTAAGACAAATAAACAAATATCGGACCACTTCACGCAAGCCCCAAATGAAGCTCTAGTAGGCTTGTGTTATGGCTACTAGACGATGATATACATACTTGTTCATATAGATAAATAGAATATACTTAAATACATAGAAAACATCCATGACCCATGAACAAATTTCTGAGCTCAACAGACAAATATTTGCACTTGCATTCGAACCCAGGACAGTCGGTTCAGTAGGTAGCTGCCCTACTATTTTGCCAACCGCGTCTTCTAACGTCAGTTATAAAGGTTCAGGTTTATTGATAAAGCTGTGTTGTAAAGTGACTGATTGAAAGAGGCCATTTAATATTTATCATTTATCACACGGGCGGTAAGCATTATTAAAAAAAAACCGCTACCTTCACGGACGTAAATTAGGACCGTCGTGATACGGCACCACGTCTGTGGGCGGCGAATTTTATTTCTATAATTTGTCGGTAAGGCAGATTTTTGGCTACAACACTTTTGTATGAATTGTGTCTAAGCCGGAGCATGGTATTTTCATAATGGTCCTGTTCCAGTATTCGTGAACGTGTTAACGTGGTAAATAACATTCTAAAAAACATTTTTACTGTAACAAATGTTGTCTTTCTGTCGTGAATTAGATCTGAAAAGGGTGGATTGTCTGTCGTGACAAAAATCTCACTTTAACTCAGCGACCCGTAAAATTGTCCCTAAATTGAAATAAAGGAGCCTAAATTAGCAAGGTTTGGCGTCGCGTACTAAATATCATTGCGAACAATTTATTACTCGGCAATAAAAATCTGTTCATTCAGTGTGACTTATAAAACTGGATGTAGACTTACTAAATATCATTGCGAACAATTTATTACTCGGCAGTAAAAATCTGTTCATTCAGTGTGGCTTATAAAACTGGGTGTAGACTTCCCAATGCGTTCACTGTGTAGAAGATGCTCTGTAGTATTTTATTATCTGTACGAGTATGTAGTAGGTACTGACTCATTTGGATTAATCACCTTGTATATCTACCTAGGTACAAACAACTGCAAAAAATGCTACCTAGCCCATAGCGTCAAGATATATCTTGACGCGACTTCTCTTGTCGCCCGACTTAGCCTCATGTCTTGCTCGCACAGTATTGAAAAGAAAGTGACAGGTAGTAGTCGCGCGACAAATAGTCGCGTGTCACAGTTATGCTAGATGTACTGAACTGTCAGTGGAAGCGAGAAACACATAAATATGGCGATATACGACAAATTGTGCTTTATAGGCCGAAGAACTTCCTTCTATATATGCGTAGATTTGCGTACATGGTGTTGGGTTTTACGTGCGGGCTCATATTGATATATATTAGCCAAGATAAGTAATACATGCACTCGAGTATAAATAAACATGTAACCTTTAAATTACGTTTTTATTTATTCTCCTAGGTACTAGCTGCTCCGCGCGGTGTTACCCGCTCATCCCACGGGAACACTAAATTTTGTGGAATAAAAAGTAACTTATGTGTTAATCCAGGGTGTCAGCTACTTTCACACCAAGATTTATCAAAATTGGTCCAGCCGTTTGAGCGTGAAGAAGTAACAAACATACACATAAACACACAAATTATCGGCTTTATGATATTAGTGTGATTTCCTCATACAACGTAACTCTCTTTTTTCTTCATCGTAATCAGTTAAAAAGTATCATAAGTCGACCGTCTTTGAATATCTTATCTCGCTACGAAAATAAAACAAACTGTTCATCTCGCTGTTCAGATTATTGAAGACCTCGCAACGAAAGATTCATCATTCTTGGCGTTTCACATCTATAACAGATGAGTTAAGCAGCGTCTAATATAAAGTGCGGCACTTACGAAGATGGCTGGAGCCCGATACGAGAGCGACAGCCACGGCCGCATAATAAATATTGAATACAAGAATGCAATAAAAATCGATGATGAAAGATTAGATACATTGAAAAAAATATTATATAAACTTTCCGAAATAAAAAAATTAAAACACCCTCCGACACAATTAGCTGGTCATCATGAGACCCTCATTCAATGAGTGAAATAAAATGCAACTAAAAACTGAACATAACTACACAATTTGGAATTCTTAGCGTGAATATTGGCTGAGATCTTGTCAGTTGTTCCAATTAAATCTGAATATCTTGGAAACTACTGGTCCTATTTCCACCAAACATAGCTAAGAGCCATCTCGACGGACATGTCTTCCGATAAAAAAAAACCGCACGAAAATTGGTCTAGTATACGTTTGGGAGCTACGATGCCACAGACAGACACACAGATACACATGTTAAACTTACATATAACACCCCTCTGTTTTCGTCGGGGGGTTAAAAATAGGTGTATGCAAGTGCTTCCATGCACACAATATAAATAATCACCAATGAGATTACCCAGACGTCGTGTAACACGTAGACGGCGATCGCATTGAATTATGTCTGCTCAGACGTCAAAACGAGCTAAGACTGGGTGTCTGAAAATCGAAACTCTAAACTTGCCGTCCCTTTCACTCCTTATTACATACTACGAGAAGGAGAGACACGGATAAAGCGGTTTTCACGCTGGCAAAAAATTACACGGTTGAGTTGATGTATCAGACGTGTTTTGCATATTCAGATGATATTACATAATTTAAGATATTTTAATGTCAGTATACAATATCGTCAGTATACTGCGATCGTCATAAAAATATTCGGTTTTCGTCACATTCCTAAATCGCCCATAATTCTTATATGGTCCGCAGTTAACTCGTTCACATTCCTATATCATCTATATTCTGTACATCGTTAACTTTAACTTAATGTTTTGACTTAGTGATATAATTATAATAAGCAGCCCGTGACTATCCAAACTCCTAACTAACCCAGTTAGTTACAACTTTAAACTTGAACGTCATTATGAAAGTTCTGAACCATACATACCACTAAACCACCATTGTATACATTCAAGTTGGAAAATGTACGCTATTTTAACGTAGCTGAGTTAAGAAGCTAACATTTTAAGAATTTAAATTAGAATTATATCTTTTTATACTTACTTATTATTTATGATAAATAAAATTATTGTATTAGTAGTAGATCCATTTAAATTATTATATAATGTTTTTGTTATATGTACGCTTGAAAAGGTAGGATTTTGTGATACTATGTTTAAGCAGTAACAGCAAACGTTACCCGATTTCCTACTTGCGATTAAATTAATAAATTAAATCTTGTAATAAATTGTACGCTGGCGCCATGGCACTGTGAACATAGGCCATGTGTGTGTGTTTGACGACGCAGTTGGCGCAGTGGTTAAGCAACTGCCTACTGACCCGACGGTCCCGGGTTCGAATCCCGGCAAGGGCAAATATTTGTGTGATGAACACGAATATTTGTGTCTGGGTCATGGATGTTCTATGTAATTAAGAATTTATTTATCTATATATATATATATATATATATATATATATAAGTATGTATATCGTCGCCTAGTACCCATAACACAAGCCTTCTTGAGTTTAATTTGGGACTAGGTTGATTTCTGTGAGGTTTTCTGATATATATATATATATATATATATATATATATATATATAACAAGTAAAGGCAGTGACAACACCTATTGTAGGAATATGGACATTATCGCCTTGGTCCGCCCGCTCCGTTTCGTAGCACGCAGTGTGTAGACCGCCTAAACTGCCACTTGTCACGACAAGACGGGGGCAAGTGCGAACCTGTCAACTACACATCTCCGTGATAAGATTACGGGGCTACCCACGTTTCTTTGGAACAGATGTGGATAATAAAGTACCGGGAGGGATATCTTTAACCATGCTATATAATCGACGATATATTTTTAGGTTAGCATTAGTACTGGGTCGGTCGCTATTTAAAGAGATGTTAGAACGTTAATTATAGGTTACTTTTTATCCTAAAAAATTCACGGTACCGACAGGATTAAGCAGATAACGCTTGCTACGCTTAGAAAGCAGGGGGTTTCCGCCTGAAAGAATGATGATTAGATACATTAGTACCCTATAGTGTAAAAGACTACAACAAAACATAAAGAGGGTTAAGTCGCGTCTTACAATAATGTCAAAATTTTATTATTTGTTTGTGTCACTACGGCGGGTTACGAACGCGCGCTGATTTGGTCCTGAAAAAGGTAGTACGCGGAGCAAAGAACCCAGGTCCGCAAGCTTCTCGGTCACGGCGCACAGCGTGTAGTCACGTGTAGTGAGTTACACAGTTTCTAGTGAATTTTCTTAAAATCTGACAGAAAATCACAATTGACAAGATGTCATATTTTTAAGGCTACAATTTTATTACTTTACTGTATTCCCCTTAGAAAGAGGAATAATCACTGTTTTATTTTTTTTCCAATACTAATTATTTTAATATGGATTAATTAAAATTTACTCACTATGGAAGGTTTCTAAAAGAAAATAAAACGAATTACGTTGAACTTGACATTATTGACAGCTTATTTTTTTCGGGTTTTGGTCGAAAACTACAACTCTATGCAGGCATAATTTTCGTAGATTTAGGTTATTTTATGTATTTTCTATATTTCTTTACATACAGAAAAACAAATTTAAATATTTTTAAGGTGTACAAGACGCAAAGTTCGCTCGTCTATATTAATTTCCACCTGTTAGAAATATGAAATGTTGTCAATTCCATTTAAAAACAATGAAAGTCAAACCTTTTCTCTGCAGGATTAAGATGCCTTATTCCTTTTACATTATTTTTTTTTCATTTTATGACAAATAATAAGGTATATTGATAATTTCAGTCAACTTTTTAAAGTGAATAATACTTTTCCCTGAGTTTTAGAAAGTTACATAGCTATCTCATGCTTTCATTGTGTGCAATCAAAAATAAGTTACAAAAACAGTTTTCTGTGTGAATTTCGTCAATTTCGCGTAGTTTTTGAAACAAAAGTTGTCAATGAAAAATTCCAACTGTAGGTTTCAAATATATATCGATAATTCCAATAATATCTTAAGAAACATGTTTGATCATAGAGAAAAATGTCTAAAACAATCAGCATTTTTCAACGGATAAGGATCAAGTAAATACATCGCATTATGACAAAGCAACTTCTCCCGGCTGTAATCTGTTAATATTTTCCTCCTTTTCCAGGTAAACCAGCGCCGTTCCACTAGGCGGGTAATCAAGATGGACGGGATGTAATCTCGAGATATATTTGGTACGAATTCCTGCTACGCGCGAGGTTTTTTTTTACAAGCTTTTATTTTTCTTCATTTCGGATACATTTTTTTTTAGGGTTCCGTACCTAAGGCTAAAAATTGGGCAAGTGCGAGTCCGAGTCGCGCATGAAGGGTTCCGTACCATAATCTATAACAAGTTTGTTGTATGGGAGCCCCCTTAAATTTTTATTTTTAGTATAATTTGTTGTTATAGCGGCAATAGAAATACATCATCTGTGAAAATTTCAACTGTCTAGCTATCATCGTTCTTGAGATACAGCCTGGTGACAGACGGACGGACGGACAGACGGACAGCGAAGTCTCAGTAATAGGGTCCCGTTTTTACACTTTGAGTACGAACCCCTAAAAAAACGGGACGCTAATACTTAGACTCCGCTGTTCGTCTGTCTGTCTGATGTCACAAGGTTGTATCTCATGAACCGTGATAGCTAGGCCGGTATTAATAATTTTAATTTCATCCATTGAGTTGGAATTAAATATAGGTAATATTAACATGCGTTCATGGAATCCGATTCCCACCGGCTTGCCTAATTTAAGGCATGGGAGTACTATTGTTCTTAAAGAAAACAAGCTAAATTTGTTGATCTGTTCCGACTTTACCAAGAATATATTCGACGCGACACCAATGAGTCGTAATATAATTAAGTCACGACGAATATAGTTATTCTCGTAAGATATGAATTAAGTTATAATGTTGCGAGCAAAGTTTGTATCGTCAAATTCACCAAAACCCCGGCTAACCTAATTTAAATTATGTTTTGTGATATAAATTATAATATTTCGCGGAAGTATTTAATAACTGAATATTCCTATTATGAGTTATATACGACGCCTTTAAAAAAGGTACCATCTCCGATACTCCTAACGGAATATCAGTGTCAAGTCGAATTTGCTCCTTGATTGCAATTCGGAGGGACTGTCACGCGGGGATTCAGTGTAATTACTCCACTCGTTAACTTTCTTTATTCTGTTATATAAGATAACTTGTCTGATGTTATCTTGGGACGCTTGTAATGAGTTGTTTTGGTTCGTGTATTATTACGAGTATATAAGATGATATCATTTAATGTACCTATACAATATATTACTTATTTCAAACAATAATACTAAAATATATTTGCAAGATTTAAAATATTAAAACGAAAATTTAATTATTTCTTTTTAATATTTGTTTCACCCCTTGATGTGACTAGTTATTTATTTATGAATATATCAATGAATGGCTGTAAATCCCTGTTTTGTCATCAAAGTTCATTAATCGACTGTATTTATGCGTACCGTAATATCGGGTTACTTTAGCTTTAATGTGTAACATTCATTGCCCACCCATAAACTTAAACGATATCATAAGATATTTATTTACTAAATAAAACATAAAGAATAACTTTACGGGATTAAAACTAAAAATAAAACTAAGATTAAAATATATTCATAAAACTAAGACCTAAGGTTAGGGTGCCCATGACGCAGGCAAACTTAAATGTTTAGTCATTTGGTGTAAGAATTCACCAGAACAGAGATCTCAGTGCTTGATCAAGGTCGTTTTGAAGGAAAAATCTTGGAAGTACATAGCTGCAGACGCCGGAAAAGAAGGGCTTGCCGGATGAGTAGGTAAGGTATAGACAATAATACGTAGTCGGCAAACCCTTTTTACGGCTGAGGCATGTATAGTGCTTTTCTTATACATAATATGCAATGAAATAAAAAAATACACCACACAAAAAAATATAATTCAGCTGTTAATGAAAACAGACGCCAATGTTATTATTATTATTATGAGCCTATTATGTCCCACTGCTGGGCAAAGGCCTCTCCTCTTTTCCATCTGTCGCGGTTTCGAGCTGTATCTAGCCAGTCCTTCGAAAATGAGTCCAAGTCATCCCGCCATCGCCTACCAGGTCTGCCGCGTCTCCGTTTCGAGTTGTGGGGCTTCCACTCTGTGGATTTTTGGCCCACAAGTCGTCCGGCATGCGACAGACGTGACCAGCCCAGTCCCACTTCAACTTGGCCGCCTTCCAAGCTACATCAACTATCCTGGTTTGTGAGCGCAGCGTGTTGTTCCGGATTCGATCCAATAGTTTTACACCTAATATGCTGCGCTCCATAGCTCGCTGGCAAACCCCGAGTTTGGACTTCTGACCCTCAGTCAAAAACCACGTCTGAGCACCGTAGGTGAGAACTGGAAGTATGCACATGTCCATGAGCCTACGTTTAAGTGACACCTTTCATTAGATGTTTCATGGACCAATAGCTCCATGACGCCATGCTTAAAAAAAAATACTTCCAGGCCTAGGCCTTAAAATTTTATTGGATGTTTAAAGAAAATGCCTTGCCGTGGAACCAGAAAGTCGACAGCACTTTAAAATGTTTCTGTTAAGTACGTTGCGAAGACCAGTTTTAATGGTCTAAATATGAAACTATAAAGCGCAACAACAAAGTAAGTTTAATTTTCTTCAGACGTGCATCGTTATACGGAATCTTACGGAGAGTAAAGAACGTAGAAGCTGTTGTTATTCTGGTTGCGTACCTTCTTTAATTTACTTTGTTTGTCGTTCTTATTAATATGGTTTTTACTTTTGGTTTTCGCCCCTAGCGCTTAAATGGAAACCTTATAATAAATTCTACGAAATTGAAAGATACACTTTCTGTCATAATGTCTTATTTTAGCCCCTTCTCAAACAATCTACTATTAGGGTGAAGCCAGGCGAGCGTAATTTGAGTCGCGTTATTTCGGTCGCGCCATACTTTGTGTGACGTAATCACGTGACATGATGTATGGCGCGACCTAAATTACGCGGCTCAAATTACGCTCGTCTGGCTTCACTCTTATGTACCTTAGGATATGACGTCCTATAGGACGTGATGTCCATGATCTCGAAGGGATTTGCTTCCATTTGTTTCCCTCGTAACAGTGGACAATGCGACCACCCATTACTCAAAATACGCTTACAGAGCGTAAATGGAGTTAAATGTATATATGAATTAAACTCGCCCATTTCGTAAACGCAGCGTATTTTCATTATTTTCGTGAGAAAATTCTTTTTTTTTGAGATCAATGTCAATAGTTTCCAGATTTTCGGTTCTCGTGTTAAGTTCCACTCCAAATGAAGAAGAACGCTATTCCTTAAACTATAAAGTCATACAAATCCCGTTCGTTCGCTCGTTAGACCCGACAAACAACTTACGCTGTATTTACCGAACTCACTTTGAGCTGACTTCAAACGGTGATTTTACATGAAACGCCATATTTTAGTAGTAACACCGTACCAGTTAAGACCTTCTTCACAAAGGCTGTCGGACTCCACTTCAGTTGCATGTACATGTTTGACTGTAAATGTCGATTTACCAAATGTCAGAGGTTTCGAAACTTTTTCAGTTCGCAGTGCACTTATAGGTGTAGTAACTCGTATTGGCGCCCTAGCTAGCTCGAAATAGCTTAATTTGGTTGCAGTGAAGTGTTAAATGGAGCGTCTTACGGTATCCCTCTGTACTCTCACGTACGTCTCATGGTGTCCCTCTGTACTTTTTTCGTCTAAGGCCTGAGTGGACGCTGGAGTTGAACTTACAGTACAGCGGGGCTGGCCGTGGCGTGCCGCATTCATGTTAAAGAAATGCAAACGACACAAGCGTCCTGAGGGCACGCTGAAGGGCTACTCCGATGTTCAAAATTCGGCCGTTGTATAGTGCCATCCCACTCACCCAAATATAGTATAACAGGAGATCGAGAGGGATGACACTATACGATAGAATTTCTAAAATCCGAGTGGCTCTTCTGTTTACTTTATTCGTCGCTTGCCCGCCCCGCTGTCCCCTCCGCCGAACGCTTCCAGCAGCGTCCACTCAAGCCTCACACTACGGCGCACCACGGCAACGCGTCGTGCAGTTTGAGAACCGCTGGCTTATTTTGCACAGCATACTCAATACGTACATGGCCGTCTTGACACTCTTGACAGGACACTTGAGAGTACTTCAAGAACTTGAATCGAATTCGACATCTGTCCGTGACGTAGCCACTACTTGAAATGTTAATGAAGTTTTCTATCTTATCGAGGAGAATGTACTCGTACCTTCTAAATTTTGATTGCAAAATTCTCTACAGTGAATATGACAGGCGTAAGTGATATATTGCGCAGCTATGGCTCGAAATTGTGTCATTTACAAATAGCTATAGCTTGATAAGTCGGTTTTCAGCAAACGCCATATTGCGGATTTTTGGTAGTACTTATTTATTTTACTGGCAGCGACAATTTTTTGGTAACTGACGATGACGTTTAAAGTCAGTGAATGTCACTGATGTAAATAAAGAGGATACAGGACTAAATATTCCGCAATTTTCGCATAATAGAGCAAACACTGAAAATAAATATAAATACCTATGTAAATACATGTGACGTTCCACGGGAAAAGGTACCTTATGGAGGTTTCTAGTTACGGAGATATTCAATGTTGTGTAAAAATTGGTAAAAATGGGTTTTTTTTATTATTCCTATTTTGTAAAATATACGTTACGACACGTCTTTGCCTATCTTTATTATTGTTATAGGCGAATTAAAGGCTGAATAATATGCTTCTAAAGTTTAGTACAAAAGGTACTTTATGGCGGTGTAATAAAAAAAATGTTAGAAATACTTGTCGTAACTTGCTCTACACCTCAACTGACAGTATCTCGCGATGAAGATCAATGGAAGCTCTTCCCGAAGTGCTTCCTTTGCAAGCCTATCCCGAAGTGGTTCCTCCTCTGTCTAAGCCCAGTTCCAGTGGTCTGCAGTCTGTTCCGAGACGTAAAAAGACTAGAAAGCCTACATGCTCATACTGTGGTGAGGCAGGTCACAGAAACCAAGTATGTGGCGGTGTCTTTTTTTGTAAGAAAAGGCGTTCAGAACAGACAAATCAGTAAAGTCATGTAACTGAGCCATAAGGTACCTTTTCTTTGCTTATATTGTATTTGTTGTTTTTAAATAAGATTATAAGAAAGAACTGATTATTATCGTAATTATTAAGTATTCAAATAATAATAGAGATTAATGAAAGCGTTTTTCAAAATGTAAATCATAGAAATTGATTGATTGTACTGATGTACTAGTTGTTGACCTCCATAAGGTACCTTTTTATAAATGTATGGAACAAAGACTGTTATAGTTATGTAACTTTAAGTGACTCAAAAAGTAAAAAATAGTGTCTGATAACGTTGTTAACGGTTTTATATGATGTTAATTAAAGACTATTGTTGAAATATGTAGAAAAAATATATTGTTTGTTACTAAGTAATAACTGTCATTATCTGTGATTTTGCATGAACACATTAAAAGTATTTATTTTCCTTTAATTCTCGTTTTATTTGTTATTTATTTTCTTTTGGAGTCGTTATAGAACACTTAGACATACAAATCTAGCGTTCTTATTGTCAAGAAAAGGAAAAGTTAAGCTAAACACGATTTCTTAGAAATAGGGTAGTAGGCATATTCATTGATAAATTTAAATGTTAGGACGAGTAACATTATGAGTTGTTGCAATATTCTCTGACAAACAGAAGCCCAAAGAATCATTTTCCGTAGCCCACTATGTAACTTACAACAGGAACATAGTTTTTGAAACAGTTAAACTTCAATTGCCAATTTCTCAAAATCGCTGAATTAGCAATAAATATTTCAAAAAATTATATCTCAGTAAGTACGCAATCTATAAAGATGTTTTTTTCTGCTATTGACAGCTAACAAGCTGTAGTTTATTAGGATATGTTTAACTCTATACCCGCCATAAGGTACCTTTGCCCGTGGGACGTCACACATAATTATACCTAACCGATAAAGCCGAGATATCACAATGGGGATACCCCACAATCTCGTCGAATTAGGGCCCTTATTTCGTTTTGGTCTTGGATGAATACGGCTCTAAGTGTGAAGATGTTGTAACAATCATAATTAATTAAATTTAATTACAAAGCATAACCAGAAACTATATGAAACTATGCAAATGCATGGACCTAAAATAAATATAATCCTCTAAATAAATAAATAAAATCCAAATAGGTTGGTTGTTATTTACTAACCATCCATCCTTACTAATATTATAAATGCGAAAGTGTCTGTCCGTTATCTCTTCACGCTTAAGAGGCCTTATTCCTTCTAAAATGCTGATTGTTTAGACATTTTTCTCTACGATCAAACATGTATCTTAACATATTATTGATGTTACTACCTAGAACAGGGCTATTGAGATTTGTTGGTCTATATTTGTAAACGTACTGTTTGAATTTTTCATTGATAATGTTTGTTTCAAAAACTACTCGAAATTGACAAAATTCACGCGGAAAATTACTTTTTTCATCTTATTTTCGACTACACGCAATGAAAGCATGAAATAGCCATGTTACTACCTAGAACTCGGGGAAAAGTATGATTCACTTCAAAAAGTTGGTTGAAATTATCAATTATTATTGTTATAATACGAGATTTTTTTTTTTTTAAAGTAATAAGGCCTCTTAATTTTGGTGAAATTTGGTATGGAAATAGTTTGAGTCCCGGGGAAGGATATAGAATACTTTCATCTTTCCGTGCACACGAAGTCACAGGCAAAAGTTAGTTCTTTAGAAAATATCCCTCGAGTATGTCATTTTTCTTTAACTTTGGATTAGGGCCTCGATATTAAGACGCGGTTGATATATCGCTGGTAATATTGGAAGGCCCCTAGTATACATACACATACATTGTACGAGGCGATTCCGGTTCGATGCTACAGAATAAACACATCAGGTTCTTATGTCCCCCTGTTTCTGCATTTCACGAGGCGAGTTAATGTTTGAATTTACAATACAATACAACAATACTTTATTGCACACAAACAAGAAAATGAGAAATTTTAAATGAAACTAAAAATAATATATAAAATTAAATTAATTTAGTAGGTGGTGCAGAATAAAAATAGGAACAAATAAACAATAAAAAACAAAAGTGATAACCATACATAAATAAGACTATACAGATATACCTACATAAATACTTATACATAATAAATGAATATATCGTAATATAATAAAGAAAACAACAGTATGAGCCACAAAAATTAAAGGACCGATTATTATTGCAATGTACTAAGGAAGAGACAAATAATGTAAGTTACGTAGTGCGACAATAATTAATGATACAATAAGGAAACTTAAAATAGAACCCTAAGGTACATTATTCGATGGCTATAGTCGTCACACAACGGAAACTTTCATACACACTTGTACACACTAGTTTTAATTGAGTGAGAGTTAAACTTTTTGGTCTACATCCAGTTAAGTTAGTCTCTGTTGTCTAGACAAAAAAAAACAGACTATAACCATAAACAGACTTTCAACTCAACCCGAAAAAAACACATTCAAAACCCAGGATTGCTTGTAGTGCGGCAAAGTTGGCTGTCATTGCTCCAAGTTCGTCTTTACGGGGCACGATAAAACGTTATTACTGTTCCATTGTTTTACTGCACAGGAAGAACTTTTATATAAACCTAGAAACGGTTAAGTAATCTATGAAACGGTTTTAAATTATGTAATACTAGCGACCCGCCCCGGCTTCGCACGGGTGCAATGCTATTTATAGACACAAACTTTTTTGATCTATCTCGTAGGGTTCAGCCAGCGTTTGTAATGTAGGCGCAAAAAAAAGAGTTTATTTACGACATCACATTAGAAACCTCTAAAATTATTGATTACTGGTAGTGCGGCAAAGTAGGCTGATGTCATTGCATTGCGCCGAAGTTCGTCTTAAGGGTGAAACCAGACGAGCGTTATTTGAGTCGCGTAATTTCGGTCGCGCCATACTTAGTGTGATCACGTGACTTGATGTATGGCGCGACCGAAATTACGGGACTCAAATTACGCTCGTCTGTCTTCACCCTTTCGGTGCGCGATAAAACGTTATTACTGTTACATTGTTTTACTTATGAGAGATTTAATTGACAGCATTACTAAATTCGGTATAATTCTATAAAATAAGTATGTGACAATAAATTTATGTTTTTTATTTTTATTTTATATTGGTATTTTTCTGTTTTAAACTGTTTTCGTTGTGCATTTAAGTATTATTGCATTGTATTGTATTGTATATATTTTGTAATCGCCTATAAATAGTTTTCGGATAATTACAGAACTAAGACTTCATAGACACACTTGACGTGATGTCTCTTATTTATATACAGTTAAAGACTATTTTCGAAAAACCTCGTGAATACCAATCTCTACGATTGACCTTATCTTTTATTAGCCTGGCCCTTTGTTATCAAGTTGAGGAACGGCCAATAAAATTACTCGTAATTCTCTGTCACATTCCTACATTCAGCGTACATTAGGGTGGTAATAATCAGTAGTTAGACTTAAATACACATGGCATAATGTAAATCTCACCTAAATAGCTGTGATTACTTATTTGTATTTATCGTGGATCGTAATCAACAAACATCTAAGTATGGCTTCGCCCATATTTGTTTGCAACGGAGACTAAATAGATAAGTATCTGTTCTGATATACCTTTGTGCAAAGTTTCATGTAAACCTGTTCTATAGTTATCAAACATCCATTCATCACAAACCTTTAATACTTATCCTAGGATAAATAAAAAAACGGAATAGCTAATCAAAGATTGATTTTGTCTAGTCATAAATGATATCTAATCAAGAAGAAGTTTAGTAGTCGATATATAGTGGACTATAGTAATAATGTAATGTATACTTTGAACGAGTCTTAAGTTCAAAGAAATAAAATAAATCTCAACTAGATCGCACTTTGAGATGTTTATTACTTTTTCATTAGCAGCAGATTACGATGCATATGGGAAATCTAATTTCTGTCCTACTACGTTTTCTGTGACCCTACATTTAGTAGCGCCCAGGCCCGGGAACTAAATAATGGTCCCGTATTACAATGTAATTTTTATGTAAAAGTGCGAACTCATTTATCATTTGCACCACAAAAGGCACGGAAATACCCGCATGACGCGGAATTACATGATAAGGGGAAAAGTGCTAAATAGGAACTGCCTGTAATATTCTAAAAGCGTAACTTTTTGCTAATTTCTATGGCGCATGTAGCTTTACAACTTGGAAGATCAATCTATATTTCGTATCTAAAACTGGATATGATTTTATCTAATGAGTAGAAAAAATGCGTACATTAAACAGGCTTCTAACTTACACCCTAGTTCTGTTTGCAAACTGTTTGGCTATAGCTAACCTAAGAGGTTTTCTTAAAACATAAACGGTTTCAAAGGAAAACAATCTCCATCATATTTTTTTAAGAGTAAATGCATTTGTATAGTTCCGTAGCTGTAGACATCTGAAGGATGGAGACCTGGTGACCTGTCATACAGGCTCTGCCTAGTTCGGGCACCAGTCTCCACCGCATTAGAAATAAATAGTCTTAAGGAATTTATACTGTAACAAATGTAAACTTTGTGGTGGAGTCAATAAATACCTACTTTATTATTATATTATATTATTATCATTTTTGCTGTTGAAGAAGGCCCTCGATTTTTCTAGGATCGTCAGATCCTAACCAAAAAAGTTACGTATCAGACAAAAAAAGTCCCCATTAGTCCTTGCCGTTAGTGCAGTAACAGAGGAACATAGATAATAAAAAACCCCGATGAACTGTCCTAATCTTTTAAATTAATATCTAAGTAAGCGTTATGCTCATACTCATACCTACTATTATATATACATTTATTCATAATGCGCAAATACATTATATGCCAATTTAACAAAATAGTATACAAATTTACAATGTAGTAAGTGGTTACTTTATATGTCAGTTTTCACAGTTATAGTTAGTAATAGTTTATTATCATTTTTTACAATATTAATTTTATTATTAATAATTTTATTCTGAAACTATTCGATTAATAATGTCATTACATAATTATAAATATTCATCACAGCAGAATAAATAAATGAAAATGAAAATTAAATGATACTTATATTTATTTTTTATTGAAACTAAAACCATAAAACATTATAGGACATCCAGCGAAAGAACTTCGACATTAACTCTCGAATTTGAAACAAATAAGCTGCTTATTTTAAAAAGCTTATCAGACCAAAATACTAAAATACCCTTTACAATACACCTCAAACATACTCTTAAACAGAAGCGAAACGACGCATTTTCTCTGCAAATCTACTTCCAATTTCGGTCTTAAGTCTTTACAATACGGTTGTCTTCCATAAAACTAATGTCATCTTCCAAAAGTCCTTCAATAATCTGCTTTTGTAAAAGGGTTGATATTTTCCATTTTGACCTCACATGAGGTTTTAAAATATGTAGTGTCCTGCAAACAATTGGCCTGCTACTTTTCGACTCTATTTCACGAGGATGAAGGCCCAAAAGTGGCAGACCAGTTTCTTGGCTGACTGTATTACTAAAATGATAGGCCTATATGAAGTTAGTTGGCAAATTGAACTATTGCGGCTGCGGGTAAGCCTACCTTTGTGGCTTTAAATTACTTATATTACAATAGTATAGAATTGTGGACTAATACCATTGGTACCAAATGTCTTACCACAAAATAAATTCGGTATTTGACTATAAAAATGCATACAGTCGAACATAGAACATCCTCCTTTTTTGGAAGTCGGTTAAAAATACGCGGCACCAAATAAACTACTACTGAGGTTTGGACACTGTAACTATTTTTAATTGAACAAAAACTAATGGTACGTTTACACGCTTGCCAAGCCTCGGCAAGCCTACAGGACGCAGTTATATGTTAGAGTGAGCACGATATTTTTCCTTCTCACTCTAACATATGACTGCGCCCTGCACGCTTGCCAAGGCTTGGCAAGCATGTAAACGTACCATAAAAATGAGATTTATGGCTACTGATTTTTATGACGTCACAAGCCTGTATCTTCATACTAATAGATCGTTTTTGACATTTCATAAAGAATAGCTGATTTGAGCTGTCATCAAATACCGTATTGTGAAGGTACTTTTAGCGATTGACTTACCGCAAATAGAGTATTGTCCTTTATCCTTTGGCATTGGTTATGATTTCAGAAAAACAATGTACAATTGAGCAGAGATATGTTCGTTTTTAATAGAATGTATTAAGCGGTTGCCGGGAACGGTCCGACCTATTTCCGCAATACTGTACGGGTAGCAGTCCCCGGTGAAGAACTCCATACACGTTCGAATAATGTCGGGCCGTTTCTGATAATTTCACGCGAATGTAAAAAAGAACGGGGCAGATAAAAATGTGTTGAGTTTGTATAATATTGGAGCATTTGCAGTCAGACGTAGTGTTTCGACCAACCTTATATTATAGTCAAATGGCGTATTGTGTAAGTGGCACCCGTGCTTTTTAACCCCCGACAAAAAAGGGGGGTGTTATAAATATAACATGTGTATCTGTGTATCTGGGTGTTTGTCTGTGGCATCGTAGCTCCCATGGACTAGACCGATAGACCCATGGAACGCAATGGTTTTTCTTCTTCTAAAGACTTGTCCGTCGAGATGGTTCTTGCTATGTTTGGTAGCAGTGTTTCCTAGATATTCAGCTTCCATTGGAACAAGTGACAAGATCTCGGCCAATGTTGAAGCTAAGAATTCCAAGCTTTGTTTTGTTTTGTTCAGTTTTGGGTGGTTTTGGTAGCATTGCAGTGGCTCATGATGACCTACTTTTGCCGGAGGTTTTAAATTTAGGTAATTTATTTTAAATTTTCATTCCACTGCATCTGCATATTTAAACAAATCGTTGGAGACATACCCAATTACGGCAACGATCACAATATGTAATAACATTTTATCACTTAGGGGGAAGTCCCCTAACGCCGGACGGCACCTAACGCCGGACACTCGAACTATCTCGGCAACTAGCAACGCGAGCGAATCAAGGACAAGTGGAAGGGGCGCGGGGTCGCCCCTTCCACTTGCCGAGTTGCCGTTGCCGAGCTTCTCGGCAACTGGAAACTCGGCAACTGGAAACTCGGCAACGGCAACTCGGCAAGTCTTCCCCCTAATTGCAATTACTTTTATTGAGTCTTTATGTGATTGCAGCCATCATACTGAATTGTATTGTTGTCATGGTAGAAAGTGTGTATTTACGGCGTATAACCAGTACATAAAGTCTACAGTTGTATGTTAACCGGCCTTAATAAAGTGTAAAGAGGATTAACTGACCCGTAGCGAGAGTGAAATTTGAATAAGGCTACGAATACTATTAAGCTGTGTCCCTATTAGAGCAGTGTGAGAGTCTTCGACGTCGACCCAGGGCCTCAACTCGATTTTTAATCTTTTGAACGCATAGCGGTGAAGGAATTCTTCGTTTCCTGGCGCCACAGCAAAAATAGAACTTCTTCAAAATTGTATCTGTCACTCTCAGTCTCACAATCGCATTAAATAAGTATCCGTCACGTTGTTAAAACGTGACGGATGCTTTGTCACTTATTTATCGCGTGATAAAAGCAACCATCATAGATTTGGATGAAGGAGAAGGTTTGCGGGTAAAAGGTTAAAATATTCCATCTATACTTTAAACGTACCTACATAAAAAAGTCAACCCTTTAGAGCTTGTAACTGTTAGTTATTTGTAAGCAAACTCAATATTGAAACTTAAATTTATATACTAGGTACGTACATTTCGTCAGTGTGTGCTTTCACCACGATTGTTCGAATCTGCTAAAATAGAGACATAGCTTTAGGACGGGGAAGCCGGTGGCGTCGGTCTGACGTTAATCTGAAATAGGTTTACGTGGGTTTCGTTACTTTTAGACGTAGTTTATTATATTTCATGCCCTTTCTGACCCTCCTAGGTGTCCAGACCGTTTTAATAAACCTATTTGCGTTACCTTACCCTTGAGATAACGTATATTTTTAATATTGTTATTAAACTCGCCTTGTCTGACGCATCTACCGATATAAGCATCTCATGCTAATTTTGCCGCCTTTCTATTACCTATCTATACCCTATTTTTACCCGACTTCAATTAAGGAAGAGTTTGACTTTAGCAATCTAGGTATGTATAATTTAAACAAGGTGGACCGATGACCTGGTTAGGATCACGGGCAGAAAAAGAGGGCGGCGCAAGACCGATCGTTGTAGAAACCTTTGTCCAGCAGTGGACGTTTATCGGCTGATATGATAATGATGATGTTGATAATATTATTAAAACTATCGTGAGACATCTTTAATAATTATGAAAACGGTTTAAACTCACGTAAAAAATATCAGAAACGGCCCGACATGTTTCGAACTGACCCAGTGGGTCGCGAGTCGCGTAGCGGCACGGATAGCTACCCCTGATGAAGAGCTCCAAATGAGTTCGAAACATGTCGGGCCGTTCCTGACAATTTTTACGTGAGTTTAAACCGTTTTTATAATTATTAATGATGATGTCGATGATGACACATACACATTTCAGTAGACACCTCGGACTTAGCCCCAGACCGTAAAACACTACAGTACAGTACTTATTTTGTCCATTTGTCGTTTTTTAGAGTCGCTTCAGCTATTTCGGTCGCAACGCAACTGTTCCATTGGCTCACTGCTTCAATGCCTCGCTGTTTCAACGACGGTACTCTGCTATTGTTTTTGCGGAACTTTTGCGTTCTATCGATTCCCATACGAGTCAGTTGGACGTCCGCCAGCCAGCCATCTGTGCGGAGTTTTATGTAGATCTCGGTTTATCAAGTTTGGAGGTTGTAACATGTCGAGCATTGAAGTTAGTTTGACAACTGATTCGATCAGACTGGAGATACCTAAACGTTCTATGAGTTAGTGATAAAAACGTCTCAACGTACATTAATTAGCTGTGTTTTCTTAATTTAATTAATAGCCCAAGCTTAACATGTAAGTTATTTAACGCGACAAATTACGAGTATTACGTTCGGAGAGTTTTTACTTAATAGCAACTGACACTCGAGTAAAATTTCTGTTTAACGACCCCGGGTCGACTTAATTCAGGAGTCAGTTTGTTGTTTTCCACCAAACTATTATACACTCAAGAAAGGCACTTTAAGTATGTGTATTTATATTTCTTTAATAAGTTGTCTTGCCATCTTAGTCGATGGCAAATGGAAATAGTCATGATTGGCTGAACAGTCATGGAACATAAAGTCTACATCCACTGTACACTATAACCAGCAACAGCTAATTATGTACCCACCTATAAGTACCTATCTATACCTACCTACTCACCCGGCAAGCCAGCCGCTGATCTTAGCTACTGACTGTTAAGTTTCTTTCGGCGTTTCTTCTCAATAATGGTCTCCTCTTGTGAAATACCGGTAGACTCAGACATGTTAAAGTGCCCATGTGGCCTACTTGCAGAATAAAGTTCATTATTTCATAATATTTTTATTATTTCATTAAGTACGTACAATAGTGTAATCCAAATACTCTTCCACTACTTCATGGTACATAAAGTCCACATTCACTATACACTGACAATGTACCTATCTATATCCAGCGGTCGATTAGGGTTCGATTGTTACCGCCATCATTACAGTAAGTGCAAACTAAGTCCCGCCTGCCAAATGTCTTGGCAATAAACATAAAAGTAACCCAGTGTAGGCATGCCCTTATTAAGAAAGTTAAATTGCCGACGCCCTTATATACTTACCTAGTTTTACATACCACGACGTTGTCCATGATATTTTGCTAAACCTAAAGGTTGATAGCTAAACTTGGCCGTTCAAAAATGTTGATTGTTTTAGACATTTTTCTCCATGATCAAACATGCTTCTTAAAATATTATCAATGTTACGACTTAGAAGAGGGCCATTGCGATATATTGGTATATATTTGAAACCTAATACAGTTTGAATTTTTCATTGAAATTTTTTGTTTCAAAAACTACTCGAATTTGACAAAATTCACGTAGAAAACTGTTATTTTCAACTTATTTTCGAATGCACGCAATGAAAGCATGAAAAAACTATGTTACTTTCTAGAACTCAGGGAAAAGTATTAGTATATTCGTCATACTGTACAGGGAAATTATCAATACATTTGTCAGACTATGAAAAAAAAAAATTTAAAAGGAATAAGGCCTCTTAGACAGTACGCCGTTGGCGTTGCCGTATACTATGCAGTAAAGTGTAAATAACTATTAAGTGTGGCTGTACCAAACCCCCAGGGACATAAACGTCCACATCCACTATGGACCACGTAACTTATTCGCTGACAGCTAATTATATCCCCGCTCAATCACCGTCCGATTGTTATCGGCGCCATTACAGTAAGTGCAAACTAAGACCCTCCTGCCAAACGTCTCGGCAATAAACGTAAAAGTGACCTCGTGTATTTGTGCCCTTATTACGCAAGCCGAATCGCCATTTCAATGAGAGAAAGGTTCGGTATCCTTACCATGAGTGGACCTGACCGTACTCGCTAGCGACAGCGTAAACGATATGTACGGAGAATAACACAGCGCCCCTAAGCGGTTACTTTGTACAACTACAATTCTCCATACAAATCGTTTACGCAGTCGCTAGCGAGAGTAGCGAGTACGGTCACATGTAAACTCATAGTAAGGGTACAGAATTTGAGAACTTGTATATACACGAGTACAACGATTACTTTGATATGTGAATTGCTTCTTGGAAATCTTTTCTTTCAAACGACTACGAGTAGATTATTTATTTATCTTATGCGACTATTACACTTACCTATGTGAGACACGAATGGAGATACATAACTCCATCTCACTCCTTCGTATTGCTGCATCCCTGTCGTCAGTGACTTATTTAGGAAAGGTAATAGCTGCATTAAGCATTTATGAAGCAGGTGGCAGAAGCAGAGAGTTTTTCAAATAAGAACTGTAGTTTCTTGCTGGGTTCATATAAAGCTTATAAATTTCAGTAATTGACCGAGCGAATGGAGCGCCGTTTCAGCTTAGCCAAAAATTATTTCCGTATTTTCGAATTACGCGTGTCCGGCTGCTGTTCTCGTCTACAGGCAGCGTTTCTCAACCGATTGTCGTCCATTTTTGTCGTTCTATTGAGTCGCAAATAACATAACAAATCATTTTAATAGGTTATGTGATCTAAGGAGCTTTAAAATAACTTGGTTTCCAGTTAGATCTCAATTATTTTATTAGCGATAGGTACCGGATACGGTTTATGAACTTGGCATTTTTTCACATTTATGTTTTTGGTGGATAATTAATAGACGAGATATAGAGTCCGGCTAAAATATCTTTGCCCCAGCCATTTTTATTTTTTATCTGTAAATCGGTATATGACAACACTAAAGATAGGGCACTAATTATAGTCTTGGTACTTGTGTTGTTAATCTTTAAGCGAGTATTAGATTCTAGCAAGTTTAATTTAAACAAAAAATCTTGGTAAGTTATGATTTGATCAGTATTGTACTTATAAAAATAATTACAAAAAAATATAAAAGAGATTTCGGAGGACTTTTGCGTTGTATTGAGTTTACATACTGTAGGTAATCCAAAACAGTGACTTCAGCGTTTATTAACATTCTTTCTCTAAGGAGATTAAAACAAGATAGAAATTTGTATGGGTAAATTTGAAATAAAAATATGCAAGTACTAAAAGATTGTTGCCTTGGGTTACTCTTTGGTTTGGTTTGACAATTAATTTGCTTGGAATAGTTATTGTGCGACTTTAATCCGTTTCAATCGTTTTATTTAAATCTGTGACAGTCGCGGAAACCGAAGAAAATATTAATAAATTGAATGATGATGAAAATATACATGAGAATATTGTTTCTTCGTCCCCAGCCGAAACATGGAAGTTCTTAAAAACTATTGGCGTGGTAAAATCTCGTAATGCTGTTACGTGCTCGTCCTCCTTTTCGTTGAATGATTTAAATACACACTTCGCAAAATCTTCGTCGTTAGATCCCGCCACTTTATCTCTAACTATCTCACATATCTCAGCCCTGCCCCGTCATTCTACAGAAACTTTTTCATTTACCCCAGCTACTGATGATGATGTTCGTAAAGTTATTGCTTCAGTTAAATCGAACGCTATTGGTCCTGATCAATTGAGCAGGGCCATGGTTGTTTGCATTTTGGAATGCATTCTCCCCGTTATAACGCATGTGTAAGTTTTAGTTAAGTATTTAAGCTTAAGAATCCATGTAACGCTTTGGTGTAAACTGTCATGTTACATTTTTTAAGTGATTCAATAAATAAATAATAATAATAAATAAATAATGTTATGAACTTATCATTAGATACTGGGGTTTTTCCTTCACTCTGGCGTAATGCCCATGTCATCCCACTGCCTAAAGTCAATAACCCCAGTTTACTCAAAGACTTCCGCCCAATATCCATTCTCCCATTTCTGTCAAAAGTTCTCGAAGCCATTGTACATAAACAGCTGTCTGCTCACATTTACTCCAACCATCTTCTCTCGCCGTTCCAGTCTGGTTTTCGCCCTGGTCACAGTACGCCTACTGCCTTACTTAAGGTTGTTGAAGATGTGAGACATGGCATGGAATCTCGTCAACTTACTGTTTTGGTTTTGATTGACTTTTCAAATGCCTTCAACGCTGTCAATCACGAACTTCTTCTATCATCCCTCAGTCACTTGAACATATCATCATCAGCAGTTGCGTGGTTCTCTTCCTATCATCAAGGACGACGTCAATCTGTTCTAGCGGATGGATCCTTCTCTGACTGGTGCGATCTTACTTCTGGGGTTCCACAGGGTGGCATTCTTTCTCCTCTCCTTTTTTCCGTATTTATTAATCTCCTAACCTCCAACATCAAATGCTCTTACCATCTTTACGCTGACGACCTTCAACTCTACACTCATAGTAGTCCTAATGACATTGATGCCGCAATCGAGACTATCAATTATGATCTGTTTCGTATTTCCGTTTGGTCGCGTCGCTTTGGGATTGCTGTCAATCCATCTAAGTGTCAGGCCATCTTGCTCGGGAGCAGTCGTCTGCGTGCAACAATTGATGTGGAACACTTGAAGCCGATACTGTACGAGGACGTGGTCATACCGATCGAGTCACAAGTGAAGAATCTGGGTCTGATTATTGACAGTAACCTTATGTGGGACCCTCAGGTGTCTGACGTTTGTCGCAGGGTGACATACACGTTAAGATCGCTTTACAGGTTCAAGAATTTTCTCCCGGTGAGCACTAAGACTCTTCTCGTCCAAGCTCTTGTCCTCCCCGTCATCGACTATGCTGATGTGTGTTGCTCTAATCTCACCCAGGCCTCCCTGAATAAGCTGGAACGCATGCTAAACAATTGTATCAGGTTTGTTTTTGGCCTTCGTAAGTATGACCACATCTCGGAGTTTCGCCGTCAATTAAACTGGCTTCCTGTACGTGAACGTAGATCTCAAAGAATTCTCTGCACTCTCTTTTCGATCTTATTTGATCCAACCACTCCCGATTATCTCAAATCCAAGTTTCAATTTGTAACTGCTCGCCCTGGATGCACTCTCCGTACTTCTCGTAGACTTACTCGTAAGCTAGTAGTCCCCCTTCACCGCTCCGGTTTCATGTCCAATTCTTTCACGGTTCAGGCAATACACCTCTGGAACGCTCTCCCACTCAACATCAGGCAAGCTCAGAGCAAGGTCTCCTTCAAGCGCATGTTGCGCAAGCATCTCTTGGACAGTCTCTCTCCCTAACTCTCTTCGAAATATTTTACTTTTGGTACATAATATATGTATGTAAGTATATCATATAAAGTATTCGTTTAAGTTTATGGTAATTGTTTAATTATATATTCATTCTTATATATATCTTTAGGTAATTGATTTGTGTTGCATTACTGTTTGTCTGTAACCTTTGATCCTGCACCGACAACATATTTCTGCTTAACCCAGTGGTTGACTGGTAGAGAATGCCTAAAGGCATTAAGTCCGCCATTTGTACTTTTACTTATGTATTTTGTGCAATAAAGTTTAAATAAATAAATAAATAATAAATAAATAAGGTTTTCACTTTTTTTCTATGTGGATGAGGTTGCCAAACTGGAAGATCCCCCTGTAGACCTGCAATGCTGTTTATTTTGTACTCTTCGGCTCCTAACAAGGCCCATAATCATCGGCAAAGATCGAGGCCTAATGAACTACTCAATATGCGATAGGGTCTGTGAAATTACATGAAGATACAGGAAATTTTTAAATATATACTGCTCGAAGCATAAATGAAACGCAATTTTTGATGTCGACTTTAAATTCCTCATATAAAACATGACCTTAAACAAAGAATTAAAGATTAAGTTGGGATTCAAATTACGTAGTTTTGACCATTACACTAGTGGCATAAGGAAACTTAAAAATTGATATACAGTGAATAATAGTTCCAATGCCGCTAGTGTAGCAAGAAAAAAAATCCAAGTTTTAGACGGAGTGAACTGTGTCGAATTGAAGATTTTCATATTTTACGTGACCAGAGCAATTCTTACATAGTAATTAAGTATATACAAAAAAATACATAATTAACGGAACTACTTTCAGCCACACTAGCGTCACCAGTTTAATACCTTTCAGCGGACACTTTTGGGTATATGAAGATGCCGCTCCTCCTATTACACTCTATATTAAAAAAAAAAAACATGATACCTACATTGGCAACGCACCTTAAGAGGCCTTATTCCTTTTGAAATTGTTTTTTTTTCATATTATGACAAATATATTGATAATTTCAACCAACTTTTTGGAGTGAACAATACTTTTCCCCGAGTTCTAAGTAGTAACATAGCTATTTCATGGCGTGTAGCCGAAAATAAGTTGAAAAAACTAATTATACGCGTGAATTTTGTCAAATTCGAGTATTTTTTAAAACAAAAATTATTAATGAAAAATTCAAACTGTAGGTTTCAAATATACGCCAATAAATCCCAATAGTAATCCCTGTTGTAGGTAATAACATCAATAATATGTTACGAAACATGTTTGATCATAGAGAAAAATGTGTAAACAATCTGCATTTTAAAAGAAATAAGGCCTCTTAAATCCTATGTGCAAATATAGGTTAGGCACGGCGGTATTCTGCCAGAAAAGTGTTTGTAACTAGCTGACCGGTTCGAATCGTGATAACAACCCCACAGGGATACCTGCGTGAGACTATACTATCGAGCATTGTGAAAACCTTCGGCCCTATGGTCGTTTACCTCGGCGCCTCCGGGCGTATTTAACATCAATATTTAAAGGTTTCGTGCAAGTTAGCCTACTTACATTTACAGGTCTGCCGTATTTTTTGTTTTTGTAATAGTGGGATTCGTTTATTGTTTTCAAGTGGTTTCGCAAAGATATATATGCAGAACTCTTGAACAGGGCACTTATTCGAGTGTATTTTGACAGATCGCCAAATACGTGGTGTCTCAGGTATATCGCTTTTAACTGTCGATATCACCACTTTGGAAATCTCTCCGAGATATCAAAGTATTTACGGAATTAGGGCCCAGGGCGCTAATCCGACTGTATTTTGAGATATCGCCAAATAAGCGATGTCTCAAGTATATCCTTTAATTGTTATTAAAACACGATGTCTGCGATTCGACCTGCATAAAGTCACATTTCACTCATCTCACTCGGTCAAGTTAAGTGTGCGCCTGATATCTATGGCGTCGCATATAAGTGAGGCGCAAACTTAACGTCATCGGTAGCTAGTAGCAAACTTAAGGTGAAAGTAGCGATATGTACTGGGTATATCGCCACTTCGGAGGTCACTCCGAGATATTAAAGAGAGAATTAAGGCCCTTTCTCAGGATTTGCGAACATCAAGTTTCGTTTCTGGGCTCTCAGTTAAACAAATGTACGGTCAGCATCAAAAGTGGTTGACAAATTTTCACTGGCTTACTATTATTATTTATTTATTGAAAAACAGGTTACATTACAGTTTACACCAATGCGTCATGAACCGAACAATGTTTATTTTGACGGCGAAACGGCGTGGCCCCGTTGTTCCGACATCTCGGCATTTGGTAGGTTGCCCCGGAACCGACGAAACACGATATACCTTTCGGCCAGAAATCAGCACACGCGATGGTCTCCTGGAGCGGCCGCGGCACGCGCACTACAAACCAGCTGTCAAATTGCATACTAAAATTTTCTAGCTACTTTTGATGCGACTGCATCCACGTACCGCCCCCTTAAGTCGGTTGCCTCATTGCTGAGGTTCGTGTTAATTTTCTCGGAACAGTCTCTCCTGGATGATGCGCCGCCATCTGCTCCTATCAGTAGCCGTTTGAAGAGCATCGTGAACTGTGGTGCCAAGGGTTGTGCGAATCTGGTCTGTCCAGCGTGTCGGGCTCCTGCCTCTTGGTCGCTTGCCTTCGACTTTTCCAGTGATCATCACCATCATGCCCGTACCGGGGTAGCATAAAACGTTGCACTAGGGAACTCTAAAAAATAACTAAAAGAACATGGCTCGTTTTTAAATGTTCACAGAGACACGGCTCATTCCTTTACTTATTCAGCCCTCCGCAGATGAAACCGTAAATTAACTATGCAGGCTGTGTTTGAGCCAAATTAACCTTCATTGGGCTATAAAGTTCTCCATAGTGTTGAATTATTGAGGAAGTTGATGCATCTTCGTTACGAACAAGGGTGGGTACGGTTGAACAAGACATTTTAGTGGTCAGAGTGGTCACCCAAAGGAAAGGGGACGAATTAGGTGGCAGCACTATAAATGTCAGTTCACATAAAAGTAAATCTATGAGATGATGATTAATAAGTGTGTAGACAAAGTAACGTATGCAACTATACATAATTAGACCTTGAAACACTCGTGTGATCCTATTATGATACTCGCCTTCGGCTCTTTTCAGTCACATCCGTGTTTTAAGACCACAAGATGTTACAGTTGCATAAACTACTATTAAGAATAAGATATTTTTATATTTGCTCCACATGGTACCTTCTTATAAATACCTTTGTACCAACATATGTGTAGGTACTCGTATGTTGTTAGAAAAGCCCCAAACACATTATCCCGTCTCCACGCTATCTCCAGCTGTTTAGCGCTCACCTACTCACATACAGATAAGAACCCCTACAAATTCGTACCACACTTGCTTCCATTGTAAGTGTTCTTAGGAGATAGGCATTATAGAGATAAGAGCTATCAAATTACTAAAAGAGGCCTCAAAGTTACGTGAAGGGTCTCTGGGTTTCCAGAATGTTCCTTAAATGTATTAATTAAAAGGGATTGAGGGTCATATTTCGATGCCGTAAGGTTGATAAGGGTGAAACATATTTGGAAAAGAAACTCATGTTTTAGAAGTACTTGTAGTAAAGGTGATGATTAAAGTGATATTGGATGAGTACTGTAGTGTATAGACATCCTTAAGTACCCCTGCCGACTGTCCGCTGTCACCATTACTATGACAGACGTCAACGGGAGCGGGCAGGTCGTGATCCACAGTAAAAGGATAGGCGCGCGCGCCGTTATCGCGACAACATCGTTTTGCTACCGCTCGAGTTCGTAAATAAAAATTTAAATATTAAAAGTATCATTTTTAAACCGTGCTATATATTATTAGGAAGACAAAGTTACGACCATTTCAACAGTGTAATTAGTTTTTCAATAAATCATACTACTGTGTGAAATATAACAATTATAAATTAAAAAATCTTCAAGCCGTTGTGATTATCGCGAGTGCATAGTGCACGGCCGGCGGTCAGTGGCCACGAGGGGTCAACGCCCGCGTCCTTGGGTGACCTCGAAGCATCGAGACAGCGCGGCGCCAGCGCTTGCGCCTGTATCTGCACAGCTGATTGGAAGTTACCTACGAATTTATTAACAACCGGCGAACGAGTGACTTCAATTAAAAGCTATTCGAATTTTAATTAAGTCAGTATGGAAAGAATATGCGATAAATGCAAGGTAATTATTAATACAAAACGTTTCCTGCTATGCCGTTCCTGCGAGCTTGCATTTCATCCCCAATGTCATAAGTATTCCACAAAACTCTTCGACCTTATGGAACCAGAACGGAGGGCCAATTGGATGTGTACATCATGTTTAACAGCTCCTTCCTTGTCAAGCGAAAATGTGACAGTGCGTAGAAAATACCGCGCCATAATACCCATAAGCAACTCTTTTGATGGGCTGTCTAGTTTTTCAGAGGATGAGGAAGACTCAGAGAGTGTACTAGCGGCATCCAACCTGAATAGAAGCTGTCCGGATAAAATTAACATTCATGCAAGAGCAGAAGAGCTTGAAAAGGTTATTTCAGAGCTTCAAGAAAGGCTGGCAGCGACTGAAAATGAAATAGAAAATTTACTCGCTGAAAATCACACTTTAAAGAATAAAGTCAAAAGTTATGAGAATAAAGTTTGCCACCTAAAGTCTCTAAGCCAATCTATAACCACAAAAAAAAACAGTCAACACTCGCGGTCAACGAAAAAAAAAGTTAACAGTACACGCAACAAGCTAAGTCTTAATCAGAGCTATAGAGAACTGGACATGACCAATACAAAGAAACACCTACCACATAGTACTCAGCATATTCTTCATGATATTTCTCCTTCTATGCAAAGTGAGTGTAGTCCTCCGGTTTCTCCTATAAACAAACCAACACACTCGAGTACGCCTACTCGAGGTAAGTCGAAGAAAACCAAGAACATTTATATATTTGGTGACGAACAAATACGAGGCCTGTCAACGCGACTTATTAACTCCCGAGAATGTGTTGGTGTTGGATACGGAGTAACCGCAATGATTAAACCGCATGCGCCGATTTCTTTAGTCCTGGAGAGTCTTCACAGTATGTCAAACAACATATCGAAGGATGACGTAATAGTTCTTTCTGTTCGGAGTGATCAAAAGGACCCTCATACACTATTAACTATTTTAGGTAACATGTTTGTTAGGTTTAAAGACAACCCTATTATAATAGTGAATGTTTGTCACAGCCAGCTAAATCTGGAAAGTAGTTTATTTTATAACGAATTGAAATTGCTTATGAATAAGTATAAAAAATGTAATTTAATCAATATATATAGAAACGTAAATAGAGTCTACAATTCTTCATTTTTAAATTTGTTATGTTTTAAACTAATCGAAGAATTGAAGCCTATTATTACTCAATTAGGCTCCAATAAAATGCTCTGTAAATCGCAGGTGTGTCAGTCTGCAATGATGAATTGTTCTGACACATTTTTTCGTCCATAAAAGTAACACACTAGAACTCAACAAATCTACATCCAGCTCGGACAGTTTAACCATTTTCCATCAAAATATAGGGGGGCTATGTTCAAAACTTGACTTAGTAAATATTACGTTAAGTGAGTTAAGTAAAAAAGGAAAGGAATTTGATGTAATATGTTTAAGTGAGACTTTTGTCAGGGAGGGTTGTCAAAAAAATATAAAACTTAATGGGTACAAACTGGCGACAACCTACTGTCGCAATAAAAGCAGGGGCGGGACGTGTATTTTGTTAAAAAAACACTTAGAATATAAAATATTGCCCTACGTTACAGGCTTAGCAAGTAAATTCTATTTTGAATGTTGCGGCATAGAATTGGTAGGCGCTGGGCTAATTATAGTCAATATTTACCGAGTTCCAGAGCAAAATAAGGCTCACGTGGGCATTTTCCTTCACAAACTTGACACTCTTTTAAATTACCTAGTATCGCATTTTAAAAAGAAAAAAATTGTCATATGTGGTGATTGGAATATAGACACCAAAAAAGAAAGTAAAGCTTCTAAAAACCTATTGAGCACTTTAGAAAATCATAATTTCAACGCACATATCCGGGATCCGACGAGACTGGGATCCTGTATTGATCAGATAGCGAGCAACATAAACAAGGTAACTGCAAACACCCACCGTCTTGGTCTTTCTGATCACGAAACTGCGCAGTCAATTACCTTGCAAACTGTGCAAAGACAAAAAGCTTATACTACTTGGTATGAGCTTAGACGGGACTATAACCAAGATAATATAAATAAGTTCGTTGAATGTATGTCGTCTCTCTCTTTCACGGATGTTTTGCGCTCCACAAGCGCGACAGAAGCATTCAAATTATTTTATGAATTGCTATGTATGTTTTATAACCTATGTTTTCCGATTGTAAGAGTCAAGGTTAACAATAAACCACTAAGATATAATTGGTTGTCTAGAGGACTAAAAAGATGCTGTAAAGTGAAACGAACTCTTTATTTTAAATTTAAAAGAGCAGTTGTAAATAAGCAGTCTATAAAAGTTAAATATAACAATTATAATCGAATATTGAAAAAGTGTTTAATGAATGCACAAAAAAATAAGAATACTAGATATATACAGAATAGCAACAATAAGTGTAAGGCAACATGGAATATGATTTCTAATACTATATCAAATAATTTTCACGACAGTGACATAAATATATTAAAATCAAATAATAAATTTTTTTCAGATCCAAATGACATTTGTGACATACTTAACAATTATTTCATTGAATCAACGCAATCAATGAATTTATTACCAAATAATTTATCTAATGGGGTTAATTTGAATAAAAATATATACACTGTAAATCAACATACTATGTTTTTGAATCCAGTTGACGCGAATGAAATACATAAAATAATTATGGCACTGAAAAATACCAAAGCATGTGGATATGATTGTATTATTACAAAAATCCTGAAAACATGCGCTCCGTATGTGAGCCTTCCTCTTGCTCATGTCATTAATTTGTCTTTTGTTGAAGGTATTTTTCCAAAGGAATTAAAGACTTGCATAGTAAAGCCCCTGTTTAAAAAAGGTGATAAACAAGATCCTCGTAATTATAGGCCTATCACCCTAATACCTATCCTTTCTAAAATCCTTGAAAAAGCTTTTTATGTAAGACTAAACAGTTTTCTATCAAAATATAATTTACTTTGTTCTGAGCAATACGGTTTCCGTGAGGGCAAGTCAACGGCGCATGCTTGCTTTGAACTTATTAAATACGTAACCGAAAGCATCAACAACGGTATTCCGGTTGCGTCTGTGTTCTTGGATATGTCTCAAGCGTTTGATTTTGTGAACCACTCGAAACTCATTCGTAAGCTTGAACGTCATGGTGTAAGAGGAAAAGCGCTTGATTGGATCAAGAGTTATTTAGAAGACAGGCTACAATGCACAGAGATTAGCAGATTTTCTGAGGCAAAGCATTCTATTTTAAAGTCAACTTATAGATCACAGTATAAAGTTAATCAGACAGGGGTTCCACAAGGCAGCATCTTGGGACCACTCTTATTCTTACTTTACATTAACGATTTACCAAATGCAACGTCTCAGAAATGTATCATGTTTGCAGATGATACAACACTAGTTATTAAATGTAATAGTAAATTGACATTCGAACAGGACATAAATAATTCTTTAAATGATATTATTAATTGGTTAAATATGAACGATTTGAAAATAAATATTAATAAAACTAAATGTATGCAATTTACTTCTTATAATTCTAATTCTGCACCAATCTCAATCAAATATAATAATGATAATGTAAATGAAGTGGCTTCCTATGATTTTCTTGGTATTTTAATTGACAGACACCTGAATTGGAAAGACCATATAGAAAAGGTCTGCGGTAAGCTAAATCGTTTTGTGTTTGCTCTCAGAAGACTGAGAAATACTGTGTCAATGGAAGCGTCAAAAACAGCCTACCATGGCTATGTGTCATCTGTTCTTCACTATGGCCTAATTCTGTGGGGTAACTCTGTGGATGTGGATAGAGTTTTTAAAATCCAGAAAAAATGTGTCAGGGCGATTTGTAATGTGCGGGACGATAGCTGTGTGCCCTTATTTAAAACACTGCGCATACTCCCTCTACCGTGCCTTTATATAAGGGAAGTTTGCGTTTTTGTTAGCACTCACCAATCATATTTTAAGAAGAGAGGTGAAATTATACACAGGGAAACCAGAAAAAAAGTTATGAGCTTGATATACAAACCACGAGCAAGCAAAGCTGTGTACCGCAAGAATGCTTTTAACATGTGCATAACTTTGTACAATAGCCTTCCTGAGGAGATCAAGCTACTTAAAGGAAATAGTTTTAAAAATAAACTCACCGCTTGGCTTCTAGAGCATTGCTTTTATAGTGTGAATAGCTATTTAAACCGTACCTGACTTTTAAAATTTAATTCTATTGTTATTTTGGCTTATTTATTATTATTTCCTTTATTAATTTGAATTATTATTATTATTTTCTGACATTGCATTTATTTTAATTTAATTTGATGTTACTTTTTGTTATAATTATTACCTATTTAATTTAATTTCAATTAATGGAGCGCGCTCAAATGTTTGCACGCCTGCTTGCAGGCAGAATACATGGCGGAGGAACGTTTATACGTACTTAATATTAAGATCTGTTATGTGAAAACTGTATTCATGCAAATAAACAATTTTGAATTTGAATTTGAATAAACCCGTTGACGGTGTTTTATTGAATTTATTCCCGCCCTAAAATCCTGGACGTCACAAGTACCCGCTAATGTAGCAACAACTGTATTAGCACAGAATGTGCGAAAGTCCGACTGAAAATGAAAACGAAGTTTGTGCCTCAGCCTCATTTTCGGCCGAAAATACTAGGTCGATGCAGTCAGCCACCGGCTAAGCTTGCACCATAGATTGGAGCGTTTTTTTTTTTTTTTTTTTTTCGAAATTTTCTCTTCGTCACGACCTAGCGAAATTTAATTTTTGCATTTTGAAACCAAAATTTCTAAAATCGGTTGAGAACTCGCTAAGATCTGCGCATTGTTACCAAGTCCATTCGAGTCGATCCATTGGGAGCTTCGCTCGCTCCGCTCCAATTATGAGTATTTTCAACGCATACTGAAATCACTGTTTTTTTTCTACCTTGGAAAAGAAAGAGGAAATATATTCTATGATGTATATAAGGAATATAATAAAATTGCCGATTTATGACACGAAGTAGGCTAAATGATGCGCGATTATTCAAGAACATCTGATTTTCGGTTTGCCAAAGGTATGAATGACTGCCGCTTAAGCAATTAAGGTGCATTTAAACAACCAGTAAAATACAGTGTTCAGGCGGCGTTTGCGATGACCAAAAGGAAGAACTTACTGTAATATTTTATTTAGTGACCGACCGAAATTTCGTGTTCGGCGATTTTCGGCCAAAAATTATGATTCAGCTAGATTTAAATTTTCGGCCATATACCACGAAATTCACTAAATAAAACATTACAGAAAGTTCTTCCTTTATTTTACTAGTTGTTTAAATGCACCTTAATTGCTTAAGCGGCGAGGTTACTAGCCTAAAGGCTAGGCTTGACTAAGGCTGCTGGGTGAGGTTGTACCAATGTATCTTCGTCACTGTTGTGAAGTCAAAAAGAGTGGCGTGTCACGGTGTGTCAGGGATACTGTGTCAGTATGACACATACCTGTCACATATCTGAATGTCACGTGCGAATCACACATTACGGGTAAAGTTCAGTTCATACTTGACTTTCCTGTAAGTTGAAATGCTTAAAACCTTTTTGTAAAAGTATAATCTTATACTTAAAATGTCGGCGCCGTCCAACTTTTGAGTGGGCTAATAAGCATTTGGGAGATTTGATGGAAATCCTTTTTGAAGACGGCATGAAAGGCATGGGAAGTTTGCTCTTAACTTGGCAACTTAGGTACGAGTTGGGTTTGCAATTTGACGCTGATTTACTTTGAATATAATTAAAATAAGGGTATATTATCAGTTGAGTCATGAAGTTTCATATTACGAGTAGTGTATGGTCTGAGTGGACGCTGAAAGCGAAGCGGATAAATAAAAGCCTCATTTTCTTAGCAACCCTTAAGAACATCAATAAGAATATACCTAAAATGTTAGATTTAACTAGAGATGGGCCGAATATTCGGTAAATATTCGGTATTCGGCATACTCGGCAAGTTTTTCAATGTTCGTATTTGGCCGAATAGTTTGGTTACATTGCCGAATATTTACCGAATAAACAAAGTAAATAACAAGAGCGTAGGTTATTTCGTAAATCGTCGGATTGAGATCCTATTTCAGCATTCAAAGCAACTGCCAAAAATTGATAAATATGCGTCAAAATATAAATCCAATTATTTTGCATAAATACGTAGCTTAATAAACAGAAACCATAGTTTTAATTACTTACCGCTTAAACGTAAGCAAACGCGACAACGACATGTCACACGTGCGGAGTGCTGAGCTCAGATCTGAAAAACCTCTTTCTAGCGTTTCGGCGCAACCGAATATTCGGCCAAATATTCGGTTCGGCAAGAGCTAAACCGAATGTTCGGTCGAATATTTGTAAATTCGCCAAAATCCGTATTCGGCCCATCTCTAATTTAAACTAGCGTCTTGAGTTGTAAAGTGGTTATTAAATTCGCTCTGATTTTCGTTTCGGTTAGGTACTAACAGCTCCTTAGCACTTGTCGCGAAAACCCTTTAGGGTAGAACTCTAATGATACTTAATAAGGTAAAGTAAACATCTTGAGACGCGTTTTATCCGGGTTTATTTCGATGGCATTACGCTTAGTATCGACCTACAGACACCAATTTAGCGTTACTCTGAAGATAATTAACCTAAAACATCTTATATCAAATAACGTTATTCCCAATTTGATGACGCAGTTGACGCAGTGGTAGTGCAGCTGCCTTCGCCCTTTACTTTTCAGTTGTAGTCAGAGATGCGCTGCAGGATTTGGCTGATGGCATCCGCATTCGTTTTCGTACTGACGGCAGTGTTTTTAATTTGGCTCGGCTGAGGGCACGCACAAAGGTATCTCATGCTACCGTCACGGAGATAATGTACGCAGATGATCTTTGCTTTGTGGCGGATTCCCCAGATGGCCTACAAACGCTTATGTCGAGTCTTAACGAGTCTTGTCAACGTTTTGGCCTTAAAATAAGTGTGAAAAAGACAGAAGTAATGGGGTCTGATCCGCTAATGCCAATAGACATCAAACTCGGGGATGACTCACTTAAGCGGGTGGACCGCTTCAGGTATCTGGGGAGCACAGTAATGTCTAAGTGTCACCTTGATGATGAAATTAATAGTAGAATTGGAGCGGCTGCTGCTGCCTTCGGGAAGCTTCGTCTCAAGGTGTTCCGTTCACACGACTTAAAGCTCCCAACCAAGATCTCTGTGTACATGGCTATTGTATTGCCCAGTCTTCTGTATGCCTCCGAAACTTGGTGCCTTTATCGTAAGCATATTCGCACTTAAGATAGGTTTCATTTGAAATGCCTGCGTGACATTATGAACATCTCTTGGTCGGCGCGCTAATGTCAGCGGTTATGGTTATGGGCTCCGCTTTCCGCACTTAGCCCGTGTATGTTCGGGCCATTGTGCGTACAGATTTGCCGGCTAATAGTCTAGCCAGCCTAACTCCGTCCAGAAGCGCAGGATTCTCCTGGTGTCTCCACAGGCTTCACGAAGTGACCTCGGTGCTTTGAGGATTTCAGCCCGTTGCTTAGCTACGGCAGCGCATTCCAGGATCACGTGGGTAGCTGTTTCTTCGGCCGACAGGCATCCCCTACACAGGGGGCTATCGGTCATTCCTAGAACATATAAATGCTTGTTAAGTGTGCAGTGTCCAGTGATAGTGCCTACTACTACTCGCAGGGCGGGCCTGCTTAGCGATAACAGGCGCTTTGTCAGGCGTGTGTCTGGGTATGGGACTGTTTCCCGGGACTGCCTGCATGTACTGGTTTCTGCCCATTGATCGGCGTGTTGTGATCGTGTTCTGTGACGAAGCCATGTACGCAACTGATTAAACGCCAAGGGTAATGTCAGCGGTATCGAAGCATATCTAATGCGGCGACAGCTACGATGGTGTGGTCTTGTCTCCCGAATGTCCGATAATAAAATCGCAAAGCGCATCTTTTACTCGGAACTGCAGGACGGCAAGCGGAAACAGGGCGGCCAATTCCTGCGATGCAAAGATGCACTGAAGCGCCATATGCGGAAAGGTGACATTGACCCATCGCATTGGGAGAACTTGGCACAAGATCGGCCTAAGTGGAGGCAAACAGTGGCGGTAAGCGTGCAAGCCTTCGAAGAAAAGAAGGAGTGAGCTCGACGCTAAGCGCGAGGAGCTCAAGGCCCGACCAACAGTGGCCATCTTGTATAATTTTGTCGGTGGGGTGCTGACATGCAGCGAATGTGGTCGCACATTTGCTGCAAAAATTGGCTACGTCAGCCACCTGAGAGCTCATGAGCGACGCTCTCATTAGCCAGCGTTCAGTCGCCGTGGCCGAAATCGGCCGGATGCAATGATGATGAGTGCAGCTGCCTATACTGAGCCCGCGGTCCTGGGTTGAATTCCGGCAAGGGCAAAAATTTGTGTGATGAACTCGAATGTTTGTTCCCGGGTCATGGATGTTTTCTATGCATAATATTTACCTATAATATATTTTTTCGGTTTTTCCGACTGTCACACATTTAAATATTTTTGCACAGATTATATCGCGTTTATTTATTATTTGAGTCGCCCTGACGGCTCGGCAACTTTTCAGTTACCATTGTCAAAGGTTGACTGAGAAAAACACGATTTTTCTCTGTCAAAGTTACATTTGTGCAAACTACCCATTTTATAAATATGAATTAAAAATAAAGGTGTGCGTACATGCCAGATGGGCTTAATGTATAATTTGTAAAGATAGTTAATGTGTTTTTAAGACACATGTACCGGGAGGACATTAAATAAATACGTTTTTTTAGAAATGTTTACCAGCGGTTCACTATAGTACTAGTCTTATTACTACACGTCAGGGAGGCTCAAATAATGAATATATGCGGTATAATCCCTTTAAATTATTTAATTTAAATATATTTATCTAGCCTCTATCTCTCCCTTAAGTAAGAGGAATCTAACGCCGTCGACGCCAGATAGGTTAATATATATGAAGTTGTTTAGATTGAAAACATTCCTGTTTTTAAAGGTAACAGCTGTGAATGTTAATAAGTGAATAACACCACAAATCCTTCAGTAAGCGAAGCAAATGCTGCATAACAAAAGGGGGATTTCAGTGAAGAAGGAACCGTCGCTTAAGCCTTTTTGTATACAGACAGGAAGACGGGGAGATTAGTTTATCTTCAGTTTGCTGAGCGCTGTTCGCAGCAGCTAGTATTTCCCAAACTACCGCGGGGTTGCTAAGACGCAAATAATAACACGGAAATTATACGGTGACTTACGACTAGGGATGTTGTAGGTTTCTCTGTAATATTCTCTAATTTCCCCCTTGAGTTTCTTGCGGCGCTTATTCTAGTCAGTTTTTTTTAATTTTGTTTTATTTGTACCCGTATGAGGAATATTCAGCTCTAGGGTAGAAGACGGAAATACAGTCTCAGTTAAGGTATGTTCAATTTCAAATATTATTATTATTTTTGGTTCTGTCCAATTATTAGGTCGGTCAGTTACATTGACCACTTTCTAATTTTATGTAGTTTCAATATTACGACATTTCAAGCCAAGTCACACAATTTCAAATATTATGAAAGAGTGATAATTTTTGCTTTTTTAAACAGAAACTCCGGCCACGTAATCTATTTTCTGTGCCGTAGTCGGGTTCGCCGAGATGCCGACAATTTGGAAAAGCTCTGCCAGGTAAAATTGAAGGGAAGAGGCCTAGAGGCCGTAGCCCTAAACGATGGCCACGATGGGTAAACCAGCCCATCTAGCAACTACGGTTCGCGACTCACGTCGTATCGCCCGTCTCTTACAGTACTGCGAAGAAAGAGATAGGTAATATTTCTCGCGTGAGAAAGAGTGGCGTATCACAGTTGTGCTAGAAGTGCTGGTGTCGAAGTGTCTCGACATGCTGGTTAGTGCACAACAGGCAACCGATCGAGCTTCATGGATGGAATACTTGCTAGACGTCGGCAGACGATCCTCAGTTTATCACACGATAATAAGTGACAGAATTCGTCACTCTCGCACTCACACTTTTCAAAATGTGACAGACGCGGTGTCGCTTATTTATCGCCACGATTCCACGTCCACGCGTTACATAATGCAAAGATCTAGAGAGTTACTCCCATGTTCGAGATTCCAAATTCGTATCGTGCTGTCCCGTGCTGTTTGATACGAGACCGAGTATAGCACGAACATTGGATATCGATTTTCGGAGTAGCCCTTCTGCTTGTCACATTACGCTACGTGTACTGTGTTAGCAAAGATAAGGCGAAGCTTCCTCGACGGACAAACAGCTATCTATCCGTCTATTATATCCGTCCAGGAAATTTACAAACAAGATATAAACCGACGGGATTATTCGACATAAAAGAACGAAGGAGAAAGATAGACATTAAGTACAGCGTTACTGTATGTAAATTATTTGTCTTAGAATAATCGTATAATCTCTGTGACAAATAAGATCGCCAGTAAGGCGGTTTAAATATATGTCGTTGTTATCAATAAACGGCGGTTTTATAATCTTTACTAGATTTCCATAATACACCGTAAAGAAACAATTATGACTTGTTAATAATTTTTCCAATTACTCGCACTCACACCATTTTCAATAGCCATGCCTTGACCGCATTCTTTGAAATATTTCCTTTTATATATTAGTAATTTTCAAATTTTTGTATCGAAAGAAAATTTTGAATCGAACAGATTCGACCATCAGTTATATCATATCATAATCTTTGTATAGCTATATTCTATAGCTTTCTCTATAACTTGCCTAAACGACTTGACGTCTATTTTCTCTTATAATTGTTTGAAGTAAGAGAGCCTATTCGTATATTATAATGAAAACTTACCGAGTTTGGGCACTTAAGGATACTGGATATTCAAAGAAAATTACAGTTACTAATAAAATCAATTGTTTGACATAAACTTATTATAGACTAGCGTACGTGGCAGAAATGACTAAGTACTTGTAACGAAATACAGACAACTCCAACACTGCTACTGTCTTTTCTTATTTCTTTCTTGCCCTCTGACACCCGTGTGTCACGTAAGAGGCCTTTAACTCGAAAAACTAAATTACTTGGCTCTTAGTTGGTTCCCTAACTTTTGCGTACTTGCTTCTAGCTGGAGATCAAATAAATTGTGTGAAACTTTCCTTATTTGTTCCCGTTTTATCACAAGTTGTACGTCATTAATATAGGAATTGTGATAATAACGTCGTTTATGGTGGTAGTAAATAAGTACACATTAACGGGCTTGTAAAGACATAAAACGTCCTGTATTCAAGGCGACGCGATGTTGCCAGTTTAGCAATAGCTTTGTTTTATCACGGAAATATATATAAGAGTGAAGCTTATTTTTTTTTACCTCTCACATGCATGTCTTAGAACAAAATGGGAAGTCATTATGTGCCAGGACATGAGGACACGAAAAAACATCTCTTTTTAGGGTTCCGTAGTCAACTAGGACCCCTTATAGTTTCGCCATGTCCGTCTGTCCGTCCGCGGCTTAGCTCCGTGATCATCAGTACTAGAAAGCTGAAATTTGGTATGAGTATGTGTATGCATCACGCCGACAAAACGGTAAAATAAAAAAAATAAAAAAACTTTTTTCGGTTACCTCCCGTACTTCTAAAGTGGGGGTGATATTTTTTTTTCGTTCCAAAAATAGTGTGTGGGGTGTCATTGAATAGGTCTTTTAAAAATAATAGGGGTCTCCGAACAATATTTTTTGATAAAGTCAGCAGTTTTGTAAATATTTGCTCCGAATATAAAAAAAAAAATGGGGGGACGCAAACCACGGGTCAAAAAATTATGGAAAAATTCATGAAAATGAGGCCTTATAAGTACTTATATTAAAAATTATGTTGAATAAAATAGGTCGAGCCGTTTTTGAGTTGTTGCAAAATTAAATAATTTTCTTTAAAATGACGTAACTGCCTCGCGGTGTCCCGACACTTCGAACGTTACACATATTGGTTAACTGCCATACTATATTAAAACATTTTGCTCAATCTGGCGCGTATAATCGATAATTTCCAAAAGGTAATAAGTAATTACTGTTTCTTGGCGTTTATGACCTTTTTATAGAGCTTGAAATCTTTCTCGTAATTTTCGTCTATTGTGAAGGACGGCCAACTACGGAACCCTACATTGCGCGACGAGCGTGCCCCGACATGCTCTTGGCAGTTTTTTTTCCCACTGCCGACCACACAGACTGTGGCCGATCGTACTGATGGTTAAGAGTATCTTGCTTGACCACATTGGGAGGAAACGTGGAGTGATACAGAGTCTACCACGAGAATATGAAGACTGTTTATTTACATTAAAAAAAAATACCTACAATAACTATTTTGAAATCCCTTTGTGAGGTGAGACCCATCTGGTAAACAAATAAGTACAAAAACTGGATATGGCTTTATTCCCTCCATTTGCCGCATTACAAATCGCACGTTCAGTAAAGCAAAGGCTAATTTACACCAGTTATTACGTCACATACGCCGTTCTTCTACTACAGCTATTTCTTTGTCTAACACAGATAATTAATCCCCAGTTAGCTCATTACGCAGCAATGTTTTTAACCGGTGACAAATGGAGCCGCGAGAACGATGGATGGCCCGCCGGTATCGATTCGCTTGTTTTCTATTCTGTGGAATGGTTTAATTATATATAAGGATAAGCTATCTTTAAGAGGCATTATACATTTTAAAATGTATTTTTTCATATTATGACAAATACATTTATAATTTCAACTAACTTCTTTAAGTAAATGTTACTGTTCTCTGAGTTCTAGATGGTAACATAGGTATTTCATGCTTTCATTGCGTGCAGTCGAAAATAAGTTGAAAAAAAAAATAGTTTTCTGTGTGAGTTTTGTCAATTTCGAGTAGTTTTTGAAACAAGAATTATCAATGAAAAATTCAAACGGACTCATCCCGACCCGACTGACCTTAATTTAAATAAGTCGGAAGCGAACCTTTAATAACCTTTATTTTCAAGACCATAACGTTGTCTTATCAACACTTTCGTGAGGCATATTTAATTATTATTGTACTATGCCCCCGCGCCGTCGGCGGAGCGTTGATCAAGATCAAAATCAGTGACAAAGTTACCGCACGACTAGCAGTGCCTGATGAAGAGCTCCATACGAATTCGAAACATTTCGGGCCGTTCCTGACAATTTCACGAGAGGGTTAACCGCTTAATACAATGATGCTAACGTTGTCCTTCGTTGCTGTTGAGTATAGCGTTATAATAAAATATTAGACGTGTTTTTTTTTCCTCGAGTCTCGACTTCTCGTGTGCCTCTCTCTCTGAGAGGTAATTTCGTTTCCAAGAAATTATAAACCAGAAGTGAACAAAAAATACTGCGTAAAAATCTAAAACAATATTTACCTCTCCAGCGATATCTCTATAAACATAACTCCTATTTATTTATGATAATAATTGTCTTCTTATGGCGCTCCATTACCATTTCTATATTACGCCTTCCTACCTCTTATTTCTATAGGATTAGGTCTAAACCTGTTTACCGCGTTCGTATTCGGGTTCCGTATACAAAAGACTTCGGTAAATAAAGAAATCTCATTTCGCAATCTGATTACAGTCGCTGTAGCGCAGATTATACGTAATGTATGTATTATTATGTAATATCTTTAGGAAACGTTTATGTTTGTCATGCTCTGAAAATAGACATGTTGTACGTGGAGATTTTATATCAGACGTGGATCTCCAGCGATTGTCTTGGTTACGAAAATTGGTAACCTATCGCAACTTCGAAACATTGTTTCCCCGCTGTGTCGTTTCGCCGAATTTTCATTTGCCCGAAAGTATTTTTTCCTGAAACCCATAATATTTTCAGGATTTATTAAACATGGTTCTAAAGAACCCATTAGGTTAGGTTTCTTTTATAATTATTTTGAAATATTAATAGTTTTTGAAATGAAAATGAAAATTCGGCGAAACGTTACAGCGGGGTAACATAAATTCGACGGATTATGATAGGTAACCACGAAAATTGCCGTGAAACGTGTACGGTTATATTTAAGTTGATGGTTGAATCCAAGAACTTAATTAGATCTTAGGTGGTATTATTATTATTATGAGCCTATTATGTCCCACTGCTGGGCAAAGGCCTCCCCCTTCTTCTTCCATCTGTCGCGCTCTTGAGCTGTATCTGGCCAGTCCTTCGAAAATGAGTCCAAGTCATCTCGCCATCGCCTACGGGGTCTGCCACGTCTCCGTTTCGAGTTGTGGGGCTTCCACTCTGTGGTTTTTTTGGCCCACAATTCGTCGGGCATTCGACAGACGTGACCAGCCCAGTCCCACTTCAACTTGGCCGCCTTCCAAGCTACATCCACTATCCTGGTTTGTGAGCGCAGCGTGGTGTTCCGGATTCGATCCACTAGTTTTACACCTAATATGCTGCGCTCCATAGCTCGCTGGCAAACCCCGAGTTTGGACTTCTGACCCTCAGTCAAAGACCACGTCTGAGCACCGTAGGTGAGAACTGGAAGTATGCACATGTCCATGAGCCTACGTTTAAGAGACAGTGGTAGGTCACCTTTCATTAGATGTTTCATGGACCAATAGCTCCTCCAGGCGTTTTCAGTCCGTCTTGCGACCTCCTTTTCCTGACGCGTCTGGAAGGAGACTAATTGGCCCAAGTAGAGGTATTCATGGACATATGCAATAAGTTCTCCGTTTATCTCTACCCTACATTGTGTGCCGTTGGTCATGACCTTGGTCTTCAACATATTCATTTCCAGTCCAACCTCGAGGCTTGCATTGCTAAGATCTTGTAGCATGTGGCGTAGCTCGGTTGCGGTTGAGGAGAATAGTACAATGTCATCGGCGAAACGTAGATTGGTTAACCTCGTTCCTCCCACGACTAGTCCCTTGTCTCCCCAATGCGGCGCAAGTTTCTGAAAGACGTGCTCTAATGTGCTGGTAAAAAGTTTCGGCGATAGCGGGTCTCCCTGTTTAACTCCTCTTTGTATTTCGAAGGATGGTCCGGATGATTGGAGTTTTATGGCGGCTGTGCTGCTTTTGTAAATAGCACTTATAAGGTGTATGTAACATGGGGCTATGTTTTGGTGGTATAATGCAGAGAAGATAGAATGGTGAGATATGCTGTCAAAGGCCTTTGAGTAATCGACGAAGGCTAAATATAGGGGGAGGTTATATTCCTGGCATTTTTCGATGACTTGATTTAAGGCGTGTAGATGGTCCGTGGTGGAAAGGCCGGGGCGGAAGCCTGCTTGTTCTGGGGGTTGGTGGAGATCGAGTTTCCCTGAGATGCGGTTTTCTATTATTTTAATAAATATTTTGTAAATATGGGAGACAAGGCTGATAGGGCGATAATTACCTATATCAGCCCTGTCACCCTTTTTGTACAGCAGGATAATATTAGAGTGGCACATTTTGTCTGGAAAGGTATTTGTCTCTATAATTTTGTTGAAGAATGTGTTTATGTACGGAATAAGTGTTGCTTGTCCAACTCTTAAAGCTTCGGTTGTAACACCATCCTCACCAGCACTTTTGTTGTATTTCATTTTCTGAAGTGCTAAATATACTTCATGTTCTGTAATTGGTGGGATGGCGCTGAAACTTTCATCTCCGATTGGTAGATCATAACTACGGTGGGAGTCGGAGTAAAGGGTCTGATAATATTCTGTGGCTATAGTTGAAATCTTGTCTCGATCTCCATGTTTTGTTCCAGTCCTGTCCCTTAAGTTCGTTATCCAGCTTTGTCCTTGCGACGCACCATTTTTGGCGGCCTTGAGGGACTTGTTTTTAATCAATGCTATTTCAACCAGTTTTGTTGTATAGTTCCTAATATCAGCACGAATGCTGCGTTTTATCTTTTTATCTATTGCTCTATATTCAATACTACTTTTTGCTAGGTTTAAAGTTTGTCTATCTTCTATAAGTTTTAATGTTTTTTCTGTTAATCTTTTGTGTTTATTTTTTACTACTTTGATATTGCTACTGGCCTCTTTAATGCTATTTACTATGTGGTTGTACTGATTTTCAACAGTTTCATCATTGTACCTGTCCAAGCCGTCGAAGTGGTTCTTTAATTGTAAGTTGAATATCTCTTTATGAATTATGAGCGTTTCCCTGTCATGTTTCCGTATATTACTTTTTAAAATTAATTGTTGACGATAAATTTTGTTGTTAAAAACTAATTTGGCACGAAGTGGTCTGTGGTCGGAGCTAAACTTGATGTTGTTAATAGTTTCGACATTTTTGATTATGTGATTATTTGAGGTGATTATGTAGTCTATTTCATTTTTTGTGTGAGCATCCGGGGAGAGCCAGGTCCATCTCCGATGAAGCTTTTTGAAAAAATAAGAATTTGATATCTGTAGGTTTTGTCCAAAGGCAAACTGTACAAGGCGTGAGCCACGCGTGTTCCGGTCTCCAAGACCATAGGGCCCGACAGTTTTAACGTTGTCCAGTTTCTGCCTTTTCCCGATCTTGGCATTAAAGTCGCCAAGAACCAAATTATAAGTGGCACGGTGCTCATCGCAAGCTCTATTTAGTTGGTCATAGAAATCCTCGACTTCCTCGTCCGGATGTGTTGATGTCGGTGCGTACGTTTGTATCACGGTCAAATTTTGTTTTTCTGTTAGTCTAAATTTTAAAACGGCTATCCTGTCTGAGTATGAGATAAATTCAATGATATTGTTTTTCAATTTCTTTTTTACCAAAAAACCAACTCCATTTAATCCACCCGAAATACCACAATAGAAAAGTATTGTCTTTTCTCTTTCCACAGCATCTTGGCCCTCTCTGCGTACTTCAGAGAGACCAACGATATCCCAATTGATGACTTCAAGAGCATTTTCCAGTTCTAATAATCTTTCCTCTGTTCTTAAAGTTCTGGTATTGTATGTAAGAATATTTAATTTATATTCGGAGTCCTTATTAGCATTAGCCGAAGTCGTTTGACGGTGAGATGGCCGTTTCGCCCGGGGATTCTTCGCACCCCGAGTCCCAGATGTTCCCCACCTACCGCCGTCAGCGGAGTCACCAGGACCGCCGGGCACTAGGGGCCGTTTGTTAGCTTGCATATTCATATGAGGGGGGGTTAGACAATTAACCTGCCACGCTTGTCGAGTGCGGGTTGGCAGGTGAGCAGTGAGCCTTCTGACTCGGCTCGTGAGCGCCGCCACAGTTTATGGGCTTGCCATTTTTGCGCCGCCGTTCTAAGTCAGTAGGTGGTATATCACACTAAAATTTTAAAGGCGAAAGTTTCTGAGTGTGTTTATGTGTATGTTTGTAACTTCTTCACGCTCAAATGGCTAGACCAATTTTATAAATTTTGGTATGAAGGTAGCTGACACCCAGGATTAACACGTAGGCTACTATTTATCCCGGAAAAATGTTGTGTTCCCGTGGGATTAGCGGGTACCGCGCGGTGCAGCTAGTAAATTAATATTTATTTCAGTTATGACATTATCAGGGAAGCAAAACAATAGTATTTCAAGAGTTAGTGAAAAATAAAAAACAGAAAAATTTCGGAAAGGCAAATGTGCAATGTGGAATGAAACTCTTAATATTGATGACGCGGTTGGCGCAGTGGTTAAGCAACTGCCTACTGAGCCGACGGTCCTGGGTTCGAATCCCGGCAAGGGCAAATATTTGTGTGATGAACTCGAATATTTGTGCATGGGTCATGGATGTTATTTGTATTTAAGTACCTATGTATTTATCTATATTAAGTATGTTTATCGTCGTCTAGTGTCCATAACACAAGCCTACTAGAGCTTACTGTGGGACTAGATTGATTTGTGTGAGGTTGTCCGATATTTATTTATTTATTTAATATTAATGTACTTTCGTTATCACAAACTAATATCATCAACAGAAATCCTGGCATACCTACTTTAAGACCCCCAATTCTCCAAATACTTGTGGTCGGTTATTTTACATCGTCTGAATTTGTAGTCGATGTTACTAAGGGTGCTAATTCGAGTGTACTTTGAGATAACGCCAAATTATCGGCTTTAACAGTCATTGAACTCACATCAAACTTAATGCAGCAAGTAACGATAAGTAAGTATATCGACTATATCGCCACTTGGTAAACCTCTCCGGGATATCAGACAGATACGTTAATTAGGGCTAGGGCCTAGATGCTGATGGTCACGTCACGCCTTATATTACTTGTCGATACTTGTATCGATAATGAATAAATGATTGAAATCGATTTTCCGCCCGCGCTGGTTGAGTTAAACCACACTAAACACTTCAAGTAGTAAAAGTTGATGAATAAACAGAACAGAAACACGTGAACCATGATCGATATCTTAAATTTTCACTTCACTTGGGAATTTACTTCAGAATTCGTTGTTAGCTCAAAAATTTTAATTAGTCGAAGTATTTATTGTTTTTTTTCGTGGCTTATTTGCAATTTGCTATCCAAAGAATCGTGCGATTATCCGAGATGCATTCTGAACCTTAGCCTGGGACCTAATTCGCGAATGCCGTTTAAGAGATCGCAAAACGTCAGAACTGAAATAGATAACAGTGATATCGCCTTTGAACTGTCATTAAAATGCGATGAGCTTCAAGTGACATTTCTCATGTCAATTTTGGAAATACGAAGGCGATAATGATTGACAAAAATGCTATTCATGCATATGAATTTCTGTTTTGAATGAAACGCAACTGACTAATTTCACGCACTACACGGTCAAGTTAAAGTATGCGCCTGTTATTTATGCCGTCACATACAAAGGAAACGCTAATTAAGCGCGACCGGATTGACGAAGTTGCGATGTTCTAGGGATATCGCCACTTGTCAAGTAGGGACACGTCAAAAGTGAAGGATGGCGATGCAATGACGATCTCCATCATCTTTCTAAAATTGGTCGAATTACCCACCAGGGCTTGGTAATCGGGGCATTAATGGTATACGGACTGTTTACACGCCTATTGCATTGCAAACGCAGCATATGTACGTACATATGCTGCGACAACACCTACAACAACCACGTGGTTGTTGTAGGTGCACATACGATCAATAATATGTATGTAATTCTGGTTTGGACTGAAAATCTGCATTATATACTCCAACCGTTTGCCACATTTTTAGTTTTTAAGCGGACAAGTATCCATGCATGGTTCATAAAAAATACTTTATTTTATTTCTTCTTTTTAGATTTAGTAGGTACATACCATGTTGGTGTAAGTTGTGGCAATTAATACATTTTCTTTCTTTATTGGTCGGTCTCGCGTGTTTGCAAAAAAGATTTTCACGTATTAAATAAATAACAGAAAACCTCACTCGGATCAACCTACTCTCAAATTAAGCTCAAGAAGACTCGCGTTATGGGTACTAGGCGACGATACATACTTATATAGATAAATAAATACTTGAATACCCATGCAAAAATTTCTTGTTCGTCGCACAAATATTTGTCCTTGCCGGGATTCGAACCCAGGACCGCCGGCTTAGTAGGCAGCTGCTTTACCACTGCGCCATCCGCGTCGTCAATATTACTTATATCTTTTGCAACGATCCATCTTGAGGCTTAAAAACGTCTAATTTCCTCCGCTTAGCCACCATACGCCCCTATTGCCACAGTCCCCTATCACTGATTAATGTGCTCAGATTTACCACAGAAGACTTTCTCCACAGAATTCTGATTTTGTGAAAATGTTAACTTATAGTTCCTTGCGTGAAAAACACCATATATACGAAAGTATAACTCAAATAACTTCTTTTATCGTCATCATGCTAAAGACGTCCAATGCTGGATGTAAGCCTCATAAAATCTTGGTTTTCGTGTTTACTGTAAGATTTTCGCGTATTACTCGTACGAGTACCTATCTTCGTTGTGCAGCGATTCATCTCGCGGCTTAGAAGCGTTTAATTTCCTCCTCTAAGCCGTCATACGCGCTTCCCACTGACTAATCTGCTCAGATTTAGCACAGAAGGTGTTTCCCGACAGAGGTTTGACTTTATAAAAGTGTTAAGTTATAGTTACTTGCCTATATGGAAGTCTAACTCTAAAGATGTCCTACTAAGTGAAGGCCATTTCTATTGAACTCTACTTTGTCCGGTTTCTCGTGTGTACAAGTAGGTACTGTGAAACTTTTCGCGTATTCCTCATATATTCGTTGTGCACCAATTCATCTCGCGGCTTAGAAGCGTCCTTTTTCCTTCGCTTAGCCGCCCTACGCGCTTGCCAGTGATTAATTTGCTCAGATTTACTACAGAAGGTGCTACTCCTCATAAGTTAGACTTTGAAAAAAAACATGCGCAATATCTTAGTTGGTAGTGAAACTCAAAGCCACTTTGAGTATGTGAACTTAATGAATCCTAAGCAGATCCTACTAGAGACTAAAAACCAGTCGCGGAATTTAGTTAGACACGCTTGACGGTTAACGTTAACACACACCAAACGCAGGTCACCGGTTTGACGTGACTCGGTCAGCCTACTGTTCTGTATATTTTCTGTGAAACTGTCCTCATTCGCATCTGTCATGTGTGTTTATTGTTATTGGATAAATTTCCAATTACGTTTATACAATTGAATTGTCTCGCATTCTAATATTGGTATGTTCATTGTAAGATAGTGATATATGTATATGACTGTGTTTTCTCCTTGGTATCAACTAAATTGAAGAGAGAAGTCGACCAAACCCGATTGGTTGAAATTACAACATTCAAACATGTTTAAGAACATAGTAGTATTGATACAAAGATTAAAGCACAAAGATAAGTGTAAACGCGTAAACCTGGCGCTAGGGTGGTGGTACCGGTAATAGATACAGAGGTACCGGATTAGATTCCCGGTATTATCAGTGGTTGAATATAAAATCAAAAAACCGGCCAAGTGCTGTGCTTGTGTGTGCGAGGGTTCCGTACAAACTTTCACTTATCCCATCTTAATTGCCCTGTTTGACCTAAGTTTGCACCTGAAATGTATGGCGCCGCATACAAACGAGTTGCAAACTTAACGCAACCGAGCTCTACAAATATGATGTTTGAAAAGGACCATATTTTTTATGATTTTATTAGATTCCCTAACCCTATCATTTTGATTCCCTGAGTGAGTGTGAGTGAGAGTGTCGAAATGTACGTTTTTTGCGACATAAAAACGGCCGTATCTTTTTTTTTTTCATTTTAACGTAGAAGTTTGATTTTTTCAAAGCTTCAAGGGACCGTGGACCTGAGTATATGGTGTTAATTTCAACTCCATACCTCCACGCGTTCTCGAGATAAAGGGTCTTGACAGACAGACAGACGGACGGACAACAAAAAGTGATCCTGTAAGGGTTCCGTTTTTAACCCTAAAAATGTGGTGTACCTATCCAAAATAATGAGACATTACATGTTTCATTTTGTCTTGACCATCTCCTTGACTTGACCATGGTGCAATGATGCATTGTAAAACCTGTGGCGGTGAAGCCATTTACGAGATAGCTAATATAGCTGTAATATAATGGGAATTGTTAATGGTTGAAATTAACTCGTATTTGTGTGTGTATTGAACTTGTGCCCGACAAAATGAAACCCAACTATTTATAGTATTTTCGAAGACATGAGGTTCGACTATCATTCTTAGACGACTGTCTCCTTTAAGGTTGTCACATAGCACTAAGAGTAAGCCTTACGTGGCAGTGGGCGGGGCATTGGCAATGCCGCATTGCTCGTAGACTAGATGAAACAGAACAGTTTTTCAGTGGGGACCGCGTACCGGAAGATACAGCGTAGGGAATGTGATATTTGGAGGAAGCCATTGTCCAACATTATTATGTTTATGCATATTTTTGTTGCAATGTGATTGATTTGATAAATGTATTCTATTTGTTTCAGGTACTGCAATATCAACGTCAAACAACAACAGCGGTGTCGTATTCTCAATATTAAATTAATTATTAATATTAAACAACTGGAGGTCTAGTGAAAAATGGTACCTACCTATTAAGTCACATACTAACCACAAACAAAATGCCATAGCTCCGTTGTGAGACTTAAGTTCCTCTGTTCCTAGGTTAACCCTTAAATGCATATACAATTACGCTAATTTTATTTCTGAAATGACGTAGGTACCAAATTAGCAATGAAATCCACGTCAGTTTAAGATTTCGGGACAATGTTGGCAATGTCTTAACTCTTTCGCAACCGAGGATTTCGTAGCGCTACGCACGTAGCTGATAACATGGGGAAATATGTGTATGTAGCGAAAAGTGGCTACGAGCACAGTGCCCACGGGGCGGGCTCCCGGTGTTGAATGTGTTGACAATATTCAGATTTTGACTTGTGTCATTTCAGTATCCTCATCATCATGCATTTAAGGGTTAAATCTGACTTATACCCGTTTTTACTAGGGACACAGTTCACAGTTTATGCTCAAAAATTGCAAACTTTCCTATGCCTGCATAAATTCAGGTAAATATACACTTCACTTTTAATAGAAATAGGTCGTTTTTTTGTGTGTAATTCGATGTGATAGTATATTGTGAAAGTTAGGTGTAGAACAAAGGGAGTGGATCCGAAAAGAGTTTTTATCGTCCCACTGAGCATTGCGCTTGCGTTTAATAACATTGCGCTACTCGTTTGTTTCAGTCGTATTTTTTACCAGCGTTTGAATAACCCCTTTGACATACATATAGATTGTATGTTTACAGGATGCGTAAATAATAAACAAAAACCGGCCAAGAGCATTTCGGGCCAAGCTCAGTGTAGGGTTCCGTAGTTGCCCATCCTTCACAATAGACAATAACATAAAAGTTAAATTACGAGAAAGATTTCAAGCTCTATAAAAAGGTCGTAAACGCCAAAGTAACTGTCATTACTTATTACCTTCTGGAAGTTATCGATTATAGGCGCCAGATTGAGTGAAATGTTTTAATGCAGTATGGCACTTAACTAATATGTGTAACGTTCGAAGTATAAGAACATCGCGCGGCACTTACGTCATTTTAAAGAAAATTATGAAATTTTGCGATAACTCAAAAACGGCTGGACCGATTTTATTCAATATAGTTTTCGTTGAAAGTACTAATAAGGCCTCATTTTCATGAATTTTTCCGTAATTTTTTGACCTGTGGTTGAGAAGTTCGAGGGGGCGGGACACTATTTTTTGGATTTCCCGAGCGAATATTTACAAAACTGCTGACTTTATCAAAAAATGATGTTTGAAGACCCCTATTATTTTTTAAAGACCTATTCAACGACACCCCACGCGCTAGTGTTAGAACGAAAAAAAAATCACCCCCACTTTAGATGTACGGGAGGTACCCGAAAAAAAAAACTTTTTTTAGTTTTTATTTTACCGTTTTATTGGCGTAGTACATACATATACTCATACCAAATTTCATCTTTCTAGCACTTATGATCACGGAGCTAATCCGCGGACGGACAGACGGACAGACGGACAGACGGACATGGCGAAACTATAAGGGTTCCTAGTTGACTACGGAACCCTAAAAAGGGCGAGGGTACAGAATAAAATACTATTTCACAAACATGCAATGAAATGTAGTCATAACGTGCGTTATAAATAGGCTTCGATTTCAATGCATATGTTTGAGAACAGCCGTGAAAAGTGCAAAATACGAAGCCGGCAACTTTGTATCACTATCCCGCCTCTCTACGGTCGGCCGTCTGTATCTACTAACCCGGAAAGCCTTTCTTTCCCGGCGTCTGTAGTAAAGTATTCGCAGTCCTAACGTTTGCTGGAGAAGTAATAGGCCTCCGCCAATGATGTTTTATAAGAAGGTAAGTACGTTATACACTAACACGACAGTTGCAATATTTACTTCCCAGATCACGGTCAATGACATAAGCATAAGCATATGGCAGTCGTCATGATGTCAAAATGGCGATATATTTGAAAAATTAAATGTTTAAACCGAAAAAATCAAATGATTTCAGCTTACTCACTTGTGATTCCGTTTTCTTTTTTTGCGTAATTTGAGCAATTTCCGCCAATGAATACAAGTGATCCACGGGTTGGGGCCTCCAGGATCTGAGTGCCACCTTCAGGAGACGTGCCGTGAAAAGTGCTAACGAACTGGAACTTTATGTGCTTAACTTTAGGCGCTTAAATAAATCGATCAATCTTCAATATACACGCGAAAATCTTATTACCCGCTAAGTTTAACACTAATCTTGAACGTCGCACGTAGATGAAGCTCTAACTACATGCGAGATTCGACGCTTGTGATATTACACTGCCAGCGAAGATATTAAAGTTTAGTTTAGAGGCAACCCTATAAGAGATAAGTCCTTTTGAAAGGACTTCTCATTTGCATGCGACAATGCCTCCTCATATCTGTTGGGAGTGTGATGCCTTGTTACAATGCAAACCGATGGGATGAAAACTTTACTCTGAGGGATTGCTTGACTACCTAATACTTCGTGTTTAAATGCGACATTATTTTTTTGGTTTGTTGGTTTCTGTAATTGATCTACGTGATTATTTGCATAGAGCCATGGAAAGGGCTATGTTCTGAGTTCCCCTGTAAGATCGAAACATAAATAATGTTTTAAAGATAAAGTGCCAACTGCCAACTGACTGAGACTTACCTACCTACTTAAACAATAAATCGATCACTAAAGAAAACTGACATAAGTCGAAGACTTTCCTAAAAAAATATTGAAATCCTCAATACATACGCGAAACTCTTATTACCCGCCAAGTCTAACACTAATCCTGAACGTCGCGCGTCGACGAAACCCTAACTACATTCGAGATTCGGCGCTTGTTGATATTACACTGCCGACGAAGATATTAAAGTTTAGTTTAGAGGCAACCCTACACGAGATAAGATCTTTTAAAATTCTCATTTGCATGCAAAAATGCTTCCTCATATCTGTTAAAATGCAAACCGATGCGATGAAAACTTTACACTGAGGGATAGCTTGACTAATACTTCATGTTTAAATGCGACAGTGTGATATATAGGTTTATCTACTCTACAACATGACATGTTCAAATACTGTAGATAAATACCTACACTACTATGCAGCGGCGGCAGGCCATAGAGCACAATCAGTGATGTTATTAATGATTTGGTGACCTCGCGTGCTCCGTCGCCGCCGCATTTATTCCTCCGTGGGAGTTACTAGTAATCACTAGTAATGATGAATATGTGTGTACTGTAGATAAAGTAGTTAGGACAAGCAACTAATTAGGCCTTAGAATACGATTGTGATTTCGCTCGTGTGATCCCATTATGAAACGTGCCGAAGGCGAGAGTGAAATTACAGTTTCGTGCACTATTTTATCTACACACATACCTATTAATCACATATCATAGACCTCTTATTATGTAACAGGTACGGAAACTACTATTGTTGGTTTCTGTAACTAACCGTCGTGGTTATTTGCATAGAGATAGACAATATGCAGACAGATCTAGACTATGTGATGGTTGCATTTATCTCTTGATAAGTAAATGTTAATTTTCATTTTCGTAGTCAGATGCTTGTCAAAAAGCGAGTGGTGCGTCATTTATCCATGACAGTATGTCAGTGTCAGTACGGCTGAATCTACTAAGCCTAACTATGGTTTAACATCAATTCGGTTCAACCCTTAATTTGACACATTGTGACATAATATAGGTTGATAAGATAAGTTCAAGTCTCGTTTAGGTTAAATTGGGCAAACAATTATCATAAAAAAATATATAGAAAAAGATGGTCAGAGTTTATACATCCTGGGGTCACGTGAATTATAAGTGTCAAAGCATCTCTCACTTACAGTTGCTTCTTGTCAAAACGTGACGGATGCTTTGTCACTTATTTATTGCGTGATAAAAGCAAGCTATCACAGGGCCGCTTGTGTACATTGTCAAATTTGTTAAGATTATTGCATTTTTCACGCTATAGCTAAATTGTGAATAAAAAAAGGTCATTTACACGACCGTCACAAACCCGCGGAACATTCACTTAGCGTAGAGTTCTAAAATTTGCATACTTATACAATCTTTCACATCTGTTCAGCGTCGTTGCTAGTTACCCAAAGAAGTGATTGAATTAAACATCCTATTCCGTAGACGTTATACGTCAAGATATGTATATTAGGTAGAATAGAATAGAATAGATTTTTTTATTACCACAATCATACATTTAACATTTAGTTATACACAATGATAAGATAAGCATGTCTCGTCAATTATTACATAAGTTATAATATGACACTTACATTTGTTCAATTCATCACTTACATTTGGTCAAAAAAATGGCCAAAAAGCTCCGAGAATATAAAATCGGTGGACTATCCGTAATACAATGTTATTAAATTATTATTATTAATCTACTTCATTAATTTCAATGTCAAATTTCACATAATCATGATTCATATATTCCCAGATATTGTTGGATGTGGCTTCGTTCACGCTGTGATAGCGATGGGAATGGGAACTTTCGCTGAATCGCTGTTTCGAGTAGTCGAAATTGTTTGGTGAATTGCTTAGTCGATTTTCTTCGCCTAGTTTGCGTTTCCGTGAAGTAGTTTTTAGATATTTACACAATATTTATTTCTCATCTATATCTAAAATTCAAAGTCAAAATGTTTATTTTGTATACTTACAAACAAGGGCACTTTTACATTGTTGAATCTGAATCTATCGGCATTTCACAAAGGAGACCGCTGTTGAGAAGAAAGCTGAAAGAAACTCACGTATTTTTTTTCGTAAATTGTACTTAAATCTATTGCAATTATATTATAACTAGCGGCCGCCCGCGACTTCGTCCGCGTAGATTTTTAATGATGACAAAGATATTAAAATAGGTGTAAGGAATTTTATTCTTAGTTAATTCACCCCCTTAGGGGCAGAATTTTTAAAACAGTGAAATTACTTTTTTTGTATTTGATTAAGTAAGCTTTCCACAAAGTTTAAAGTCTCTAGTTCAAAAAATAAAGTTGCTCCCATAAAAACATTGCACCCCTATTTAACCTCTTAAAGGGTGGAATTTTCTAAAACGCTGAAAGTACTTTTTGTGTTTTTAATAAGTAATCTTTCTACGAAGTTTCAAGTCTTTTGCTCAAAAAAAAGTTCCCCCATACAAACTTTGCACCCCTATTTCACCCCCTTAGGGGCAGATTTTTTTAAAACGCTGAAATAACTTTTTTGTATTTGATTTAGTAATCTTTCTACAGTTTCAAGTCTCTAGCTCAAAAAAAAAGTTTCCCTCATACAAACTTTGTACCCCTATTTAACCCTCTTAGGGGAGGTATTTTCCAAAATCCCTTCTTATCCCTAGCCCACGTTATAAAAGTAACCTACTGTGCAAAAATCAACTCTCTAACATTAGTAGTTTCGGCTGTGCGTTGATGAGTCAGTCAGGACTTCTTCTTTTATATATGTATATAGACTAGGTACCTAATTGATGAAATATTAAATCAGAATTTAATATTTGACATATTTATTTATATTTTGTTATAGAGGCCATACAATATCCGTCGGCATTTTATCTTGTGACAGACAGACAAATTTGATAGTCTCCACCTTCACTGTAATATTAAGGTTCCGTTGTTATCTTTTGAATACGGAACCCGATAAATTGCGACGGCACTCTAGGTGCCTCTCTAGAGAACTAGGAGGACTAGCTATTTCTGTATTTTCAATCCCACCCAAGTTTAAACCGTAACCAGTTGGAGGCAGTTTGCTGCCAGCGGAGGCGATAAAGTTTCATCTGTAGATTTATCTTGTTGCGAACTCATAGTCGGTGCGATTACATTTGCATTGATATTTAGAATTAAATGTAATAATATTCTACAAGCATCCGTAAACAGAAGGATGTGATTACAATATCCGACGTTGGTTTGTATGTGTGCATGTATTTGTATAAATGAATGTTATATGTGTGAGGTTTTAATAAAAAAAACAGCAGCGATGTTATGTTATAAATAAACTATGATTTCAAACCTACTTCTACGTTTTTTGTTTAGAGACAAATGTCTTCAATAAATATCTTCTATTACAAGCACCAAAAGTACTCGGGACTCTCCAACTACTTGTTCGTTCCACTTGCGGTGGAGACGTCCGGAGTTTGGTGTGCGGAGGGGAAAACCTTTTTAATGGAGCTGGGGCGGCGCTTGGCACAAGCAGGTCTCGATCCTCGTTCCGGGTCCTTCTTGATGCAAAGGTTGTCTATCGCTATTCAACGTGGCAACGCGGCGAGCGTGATGGGCACCTTTGCTTCAGGAGGAACGCGGGACGGTTTTTAGCCTAGCTCTCTTTTTTCTTATTAGGTTATATGTATTTTTTTTTTTTTTATTACATTGTAGTCGATTGTCAGTAACTTTTTTTTTTATGAGATTTGAAGCATACGTAATCGTAAAATCTACATTTTGTGACTCAATTTCCCATTATTTGTGAGAAACTACTGAATTTTCCTTTAAATAAAACGAGCACTTGTTGTATATCAACAATTTGCCAGTTGCCGTTGTCAAGGGTTGACTGAGAAATACCCAATTTTCATTGATTACCTATCCGTACTATCCATACTAATATTATAAATGTGAAAGTGTGTCTGTCTGTCTCTTACCTCTTCACGCTTAAACCGCTGAATCGATTTTGATGAAATTTTGCATGGAGATAGTTTAAGATCCGAGGAAGGACATAGGATAGTTTTGCATCCTGGAAATTATCCCTAAAAGATTGAAAGTGAGTAAGTAATTCATGATGACATTGATGACCCTGTAGGAAATGTAATGATCAGACCAAAAGCACAATTGCTCTTATATTTGCTTAGGCGCTTTTAAGAATCCATTTTATTAATTAAGGTGATTAGGTGGATATCTATCGTGTTGTACGAGGTTGCTTCCATACTTCCAAGTTCCACGCGGACGTAGTCGCGGGCAAAAGCTAGTTGTATATAAAGTTATCTGCCATCGTTTCACTAAAAGGCCTGCTGAAGAGAAATAAACGCCGACAAAATTCCCAAACCGCCTTATTTGCTAAGTTATCCCACCTATACTTACAGGTTCTTATTAAGAATCCACAATTTGCTGGGAAACTGGATGTTTTTTGGAGGCAAACGAGCAAACGGATCGCCTGATGGAAAGCGATTACCGTCGCCCACAGACACCTGCAACACCAGAGGAGTTACAAGTGCGTTGCCGCCCTTTCAGTTGGGATGAATTGCTGTCTAAATTGGGATCGACGGACGAAGCGGAGCTTGTTCTTGTTAATATTAGAATTAATGCCATCATACTAAGAGAGGAAAGTTAAACAGAGGTGTCCTTTGTTTACAAACTTTCACCTGTCCTGAACTCCTGGTATATACATATTGTTATTCTTCCAAGTCGAATGTGATCTTCTTCCCGCCTTTCAATTGAAATTCTGCAACTTATATTTAAATCGGATGACGATTAGACATAGAGCTGGTCTAATTATTCACAATAAAATCTTGAGTATTTTTTTTAATAACCACTATTTTTCGAGTTATTATCTTTCTCTTGACTTCACATTCTTTGGCTATAAATATACTCGATTCCATTCCACCGAAGTCACGCTTCCCACTTTATCTGAATACCTTCATATTTGCAATACAACTTGCAAGTGCACCGTTAATTTGCCTATTCACCAACAATCTAACCATTCAAAGTATAAACGGGCTGATTTGATTGAGCTTCGAAGGTCATTTGAATTGCGATCACGCAAGGAACTTGCATTTAAGTTAGTTGCTGAAACTGACTAAGCTCATAGTGCTACACTGTCGCAAGATGTTTGGATTGAAGTTACTCAATTTGAGTCCCAGTTGTGGACTAAAGTTGTGTCCAGGGGCGTGTCCATTCGGGTAGCATTATGCTTCTATTAGCTATACACATGGCTGCAGCGCCACCTAAACGAGAAACTAGCTAGGGAACTGTCTATACTATAGAGTCTTTGTACGTATATTGAGTGTCCTTAGTCGGATAAAACCTTAAACCCCATTTTTGTATTTAGTCAGCTCAGAGCAATGAAGATAAAGCTAATTTATTGACAAAAAGAATAAAGAGTAATATTTATATTTTGTAACATATTCATTCGTTCCTAACTATTAAGTGCACATAGTTTTTCACACTATCATCATCATCATTGGCCTCTTGCATCTATATAAAAATATCTTAGCAGCGTCCATAAAAGTGTGGTACTTACGAACGTGACTCGATAGCCCGATTCGAGAGCGACGGGCTTTCACACTATACAAGACTCCAAAAACAAATGCTACCCGATTTCAAAGATCTGTTAAAAAAAATTGTCATTAATTTCTGACGGCTAACCGACAGCCCAGGACGAATTGCAATTTGTTTCTAGTGTCTGTAATTTAAAGCGGCTGCCTTTTCGCCCGCTTACAGAGCGTCGGTTGCACAAGAAGGCCAGGCATCCAAAATTTATTATATAAACATTGGCTGCTTCGACGTGCTCCCCACAGTCAAGTTGGCTCAGTTCTTGTTGCACAGGGCACTTCGGGAGTTCAAATACCGCGAGCCATCCTGGCTGCCTGTATACTGCAACTACGCGTCATGGCTCTGAAGCTGAATATATGACGTCACAACCGCAGCCTTAAATACTTCCCAGATTAAAAAGGGGGTATCTCTCCCAATCTCCATGTCGCTTACACCCTTCTGTGCATAGTCCTGAGTGACAATCCCAGTTCGCCCACCCGTGTGTGTTCACAACTTCGCTCATTACTTTAGCGGCGTATTTACCTTCGCAATAGCCGATGGCGAACGCTAGGCCACTGGTTCTTAAAGTGTGCTTCGAGTGTTTGTTTCGCTTCACTTTCTTAGACAGCGTTTAACAGCGTTTTTTTCTTCATTCCTCTAAGAAAGTATTTTGCGTTGAAAGTATATATTTTTTATTATTAATCCCGAAGGCATTCCCGTGTCTGATCCTACCTATATTTAGATCATAATTAAAATGACTATCTTTTACGTACTAATCGTGAAAAAAGAATGACTTGCGCGAATAAAAAGCTCGGAGAAACACCCGCCTGGGTGTCTACCTCAATAGGTTTAATAGTAGCAAGACAACTGCGCGTCGCCAACACACATGTACTCGTAGTGTATTTCTCTCGCGGCTGCTACGGTAGAACCTCAATTATTTGAACCCTTACGATCGATGACTTTGTTTATACGAATTATCCTAACGTTCGTCAATTAAGAAAAAATATCGATAAAGTATACCTAATTTAAATGTTTACAGATGAAGCGAAAATTGAGACGATGGTGCCGTCGATAAAGTCTAAATCTTTACGGTAGATGGCGCTACGATGCCACCATAAGGCATGTCGAAGCAACTGGTTGAAAAATTAAATGGCTCCGACATCTGATTCGGTGGTCCAATTGGGAGGACGCCAGTGTTGGCCCGGAAAGCCGTTGGAAACGCAGGTTCGAATCCTGTCCGAATCATTAAATTTCTCAATTTTCGCTTCATTTGTAAACATTTAGTTTACGTTAGCAGACGTTACTGCTTTAATAAAAAATATACCTAATTTACTTGAGCGAAATAAAACACATTATTTAAAACCTTTTAGAATAAGTAGATACTTATCTTTGGTTTAATTGTATGTTGTAAATTGCCGTACAATACTAAAGACGAAAAAAAAAAGGATTTATTGAATTTTTGTTTTGGCTCCTCGAAAGCTTGGGAACCGCTGTGCTACTTAGACCGTTCGGTTGAATACCGCATTGCTCAAAAGGACGTAACAGCCGTATTTTTACCTTTATGTTACGTCTTTGTTCCAAGGAAGCTACGATCTAAAGGATAACGCCAAGCCAGTAACTATCTTCAACGTTCATACATATTTACAGGGATTTTCTCGAAATGTAAAAGATACCTGTGGAACGTCTGGGGAACAATTTGGCCAAATTAGGTATTTTAGTCACCCAAGCTCATTCAGGTGGGTTTGTATGAGAAGATTTTATTTCACTAGGAGCAGTTCAAGAATTTATTTCTATAGATGTAGGTAAGATTTGTTAATAAGGTCTCTTAAAATTGAAGGAAGGAGAGGAAGAGGAAGGCCGGGGATTAGCTATTTGGACCAGATCAAGAAAAAGGCAGACGTCGGGTCGTATCGGGAAGTCAAAGAACTGGCGTTAAGTAGAACGGACTGGAGAGAACTGCACCGACAAGAGTAAAACTCTTAAATAATAATAATAATAAGTATAGCAAGATTAAAAAAAAGTGCAAACGGCAGAAGCAAGCAATATGACGAATTTTACTATATCTCCTATAAAATATACGCTACGCAATCCTTTAATGTAAAAGACTTGGTTATGTAAACGTCCAATGGTAAAGTCTGCTACTACATTATGTAAGTAAATGCAGCTCGGACGTCCGCCGCCTGTCCCGCATTATTTGCATATCTCCGCAGACTTGCGCAAACATATCGCGTGATAAAAGCAATCTGTCATTTGCTTTTATCAAGCGATAAGTAAGTGACAAAGTATCCGTCACGTTTTGACAAAGCGCGTGTGACTGACAGATGCTGTGTCACTTATTTATTACGTGATAAACGCGACCATCATAGGCCCGCTGTAAGGCTAGAACAGTTTGCCGCGACTTTACTGAACATCCCTGTCTTACTCGCACGGTATTGGAAGGAAAGTAACAGGTAGTACAAGTTGCATGTCACAGTTATGCTAGACGGGCTGGACTTCTGATGGAGTATTAGTGGTTTATAGTGGTTTAATAAGCCACGAGTATTGAATCTTTATCATTTTTCTATCTATCTATCAGCCACAGACGTCCACTTCTGAACATAGGCCTCCCCCATGACTCGCCACAAAGTGCGATCCCGTGCAGACCGCATCCATTGATTCCCCGCTACCCTCACGAGGTCATCCATCCATCTAGTCGGGGGTCGACCCTCGCTGCGCTTTTCAATACGTGGCATCTTTTATATACAAACATCCAATGTTAAGTGTGCTTATTTAATCTACAGTGGCGTAGCGTGGAAAAAAGTCTTTGGGCAAGCCGGGACACTGCCATAATGAGGCAACATTTTGTAAAATGGACAAGCTGGTATAAACGCCACTACTCGTCTAGCACAACTATGCTTAGCGACTCTTGTCGCGCGACATAGCGCTACCCAACACACATCACATTCCTGCACAGACAGAGTCAGGCAATTTTCTCGCGCGAGAAATAGTCGCTTGTGACAGTTGTGCTAGAGGTACTGTTGTGCTACCTTATGTTGGTCCGCCCCGGCTTGTGCCACATTTTCTGCATACCTGGACTGGACATCGGCCTCTGACTGGAAATTAGTGGAAGTGTGACATTATATTATATTTTATGTGAGACGCTGAAACTGAACTGTTGAAAGATAGCACAAAGAAAAAACTAAATGCGTAACAAGTTGGAAAAGGCCGAAAAACGAACCTAGTGCTTCTGGACCGAAAATAACGAATTGCCAAATCTTTTACATTACAAACGTCCTCTGGCCAGTGCGCTAATATATTATGTAAGTAAATTCAGGAAGGCTTGTCGGGAACTATTTGCATATCTGGACATGGGGCCCTAGGGAATGTCGCTCAAGCCGCTAATCAGTTCGGGTGTTCGGCCGTAGGTAGTTCGCCGTATTTTGGAACGTACTTGATAGTGCTGGCAACTCAGCATACTATCAGAAAGATTGCCTCTATAACATCGATGTGTTTCAATACTAAAATATATTGATATCCAATACCTAGTGCTTTTAATGTTAAAAGTACTTACGAGTAGTTAGTCGCATAGTTAAGTATTAATGTTGAATTCCTGCTGGGATCCCGTATAAGTAACATTTTGTGTTAAAAGGACACCTACTCTAGAACCTATTGATCATTTAGTTATATTTTCGAGTTAAAAACGTTATCAACCCATCAACCCAAATGGGTCAGAAGGGAGAATTCATATTTAAACTATAAGAGATAGTGAAATCTAGGAACCATGGCGGCATGGCGTCGATTTTAGATAAACAAAATTACGATCGCTTCTTTTGTGTGACGAAAGTTGTTGTTGTTGTATTTTGTAAGTCCATGTATTTTGAAAATTACTCATGTATCAAAAACATTGAATATAGTTTCTAAAAAAACATTTCCCTATCTCTTATAGTTTTAGTTTCTACTGACCCATTTGGATTGATAAAAACTTTGATTTTAATAAAATAAAAAAGAAATACTGCTTAGGTAAAGATGATCAGGGATCTTACGCATCCAACATGTCTTTAAATGGAACTGAAATTGACATATCTGATCCATTAGAAAAAGGTCTTAAGCGATTGCAAGTATTGAGACCGTTAATCTCTTCTTCAGCAAGACAGCTGATATTAGGCGGTTGTCACACTGCCGCCGCGACTCGTTGCGAGACGCGGAGCTACGGACTCGCATGCAGAGACAACGCACCAACGTCCGAGTTTTCTCAGCATCTCCGTCCGGAGCTGCGATGCACGACGTCCCGCGTTACTTCCGTCTCGCGTTCATTTCACATTCGAACGTTAAGGTGAAAACAGTTCCTATTTGTCGATAAAATGGAAACGGAACTTATTCAGAACGCTGCGGTGATACTTTCAGCTTGGTTTTTGTACAATCGAGTCATAAATTCTGGGTACATTCCTATTTACAAACCAGACCGATAAATGGGTCTTTTGCTAGAGATTACGAAGATTTAAGGCAACGCGAAGAAACATTTTTTAATTACACCCGCATGTCATTTGATTATTTGCTAAGCAAAATTGGAGAGATTATTACTGGCGCGGACACAAATCGACGTTCTATTAATTTACAGCCGAAGAAAAGCTTAAGCTTAGCTTACACTCAAGTACTTAAGTAATAATCTACTATGTACTTCAATCTTCAATTATACTTTTATAAGAATTCCCTATATTTTGATTATGATTAAAACCGATACTTAGTATAAAACTAAATAAATTTGGAAATAAATAAAAACAATATTTCGAATAAGTAACTCGGCCTTTAATATTTTTAATAACTATTCACTAATTGAGCATAAATCACAGATCATATAATTACTCTAAATACTTAATAAAATATTTGTTTACAAATTACTATAATCTTGTTTTATACTTTCTTAAATACGACCTTCTTGCACTAAAATCCGTATGGCACTGCGGAGGTGCGGAGCTCGGTGTGGTGTGACATACCCTGCGGCACGCATCGCATCTCCGTCCGAGCGCGCGAGTCGTCGTGTGTCTCGCTACTCCGCGCGTCGAGGCGGAGCCAGTGTGTCGTACCATGCGATTTTTCTATACAAAATCAAGATTCTACATACAAAGTTAAAAAACGCATCAACGGACGACGCTGCGAGATGCGGAGCAGTGTGACAACCGCCTAAGCGGATGTAGCGATACCCAGCGTTGTAGCCTTTTGAGTGTCTTCCAATCCCACGATTTTGCGCTCCATTAGAGTGAAATCGAGTCGTTTAACGGCTCCAAATTCAGTGTAAGCAGCCCATTTGGGTCTGTAGCAATTATAGTTAAACGTAATGGGCTAACAGCTGCATTCAATACGAAACAACACTCAAAAGGATATCATTGTTTGTGGACTTGCAGGCATCATAGTAAACTAAGCGATATAGGGGAGGCCGAGGGGAACTATTACTACTAAGGAACCGAAAACAATTTTAATTTTAATTTTATTAATTTGAATAATAGTAAAAATGTGAAATACGTTTAGATATTAATTATACCTTTTTTAGAAAGAAAATATTTGCTTCTTTCCATTTGTCATACATATTTCGGCGGTAAAGTGTGAAGTTTTTGAGAGAACTAACCTTTTAGCAGAAAAATAAAATTAAGTAATTATTACATACGTTAGTATTTGGTGACAGATTTTGCTGAATTTATATGTCATATATGGTCATATCGCTTTTGTATGTTTGAAACCTAACTAAACTAAACCGGACTAAAATTTGTTAGGCAACCCATATGTAATATATTTATTGACATATTAAATTAAATATACATTTCATCAAATAAACATCTCGGTGAAGGTCATTTTATATCGGGATCTTAGACTATAAGGTTCGCAGGTTCGAGTCCTGCTTACATTGTAATAGATCACATTCCATTCTTTCAAAATTTACCTTTGTGTCAATATTTATGATTAACTGATAGGTATTAAAGTCTATACACAACTTGACATGCAACTGAACATAAAAGTCTGACAACCCTCGTGTTTTTTAGGGTTCCGTAGTCAACTAGGAACCCTTATAGTTTCGCCATGTCCGTCTGTCCGTCTGTCCGTCTGTCCGTCTGTCCGTCCGTCCGCGGCTTAGCTCCGTGATCATTAGTACTAGAAAGCTGAAATTTGGTATGAGTATGTGTATGTATCACGCCGACAAAACGGTAAAATAAAAACTAAAAAAAAAATTTTTTTTCGGGTACCTCTCGAACACCTAAAGTGGGGGTGATTTTTTTTTTTCGTTTCAACCCTAGTGTGTGGGGTGTCGTTGAATAGGTCTCTTGAAAATAATAGGGGTTTTCAAACATTACTTTTTGATAAAGTCAGTAGTTTTGTAAATATTCGCTCCGAAAATAAAAAAAATTGTGTCCCCCCCCCTCTAACTTTTGAACCACAAGTCAAAAAAATATGGAAAAATTCATGTTAATGCGGCCTTATAAGTACTTTCAATGAAAACTATATTGAACAAAATCGGTCAAGCCGTTTTTGAGTTATCGCCAAATTTCATATTTTTTCTTTAAAAGGTCGTAAGTTGACTTCCAGAAGGTAATAAGTGATTACAGTTTCTAGGGCGTTTACGACCTTTTTATAGAGCTTAAAATCTGTCTTAACTTAAACCTCGGGCTTAAAACAGCAGTTTATTGTGAAGGATGAGCAACTACGGAACCCTACACTGAGCGTGGCCCGACATGCTCTTGGCCGGTTTTGTAGTTTATGTGTGAACGCTCAGATGCGGGGTATCGTGCAACGCTGTAGTTTCGCTGAATCGCGGCTTAAACTTACGTTTCCTTTATTCAGTTTGACTCATAAACTGGACGTTAACCGCGGCTCTTGCGAAAATATAACTTAGCTGAACCGAAGAACAGAATAAATAAAGTATTTGGGCCATTTTTTCTAAAGTTGTACACCCCAGTTTCTTTTTCTTTCTATATTTTGGGTTTTTCTACCCAGAATCGAGCTCTTTCGATCTAATTAGGAGAAAAAAACTGTCCCAATGTTTTTCCTTCCATTCCGTTACCATTTCCATATAACCTACTACAGCGGTAACGGAATGGAAAAACAAAAAATGTATGAATATTTTGGGACAGTTTTTTTTCTCCTAATTAGATCGAAAGAGCTCGTGATTCTGAGTAGAAAATAGGTACCTACCCAAAATATCAAAAACTAAAAAAAAAAAGTGGGGTGTACAACGTTTAGAAAGAATGACCTATTTAACTTGTGTTTCTGTGAGCTTGTTTTGAAATGGTTGAAATTTGTAATTGTTTACGTTTTTAACCCACATTATCTCCGCCATTTAGAAACTTTTCGGAAAATTTAATCGACGAAAAAACTTAACGAACCTACTCACATAATTTCATGAGAATCAGTAGAGAAATGCGACCTCGAGAACAGCCGGAAATCCGGACATACGAAAGTATTTTAGGCCAAGCTGAAACGAAGACGTTTCGCTCGCTCGATCAATAAGCGATTGCCTAACTGATATTATTTTATACTATTACAATAATCTAAAATTGTACTAAAAGTCAGTTATCTGTATCAGTCTTATCTTGTTCGTTTCGTATAGCCATGGGTTACCGCGTTATCTTTCCGTCAGATTATTTTTGTTTGCACATCATGCCAAAACAACTGGATGGACTTTAATCAAAAAGGGATAGTGGGACATCTAAAGATGGCTATAAGATACCTACTTTATGATACGGTAAAAAAGAAACAGTACGCGGACGGAATTGCGAGCACAATTCGTTTCTAATAAAAATAAGCACCAGGCACTTATCGCACGCAGAATAATAACATTTGCATACAAAATAATTTTTAAATCGAAAACCAACCGCCAACTTTCCGCGTACAGTCGAAACAACAACAAAATATAAATCCAGCAAAACATTAGCCTTAATCCATACTCGGTGAAATCTGCGAGGCAGTGAAACTGCTAAGCGAGGGTTAAAAATCGCAGCACTTTCCGCGAGTGTTGCCAGCTCCGGCATACAGTTGGAAAAATGTACATGAGGTTTTTTAGCTACATTGTTTATGGCAATAGACAGAAAGTTCACCTTCTTATGACGATTGATGCCACATCCAGATTTTTGTAATCCTGATAAAAATATAAGTACGAGGCGTTTTAAGTAATAAATAGGTTATTACATTTCTCATCATCATATCAGTCTATAGACGTCCACTGACAAAGGTCTCTCCAAAGTTCCCCACAATGATCGGTCGTGCGCCGTCCTTCCAGTCATCCAGTTGCTTCCCGTGATTATAACCAAGTCGTTCAAAAATTATAGGTATTATTAGAAATAGCATCACATTTTGTGTCCTAGGGATAATTATTCGCCGACCGAGGTGTAGTCGCTTGCATCCGTCAGTGTTTTAAAGTAACCCGTAGAAAACAGTTGGAGGCAGTTATTATATATATGTTATATCATTACAGTCCGTAAGCTGTCAGTTTGGGATTCGGGCTTAAGTGCAAACTGAGTTCTTATCTGGATTGCGTATAAGCGAGCGAGACAGGTGTGAAACTCGAATCACATTTTCAGGCCTCAGCTCACACATTGTACGTCTCATGTCGACGCGCGTTGCGGTTCCTAAGAACCACGTTAGCTAAAAAAACTGCATAAATCGAGCAAAAGTGAGATATTAGCAACACTCCCCTCGCGTGTTGTGCTGCGTCCGCTCGTGATAAATCGCTGCCTCGCTCATTTACTCGCTTCGCCTATATTTGCTGGGAACAGTAGGTACAGACAACTATTATGCTCGTATTTTATTTTTAATACACTTTCCAAAAGGCTGCTCTTCACGGACACACTCCAAGCATGTTAATATCTAGCAAACTAATTTTTTGTTGTAAAACTCAAGGTTGTCCGGCGGTCCGTTGTGACTGGTTGTGCGACGTATTTAGTCGCTTGCACTTCGTAATTTGTTTATAGCAACCCGTAGAAAAAAAAATGGTTACGGTTACGTCTTTTACCGTCGCGCGTTGCTGTTGCTAAGAACCAAAAGCTCACTGTTAGCTTAAAAACCTGCATAAATCGAGCAAAAGTGCGACATTGGCAACACTCGGCCCGCGTGTTTGTGCTGCGTCCGCTCGTGATAAATCGCTGCTTCGTTCATTTACTCTCTTCGCCTATATTTGCTGGGAATATTATTTCGCTGATTTTTCTAGCGTCTAACGGACGTTAAATAACGTTTGAATAGAGAAGTTGAATGGAATGGCTATAAAAGTTGCTTAGCCTTGCGGCTTATTGGTGGAGCAATTCGGGATTACTAAACACTAGAGTTTCGGAATAGATATTTATATGGCGTGAATTTTTTCACCATTATTTTTTTGTTATTGTTTGTTAATCAGAAACAGTTATCTGTCCTGTCTGTCACAGCTGTGTGAGTTGAGTCGCATGTCACAGTTGTTCTAGAGGAGCTGGATTGTCATAAAACAAATTTAATAGTCGTTCCGTGTGCTCGTTTACCTATTATAAAAGAAAAATAAAACGATTAGTTTTACTGGAAAAAGTTTACAAAAATTCTGTAAAGTATATATTTTCAGAATAATGACTCTTAATCAATAATTATAGCAAATAAAAACCTCTGAAACATAAAGCAGTAAACAATTTCCTAGCCATCCGAAAAAGGGCTAGCACTTATCAGTCTCCACGGGCGCCATAAATCCGGCGGCCGTGCTGAAAAAACCAGAGACTCAATATTTATGTGGACGTACGTTCCCAGATTGGATTTGTTTATCCATCAGACGAATAACGGGAATGTCGTGTTCAATGTGTAAAAACGACATTGGCGCCTCACTTGGCAGAATTTGCTGGAATTTTAGGGCAAGGTAAGTCGTCTGAATCAATTGTGGAATGGAGGGAATACTTATTTTTCAATTCTTAGCGAACAACTCGACAAGATAGAAATACAACCACACATAATATGTACACAGATTACAATAGAGGCCAAAGATTATCAGGCAGAAATCGCTCCATAGCTAGAGCGATTTCTGCCTGATAATCTTTGGCAGGTTGACTTCGTTTTGTTGGTTCAAGTGTGTCTGTATGTGCTATATTTTATATGTTGTGTCCCCAGAGCTCCGTCAGTATAGGATTCCTTATTGTTGAGTGACCGTTTTTAGTGTCCATCGATAAAAGAAATATAACACCAATTTCCTAGCCAACTAAAAAAAGGGCTAGCACTTATCAGACTCCACGGGCCCCATAAATCCGGCGGCCGTGCTGAATAAACCAGAGATTTAATATTTATGTGGACGTACCTATTCCCAGATTGGATTTGTTTTTCCATCAGACGGATAACGGGAATGCCGTGTTCGGGTAAAAACGACATTGACGTTTCACTTGGTGACATTTTAGAGCAAGGAACGCCGTCCGAATCAATTATGGAGTGGAAGAGAATAATCTTTATTGCACTACTCGATAAGAAAGCTTTGTCTTATCGCTAAAGGATGATTAAGTTCCAGACAGTAAATAGTTGGGTGAATGAGTTATGTTTTTTATGATGTTACCTCCAAACTCCGTCTGAATAGGATTTATTTCTGTTGAAGTTGTTTAAAATGTAAAATTTTCTTTATTCTCTCATTAAGCCGAAACGGCTGGACGGATTTTAACTTTTAACCAATCTTAGTACAGCGTACAGATGGTTATAGGATACCCGACTACTTATGGTAAAATAAAAAAAAAACACGCGAACTAGTTCTTATTAAAATTAACCCCTTATTGCATACGAAGCCTTATATTATTATAAGGATATTAATAATTTCGACCTTATAGACACGAGTTCAAATTCGAAATTGTATATGCGGTAACGGGTTAAGATCTGATAGGATCCATAAATGAATTTATGGAACTCTTTAATTGATATATACCTAGTGGCATGTATTTAAAAAAAATATATTTTAAAACATCGCTAGGCCTTGATTATGATTTACAAGTTGTGGTCATTGTGGCTAGTCGCTCACTTTAGACGGATGTGACTCAGCAAACCAAATTTAGACTTCAATATCCGATCGCTGTGCCAGACTGACTGTTAATTGACTTCACTAGAAAAGTATTACGGGTTCCTTGGACAGCCCACTGGACAAATGTATGAATTCTTCAAAAAGTGGGAGTCACCGTTAGGCTGTCGATGATCTTTCTCCGCAGGACCTTCGAATTCTTCGGTCGCCTAGCTAGAAAAAGAAAAACGACACCCTTGAAGTGCTCCTGGTGACAGGGAATGTACAGGGAAGATGATGAGGAAGAAGCCCCATGCGCTGGACAGACCAGATCCGCGATAGCACTAAATAGAAAGTCGACGAGTCATTACACAACGCCGAAGACCGCAATAAGTGAAAACCGATCGTCCACAAAGTAATTCGAGGAGGTCACGACCTTCAAGGAGGAACACGACACAAGGAGGAGGAGAAAACGACAAAGTGAAACGGGACATTTGATTAAAAATTCAGTATCCGTTACCTACTTAAAAAGTCGTCCTCAAATATGCTCATTTATACTTTTCTATTTATTCCGTTTGAGTAAGAGTTCAAAATTTTTATTATGTTAATAATGACCTTTTTAAACTGAACATTAACTAGGTACTCTCTGGAACTGCAGAATGCCAAGGAATGAAACATTTTATATACGAGTCCTGGCTATTAGCTTTAACTAATTTCACTTAAATAATTTTCTACGAGACTCGAACTGGCTACCTTTCGCCGCACGGGAACTTAGTTTCCCATTTTCAGGTTGTTTTTACTTACTGGAAACTAGTTGAATTTAGTTCAATCAGGAGCGAGGTTTCTTTAACTTGTTCTTGGTTTTGTTTTTCTTAGGGTTCCGAGTTTGATTCTCGGTAAACGCGAAATATGTAATAGCCCAGCAGGGTGTTTATCAACCCACGCCATAGTGCGGATTTTTAGTGGTACTAATTTATTTTACTGGCTACGACAAATTTTTGGTAACTGACGTTGAAAGTCAGTGAATGTCACTGATCTAAACAGAGAGGAAACACGACTAAATTTCAATTGTGTTTTTTGTATAATAAAGCCAAAACTATCCACGGTGATGAAAGGCAAGTTTTTTTTAATTGGATTTGGTATATGTATTTCGAAAGAAGGACGAAGGATTGAGCAGTATGCCGGTAAACTATGTTTTGAATTTGGTTAGTGACGAATCCCTGACAAATCGCTACTGACGTTTAATAATAATAATACAAATATATGACGTATGCTCATTATTGTATATGAAAGCTGTTTGTAGCGCCACTATTCCTGAGCTGGACCGACACTTAGTAGGCTAAACGAATGCAGTATCGAATGTAATTTTTTTGAATAGGTTTTGTTTAGATTAATTTAATTGAGTTATCTTGACGCATGATGTACCTTGTATGTATAATCGTAACATCTGTAATACCGTGGTTGCTATAAATAAATTAATAAATGCCTAATGGTCTTTGCTTGAGAATGACAAACAATATTTATCTTGCAGCGGCATGGCGCTAGTATTGTATTAGAAAAAGAGGAAGTGAATTATACTCTGGCTTTCCCAGGGATTTCTTCAACGTCACGCCACTGCTAGGTAGTCATGACGCAATCTAATCTATAGAACAAAATACACCGTTTATAAATATTGACACGAAGGTAAATTACGAAAGAAAAGAAATGCAATGTGATCTACTACAATCTAAGCAGGTCCTGCTTAAGAAAATAAAAATGTGGTATTTCCAGATTCTGTAAAAAAATATTTAAAATACACCTTTTGCACTAATTTAATTATTCCATTAACCACATTGAAGTAATTTTAAATGACTACATAAAATGAATTGTATACTATTTCTCACCGATAAACCTTGACTTTCTCCCAAATTGCAGTTCAGTTACCAATAAACACACACAGACAGGATACTACTGGCATAACAGCGATCTTTTAATTATAGTATGCGGAGTAAAGTTGTTTCCAATGAGTACAGCAATGTACAATGAGCTGCAGAATTGCATGGCCCATTTATGAATGAATTCATTCATAAATGGACCATGCATTTCTGCAGCCCATAGTACATGTGCCTTGAAGAAAAGGCTCTGACTCAGCATAGAAATAAAGATAGCAGCGTGTAGCAGCTGCCTAATCAATTAAAAAACAAACGAAACCGACCGATTCACTGAGAATTTGTCCGGCCCCGCACGCAATAGGTACAGTACTTTTATCTCACGAGCGCGGGTGAGCCATGTTTGTGTGAGTAGATGTACATGCACATTGGCTCTGTGTGGGTGAGCTCGGGAGCGAACAATTCCGGCTCACCCACACAGAGCCAATGTGCATGTACATTACTCACCCAAACATGGCTCACCCGCGCTCGTGAGATAAAAGTACTGTACCAGTGTGACATTTTAACCGACTTCACAAAATATAATCACTTTTTAACAACAACAAAAAAATAACCGACGTGAATGAAACGAAGTTATGTTTTGGGCAATGGGACCATCTAGAAAGTATTTTCTTACAAACAAAAAATAATTTTCCAAACCGGTTCAACCGTGTTCGAGTAATCGGGGCATATACATAAAAACACAAAAAAAAAACCCCGACGAACTGTGGACCAGCTAGCTAGCTATAGCTAGTCTAGCACAACTATGGTTCGCGTACTCTTGTCGCGCGACATAGCGCTACCCGTCACCCTCTCACCTTATTGCACAGAAAGAGACAGGCAATTATCTCGCGCGAGAAGTAGTCGCTTGTGACAGTTGTGCTAGAAGTTCTGCATATCTTGGCGCGACTTCGTTTATCGCGCGACTCAGCGTCACCTGTCTTGCTCGCACGGTATTGTAAAGAAAGTGACAGGCAGTATTTGAGACAAAGAGTCACGTGTCACAGTTATGCTAGACGTACATCATAGCATACCTGATACGCGACTCCTTTTTTTTTCAAGAAAGGTGTACTGCATGAAACTGAAAGTAACTCGCAAAACAGCTAAGACAGTTTGTTGGCAAGGTCGCGGTCATATACATTATTTTTGAGCTATATCACAGAATAAAGACACTAGCTATATTATGCACTAAGCTTATAATTATACTCGTATTAACAAGTTAACCTTAAATTACAGTCGCTCGACATATACATACAATCTGTCACCTTTTTCATTTTCTTTGTGCATACGAAAAAACGCAATCCTAAAGGCGAGGATTATCAAGTTGTATGCAATAAAGAGTACTTTGTATTCCATTCAAAATTAGAGGATTGACCATTACTAACCAAGCAACGAGGGGGCGGCGCCGACAAGAACAATAAACATGAATTACGGTCCAGCTATCTGTCAAACGGGGTAAATGGACGACATTGAGATAACATTATGAAGTACACGCGGAAACGGATAAATGTTATTAATGATGACGGTTTTCAAATTGCTGTGGTTTAATAGCATTGCGTATGCGTACAATAGGATTCAAACAGCCCTAGTAGCTTACGAACTAACACAAATTTGTACTAAAGTCTAGCATAACTGGGAAACGCGACTCTTAGACGCGCGACAATTACTACCTGTCACTTTTATTTCAATACCGCGCGAGCAAGACGGGTGATGCTGAGTCGCGCGAATAGCGAAGTCGCTGCAGGGTGTGCCAGCAGCCCTGCTGGGTTTTCGTCGTCTGTTGCCGTGCAAACACTATTTCTAACAGTTATAAAAAAAAAATATCTACCCCAATATCATAAACCCTCCATGATGAGTTCAAGAACCGCACATTATGGCCACCATAAAAATAGACTGTTTTGTTAAAACAAATTTCTTATCTGTAAAAATGTTATTAGATATTATTAATTCAAATTTCGAACATCTCTGAAAAACAAAGAAATTTGCTTTGATCTCTATTAATATTCTAATATCAATCGAGATGACGTTTTGTTCGAAATGAATTGTCAATTTGCAATCAAATTTGACAAATGTCGCACGTAAGTAAGATATCGAACGATATGATAGTTGGGGCAGACTACAGTTAGACTGAATAAAAAAAAAACTAGACAGCTGCCAGAAAACTTAATTGCCGCCATTGCCGGTTAAAATTAGTTTTGTTGCATAAAATTGTTCGATTTGTTGAATATAAACTATAAAATGAGCTATCAAGATAATATAATTAATTTCGGCGACGCCTCCTGATATCTCATATGATATATAAAATTTGTTCTAACAAAACACTTTCTTTTTATGGTGGTCATAATGTGCGGCTCCTGAATGCAGCATGGAGGCTTATGATATGTGGGTAGATAAACTAGTGTATGTAACTGTACATAATTGGGCATTAAAACACTCGTGTGATGTTATTATGAAACTCGCCTTCGGCTCGTTTCATAAACCCACACTCGTGTTTGATACCCTTCATTATGTACAGTCACATAAACTTTAATCATTTATCTAAACTATTGCGCATGAAAATAATATACTTTATGCCAGTTGGCTCTACGACGCAACCTTATGGGCAAACAGAGGCAGTTTTGGAGCAGGATTGGTGTACAACAAAGCGTGTTTGCATAATATGCAATTATAGATAGTTACCTTGTTTTACATTTTCTTGAATTAATATTAACAAGATTCTTTCTTCTACAGGTATGATTGGCGCTGTCTTTCGGAAATATATCTGGTGAGAAAAATGGTGCCAGAAACTTATATGTATTTTTTTTTCCAGTGTACATAAAAAAACACTATTTAATAAAAAAAAACATTACCTCATTACGTCACTCTCCCACAACCACTAGCATGGTGTAAAAAAGTTGTGTATTTGGAATCGATTAAATTGAGAAACCTAACAATTTTAAATTACTCGAAATCTACAAAGGACGTACATGTTATCATCAACTTTTTGGAAAACACTGACCTCCTCGTTTCTCCTATTTCCCATTATAAATTTAAACCTTTAAAAAATCCACTGTTAAAACTATAAAACAAGCCAAAAATGGGAATACTTACTTTTGTCTTGTTCTACAGTTTACATTTGTATTAGGCATGTGAAAGCGAACTTGAATGACACAATTTAAGTTTGGTTAACTCATGGAACAAATAAGGCCTTTTGGGACTACTTGGAAACTGTTATCGCTAGGATAGTCAGTATGTAACTTATGTAAGCGAAATAAATTTATATTGGCGGTAACATGTGCTCTAAAGTACCTGCAGAATATATGTATGGGACAGTATGGGATTATATGACACATTCTAGAGTTTCTAGGAGGTCTAGGACAGGTTGCGAAGTTTAAGGTTCCTTATCTTTTTCGTTCGTTTAAGACAATTTTTTCTATGATCATTATGATCAAACATGTTTCTTAACATATTGTCAAAGAATAGGGCCATTGAACTGTTTTTTTTTTTATTTATTTTCGACTGCACGCAATGAAAGCATGAAATAGCTATATTACTTTCTAGAACAGGGAAAAGTATTATTCCCTTCAAAAAGTTGGTTGCAATTATCAATATATTTGTCAAAATATGAAAAGAAATATTTAAAAAGGAATAATGAAAGAAACCTGGTGTTAAAGGCCAATGATGAGACTGAAAGGCATAAAAAGAAATAAAGATGTCCAATTCAATTTCAAATGGAATAGATAAGTGTGGAAATTTCACCTCAATCTAAAATCAATTTCCATCGTTCCGAGCTTACGAATCCGTTGAACTGTGATTGGTCTTGGTGTTTAAATTTTCCGCGTGGCCTAGAGCTGCCAGGGTAGTTCTTACACAGACCCTTCCGACTCAATGGAGCCGGCGCACAATAGACAGAATGATTTACGATGTGAGTTCGGAGGGTTGGTATAAAGGTCTCTGCTGAGGTCTTTCAGTTGGATAAGGCTGGAGTGGTAATTGCATGATTTTTTGTGGTTGCATCGCGGGTTTTAACCAAACAGATATTCTAAAAAACAATATGCTGCAAAATGTGTCGTATGCGAGGTAGTAGTAATGCAAACTATAACTTTATGCTATCGTACCATTCGACCGAAAGTGTTTCTGCGAAACGTGTTATGCGAAGTGTATTTCTGATCAATATTATTCTGCCAGATGAGGGTCACCCAAGGAAATAGATGAGAACGAAACCTCGATTATAGTATAAGGCAGCTAAGTTAAGTTTGGACCTCATTTGTATGCAACGCTTTAGTTCCCAGCTGCAATCTTAACGTAAACTGATAGTCTGGGAAAAGAACCAGTGATATATCCTCTTAAGCGCTCAAATAGAGACATACCGCATTCCATAGACATGACCCTTGGCCTCCATTCATCACTCAAACAAACACTGAACCTCACAAATGAACCGAGACGGTACCCTAAATGAATTAAAACGTTCCCAAGTAAATTGTGGCGCCCAATGAGATAATAAAATATCTTTATGACTCATAAACGTCATATTTATTACAATTTAATCGTGCTATGACAAGCTGTATGATCAATATATCTCGTTTGAGACGTGACCGTACATGCCGAGTTCCCTAAATGTTTTGTTTATGAAATTGTAGTTATTTGCTACGGGATTACCTACTGCTTGCCGTTCACTATTGTAATTTGTGTTGTTATAATTTTTTTTTAAATGAGTTGCATCTTACCAGTACGTTGAAAATAATAAAAAAGTGAAAAAGAGTTGGTAATGGAGGGTCAATAAATATATTTTTTTGTATATTACGTTATGTGTCTTTAGTTGGAACCTCAGTAGAAGCACGAGTGACTCGGAATTTAGTTACTTATTTATATAGACTATTTCTCAAAATACAAAACTAAAAGTACAAACCGAGGATTTAATACCACAAATCATTCTCTAAGTCAATCATAGGGTTTCAGGATTTAATGTTTTGTTTTGCAAGATATTATAGCAATTTAGAAATTTTATGAATTCGCTCTTTTTCGAATGAGCAGCGTTAAGAAATTTAAATTCGTCAACCATGTCATCTCATTGTCAGCCTCGCTTTCTTTCACGAATGGTCAGTATTTCCCATTACATAAAATTCCTTAATAAAAGAAATAAGTTCCTCAAAAGGACGTCCTTTGATTTCTAGAACAATATTCTGCGATTGTTACATTTCGCCGAAAAATCATTTAGTATTCGCATAATTTTTATCTCTCTGTCGTCATACATTTTTCATAATTCTTGCAAAAATGATTCTATTGATTAGATACGGTCTGTCTTATTTACAACAATCTCAAATATTTTACGGTTGCAAAGAAAAAGGCTTTTCCGCTAAACGATTTTTTTGCGAAATGTAGCATTCGACGGAAAATAATTCTAGGATTCAATATAGAATTATAGACCCTCTTCAAAACCAAGACTAGCGGCTCTATCCAGAAAGCAGCTTGGATCGTGAGCATCTATAATTAATCAATAACCCCGATGTTAAGCGCTTTTATCCATACTAATAGCATCGATGAATCACCCTTAAAATTATTAATCGGAGTTGTATCGAAGCAATACGACGAAGTTGTTCCATTGTTACATTCGCCGCATTTCTAATGCCTACGAAATAGTTGTCCCGATACTGTTCTAAGGGATAAAGTATGTATGAAACTCATACAGAGTTACGTCATTTTGAGTTTGAACTATGAAGGTTCAGTAGTTTGCTCTTGATACATCGCGCCAATGAAACAATGTCGTATCGATCTAAAGTATTAATAGTTACTTGCGCCATTGTTCTTTTGAAGTTAGAATTTGACAGTTACTGCGGGTTGAGATCAAGATCACGTACGTTTTATTTGTCGACGTGGTATTAATAGTGTGTCTTTCGCAAGCAGTCCATAAGAGAAATAGGGATAAAAAGCCATATAAATCGTCAGCTGTTTGCTTCATTTTTTGTTTATATGAATCTGGGTCTTTCGACGTTTCTAACGATAATGATATGTGTTGGACTGTTCGAGTACATACTCGCCACTAAATGATTTGATTTTTTAAAGAGAATTTTCTCAAGTCAAAGCCAACCTCTGATCTAGACAGGCAACTACGCCTCGCGTAGTAATCCTGCGCACCTGCGAAGTTGGGGGCTCGGATCCACCTTGTTCGGGCAGATACACAGTTGTAGCAGCACCAGGTTGCGTAGTCAATGCCCCACGCTCGATCGTGCTACACAAACAACCAATTAAATTTCGTTCTCAGGCGGTTTTTACGAAAGTACAAAAAAAAGTACTTTCTTGGCATTTTATTCTGTGCTTACTATATCCATTCTTGCTTCTTGCAAATCGATAAATTAGATTCTGGGTAACTGCGCAGCGGCCAGTATTTGCTAGTAATTAATAACCGTTTAGAGACAATTATTGCTGTCAACACCAGCTTAATAAAAGTCCCCTCTTAATGAATAACATTGTTAGATTACTAAACAAGCTATCCGCTACACGGCTGTTTCAATTGAAACTGGTAAAAGTGACGTGGGAGGAGTTACGTTTGTCCAAGACGTCTGTCTTATCCCGGATCGTCTAAACGTATTTTGCCTTCAAAAACAGGTTGTAGCAGGTTATTTTATTATCAAAATGATTAACACCCGCGAAGCGGAGAATTGAATGAGGCGGCAGCGCGGGGTGTCGCCATAACATAATCATATATCGTAATGTAATGAAATAACATTACTGAGCGAACTGATTAACCCGTCTAGCACAACTATGCTCGGCATAGCGTTACCTGTCACTCTCTCACTGTACTGCACAGAGAGAGAAAGAGTCGATCAGGGTGCGCCACCAGCCACCACTGAAGCGGAGCGGCGATGCGGAATCAACCAATCAGACAAACTGTTTCACAGTTTGGCGCACTTTAAACACAGTGTAAAGTATGTGCTAATATTGATGGATAAATTAAAAAAAAAAAAAAAAAAGAAAGAAAAGTGAAGAGGAGCTGAGATACAGATTTCAACTCAGGAGATTGGTCTATTCCGTACATTAGGATCGGTCTGATTATGGTTTTATAGACACGGATCTTCGTATTTCGGCTGAGAAGCTTGGACACCAACACCTGGTGGAGTGCGGCTGTGCATCGCAGGGCGTTTTGGATTCGGAGATTGATTTCCTCCTCTCTCCTATTGGTGGTCGTGAGTGTGCACCCTAAATATTTAAATTTATTTACACCTTTGTAGGTCTTGCTTCCCACTCTCAGGTCTTCCTCTCCTGCTCTCGTGTTCCCAAATCTCTTCATGTGGAAATACTCCGTTTTCTCCCGACTTATCCTGAGCCCTACTTTCCTCCCTTCCTCTTCCAGTACTTCTGCCATACCAACAACATCTTCCTTTCTCGGTCCAAGTAATGCCAGATCGTCGGCATATCCTACGACCTTGTGCCTGCCATTCAACTCTACTCCGACGTCAAGTGCCTGGACATTTCTCATGACGTGTTCGAGCACTAGGTTGAATAACATCGGCGACAATGCGTCCCCTTGTTTGAGGCCCGTTACCACGTCGAATTCTCCGGTCAGATTGCCTCCTACATTCACTTTCATCTGACTGTATGCTGTGGCGGTCTGAACCATTCGCACTAGTTTTGCTGGTATTCCAAACATTTTTAATATGGCAAACAGCACCTCCCTATCCACACTATCATACGCTTTTGTAAAGTCAACGAAGAGGGCGTGGATGCTCTGTGCGTATTCCCACCTCTTCTCCATAAGGTCCTTAAGGAGGAAGATTTGGTCAATTGTGCTGCGGTTTCGTCTGAAGCCACATTGGTAGTCTCCCAGAATCTTTTCGTACGGATGCGAGGCTTGGACGCTAACGCGGAGCGAGGAGAACAAGCTGTTAGTGGCTGAGAGGAAGATCTTCCGTAAGATTCTGGGCCCGACTAAAATGGAGGACGGTAACTGGCGCATCCGAAAGAACCAGGAGATTGAAGATCTCGTGTCCGAGACAAATATCATCGGTGAAACTAAATCTGCCCGACTCCGATGGCTTGGGCACCTAGAGAGAATGGGAGAGGATCGCGCAGTTAGAAGAGTGTATGTTGGTCGACCGGCGGGCAAGAGGCCGGTGGGTCGTCCAAGATACCGCTGGAGGGACGTGGTGCAGAGGGACCTGTCTGAGCTGGGTGTGGCTGACTGGCAACAAACAGCCCGAGACCGGAAGGAGTGGCGTCTTTTAGTGTCGGAGGCCAAGATCCACTTTGGGTCGCTGCGCCGTGGAAAGTAAGTAAGTAAGATTGGTCTATTCCGCTCGTCTCCGCTCCGTCCGCTTCAATGGAGCCGGAGACGCACCCTCATAGTTGTGCTAGAGGTGCAAATCCAAGCCTCACTGTTATCTCTGCATAGTGATGTAGGTCGTTACCTATAGCAACCTATAGGAGGTACACCCCAGGCCAAAAGTATGGAAACAAGCTAATGTTACTTTACAAACCTGTGATTTCTTTACGGAATAATTTACAAAATCACAATATAAAAATGATTATAAACATTTTAAAAGTCAATAACGCAAATTCTGCTTATGAAAATTGCCAGTGCAAAATTTTCCTTTAGTCTCATTTCGTAGCCAGATTTGGTAGCTAGCTACGAAATGGGAGAAATAATCCCGATTCGAAGCTGGCTACGAAATGGGAATATTAAAGTCCCATTTTGTAGCCAGTTTTTAAAGCTGGCTACCAAATGGGAAAAATAATCCCAATTAGAAGCTGGCTACGAAACGGGAATATTAAACTCCCATTTCGTAGCCTGGTTTTGAGGCTGGCTTCCAAATGGGAAAAATAATCCCAATTGGAACCTGGCTACGATACGGGAATATTAAAGTCCCATTGCGTATCCAGTTTTTAAAGCTGGCTACCAAATGGGAAAAATAATCCCAATTGGAAGCTGGCTACGAAACGGGAATATTAAACTCCCAATTTTCAGTCAAAATAGTAGTTTAAATTTTTGCAAGAACCAGAAATATGTATATCTTTAAGCGTAATGTTTTTTTTTTATTTATTTAAAAGTCGAGTTTAGTTGGTTCTATTATACTTATCTTTTATTTATTATTTAAGTGTAACAGCTAAAAAGCTTGTGTGGGAAATCCATAACTCAATCCTCGCCAAGACTAAATACAGCTAATTTTATTTTATCAAAAAAAACACACACTGCAAACAAAACACAAAGCTTAAGAATTACATTAAAATATATTCCATACTGTACTTTGCCCGCGGCTTCATACGCGTGTTTTTTTTAAACCTAATTAAATGTGCCTCCTCTCATATGGTAAAATAGGTATATAGAACTCTGAAATGTGTCGCAGTAAACCCTCAGAATACATTTTTAGTAATTGGTTGCCTACAAGATGGGAAAAAACATTTCCCATTTCGTTGCTAGCTACCAAATCTGGCTACGAGATGGGATTTTTTTTGCCCATTTGGTAGCTAGCTACGAAATGGGAAATGTGATTTCCCATCTTGTACCTAGCTACCAAATCTGGCTACGAGATGGGATTTTTTTTGCCCATTTGGTAGCTAGCTACGAAATGGGAAATGTGATTTCCCATCTTGTACCTAGCTACCAAATCTGGCTACGAGATGGGAAAATCATTCCCATTTGGTAGCTAGCTACGAAATGGGAAATGTGTTTGCCCATCTTGTAGCTAGGTACCAAATCGGGCTACGAGATGGGAAAATCATTCCCATTTGGTAGCTAGCTACGAAATGGGAAATGTGTTTCCCAGCTAGCTACCAAGTCTGGCTACGAAATGGGACTAAAGGAAAATTTTGTAGAAAGGCAATAAAAAAACGACGTCATGCACGTTGTCCCGGAGTTAGGTAAGTGTATATATATTTTTACAATGATGCAAATGTTTTAATAGTGGATGTTCTATTTTTTTTTCTTTTGGCGGTGGCCTAACGGTTACTAACATTTACACAAGGAATAGTTATTGGAAACTAAATATTCAAAGAATAAACTTTGTTTCGATACTTTTGGTCTAGGGTGTATCTAAACTTGTTGTAGTAATTTAACAATATGGGTCCTAGATAAACTATTTTGTAATTTCCCGATTGCTTAATTTTTTTGAACCGCCACCTCAAAGCACAAAGTTCCATCCTACATATATGTTTTTTTTTCGAGTAAAATATCATGCTATCTTTTTCTACGTTTTCATGTGAACAAAGTTGCTTTTACGCAGTTTCCACGTTATCCGGTGAATCTGAAGAGTACATTTGGCAAAGATTTCGAGCGAACTTTTAAACTTATCTTTTGGCATACAATGGCATATTTGTTAATGTTTTCTTTTTGTAATGTTTTAACCATCAGTACATTGGTATTATTTATTGATTCGATTTCGTGTTAATGTGTTTGCATTGTAATCGTACTGGGAAATTCCGGAATTCTCGATATTTATTTATTTAATCGTATGGCAGGGTTGTAGGTACGTCGAATACAGCTTATATATATTCGATACTGCCTTGCCCATACAAGCCAATTCCGGAATTGCAAACCCTAAATCGTACGCCGTTGTTTACACAATGTCATGAAGCAAGTAAATGTGAAATGAATCTATCGAAGATCACCGTCACTATGATAGGAAGTTGTTGTTTCTTTAAATATTTGATTAACTGAGGAAAGGTTAACTGCAAGAGATCCCTTATAGCCGCCGCCGCCGCCGCTCCGAGTTCCTGACGATGAATCCCGAACCGGTTCAGAGATATGTTAATATGTCTGAAACTCACTTTCTTTCAATATGTCTGTCAAAAATGTCATTTTTGTGGCAAGCTTTTAAAGCCGACTTTGACGAATGCTTTATCTATTACAGAGTTTCTAGGGTCACCTTCCGGCTCCATCATCAGACCAGCCCCGTGATACCTATTATTTTATCAAAGTCATACCTACTTAAGTATGCAAAATTTCAGCTTAACAAGAATCCACCCGAACAAACAGTTAGGTACCTGTTTATATACATAATTACATACAGAGCAAGTGACTGTTACAAGGCACTCTATAACCCGTGTTTTATTTATAGTTAGGTTTATATATATTGTTCTTAGTTTATTATTGTTATTATTATTGTGAGCCCATGATATCCCACTGCTGGGCAAAGGCCTCCCCACTTTTCTTCCATTGTTCTTAGTTTAAATGTATTAAATTTCATTAAAAATTGACAGTCATTATTTCAAGTTACTTAAGGCGATATTGTCCGACCGTGGTCGCGCGGAACAAATTGACGCAGACCTGTCCGTCCTCTTCAAGCGCTGACGAGCGACGAGTTTTAGTAGGTTTTTAGTTCTAGTGATTAAATAAATAATTTTATCGAGACAATCCCAGCGAATTTACCTAGATAATGTTAGTATCCATACATTTACGCAAAAAACGGGTAAAAAAAGTTCGTATTTTAGCCTTACCACTGAAAAAATATTACAAATAGGGGTAGCTTTGGGATTTTTTTCTATCGAGCGAAATTTATCCAATCATTTTGCTGAAAGCGATTTTATAATTGCAAGATCCTTAAGTATGATATATATGTTTTTCATAATCTTCAAACACTGCGTAATATGTTTACGACTCATTCCAAAATGAGTGAGTTCGGCGTCTACTGGGAGAAGAGCGCCTTAAATAAAAACTTCTAAAATTAAGCATCGCCAGTTTTACAACGCTAACGAACAAAACTCTATTACTGTTTGTAATCTTTACAAATCAGCATCTGTTTCCAATGCGCATCGTTTCATCTCGTCGCATAATTCTATCGTTTCTCAGCTCTCGACCGTCGGGATGGAATCTATTCTCCGTCCCGTTTAGTCAGAATAAGCTCTGGATATTATTGACGTAGGAACTAGTGATGTGTGAACTGGGAATAATCCCCGAGCGGGAATTCCGGCATTGTTCTCGGGATTATTTCCCATGCGAAGAACATAGGAAAAGGACGCTTGATACATTAGATAAAACGTTTTAAATAAAATACGTATGTTTTATATGGGTTTAAAAAAATCATTGTTCCTAAAAGTGTTAGGTAACATAACCCAACGTAAGTGTGACGTAAGAGATAGGTAAAATAAGGTAGGTACATATATGAATTATTTTAGTATACATACCGCATACAGCCCTGCTAGCCATGATATAGTACATTACTGCAGAGGCCGCGAAATAGGGGATTATTGGCCGAGTAGTAATAGATGGCCGAGTGATAACGAGGCCATCTAGAGATACGAGGCCGATAATCCCTGTTCGCGCCGAGGCTTGTATAGTGCTTTTCTCAAATAAATCCAAGGAAATAATACAAATGTTCAACTTATATATTCATATAAAAACAAATTTATTACAAATTTAATAAAAAAAAAACAAATTTATTTTTTAAGCTGTTCGGGTCAATGTTTTTGCCACCAAATGTTAAGATGATTCTATATATTAAAAAATGACAACACCTTATTAATTAGATATTGTTATATTTTTTAACAATAAACGTGATTCCTTGTTTATTTTATTGAATATCTGATTTAATCTAATTTAATAATCAAGTTAAATATAAGAAATAAAACATAAATATACATGCACAAACTAAGTTTTTTTTTATTGGCAGTATGCCATAGATTATCAATAAAAGAAATAAACCCCACTGAAACAAAAGACAATCTCTTTGTTGGCTACGGCCAATAATGTTGTATGAAATTCCTTTATATCGTTCTAATTTGAAATTAGAACGAATCTTCAACAATTGCTATACAAAGACGTATTTCGCGGTCTATTACCACGATCATAAGAACGACATTTCCTTGGATGTTTGAGAAAAATAACTTTCCTTTATTGTTTTTGTTTTACTATTTGTATTGACGATGCGGTTGGCAAAGTGGTAAAGCAGCTGCATGCCTACTGAGCCGACGGTCCTAGGTTCGAATCCCGGAAGTGGCAAATATTTGTGTGATTAACTCGAATATTTGTGCCTGGGCCATGGGTGTTATTTGTATTTAAGTATGTAGGTATTTATCTATATAAGTTTGTTCATAGCCCGTGAAGTTTATTTATTTATTTGAAGAACAAACACATTTATGACGCGTAAAATTATGGAATCAAAGATTTGGTGTGATTGACGTAACGATTTGATAGATCAGTCGGGAGAGCACTACGCTTGAAATGTAGAGTCACAGGTTCGAGTCCTGCGTACATTGCAGTGGATCACGTTATATTTTTCTTTCATAATTTACCTTTGTGTCAATATTTATAAAAAGTTCTCACTAAGACGTTCATTGTTTTATGTACTGCTCTAAGTTTGAGTAATATTCCTGGGAGCGGGAATATTGCCTAAGCACATAACTAGTCGGAACCAACATGATTTATGTTATTTTTCGCAGACGCCAGCAGTTGGGGGTGTTTCATTGTCGATCGTTACTTTCTGTTGCGTGGAAGGGTTTCTGCACATATTTCGTTCAATCAATCAGACATATTCGATAGTACAATACAGGTAATAGATTTATTCATCTTTCTGTTATTCAGTTATCTGAAAAATGGCAATGCTCATAGGTCAGTACGAATTAATGTGATGGGGATCATATAAAATTATAGGTACTCGTACCCCTATAATTTTACTACAACATCTGAACGAATAACTACATACCTATTTGTAAATAATTAGAGGACAAGGTTAAAACTGAGCGGGATACAAATATGATACATACCCTCTAATTTGAAATAACTGTGCTGGACACATTTTTTGCAACTTATTTGCTAGCCATTAATCGGGATTGCAAATTACGGTGCGCAAATTACATTCTAAGCGACAATTATTTCATCCTCACCACTTAGATAGTCGGCAGTCCACAATTGTGCGTTTTTCTAGAAATTTCCTGCCTCGCACGTGCGTTGTGGGATGAAATCGTCGCTACACTGAAAAAAATACCCAGTGGAGCCTACTGAAATTACAGTAGGCGTAACCGTTATTACAGTTAGGTTTACTGAAATGTCAGTAGGCCTCACTGTTATTGCAGTAAGTCTTACTGTAATGTCAGTAGGCTCCATTGGATATTTTTTTCAGTGTAGTGGTATTTCCGGACCGATACCACCTTCAAACCTTCATGAAAAGAGCGTACTCCTACCTGAAAGCTTGGCAACGCACTTGTGACTCCTCTGGTGTTGCAGGTGTCTATATGGGCGACGGTAACCGCTTTCGATCAGGCGATCCGTTTGCTCGTTTGCCACCTATGACATAAAAATAAATACATCCATAAAGTCTTTAGTCCTAAGTATCTTGGAAGGGATTCTGAATTTTCTGACACAACTTTATATTGATTTGAAACTGAAACGCGGCAGTAATGATTGTCTCGTTGCCATAAATGTCAATTCCACTCCTGTACAGGATCTGGAATGTTCTTATATATCAGTAGTGTAACGAATAAATGTATGTACATTATCCATAAACAACTACTCTATTCATAGACGTGGTAACATGACCGTGACTTTTTAATAACTGGCTCTTCCTCAACCTCACTCAATATGAACTATACCATACCAAGAAAACGGTTGATTTGTCCAATCGACTAAGGTACGACGTTTCTAAGGTAAGCAGGTAATGCCTCGTTTGATATGTCTGTACAATTACTGGCCGCCTATGTGCCAATTATTTCCACACTGTGCGTTGTCTTTGATTTAAATTTAAAGTTCACTGGGCATGTCAATTAGGAGAATTTGGCCCAAAGTTCTACGATCTTTATAGATTCTTACGATGACAATTTACGATGATGATATGAAGATAACGAACGGTTAGAATACGAGTAGAGCATATTGTTAAAATATACATATAATGACGAGATCTCGAAATAAACCATTAAATAATTTTCATTGTATGTATTGCAATGAAAATTTATTGTATGGTTTATTTCAGTAATAAACAACACTATAATAATAATAATAATAAGCCCGCAGGGCAGCTTGTGGCGAGCTGTTGGGGAGTGACGACCCCACGGACCCGAGATCTCCAGAGAGTCGGTCAGGGTCCTCGTCTCCGGTGTGCCTTCATCGGCCGGAGTGGAAACCCAAGAGGACCCGTAGGACTCTCAGCTCTGGCTTGCCTTCATTGGCCGTCCAGAGAGGAGCGTTAGAGCTATATGCTCCAGGGGTGGAAGTGTTAAAGGCATCACGCCGCGAGTAACTTCGGAGAAAGCGCAGCACACCTCTCGACACCCCTGAGCCCTCACGCTCGTGTTGCTTCCGGCCGTCTTTACGACGGCATTACGGGGCCCACCTAGTGAGGGGCGAGTCACCACCCGCCAGAGGTAACAGTCGTACTGATGGTTACGGCGGGTGACATTTTACTATTGCAATAGCCCAAATAAAGAGTCCACCCATACTCCATTTTAATAGCCCGGTTTTTTCTTTTCCATATCAATGCAATAGTTCAATCACCTGCTGGGACCTGTTCATGGATGTATCATCCTATTGATATGATCAGGAACGGGTCCCAGCAGGGCTACAGCCACAGCAAATTTCTCCAAGGGGCCTCTACGTGTTGGATCCATATCTCCACGCAAGCCTTTCAAAAGACCGGGACGTATGAGCCCGAGACTATGAGTCGAGAAACAAATAATAATAATAATAATAATAATAATAATAATTTATTGATAAAACATAATGTACAGAGGTGACGGTTAAATTCTATACTTAAAAAACAAATAAATTCATAATTTACATAACCTGAACTAGGGTTGCCCCTGTGTTAACTATAATTAATACTATAATTAATGTCTGCGTATTTTAGACCCCAATCAATTTTAATTTAACAGTAGAAAATGCGTATGTAGTGAAAACTACAAAACGGGTGTATTTATGGTAGTTAAAGTTATATAATAAACATGTATTAACTTCTATCTTAGACGCTCTCCGAACGATTAATTTTCTACTCTGCACGCTCTTGAAGCATCTCTGTTTGGCCCTACCACTGGTAGAGAATGCCATTAGGCATTAATTTCGCCATTTGTACTGACTCGTTTTGTGCAATAAAGTTTAAATACATAAATAAACGGAGTGGGCTTTCACCTGAAAGTGTTGTTAATGGTAATGTTACACGCATGAATAACCCAAATAAGCCCAACAAAGTTTACCAACCCGCATATCGACTGCCATAATTCGGCCTTTACAGCCGACACCACCGTAACGAAGTCACACGTTTAAATAATTTATTTGTTCCGGATGTTTTGATACGCGTCCGGAACTCCGAAACAATTCTTCTGCACCGAATGCCGGAATATTTTTGCGTATAAATTAAGTCCCGCCATGGACTATAAATTCAACAGGGCGGCTAATATATATGTACACAAAATTGCGTATGTTTAATATCGAATTGTTGGGCTAGCGTAACTTCCATTGTTGCACGACTCGGCATCACCCGTCTTGCTCGCATGGCATTGAAACTGAAGAAACGGATAATATTGATCGCGCGACAAATAGCCGCCTGTCACGGGTTGTGATGCTGCATTTCTAAAAAAAACTTATTGAAACACTGTCACTCGACATCACCAAATAAGATTCGATCACGCCGAATGAACCATCTGATTTGGTATTCAAGCGTCAGTTGAGAAACCTTTGTCCTCATCGATGATTGATTGTATTGGAAAATCCTTTGTACCCAGTTAAAGATTATCTTGACATATTTAGATAAATTGTTTTACATTTTAGTGTATAGGTGACGATCCTTTGTGGTGAATTGACATTTGATTTGTTTAATAAGTGAATTTATGTTCATATTTATTCTACATTATCGAAATTGTTATTTTATTTGATTATTTTTGACGTTGTTATTTCTTAATTATCTGTTGAACTATCACTTGCTGAATTTTTGTTTATTATGTTGATCGACGATTACCGTATGGATTCGTGGAAATTGACTATGTGTTATTTATAATGTATCCCTGTATGTGTGAAATAAATGTAAACTAATCTAATTTGAGCGATGTCTCAGGTATATCGCCTGAACTGTCATTAAAACGCGATTTTTGCCATTCGAGCTGCATAAAGTGACATTTCACGTTTCTACCCGATCAAGTTAAAGACGCTTGTAAATTAACGTAACGCGATTGGGTTGGCGAAGTGCTTAACTGCTTATGCTAGGTAAAATTAGGGCCCAGCAGGTCGGGGTATCGTGACTTTGTATAAGCATTGGCAGTCCTCTTGAATCATTTGTCCCTGGTCCGGCTATAAAATCGTACATAATCTTTACCGTCCGTGGGCACGAACATTTTTATTCTTACCGTGTTACTAATGAGAATAAATTGCAGATTAGGAACATTTGCATCTACATAAAAGCGTTAAGTTAAAAGTATCAGCAATAAGATGAATAATTTGAAAGCAATCCAGCTGCTTAAATTGTTTGAATGTTATTCAAATTTGCGAACGTCGCTTCTTTCACCGAGTTAATATTGATAATAACTCTTCTTTAAAGGAATTCTATTTATTACCGAGGTATTATTATAAAGTTATTCGCTGCCTACATTCAATGAGCAGCTTTAATAATGTTTTATAATATTTTGTGAAGATGTTAAGATATTTTCTACTCAATAAAATATCGAAGGGGTTCTAAATTAACTTGGCATCCAGATAGATTACTATTATCAGATGTAGGTATAGTTAATTTTATATACTAAGGCCTGTCATTCCACTTGTCTTGACAATACACAACGAGAACCATAAATGTTTATCTTTTATCGACTGATTGCTTTAATGATCTCAGATTCAGTTTCAAGTTTCAGTTCAATTTAGCACGTGTTATTATCAATATTACCAAATAATAAAGTTCATATGTTTATCTTTATTACTACCTTTTGTTCCATTGCTACTGCCTAATGATATTGTCAGATGGATATTGTTTTGTATCGTATTTTGTCGGGTAGAATAAGGTTGTAGATAATTAGCTTGCTTTCTCAATTGATTATAGTGAAAATGTAGCGATAAAAGTATCAATTCGTACTTTTCCGGTAAAAAACGAAAGCTAAAGTTTATTTACTATATCTGTACCTACCTACTTCATTCTCGGTAAGACGGGTGAAGGCTTAGTAGAATGTTACTTAGCCATAAAATATCACTTCATACCCCAAACCCATGTAAATAACATCCACCAAACCGCTCCAAAGCGAAAGCTATTTTGATAAAAATCTCACGCATGTTAAACCCCGTTCATTAATCTTCTTCTTTTCTTAATGCCTCCCTTAGACACGAATAAGCATATAAGGACTAATAATATACATACATATGTGTGTGTGATAGAATCAGAAATGAAGATATCCGCAGAAGAACCAAGAAAACCGACATAACTCACAGGATTGCACGGTTGAAGTGGCAATGGGCAGGCCATGTAGCCCGCAGAAGTCGATGGCTATTGGGGCAGCAAAGCTAGAGTGGCGTCCACGTATAGGACGCACGTTTTCTTTTTTAATGTATACTTATTGTTTTTTCTTTTTTTTGGTGTCTTAGATATAGGTAGTATAATGGTCTCATGTAAACGATTTGGTGCAAACACTGTAAGTTTATATTGATATAAATAAATAAATAGGAAAGCGCAGACGGAAGGATGACCTCTTGAGGGTAGCGGGGAGTCAATGGATGTGGTCTGCAAGGAATCACACTTTGTGGCGAGCTATGGGAAGGCCTATGTTCAGCAGTGGACGTCTGTGGCTGATAGAATATTTATATTTTTATGTTTATCCTAGTCCGGTAAAAAATATCCTATATCCATGTGTTTTCCAGATATCCAATAATAAATTGGCCCAATTCCGTCCGGCCGTTTCGTCGTGATGAGAAGACAATTAAAGTTTTTACCAACAGATGGTGTAGTATGCATGCGCGGCGGTGCCATACATTCATGCATCGCGCTGTTAAGATTTTTCCTGACAATGACCCGTCTCCATTGAAAGCTGATTTTCAATACGATTTTAGAATTTTATAGCATAGTATAGATGGCACACGGTACACCTCGTTCATTATACTCAGCTCGTTATTATTTATATATGTATGATTTATTCCATGTAGATATCCAGCCATGCGCTAACAAAGTTACCCGAGAAAACAGTCCGTATAAGAAATTTTAATTATATTCTAAGACTCGCAATTCGTTTGACTTGTAAGCTTCTAGAATCTTTTGCAAACATTCGCAATCATTGAGCCAAATTCATAAGTTATCTCACGCTCCGAATAAATCATATTAGATGGATAATGGATACAAGAAACATGCTCTTATATCATTATAAATCGGAATGTAAAAGCTTTCCAGCTAAACGAATGAATGTTAACATTTATTTCAGGCAAGTTTGGTTCATTAGAATGACCCATAGACCGTGGCGTGGCGAAAAACAAAATATCTGGGCAAGTCAAGACCGATTTAGCTTAGTTTTAAAAACAATTGGGAACAAGTCTGACATTTTTATAAACAAGGCTTTAACCGATATAATGAGATTAAAAAAAATTATAAAATTTTAAATGTTATAACATTTTTACATTTTCAATCAATCATTCTCAATTTATGATTATGAAATCCATTTGAAAAGTTCCTTGTTCTTAAAAAGTGTACGCAAGTGATTGGTCACAGAGTTGTCTTTATACTATGGCCACAGCGCAGTAAATCATACAGTCGGACTATTATTACTAAGGCGGATTTAGTATTAAAATTGTACCACTGTTCTTTTCAACTTATTTTCGACTGCATACAATTAAAGCATAAATTAGCTATGTTACTTTCTAGAACTCAGGGTAGTATTATTCACTTCAAATATTTGGGGGAAAATTATCAATATACTTATTTGTCATAATATGAAGAAAAAAAAAGGAATAAGGCCTCTTAACGCTATGCGTTGTTCGACACCTTAGAAGAACCATATTTTTATGGCACGTCCCGATACGAATTATCGAACGGTGATTCATATCACTCCGGGGCCAAGACCAAGCACTTCGTATGATGTATGCGGTAATTTCGCGGCTAAACGCCACTTCAAACCCACTAAACGACTATGGAAAGGTCCTGGCAAGTTAAGTGCTTATAACCCGTATTGTCATGAAAATAGAGTGCCGTTTAAACGCTTTGTCAACGCATGTTGGAAGGTTACAGTTATAAATAATGGGGAGTAGGCACTTATAACGTTGTTTAATTGGCTATTGCTGCTTTTATACTTTGTCATGAGAAAATAGCGGAGCGAGGAAATTTGAAAAATAAAATTGGAGTTTATCTTGAGTGTAGCACATCTTTACTATTGATCCTCAACATAATTTGAGACGATGGTACTGATCATGAAGTCTGAATCTTTACGGCAGAGGGCGCTATGATGCCGCCCTAAGGCATGTAAGAAGCAACTGTTTGAAAAATTCAATGGCTCTCGCATCAGGTTCAGTGGTCCAATAGGTAGAACGCCCATGTTGGCCCGGAAAGCCGTTGGAGACGCGGGTTCGAACCTCGCCTAAACTATTTAATTTTCAAATTTTTCTCTTCGTTGTAAACACGAGCAAGTTTTAGAAGGGAAATCATATAGTCTTAGAAAAGAGAGAATTAGTGAAGCGAGGATTTTCTTGTTAGAAGTACCTCTAGCTCTAGGTACTGTATTTGTGTAAGCATTTAACGAAATGTAAATAAATATTCTTCCACTGCTATAATGAAGAAAACCATTTCATTGGAAACTTTATGACCGAATAGGATATGTGTTCAGAAATAACACAAGCTTTAGTTTTAATAAAATATATCGAGTAGTTTTGAAGTTATGGTGTTGTAAATTTCTATTGAAATACATAAACGGGTTTACTCACGTCGTAGAAGTCGAATAACGCTCGACATGTTTTGACTTGAGTAAACCCGTTTATGTATTTTAATATGTCTGAAGCTCACGGTAGTTTTCTATGTAAAATTTGAAATTTCTCCTACGGCGCGTGACGTCATGAAACTAATATAAGTAGAATCTTCATACAAGCGAATTCGTCAAGTGGTATTACTAGTAGGTACTTATTTTGTTTTTTAAAGTGGCATAATGTAAATAGTAGATTGTTTGACAAGGGGCTAAAACAAGCCATTATATGACACGAGGTAATTATTTGGACGAGCGAACGAAGTGAGCGAGGCCAAATATATCTGAGTATATAGATCTGATATCTGGTTTCCTTTTAAACCCTAGGGGCTAAATGTACTATTTTAGCCCCGCTTTGCGAACTTAAAACGACGTTATTTATTTATTTATATCGTTCTCCTTGACGTAGGTATCCGTCAATGGCGAAACCGGCAAAACATGGCGGGGATATTCTTCATTCAGGTGCTAAATTCGACATTTCTAATGCCATCCGTCGGAAATATTGCCACTGTGTTTATCTTTAAATCTCAACTTGTCAATGTCACTTAATTCAGCTCGTATTTTTATTTTACACATTTTATATTGCTGGGGCTCAATTCGGCCCATTTTGAAGATCTCTCCATTATCTCGCCATCTGTCACTTTTGACGTGTGCCTACTTGTCGTATGGATTAATGACATCTTTATACGAGCCAGCCGCAATATTTGATGTTAATACTTATAATATTTTTTTATTTGTTTCAGGTATTTTCAAATTTCCCACGTGCAATCCATACATGCAAGTTAACAACGTTGGTAAATTACCTAATGGTAAAATGAACTTAATTTTTATATACTCGTAGTATTTAGTCATCCAAAAAATAAGTACGGCCTACGGAAAACCACCTTTGCTATTTATTTATCATTACCACGTGATAAACGCAATCATAGGCCCGCTGGACGCATTCAGCAAATAATAGCAGAACCCCACTAAAATTATGGTCTAATTGTGAAATGAAGATTGGGCCTAGAAATGGGACACTTAAACCGGTTATTAAAAAAACAATAACCGTGTCGATAAACGTGCTAAACGTTGGGGTTTATCTCTAAATTCTGACCTAACAACATACAATTCCCAATTCCCAAAAACTAAAGTCAGGGAACATGCACAATGTTTGCATATCATCGTGTCGATATGCAATATTCGCACCGACGCGTCGCGGAACATTCCATACGAATTCAATTCTGACAAATGATATTCAATAAACTGATTCGGAATATTTCCAATCACTCCTGAAATCGAATTTGGGATGCGATAGCCGAACATTCTCGCGTTATTCGTCGAAAACATCGCCGTTCATTCGTAAACATGCAATCCGATTAAACCAATTCACAGCTAAGCTGATACAACAAATTAGAGACGAGAAATCACATCACACAATTACGGACGGATGTTAACTAATTTTGGTACCGGGATAGACATATATGTTTTATAGGACACGGTAGAGAAATGATAAACCGCAAATGAAGTTCCCTTCTAGACACGATAAAGTGCTTCTTTTTGGTATTTTATTGTGTTCCGAAAAAAAAAGAACAGAACAAGTACAGCGTGCCGTGACCAACTACGGTACGGAATAGAATTGTAGATTTGTGGTATCCAGAAACAGCAAAAATAATGTAAACTAAACTAAGTTGTTCGGCTTCTACCAGTTCTTTCTATACTATATATAATAAATAGTCCATAATAAAACACAAAACAGGCAAAAATTTGTTTCACCTGGACAAAAAATTGTATTAAAACTACTTGTAATAACCCATTCTATTTGCAGCGTTCGATTCCATTTTCTCATCGAATCCCGCTAAATATTTATGACTCCTGGCTGGCCAAGCAAAATATTAATGGAATATTACAGCAGTGAACTTGTATCCTTTGAGGAGCGCCGGCGGGATACGCCATGCATTAACAGCTCATAATAGCCTGGGTTGGAAGAAAATGGCGCCGTGCTCTAACATTAGGTGTGTAAATACAACCGCTCCTAGGGACCACTTCAGTTCATACATGAATTTAAAACAAGTTTAATGTAAGTTGTGGTTAACTGGGGCTTTAGTTTCGCGTGTAATTTGGAGCTATTTTATACAGTAAATAGGGTACTTAGTTTATTCCCAAACGCATTTCTACCGTTGATTCAAGGAAGTATTACCATATAGTGAGGCTATTTGAAAACCACGTGAATTCGGTACTAAGCAAAACATTTTTTTTGCCCGATCTTATTTTTACCATGAGAATATTAGAACTCTTATATTAGGGCTTAAAACTTTTAATTTGCAAATCACGAAATAGTCCCTTGGATTCCAATTAGCCTCACCTTACGTTAGTTAAAATAAATTATCTCACACCAACAACTCATCACAAATTTAAAAATAAAATAAACTAGCACATAATTTGAGATATTCTACTACTTTAAATTAAATAAAAGTAATAAACAGGAAACGTATTTTTACTGATTTCTATGACGTTATAATACCAAATGATATTTAAAAAATCCGACTGCTCAAAAAATCTGACAGTGCGAGCCCGACTCGCGCATGAAGGGTTCCGTACCTACAGGTACATATATATAATCTATAACAACTTTGTTGTATGGGAGCCCCCCTTAAATATTTATTTTATTTTATTTTTAGTATTTGTTGTTATAGCGGCAATAGAAATACATCATCTGTGAAAATTTCAACTGTCTAGCTATCACCGTTGTTGAGATACAGCCTGGTGACAGACGGACGGACGGACGGACGGACGGACAGCGAAGTCTCAGTAATAGGGTCCCGTTTTTACCCTTTGGGTACGGAACCCTAAAAAGGAAGCTGTATTAACCTGTCCTTAAATGGGTGAAATGTATTCTTGCAGCTTAAGAATCCATTTTCGGTGGCGGGGAGGAAAAATATTTTGCTCGCTGATAAAAGGATCCCTCAATTTTACAGATAATTGATGAACGAGTTAATTGGTGCAAATATTTGTATCCGTTAAAGGATGGGGTCAGTGTTTTGAGAAATCATGGTAACTGTTGGTTGATTGTTGCCGTCATGCCATCTTAGGGTGCTGCCTCTTGCCTGTAACGTAACAAAAAACAGTTGTTTTTTCCCTGTTTGGTTGCAGCTGAATGCATAGAATAGAATTGGTTAACTAAATATTTGTTTTTGAAATAAATTTCAAAATACATCTTTATTTGACATTGGCAACACATCCTAAAAGTTTGAATCAGTCTTACACAAAATCCCGAAAACTAATTACAAAACTGTCTAACGGTCCCTCGAGTGTAAAATCTCGAAATGCATAATTAAATTAACCTCTTTGTAATAAAGAAGCGAGTCAACTCAAACCGTACCTTAGCTTTATCCTTCTTGTAGGCTTTTCAGTTATTCTAGGACATTTAACAGTGGCCATTATGAAAAATGGTGAGCTCGTGGCGGCTTAAGAGGCCTTATGCCTTTTAATTTTTTTTGTTCATATTATGACAAATATATCGATAATTTCAACCAACTTTTTGAAGTGAATATTGTTTTTCTCTGAGTTCTAGATAGTAACACAGCTATTTCATGCTTTCATTGCGTGCAATCGAAAATAAGTTGAAAAAACTAATTTTCTGCGTGAATTTTGTCAATTTCGAGTAGTTATTGAAACAAAAAATATCAATGATAAATTCAAACTGTAGGTTTCAAATATACACCAATAAATCCCAATATCCCTGTTCTAAGTATAATATATTAAGGTAAGGTATAATATGTTAAGAAACATGTTTGATCAATCGGCATTTTAAAAGGAATAAGGCCTCTTAACTTGGACTGTTCTTAATTTCATCCCGGAATTCCGGTCACAGTTGAGAAAACAAATTGTTCTCCTCTAAGTGGTAAACGCTGTCTGTGTAGTTTTGAATTTTGCTTGAGTTCCGAAATGAAACAATGGTGCTTAGTTGAAGCTTAAACTTAATTAAACAATTATTTTTGTTTAATTTTACGCCCGCCCTTATTAAATCCTTACTCTTACGTGCTCTTACCTATATACCTATAACCGCAAAACGACATATGTTTGCTTATTTATAGCGAAAGTGTGTTCTTTTATTTATTTATTAAAACTTTATTGCACAGAAAAAAGTACAAATGGCGGACTTAATGCCTTATTCTCTACCAGTCAATCACTGGGTTAAACAGAAATATGTAGTCGGTGCAGGATTACAGATCTCATTCTTCATCAGATTTGTGACTCCTTGTCTGTAAGCTTGAGGCGCGCTTAATCTCTTGTTTCATTCAAAGCTCACCTGAAACTGCATTATCTATCCCTCCCATAATTCGAATTTTTCTATTCAACTGGTACTATTATCTTTTGGTGACTTCTTTTCCTGACGTCACGTCCTGACGACTTTTCGTGACGTCATCACAAAATGCTTACACATTAAGGAAAAAAAATTAAACGTATCTAATTGGGAAATTAGTACCTATCTTAAAGTGGCCTTTAGATTACGATATAAACAAAACATTTGGTGTTTATTTTTTTTTAAATATCCTAATTGCCTCCCGCGATCCTCACAAGGTCGTCGGTCCGCCGTGTTGGGGAACTTCAGGGCCTTCCCACGCTGTGCCTTCGAGTACGCGGAGAAAAAATATAATAACTTATAACGATATTGTCACTGTCAAGAGCTATAGTTTATTACTTACAAGAAAGCGGCGCATTTTATTAGTTTACACTCGAGCGGTGTCCAATTGTGTGGAAAATGGTTCGGCCTAATCCGCAAATAAGCCAACATGTTACAAATGTGATACTGTAATCTAAACACGTACCTACCTATAACATCTTTCAGCCGGGCTAGTATAACATTGCTAAAAATATGCCTGTCAAGTGCGAGTCCGACGCACACACCGAGGATTCCGTAACAAACTATGAAAGCTCTGAATTTTGCTCTTACGAAAAGATAAACTGGATTAAGGGACAAACTTAACTTTGCGGTAAGTAAACTATTTGTCCCCATACATCGACATGGATTAGATAAGGTTTTTTGTTTCATAATATAAAATGACTATATAAATTACGCTAAGTCAATTTTGCACTTATGCTATGATCGTCACATACATTAATACTAATAGTAATCTATGACAATAATAAAAAACAGCGAAATTGATTACAGAACAGGGGGCCTATTATGGTCGCGCTTATCACGTGATAAATAAGTGACAAAACATCTGTCTTATTTATCGCATGATAAAAGCAACCATCATAAGGCCCGAGATAAAATATATTATTCTATTTTTTTAAAACGTGGCAACCGGTCACAGTTAGCGACCATTACTGCCAATGTCTCGTTGCCAATCGCACACGGCGACTAGATAGAGGATTGATACCACGTTGTACGGTGAGTTGAGAATCATGCTTTTTGTAAAGAGGGCCTTGACCCAGGAAGGGCTATGTACGCTTCAAGTTGAATTATTTATTAGTTATTTACACCTTCGTTTGATCACAGCACAATACGCTATCAATACTACACATTAAACAACAAAAAATAATAAATAACGAACAACAAAACTTAAACGCATGCGGCCATCTTGAGTCACGAACCGGAAGCCCAGATAAAATAATTGTAAGCCCCAGATAAAAATGTCTCTGAATCTCCTTAAAGGTTTATCAAAATACGAAAATTAAGGTAAAACTGTAAAAATTACATTGATATAGGTCAGAGTTCGTAATCCAACTACAAATAAGTGTGCAGTATAGAAATACATAATTATTGTAATATCTACAACGGTTTTCGGACACTTTCCTTTACTAGTGATCGCGCCACATTTTTTTTGCGAGATCCTCTATTCATAGGAATGCCATATACTTAAGTACGTAATGCACAACTAACACACCGCAGGTACCGCACAGCGACCGCAATCCGTCCACATTTGGCTAACACTGTCTATCTAAACAAGTTTCAATCGCGAATAGATTCCATTTCTATTTTCGAGTATAAATATAGTATTTCTACCCCGGATACTAGTAGCTGGTCATCATGAGACCCTTATTCATAAGTGATAAATAATGAAATAATGAACTTTATTCTGCAAGTAGGCCACAAGGTCACTTTTACATGTCTGAGTCTACCGGCATTTCACAAGAGGAGACCACTGTTGAGAAGAAACGCCGAAAGAAACTCAACAGTATATGACATAGAAAGCGCCGCGCGCGATACAAAACAAAATACGATACTACATCACGCTATTAAGATTTTTCTGAAATCATGACCCCTCTCCATAGAAAAAATATTTTCAATACAAATCTGGAATTATATAATGGTATAGATAGTAGTGGGTATTATTGTATTTCTATTCTAAAACATGCTTTTGTAAAACTAATGAAGCAATTTAACTGGCAATGGCATCTAGTTCCAAATTGAAGTAGGTACTAGCTAGTCCCGTCTCGAGACGTATTGTACCGTCTCGGATGTCCGGCAGCGGGTAATTGTCCGGCGCTGTATCCGGTGGCGATCCCGGAAGATATCGACGTCACCCGGCGTGTCACAAGTGTGTTAGGCAATTTTAACGTTTATTGATAAAAATGGGTCAGGTTACCGGGTACATCTTGCAACCGAACCCATTTAAGAGGCCTTATTCCTTTAAAAAAATATTTTTTCATATTACCTATGACAAATATTTTGATAATTTCAACCGACTTTTTGAAGTGAATAATACTAGAGTTCCTAGAGTTCTTTCCTAGAGTTCTAGGTAGTAGCATAGCTATTTCATGCTTTCATTGCGTGCACTCGAAAATAATTTGAAAAAAGTAACTTTCAAACAAAAATTATCAATGTAAAATTCAGGTGTAGGTTTCAAATATAATATATACCCAATTACCCATAAATCCCAATAGCCCTGTTCTAGGTAGTAACATCAATAATATGTTAAGAAACATGACATAGAGAAAAATGTCTAAACAATCAGCATTTTAAAACGAATAAGGCCTCTTAAGCAATCTAAAATGTGCTTGGCATATCACTGTTGTTTTTCCGCAGATACAACTTTTTAATAAAAAAAACAGGTAAGTAAAATTAAGCGCAGCCTCGATGGGGCTGGATCATTTTATTACAGATCCCATTGTACCGATCATACAATGGCTCGAGCACAGTTTCGGTGGTCTAATTAGGTAAGTTGCCTGTGTTAGCATTAGCAATGTGGGTTCAAACCCCGCCCAAAGCATTAATTTTAAATTTTCCGCTTTATTTTTAAAATTTGGCTTACGCTAGCAGACGTTACTCGTTTAATTGCATTGCAGTTCTTAAAAAAAAAAAAAATATTTCTCTTCAAATTTATGGATAGATGGCACCATCCACCTCAATTCATACAAGTGATGACAGGGTTTCAACCATTGGAATTAGGGTGTCAAACATTGAAACACACTGGAGCCCACGTGGTCGAGTTCCATAAAAAATCCCTACCGCGAACGCTCCGCATGTGGAATGAGCCGAGGTTTTCCCCGGGGGCTACAGTATGGGGTTCTTCAAAAGAGTAAATAGGTTACTAAAGGGTAAGTAACGTGCGTGTGATCCTTCTCGCGCCCATAAGTGGCGGTAACTCCTTACCATCAGGCGGGCCGCAGGCTTGTTTGTCACCGTAGTTGAACAAGTGAAACTAAATAAAATCCTGTAAAATACCTGTCCAATAAATCCCCGGTCCTTGAAACTCTGGAAGTGTTTCGTACCGTTACTGCTTACGACTCAATTTTCTCAAAGTATTTATTGAGCTATTGGAGAGGACTCACAAGGAGGATTTTATAGGCTATAATGTAAGGACTATTGAGCAAAACAATAAATGTCGAACTGGATTGTCTGTTTATTGAATATACGATATAAATTACCCTACACGGCGTCCACCTTCTTCAATCGACGTCAAAAATACGAGGTTCTCAATTCGTTTCTTTTTAATGTGTGTTACCTCAGAACTGTAACCCTGAATCACTAGAAGGGACCCTGATCACATTCCAAGGTAAGCCCTAGACTGGAAACCCCAAGGAAAGCGGAAACGTGGTCGCCCTAAACAGACCTGCATGGCGGTGGACGATCACTGCAGAAGCGAAGGCGATAGGAAAGACCTGGAGCGAAGTGAAGCACGAAGCCCAAGACCGTTCGGGATGGCGACGTACTGTGGACGCCGTCTGCCCCATCCAGAGGACATAGGACATTAAGTCAAGTAAGTCACCTCAGAACTGTACCCTTACCATGAGTTGAGGTGTACGGAGAATAACACAGCGCCCCTACCGGTTACTTTGTAGAACTACAATTCTCCATACAAATCGTTTACGGAGTCGCTAGCGAGTTCTGTTACTGTAAAGTCATGGTAATGGGTGATTTTTAACAGATTTGGTCAATTATTTTTTGTTCGAGGCATCTCCCAATTGGTTCCATCATAGTAAAGATTTGATGACGAGACCTATGAGAAATCGAAGGAACTGAAATATTATCTCGCTCACTCTTATGGCCGCTGCATTCGGACTTTTCGCTCATCCGCTTGCGCCTGCCGCTCGGCACCGCAGTCGTGGCTGGGCCGTAATGGCGATTAACGAGTATAAACAGACGAAAGAAGATACACAGTACTTTTCTAAAACATGTAATGAAATGTCATCATAACGTGCGACAAGAGACAATTGTAAAGGAATTTCATACAAAATTTAAGCCCTAGGAACTATTTTCTTTTAAACAAGGCGTCTCTGTTCATGAACTAGCTTAACAGCTGAATAGGAATGGAACAATTTTTTTATAAACAAGGCGTCTCTGTTCATGAACTAGCCTGACAGCTGAATTTTATTTTTTGAGTGGTGCATTTTTTTATTTCATCTTAGTAAAGCACTATACATGCCTGGCCGTGAAAAAGCCTTGCTTGCTTGTCTTTGCCTACTCACCCGGCAAGCCGTTCTTTCCCAGTGTCTAAACGAAACTAACAGCAAAACAAAATGTGAAATTATAGCAAAGGTCCTAAATTTAGAGCTTTCCGTGACACCGTCATTCTATAGTAAATAGTACTGAATCAATAGAAATAGGTTAATTTAAACAGACAAACGGACATGAACATTCCGGACGATAGTGCCTATTGGGGATTCAAATCACTTATCGAGATAGTTGTCTGAAAGTTATAAACGACGAGCGGTCTGCTACCGATTAAACAATAATTTTCGATATCAAGAAACAATGGGGTAGACTTGATGTCTCTGTTTGGCCGTATGGCAGACTATTAAAAAGTACCTAATTCTATAAATTCTGTAATTTTTATTTGTTTGTAAATAATAGTGTGCAATAAAGTTTAAATAAATAAATATAGTGATACTGAATTTTTTTTAATGTGGGTAGTGGGTACACCACAATTTTTATTTAAACCTTTAATACAAAGATCAAAGCTTAAGGAAAAATTGAAAAAGAAGCTACCTGGGGGAAGAGACCGGGAATCGAACCCGGTACCTCTGGATTGCCGGTCCAGCGCGTTAACCAGGGACAGAGGTCGCTAAGGTGTAAAAACCTTTCAAATATAACAATGCAAAGATCGACACACAAAGCATAAGGAAAAATTCGTCAGATCTTCCTGGAGCTAGGGAAGCGAAATGGTTAACGCGCTGGACCGGCAATCCAGAGGTACCGGGTTCGATTCCCGGTCTCTTCCCCCAGGTAGCTCCGTTTTCAATTTTTCCTTAAGCTTTGATCTTTGTATTAAAGGCTTAAATAAAGTGTTTACTTTACTTTTTACTTACAAGTCTAAAATCGCTTCCTCCTATGCCCGGCGTTGGTTCTCAAAGGCAGTCTCGTATTGATTGTAATACAGCATCACTGGACGGAAGTTTGGGCGCTCCAGCCGCAGCCGCGTCATTATTCGACGGCAGTGCGACGATCCGGCTGATTAAAACGTTTCGTTATCAACGTACAGTCAGCAGCAACAGTAGCTAAGCATTCGGAAGCCTTATTCCTTAAAAAAAAAATATGGTTGCCTGTAAAGTCGGTTTTACGGGCGAAGGAAGATTTTACGTGACAACGTCTTTTTCTCGGTAGAATATTTATTTGTATCATATCCATTCACAATTTCCCTAACAACATTTTAAGTGTTACTTTCTGAACGCACCCATCACATGTGTCATTAATGTCATTATAGTGTCATTATTTTACATGTTTTAGTCTTCCGGTTTGTGACTTAAGATGGCCGCATGCCTTTAAGTTTAGTTGTTCGTTATTTATTCATTTTGGTTGTTCAATGTGTAGTATTGATAGCCTATTGTGCAGTGAACTAACGTATGAGTGAATGGTTAATGAAGAATTCAACTTGAAGCGTACATAGCCCTTCTTGGGTCAAGGCCCGGTAGACCGCGTGGTTTTTTTGTAAATCGCTATCAATTTACAAAAAGGCACCTCACCGTACAACGTGATATAAATCCTCAATCTTGTCGCCGTGTGCGATTCGAAACGAGTCATTGGCGAAATACCACTTGCTCAGCAAGAAGGTCAAAGCCACATTAAAAAAAAAAAAAAAAAAAAATCTAAATATGCGATAATCAGACTATTATGCATGTATGTTGTCGATTCCAAACCCTTATTTAGTCTAGATCTACATGTAATTATTCTAAAAATACCGAACCGACGGAACAAACATCATATGTTTGACAGGTAAGTACGAACAGTTTGTATTTGTATGGGAATATAAAATTATCTTTTTTATTATTTTCCACTCATTTATTCAATATTTTCTCACCGTTTAAACCTTCCCTTGACTTCCACGAATATTTCATTACTAAAATTGGCCAAATCGGTTCAGCCGTTCTCGAGTTTTAGCGGGACAACCGGCCCTCCTAACAGACGTAAGCGGGCGTTACACTTTTTCATGAGTGGCTTGGAGCGCAACCTAATTTAAGACGTTGTCACGTCAAAACATTATGAAAAATATATTCATAATTTCAACCTTTTGAAGTAAATAATACTTTGGCCTGAGTTCTAAAAGGCAACATCTTTCTATGGCATGCTTTTATTGCGTGCAGTCGTAAATAATAAAAAAAAAAACAGTATTCTGCGGGATTTTTGTACAATCCGAGTAGTTTTTGAAATAACACTTATAAATGATTTTTTTTAAATATATACATATACCAATAAATCACAATAGCCCTGTTCTAAGTAGTAAAATTGATAATATTTTATGAAACATGTTTGATCATAGAAAAAAATGTCTAAAACAATTGGCATTTTTGAACGGATAACGAGTCTTAATAGGGTCACAATGATGTTACACCCTTATTTTCTAGATACACCAAACTGCACGATGCATGCACTCCATGATGCAGGGGACAGACAGGTGGCAGAAACTTATCAAAGAAAAAATACTTCTGTATCCAAAGAATCACGACCCTCAGTAATGAGGACCACGACGCGAGGAGCATTATCTTGATAACAGCTCGTCTAGCACAACTGCGTTTCGCGACTCTTGTCGCGCGACATAGCATCGCTCGTCACTCTCTTACAGCACAGCGAAGAAAGAGATAGGTAATAATTCTCGCGCGAGAAAGTCGCGTGTCACAGTGGTGACACGCTGAGTCCGTGTGCATATTTTGAGTATCTGGTGTGCGTAGCAACTTCTGATGATGACTGTACAACGAAATCAACTAGTTACTAGATGTCATTGTATGCGAGGATTGGAAATCAGGTCAGGTGTAGTAATCACACGATTTGGCAAATGAGAATAATGTATAGCCTGACAAGTGTCGGTCCTGCCCAGGAATAGTGGCGCTACAAACAGCTTTCATGTGGCAATAATGTGCATACGTCATATATTTGTATTATTAACCGTCAGTAGCGATTTGTCAAGTAAAATGAATATTTGACTTAAATTATTAATCTGACCCCCTGAAATAAAATGTCCGAACCAAACTATTCGACCAGACAAAATCATTAAATAATTATGCAAAATGTGCAGACTACGCGGGCATTGTAGGGTAGGTACTTCATTTTATTATAATGTGTACTTTAAAAGAATTGGTATTACACCTATTGGAAATCCTCTCTGCGATGATCTGTAGCGAACTCATTTTTAGATATGGGTGAAGACCAAAAAATTTTCCACCTTAAAATTTGTATGAAAGTTGTTCAACGACAATAAGGTTTAAAGTTTTCAATTTTTTCTCGGCGTGTTTTACAAAAATATATTCATTTTTCGTCATGACATTCTGCTTTATTTTTGGGGGCTGGGATCGCTGCCCTCTGCCTCACAGTAGTAAAGTAGAATTCCGGAATCAAAGATTTGGTGTGATTGACGTAAGGATGTGATAGCTCAGTTGGGATGGGAGAGCACTACGCCGGAAACGTAGGGTCGCAGGTTAGAGTTCAGCTTACATTTCAGTGAATCACCTTAATTTTTTCAGTCATATATACCTTTGTGTCAATATTTACTATAAAACGCTGGACGCGATGTTTTTGTTCACGAACGCCGTTCAAAATCACTACGAAGATCAGCTACGTAAGAAATTAAGCCAATTAAGGGTGGAAGTGGTCCCCATGGCCGATATCAGTTGGAGATAGGTAGATATTTACCTCGCACTCTATAGGTGTGTGATGTGCAGTAGATAGACGTCTACTGCTGGACAAAGGCCAAAGATCTCCACAACGATCAGTCTTGCGCCGCCTTCATCCAGCTTCTGTTCGCGATCCTAACAGACATTATACAGAAATAATAATATATATATCCGCCTTTTGACTTTGTTCAAGTCAATTGCAAGCTTTTATTTCCCGCATAGGACAGAAGCTACCGGTTCGCAACTAACGAGTGGTGATAACAATAAAATAATAAGTAGGGTAAACTACGCACCTGCTGATACTAAAATAGACTAATGGATAATAGAATAAATCATCAGATCCCAGAAAAAGCCAAGCTCCTAAGCCCTGACTTTACTAACCCTACCACCTTGGTTTAAAAAGTATGGCATCAACTGGCTTCAAGTCCTTAAGCCCTGAGTTTACTAACCCTACACCTTCGTTTCAAAAGTATGGCTGGGCCGTTTCATAGAGTACCGTAAATAAGTCCAACGGCCCGTCTGGCCCATATAGTATCAAGAAATTAGGTTTATGTCTTCATGATAATATATATAAGCATAATTCCTAACCTTACTTTTTTAGGGTTCCGTAGTCAACTAGGAACCCTTATAGTTTCGCCATGTCCGTCTGTCCGTCTGTCCGTCTGTCCGTCTGTCCGTCCGTCCGCGGCTTAGCTCCGTGATCATTAGTACTAGAAAGCTGAAATTTGGTATGAGTATGTGTATGTATCACGCCGACAAAACGGTAAAATAAAAACTAAAAAAAAAATTTTTTTTCGGGTACCTCTCGAACACCTAAAGTGGGGGTGATTTTTTTTTTTCGTTTCAACCCTAGTGTGTGGGGTGTCGTTGAATAGGTCTCTTGAAAATAATAGGGGTTTTCAAACATTACTTTTTGATAAAGTCAGTAGTTTTGTAAATATTCGCTCCGAAAATAAAAAAAATTGTGTCCCCCCCCCTCTAACTTTTGCACCACAAGTCAAAAAAATATGGAAAAATTCATGTTAATGCGGCCTTATAAGTACTTTCAATGAAAACTATATTGAACAAAATCGGTCAAGCCGTTTTTGAGTTATCGCCAAATTTCATATTTTTTCTTTAAAAGGTCGTAAGTTGACTTCCAGAAGGTAATAAGTGATTACAGTTTCTAGGGCGTTTACGACCTTTTTATAGAGCTTAAAATCTGTCTTAACTTAAACCTCGGGCTTAAAACAGCAGTTTATTGTGAAGGATGAGCAACTACGGAACCCTACACTGAGCGTGGCCCGACATGCTCTTGGCCGGTTTTTTAATATGTATATCAGAAGCCCGATTTCTTGGTAACTCCGGACATTTTGAGTAACGGCGGAGACAGTCAAAGGTGTCGATTAAAAGGTTGATTCGCCCAATATGACTGTTAACCTATGTCAGAAGTTTAAAACGCAAAAAAATATCGCAACCTTTCAGATTTTGTTTGTAAAGCTGTCATAACCTAATACAAACATTAAAACACACCAGACACAAGTATCTGGTCATCCATGAGACCCTCATTCAATGAGTGATATAGAAAATGCTGCTAAAACTGAACATAACTACCAAATTTGGAATTCTTAGCATCAATATTGGCTGATATCTTGTCACTTGTTCCAATTAAAGCTGAATATCTTGAAAACTATTGGTTCTATTTCCACCAAACATAGCTAAGAACCATCTCGGACATGTCTTTCGATTTAAAAAAAACTGCTCACAAATTAGTCCATGCGTTTGGGAGCTACGATGCCACAGATACACATGTTTAACTTTAAACACCCCTCTTTTTTCGTCGGGAAACAAAAACGAAAAGACTGTAGGAACTTACATTGAAGATAACAACTACAAGAATTTCGCCCAATTTAGGTACAGATACCTTGTTTATGTTTAGATCTTGATTATACAGGAATTATTAGGCGATAATGTTTACCCGACTAAGGGGATGAGCAGGGTCATGACTTTTTTCCTCCTTCGTGGATGAAGTTCACCGCAACTTTCATTATGATTGGCAGTTGAGTGCCGATAACATTGTTCTCGGGCCTATGAACTTAATAAGACTTACAATTCAAAATGTCGTACTAAGTACCCTCGTCCATAAAGTTGAAGGCTCGGTTATTAGTTTTAGTGAGTTCGGAGCGAGAGTAAATGTCCGTTTAATATTTTATGATAGCGTAGCTTTCAGACTTAAGGATAGATAGTGACCGGCTCAAGTTCTGGTTTTGGTTTCTATGTACTACTAGTATCGGTTGAAATTTCGGTTTCATCCAAATAATTGCTAAAGCCAAACCAAAACATTTAATAATTATTAAAATACTGTTTAGATTTACGTATAAATTGTCAAAAACGGCCCGACATGTTTCGAACTCGTATGGAGGTTTTCATCAGGGACAGCTATCCGTGCTACGCAAAACAGCCCGCGCACGATTCAGTAATTTTCAAATACGAGTATTAACTAGGATGATTGGTACACTGCGATTAAGTATTTTTAAACACTAAGATGACAAATAACTTGTTTAACTTATTAATTTTTTATGTAAAATATTTTCAATGTACAGACACTTCACATTTATAATTGTAGTTATAGGATATATTTACAAATATTTCCACACGACGCCGCAGTTGGCACAGTGGTTGTGCGGCTGGCTTACAGAGCCGGCGGTCCTGGTTACGATTCCTGGCAAAGGCATATATTTGTGAGATGAACTCGAATATTTCCCTTACTCCTTACAGTTAACCGTGGCTAGATAACTGGTGAACTGTGAAGATTTTTTTTCCTCGGAGATTACTAGTTATCTCTGAGGATTATATATTCTTCGCAGATAACTGTAAAAAAACAGTTTTCTGCGAGGAAAATCCGTTTCTCGGAGATAACTAGTTATCTCAATGGTTTCAACCATTATGTGGAACAAAAGCAAAAATTCCGTTCTGGTTTCGGGTGAACATCTTGTTTCAGTAGAACACTAGAGATAGGTTTATGATCGTTTACTGCCTGAAAATCCATTTCAGGGGTCATTCATCACAAGCGGAAGTGCCTTGGAGTAAAATATAATGTCTGTTATAATTTTAGATGAAATAATGGGTAAAAGCATACCGCAGTTAGTTGCTTAAAGTTATATCATTCACTGAGGAGTGAGGGTGTTATTGTAACTTACGTAACATGTTTAATGTAATTTAAAAGACGGTTTATTACTTATTCAAAATTTATAAATACGTCGGTGATATAGTCATGATAAAGCAGAGATACTCCTAAATTGCGGAATTGGGATGTACCTACAAAATAAAGATCCCAATTATATGTATACAATACAATCGTAAAATATATTTAAGATAATAGTTACATCTGTTTGCGAATTAGAAACGTTTAATCGTTTTTTCTCTTTAGTAAGTATTTTGTGGTGACGTCAAGAAGAAGTGACAGTCGAAAAAAATAATATGAATAACTTTCATGTGTGTCATATTGTAACAGTCAAAAATCTAATTGTTTATTGCAGTATAAGAGCCCTTTTCTCAGAAATGGTTTCAGAATTAACATACATAGGTTGTATAAAATTGGTGTATGGGCGTACGTTTTCGAACAATCACTGATCTATTTCCTATTAAAGCAGACAAGGCCACTAAAGCAGCTAATTCCTCAATATCTACTTAAAGCATTCTGATAATAACTTCCCATTGAAGTTTGACAGTTGATTGAAATCAAAGCGATCCGAATTGAACGTTGAATGCCTAAATAGCATTCGGTTCGAATAGGAAGGCAATCATGAACAAGGGAAGAAAATGAGGCTTTGCTCAATTGAGTTGGATTTGTTCGGGATTACGGTAATTGAAAAAGAAGCCTGCGGGGAAACGGTAAATAGCTTACTATGTTATGTTCAGGTGGGTTAAAAGATTCCTGACTATTCGATCAGTAGGGCATTCTTTTCATCTAATGCCGGCTCCACATGCTTGGCAAACAACGGCAAACCATATAGGACGCAGTTATATTGTAGAGTGAGTACGACGTAGTTCCGTCTCACTCTAACGTATATAACTGCGTTCTGTAGGTTTGTTTGCCAAGCATGTGGACGCGACATAAGAAACGAATTAGGCCAAGACGGATTTCGACTTTCAGCGGCAAGCGGCGCGGCGAACGGTTAAGCGAGAGATCCGAGCGCGGCCATACGAGTGAGTGAGACAGACGTACCGCGCACCTCTGCCGCTCGCCGCTAAGACCGAAGTCTTGGCCGGGCCGTAATGGTATTCGTATTCGTACCAGCGTGCACCAATTAACCAGCACTGCCTTCCGCCTTTGTATGAAGAAATTCGGTGCGCGTTCTTATTAGCGGTGTTGCAATGGTTGATCGCGTCGACACGCCTCACGGCCGTCCATTCTACACAGAAGATCGAAAGAGAGAATGTGTATAGCGAAAGGTCGCTTTAAAATTTCAGGTAACTGTGGCCTTAAAACTAACATACAATACATATGTAGCTTATCATTTATCAATTACTATACATATGTAGGTAACTAAACTAGGTCACGTTTTCAACAGCGATATGTTACGCGAGTTCGAGGTGTCACAACATGATACCCTTAAGGCAATATTACCCCTTTGTGAAAATCGCTAGTTGGTCTGTCGGAACTCTCGGCACGAAGGAATTTGAAACTCACTTCATGTACGATTTCTTCAGCCTTCGTAGTGTAATGTAGACGGGATACATTACAACAGCTTTGATAATACGAATAGTTAACCAGATTCTGCGTTCCGGCGTCAAAAAGCCTATTGCTTTCATGATATCAGCTGGTGAAATAGTTATTGTTGAAAGATGAGGTTCGAACTAGACTTCAATCTTAGCTAATACACTCACAATACTACAAAGCCAGCCAACCCCAAAATGTAAAAGAAAGGTGTAGAATTGTGAAAGCAAACGGCCGTAAACCCTCACAATCTGACGTCCTCATACGCTATTTGACAAGTCTTTTAAAGCATCCAAAAGCCGACCTTTGCGGCGACCAAATAAAAGATCCAAATTTAGATCCTACAAGTTTTATTTCGTGAAAGTTCGTACGTCACCGGGCAGATATGAATCGTAAAAAGCCTAGCCGTTTTATATTAAGGGCCCTTCAAAAGATCGGACGCCGTGATTGCTGGGACGTAACTCACAAAATTACGTTTTCTGTGCCAGAATAAATTAACGTTCAGGTTTGTGCTTTATTTACAAAGAGTTTAGAAGCAGGCTTCATAATTTCAGCTGAAATTTCGAGTGGTAATTGTAGAAGATGATCCAATTTTGAATTTATAACATAAAATATCGATGAAGGTCTAAGTTTGCGGTATTATTTGGTACCTACCAGCCCGTCTAGCACAACTATGCTTCGCGACTCTTATTGTCGCGCGACATAGCGCTACCCGTCACTCTCTCACATTACTGCGCAGAAAGTGACGGGTAATTGTCTCACGCGAGAAATAGTCGCGTATGACAGTTAAGCTAGAGATGCAGTAGCATGGCGCAAAAAAACTCGTAGTAAGCCGAGGTAGATTTAGCTTACTTTTTCAGTAGCAATAGAGAATAGTGCTCAATCATTTTGCAGTGGGCTAGCCGGGATCTATGGATGCCACGCCCCTATCTTCTATCTTGCTTACGCAAAAATATTAAGTGAGTCTGTTGCATCAACGATCTTTAGAACTAATGTCCGGGCATATGGGTTTATTTTACTGTCTTCTCGTGTAGGATCGTACCTAATCTATAAAATACTTATACACATGTGATAGTACAGTTTTTGCTTGCGAGTTTGGTTAAAGTTAAGAGCGCTGTCCGATATAAATAAATATAATATAACTATATGTAGTGGCTCTGTGAGCTGTCGACCTTGCGAATTTGTTTTGAAATTGCTGATTTATTTTACGAATTTGACCCACCCATCTCCGCCATTTAATAATGTTCTAAAAACAAAATCGACAATAAAATTATATACTGATAGAAATCAAGTAAAACAAGAGGTTTTGCAAATAAAGAAATTACTTTTATTTCTTAACGTTCACACAAGTTCCCTTCACCATAGTAGATAATAGACAAAACAGAATTAGCACGACAGTGCGGCCACCACAAACTTTAAGTAGATTATATTGTTCTACCAACATATACTTATCGAACCTACTCTCGAGAATCGGTTGAGAAATTCATCTGACATCCGGACATCAAATATCCGGACATACGAAAGAATTGTGGGCCAAGCTGAAAAGGAGACACTTCGCTTGCTCGGTTAATAAATCAGAAAATACCCCTTTGCAAAGTCCACACGAATGATCCGAGCCTAAGTTAGTCATGGCCCGAAACTGAATCAATTCCTCAACGAATAAATACAAAACCCAATTAATTTTGTAAAGTAAACAAATCTTGGCTCCAAACTTTACAACACAAGTTTACTCGTTCACTAGGGATTAGCGTAATCTAGGAAGCGTGGGCAACTCAACCAACATGTAATCAATGACGTAAGTCCTCATATATCACTGAATACATAAGCCCTTTTGATGAGGAGTATTTTCGGTTGCAATGCCAGGCTTTAAAACGGCCTAAGTGTATTGAAATGCATACTACACATACTACATTTTAGGTAGTGCATTTGTTACACTACACGCAACACGCTTTTAATCCTGTTTAATTAGAATTAAGTTTTACAAAGGTATTCATTTAGGTTATTTTGATTCAGACTTTACGATTAGTTTATTTATACATCGTACCTATAGCTTGTTAATGTAGTTTTTTAAACCTGCAATATGACTTTTGGTCACATTCCTAAGACTTCAAAAGTTGATTCAAATGTAATCTGTACATGAACGGGCTTTTTTTTCAGTTTTTTTGAAGTCGGTTATTTTTAATTTTCCATTTATTCTGGGTATAAAACGAAATAGATCGCGTTGTATTGTTAGCTGATCAAGTTCAAACGTATGAACGGTATCACGTGTTGGGTAGTTCGATTTGAGATATTTTTATTTATTTACGTTGATTAAATATTAACAAAAATCTAAATTTATTTTTCAGGTATGATTCTCACGCGGTTTAGAAAAAGATTTGGTAAGAAAAATCGTCGCAAGAAGTTTTGGGTATGGCCCCGGAGCTTTTTAACTAGCGTTTCCCGTACTTTATCAAATATGCGATACCGAATGCTTTAAATTTAAATAACAATTTGAAGATTCACTTTATTTTATCTATATTCCTCAAAAGTGTAAGTATGATTTTTTAACGTCCGGGAAACGGCGTTTCAAACGCTCCGCATACCCAATTTGTCAAAATAAATAAGTACAATAATATCCTGGAACATTGCATGTTTTGTTAGCTGTTGTATAATTTATTTTACTAGCAAAGAGCACTCTTTGGTACTACGAGATAAATATTAAGCATATTTTATCGAATACAATACAAATATAATTATCAATATATATTACCTAATTTTACAAATATCATAACATTACTTCAACAGCACGAGACCGTAGATATTAATAAATAAATTATTAAATTTTAATCAATCCATTAAAATCGAATAAATAAGATACAACATCAACTACATTTGACGGACTGACGGTACTATTACTAGTTTCGCAATCTTAGTTTACGTGGAGTTTGCTCTGTTAATTGGTTGTTGAACTTCAATCCTCCAAGGAGTGTTACTTACATGGCTGTTATAATAAGTCCTGTCTAACATTCGCAACTATTAGAACATAGTTGAGTGAAATTGAAGGATTAATAGACTCGAGGGGTATGGTTTTGGTAATTGAAATGTCAGTGAACCATGGTAATAACACGAAATATATACTTAGGCCCGAATACAATTTTATACCTTTTGGGATATAGTAGTTACATACTAATACTGTTATTATTTTTGTGTAATTTAGAGCTGTGCGCATGATGCAAACGTCGCATTTTTAGGTTATTCCGGTTATTCCTCTTGTAGTCTTGACATGACACTGACAGCGCTTGTCTGCGTTCAGGTTAACGCATCCTAAATGCGATCAGCGCTCGTGCGTGCAGCTCTCCGTGGCGCCACTTATGGTCCCACCGGAAGATCAGCGCTGGCTCTCGAGCTAGCATCATGTTGAGGTGGGACCTTTTCCTGGCACGCTCATAATATTATAGTTGCCATTAGTTGCAATCATTTTTTAGGATTCCGTACCCGAAGGGTAAAAACGGGACCCTATTACTGAGACTTCGCTGTCCGTCCGTCCGTCCGTCTCTCACCAGGCTGTTTCTCAAGAACGATGATAGCTAGACAGTTGAAATTTTCACATATGATGTATTTCTATTGCCGCTATAACAACAAATACTAAAAATAAAATAAAATAAATATTTAAGGGGGGCTCCCATACAATAAACGTACAGATTATGGTGCGGAACCCTTCGTGCGCGAGTACCACTCACACTTGGTGTATTTTTTTATAATTTCTGTCACACTCTTTATGTAATTATGTTTTATGGTCACGTATTTCTTTCTTTCTTTCATACTGGACTTAGCAGTCTGGACCGGAGAGCCTAGAAATGGTTATTTTTACGGGCCGCATGGCAGGGAAGAAGGGATATATGCCAATGTGATGGGCGGACGCGGTAACATCGGCAACTGGAGTGATATTACAGGCTAGCATGCACCAAGTCCAAAGCCGTGCAGCTTGGAGAGCGTCAGTGAAAAGTGCCCATAGTCGTCACGTACGAAGAAGAAGTTACATACTAGACACTGCTCGCAGCTTCGTCCGCGCAAAACTCTTTTCTTGCCCGTATTCGGTCAAAAGCGTCATACCATCGTTGGATGTCCAGCTATTCCTGTACCAAATTTGGTGGAAATCCATCTAGCCGTTTAGGCGTGATGAAAGATAAAAGAAATGTTTAGCAACAGCTGGCGCTTACTTGAAAATGAGGGATGGCGAACGCGTTATAGCTATACAAAATGTATGATGAGCCAAACGTTATTAAGAACATAAAGATCGGACGCCTGCGATGGGCAGGGCACGTGTTGCGAATGGACGAGGCCAGAGTACCCAAACGCCTAGAAGGCCGACGGGAGGGTCGCAGTAGTAGAGGCAGACCCAAGCTCAGGTGGTTGGACGGCGTCGAACAGTATAACAAGATCTTTTGGGTGATAAGTTGGAGAAGGAAAGCCACGAATAGATCGGATTGGAGAGATCTGCTAGACCAAGCTAAGGCCCACCCGCGGCTGTAGCGCCTCAGACGATGAGGCACTTACGGCTGGCGCCGCGCGCCCATACAAATCCTGCGTCGAAAGCTTAGCACCTATTTAGAAATTCACTCCCCCGCGGCATGGTGCCAAAGGTGCTGGCAGCATTTTCTCGCTGTACATGCTGATACGTTGTGCGAGGATACTGCCAGATTTTTGTCATCTAGGTCTAGGGGACTGGGGTATTTATTAATCTCTAAAGCTTCTAGGTCCATGTTTGAGCATTATCCGTAGAATTTTCGCGTGAATTTGATTTATCAAATCATCCTACGACGAATACATCGTTCAAATATTATGTCAGTATCAATCGAATTAAGCCCCGTTTCATCGTGCCATTTCTAAATGGATTTCTGTGTGTGCGAATTATATCAATATCCATTATTCATCGGTAAACAATTTGACAAACAAATGCAATCCACTTTGCCGCCGCGTTGGGTATCTTCCCTTATTTTCATCTTATCATTTATTCATTTAGCGTTTGTCTCCGCCATTATTCGATTAAGCCATTTCTGCCCGGCCTACTCTTCAATAACAAGACCCTATCACCTAATCCCTAAGGGCGGCTCCGTAGTTCCTCCTGCGGTTTGGCTACAGTAGTATCATATACAGTATCGTGCTCTATAATAAACGCCGCATTTATATATGTCATTCACACCGGGTTTATGATCATCATACCTCGGCAGACATGTGTCTCGATCTCGATGTCTCGAAATCGTTACTGTACAAAGGTTTTCCCAAGGAATCGTCAACGACAGCACACACTTCTCGCATCCAGATTAACTACTTTTTTGCAAAGAAGCCCTTACCCGTTTCTGTAAGATGCTTAACACTTTCAACACCGGGAACCCGCTCCTTATGCACTGCGCTCGTAGCGAGTTTTCGCTACATACGCATTTCCCCATAATATCGGCTACGCGCGTAGCTCTACGAAATCCTTGGTTGCCAAATTGTTAAATTGTCCATTTCAATTTGAATGCAGGTAAAAAGTGAACCTAATCACGTGGCTCTTTTTGATAATGTGTCATACATATTATTAGTTTTTTTTTATTATTTTATTAAACAGACGTTAGTGTTAATTAAGACATCTCATCAACAACAAAATTGGGATCAAGTGAAAAACAACACCAAAGTTTTTTAACAAAATAAGATTCGTTTCATTACGATACCAGTTGATATGTTGTCAAGTCAATGTACTGACAACAATAATTGTACTCTAGTGAAGTGATCTGAATGGCAAATAAGCTCGTCCTGTGCATTTCGATTGAGTTAGAAAAGGTAGGTCGATTAGCGGTTCGGGTACTACAGGAAAAAAAAGAATTGGATATATTTGGTGGCCTTTAATTTAATCTACACTATTTGGGGGCACGGCAGTGCTCGCGCCAAGACGATAAAAACTGACTCCACAAAAAAATCTATATCTCATGAACTTACAAAATTTTATGTGAATCAGTTGAGAAATGTGGCCTGTAGGCTAGAACAGCCGGGAATCCGAACAGCCAAACATGCGGAGATACGAAATACATTTTGGCCAAGCTAAAATAGAAACGCTTCGCTCGCTCGCTTGACAAGGAGGTCAACGGTCCAATTTAGTTTTCCAATACCTAAGCTAGTTCGTGCAACTTCGCTTTAACTACTAGCTATAAAGTTTACCACCGCGACCTATATCACCACCACTTTTTATACGTCCTACAATTCTGCCCTAGTTGCACAAAAGCTTGTTTTAACAACACTATTTCATGAGTTACGACCTTCTCAGACCGCAAAGCATTATCAGCACTAAAGGGAGGAATAAAAAATATAACTGACTTAAAACAATCTTAAGTATCTTTACTATAAACGAAACGATTATAGTTCATTTCATATACCAAGACCAGATTCGATTTGATTCGAGCTGAAAACGTCATTAGGCGGTAACAATGTAACGAAAAATAAGGTAATAACGACATGTGCCAAGGAAAGCTGAGATCATAAATAAAGCAAACAAAAGATAAGTTTTTAATTGTATATTTTTAGGGTTCTGTAGTCAACTAGGAACCCTTATAGTTTCGCCATGTCCGTCTGTCCGTCTGTCCGTCCGTCCGCGGCTTAGCTCCGTGACCATTAGTACTAGAAAGCTGAAATTTGGTATGAGTATGTGTATGTATGACGCCGACAAAATGGTAAAATAAAAACTAAAAAAAAAAAAAAACGGGTAGGACCTCTCCAACTCCTATAGTGGGGGTGATTTTTTTTTCGTTTCAACACTAGTGTGTGGGGTGTCGTTGAATAGGTCTTTTAAAAATAATAGGGGTCTTCTAACATATTTTTTTGATAGTCAGCAGTTTTGTAAATATTCGCTCCGAAAATAAAAAAAAATGCGTCCCCGCGCTCAATCTGGCGCGTATAATCGATAACTTCCAGAAGGTAATAAGTAATTACAGTTACTTTCGCGTTTACGACCTTTTTTATAGAGCTTGAAATCTTTTTCGCATCTATTTTGAAGGATGTGCAACTACGGAACCCTACACTGAGCGTGGCCCGACATGCTCTTGGCCGGTTTTTTTACCTATCAATTCTGTTTTAATGTGGAAATACCACATTTTTATTTCGATCGAGATCGTGCTTGTGTAAACGCATATCCTAGGGCACATTGCGTAGAATTATGAAATCAAGCTCAGTTGCGAGAGCACTAAGCCGGAAACGTAGGGTCGCAGGTTCGAGTCCTGCTTACATTGCAGTGGATCACATATCATTTTTCTTTCATAATTTACCTTTGTTTCAATATTTTATAAAAAAATGGTATTTTAACATTATTTAAAACAGAATCAATAAAAAAATCCATTAACAAACGTTAAGAAAAGCGCCATCTCTCTCGCAGTCCTTGCACTTGCTGTTGGACCTTGGTATATGAAATGAACTATACAAATACAAGGAACGGGCAAATAAGAGCTGAGAAAAACGAATATTCTACTGGGGCAGCAAATTGCGAGTCTGCGTACGAATATTCCAACCTTTTATCTGTATTTAGTCGTTGTGACTGAAGGCGGTGGCGGTGGTAATTTTCTAAATGACAAGTAAGCTCATAATCCCAGTGGCGCCGTTGCGTAGACAGTGATAAATAAAACGCCTTCGCTTTTAAAAAGAGAACGTAGATTGAGGGACCGGGTCCTAATTCCATATCTGATATCTCGGAGAAATCCAGAAGCCACTTCGGAAAGTGACGATGTACTTAGTATATCGCCACGTCTCCAACCATCGCGTTAAGTTTACTCTTCAGTTATATACGCTGCCATGGATATCAGGCGCAAACTTGACCGGGTAGTGTCGTGAAATGTCACTGTATGCAGCCCGAATCGCAAGTACCTACCGCGTTTTAATGACAGTTTAAGGCGGGATACCTAAGACATCGCTTGGCGATAATTATCTCAAAGTACGCTCGAATTAACGCTCAGAGGCCTAAATTATTCAATTGATATTGATATACCTTTTGAGTGATCGGCGATAACACGGATTACACGGATATATACAAGTCGAAGCGAATCTTACTATTCGAGCTTGTTCAGTGAAGCTTGTTCTATGTATTTAAGTGTACGAGTATATTTATCTACATATAAGTATGTATATCGTCGTCTAGTACCCATAACACAAGCCTTCTTGAGCTTAATTTGGGACTAGCTCGATGTGTGTGAGTTTGTCCGATATTTATTTATTTAAGCCAAACTGTGACGGTTCAAATAAATAAATAAAACTCGTTTTGATGTCAAGAATGAATACTTTATGACTGGGATGAGTAACAAATTACGTTTTCCGTTTCGTAATTTTAGGGATAAATTAAGACTCTATAAATCGGCATATTTCATGAGAAATAAATAGCCTATGAAAGAAATTGCCTTAACTTTGGGCTCAAACAGTACGACTAGTTACAACAAAGGACTCATAAAAGGCAGAAAAGGGACTCGAATCATATCCGAGACTCGCTTAGTTCGCGAGACTTGCTTGATTAGAAATTCTAGAATAAATAACCTATAAATTGAGTCAAGTCTCGTTATTAGAGTTGCGAGTCGTAATAAAACTCCCGGAATTCGAGTCTATTCGAACACTATAGGCATGGATTATCGCGTTGAGTCAAATTAACTTTACCATGGCAAACCTCGACAGCGAACGAACAGCCCAGTTCCATGTGAAATGCCGTTAATATTACATGAAAGGTAATTGGATTGTCCGTCCGGCTTCGCGACGTTGACGGGCATGCAAAGGTTACTGTAACGGCTATTGTTAGCGAGTGTAATCTGATTTAGCTGTCTGGTAGTTTTATACGAGTACTGAATGACAGGTCTATGAATACCCTATGCATTTTCAAATAGATCCAATTTAGAACGTTAGAATATTGGGTGAGATCCTATCATACGTTGGAAATGACCACTTTTATTCTCGCCAAACATTACTAAAAACCACCTTGATCGATTACACTTAAAGAAGTTTACGAAACAATAAAAGAAATTCATGAGTTTTTCCACAAAATATGCTGTAACGAAATAAAAAGTAACTATGGACATTTTCAGAACAGTTTTTTTCCCATATCAGAACAGTGCACTGTGGTTTTTCTTGTATGGAGACAGTGACAAAAGTCGATATCTCCGAAAGTATTAAAGATATTGAAAAAACAAAAATATATTCGAGTTTACTATTAAAAGATTTATTAAATAAATGATGAGAAATAAAAAAAAAATCATTTGAAATGCAATTAAAAAAATAAAACGAAATAATTAAATTTATGTCAAAATTACTTGATTTTGATGGCTTATTTATTATGCTTAAAATTAATAACTAACACTATTTAATTAAACATGCATAAATGTATACAAACAAATTATGTTATCGTTAACAATAGAGTCATATTTCTATACAAATATCTGCTTGTTACGAGCAGGTTAAGTCATTATACAAAATAAAATATTTTACGTAAGTCCCGATATCTTAAAATAATTAAAACTAACACTGACTATAAAATTAAACCCTACTTAATGAATCTAATAGACTAATTACAGATTTTGACAAAACAGTTTTTTTTTTCAGAGGTAACTTTTTGAGGCTTGAAATCAATGGATCTGAATTTAATAAAAGACGATTCAAAAGATCCTGGTTGGTCAACTCGCGTGATATTTTTCGAGTATTTCTAAGCCTGAATGCCTTTATATTTTTATTTGTCGCTTCTTCTGAGAGCTCTCCTATGGAAACCAACATGTCCTCTATTATTTCAGCACCGTGAATAAAAGTGTTTTGAGTTATAAACGATAAAGTCTCGTTTAGATCCACTTCACATCTATTACTATTGTGACGTTCAGTTCCCCAGGATGTGGTGCTAAAGGAAACAACTGAAGTCAACAACAAAATAACAATTTATTTAAAATATTGGTCGTGGGGGTGAAGCCCGTCTGGTTTGACTCGCGTAGTTCGGTACTCTCCTGGAAGGCGAACGTACTCGGCGAAGGCGGCTGCGAGGAGTTGACCGGTCGCGGAGCTGGTGGTAGACCGGGGCGCACCGGGTAGCTGGTGTTATGTACTGCGCGGCTGCGAGGTGGTAAGGCGGCGATAAGGCGCTGCTGGAATCCCTGGACCTTATCCCTAAGGCCGTAAGGTCGGATTCTCTAAGCCGTAATTACGCACCCCTATCGGGGTGCGGACACAAACACTGAATTTATTTATAATTAAAATTATTGTCCAAATACGTTGGAGGAAGGACGGCGAAATTAAATAGGTACTATTTAATGTGTACCGGCTCGTAAGACGACACTTAGATAAAACTAGTGAACGCTCCGGCACAGGTGTACCACGGAAAGAAATAATTCGCAATGGCCGTTAGCAAAGCGTCCCGAACATTCAGATGCAGAACTCGTCAAATAGGCGACAGCCAATCCGTGCGCTATTCTCTTATCTCAAATCAAAGTAGTTTATCGTCGCGCGCACAAGTGTTGAACGTTTAGTATATTTCTGCTTGTTTTCCGTCCGATGTCTTTTTATAGTTGTTATTTATAATTATTTGTTACTTATAGCTGTTTTAATCATGTTTAGTTAATAGTTAGTGTTTAATAGATTTAGTTATTTGTTTATTTATGTTTTTAGTTTACTTTTTATTTATTTTAAATGATGTAATTTATGTAGGTTTTAGGGAATAAGTATCTTGTTATATAATAATAATAATAATACATGTACGTGCAACGTTACATTACCCGCCGCGTCACGGAAGGATTTTGTTATATAAAAATAAAATCCGTACTCCTAAGTCAAACTAACGTATTTACCCATACATAATTCAAACTTCCATACATCACGCTTGCGAACGAGCTATAGTTACCATATCAAAGGTTACTAATGCGACTTTTCCATTAATTGAGGTTACTATTTTATTTTGGATAATAGTGACCCATACGAGAGTTATGAGTAGTCTAGATAGTATAAAGTGAGCAAAGGTAAGCAATGCATAATAATTATTTTATCATCCTTCATTACACGTCATACATTATATTTAATTATTTATTTAAACCAATCATTTTTAAATCTTTTATATGCCAAGTGCCAATATTCTTTCCTGCCATGTCTTCAAGTACATAAACTAATGGGGATTTTTTCTCTATAATGCGACATTTTAAGAATTTCGGTGCCAGTTTCTTGCTAAAAAATTTATCTTTGTCGCTGAGAACATACGCACGCTTCATTACGACGTCGCCCACTTGAAACTCCATGGGTTTACGACGCAGATTGTAATGACACGTGTTTTTAACATGAGCTTGCCAGAGTTTGCTTTGGACCTTATTAAATATTTCCGAAAGACCACCCACATTTTCGGCATATACATCACGTGGAAGGAATACAAGCTCATCATCAGCTTGATCATCATTTACATAATGTGAGCCGCAAGTAACGATCTCTCTACCGTATACCAAGAATGAAGGAGTAAACCCAGTTGCCTCATTCACCGAATTGTTTATGGCGAACTGCACTTTCGGAATGAAAGTATCCCACGAACGATGATCGTCCTCCACAAATGTCGACAGGCACGTGATGATCGTACGATTGTGTCGTTCGACAAGATTTACTTGCGGAGTATATTTTGGCGTGAAGTTTACGTTAGGCACCTTGTACTGTTTGAAAAGCGATTCCGTGACCTTGCTTATGAATTGACTCCCATTGTCCAAATAAATAGTCTGCGGAACTCCATGTATGAGAAAAACGCAGTCTTCCAGAAATTTACAGACCGCAACAGCAGTGGCTGCTCGCAAAGAAGTTACGAGGCAAAACTTAGTAAAACAACAAGTGACAACTAATATGTAGCTGTTCTGCTTACGGGTGACGGGCAAGGGACCCATAAGATCTATAGAAATAACCTGAAACGGACGGCTACATTTTTTAGGACGTCCCATTTCACCCAAGGTAGGATGGTTCTGGGCCTTATAAGCGAGACACTTTGGACAGGAACCAACAAATTTCACGACGTCTTGATGCATGCCTGGCCAGAAATAACGCAACGCAAGACGACGGTACGTTTTAAAAATGCCAAGATGTCCGGCAGTAGGTTCTGCGTGATTTTCATGGATGACCTGGTCACGAATCTCACGCGGAACAACCTCCTTCCAAGAAAACTCAGAGGTTAAATCAGTCAGGTCGTGCTTATTCTTCGAAAGTCTGAATAAAGAATTATTCTTTATGAGGAAATTAGAAAAATTCTGCGGTTTTGTCAAGCACGAGTTGTAAATGTTTTTGTACCACGGGTCGGTTGTCGTCAAAAACGAGCCTGAAGTACTTATTGCATTAACTGGGAATGCCCTTGAAAGTGCATCCGGGATGACGTTGTCAACGCCGCGACGATGTTTCAGCTCGAAATGAAAAGCGGACAACCTAACACCCCAACGAGCCAACCTACCGGTAGGGTTATTTAGAGAAAGGAACCATTTTAAAGCACTATGATCAGTATAAACGGTGAAAGGCTTTCCGTTCTCTAAATAACACCTCCAATGCTCTAAGGCTACAACTACAGCCAGCGTCTCACGCTCCGTAATACTGTAGTTCTTTTCTGCTGCTGACAACGACTTGCTCATATAAGCGATAGGGTGCTCCTTACCATCTACGATCTGTGTTAGCATAGCTCCCACGCCGTAGTTGCTAGCGTCAGTATGCACTTCAAATGGCTTGTCGTAGTCAGGACAGGAAAGAACTGGAGCGGAAACGAGACACTCCTTAAGTTTTTGGAAAGCAGCATCAGCTTCGGGAGTCCAGACGAACGGTGGGCCACCCTTCTTGCTTGATGTCAACCTATTGAGAGGGCCGGCTATGGTGCTGAAGCTAGGGACAAAACGACGGTACCACGTAGCGGTCCCGAGGAAACGCTTAATGTCCTTCCGACAAGTAGGTGTCGGGTAATTAAGGATGGCCTGCACTTTCTCAGGATCGGTACGTAGCCCACCACTGTCAACAACATAGCCCAAGTACCTAAGTTGACTTCGAAAGAACTGGCACTTTTCGAGGTTCACAGTCAGATTGGCCTGCTTTAATTTATCTAGCACGCGAAGCAAAAGGGAGACATGAGAATTAAAATCACTCGAGACGATGATGATGTCATCGAGGTACGCGAACACCTTGAGCTCAAATTCCCTAAAAAGCATGTCAACCAAACGTTGCTGGGTCGCCGGTGCGTTGGTCAAGCCAAATGCTGTACGCTTAAATCTTAGGGTACCACGGCCCGGAATGTAGAACGCCGTCTTGTCCCTGTCCTCCGGTGCAATTGGAATCTGCCAAAACGCCTTGGACAAATCTATGCTGGTAAGATAGCGAGCGTCACGGAGATTGTCCAAGATTTCAGACACGTACGGCAAATTGTACGCGTCGCGTTTCGTGACAGAGTTCAATTTCCGGCTATCAAGACAGAAACGGGGCTGGCCATTCTTTTTGGTCACAACGAGAACCGGCGAAGACCAAGCACTTTCACAGCTCTCGATAACGTCGAGTGCTAACATTTCGTCCACCTGTTCGATTAAGATGCGCTGTTTTTCTGGGGACATCCTGTAATAACGCTGTCGAATAGGCTGCGCATCTCCCGTATCTATTCGATGAGTTATCAACCCAGTCTCACCCAACCCCTTGGATTCGGAAGAGATATCGTTAAATTGTGCAATTATATTGTCGGCTAGCGGCCTTTCAGTATCAGATAAATGATCGTAGTCCTGCAAAAAGGAGGGTTGATTTACATCGAGACTAGCATTGGAAACAAAGTCACTAGAAAAGGTAATGCTAGTTAAGTGTTTTGGAAAAATCTGAAATTTGTGCCAAAAGTCTATACCTAAAACGAGGTCTATGTTAATGTCTGGCACAACAAAAGCCTTGACAACATGAAAAGTGTCCTCAAAATTAATTGGCAAGTTCATGAAACCTATACTTTTCATGGATTGACCTCCAGCAGCAGTGACGGTTATATTAGGACCCTGTTGAAGTTGAATACCGTGCTGCTCCAAACTGTGATGAATATTATTACCAACTATGGTGACAGCTGAGCCGGAGTCTAAGAGACCTAACAACGTTAAGTTATAAATCCGTACTGATGCATAAGGCCGAGGGTCTTTAACCGGTTGGTTCTGCAGAATTGTGTCGATTTTGTACGAATTAAAATAGAAATTTACTGTTTGTAACCATTTAACCCAATCTTCGTTATCAAACTTACTATTTTGTACAGAATTGTCACAAGTCTGCAGGTCCCCTAGTTTTTTGACGAACCTGGCTTGTGTTTATTACAATTTGGACATTCAGGAGTTTTTACACCCTCACGTCCACAGACAAAACAAACAATTCTGTTCTTATCTGCTTGACACTGACGCAAGTTATGCGTGTTCACACGACACCTGGGACAAAATAATGATTTAGAATTTGAAGTATGCATCGCATGTACATATTTATTATTATTATTATTAGGTTTATAATTAGGATACGTTTTGTTCTTATTGTAGTTATAATTCGAATTTTGATTATAATTTTGATTTGTGTTACTGATATTGTTTTTATGTGATGAATGACCACAATATGCAAATTCGGGTGCCATGGTTTCAGATGTCTGTTTGGGAGGTTCACGAAAACCAGTTAGACGCGCTTGTATGTTTTCATAATTACGACATAGAGATTTAAGACTGTCAATATCAGCAATGTTGGTGGCTGAGGCCAATGTGCTCGCATAGCAAGGCCTGATGTTGTGAAGAAGAATCTCCAGCTTGTCCTCTTCTGACAATGATTTGGATAGGCGCGCGAACAGCCCAGACATTATAGCCAAATATATAGTGATATTTTCGGTCTCACCTTGAGTCCTTGCACGAATTTCTGAGAGTAACCGGTAATCAAAATCTGCTTGATCAAAATCTTGTTTAAGTCGTTCGACTAAATCATCCCAATCAGATACCTGGCCCTGGACACCGCGGAACCAGTGTAATGCGTCACCAGTAAAAATTTCCGTGGCGAAAGAAAGAAGTTTGGAAGTAGAGACGTTCCTAGCTTTGCTAAATTCCGTAATGCGTTGTATAAATGCCCGGACGCACGTTTTTCCGTCAAACTTAATCTTAGGCAGTTCACTAGTAACACCACGATCGCATTACACATTTATATTAAAAGGAGGCATAGCTGGCTGCTGTTCAGGATTGCTGTGTATAATAGGTGCCACCAACTTATCCACTTCAACATCGTCCTTAACGGAATTGAACCGCTGAAATAAAACCTGAAATTCGTCTATACAGGCTTCATGTGCCTGTAGCGAGGCTTCTTCCACCCCCATCCGCTTAAGTCGGTGATAAAGGTGGTGCAAATAGTTTTGCACTCGCAGCACGGCATTCCTATCCAACGAAGAATCAAGGAGAGACTTGATCTTCACTAGGACTTCGTTGGCTCCTTTCAAATCATCTTCTATTTTAAATGGACTTTCTAAAATATCCTCAGAAGGAAATAACGGCCCTAATTTGGCAATTTGCTTTCGCAAATCCTGAACAGTAGCTGCCGGAGTAGTGCCCCTAATTTGCACCTCATACTCCAGTTCAGCCTTTTGGAGCGACAAAAATTTTACAGGGAAATCCATGGATTATACCCAAATGTAAATTAATAAAACCAGAAAATAACTTTAAATGCACCGCAATAAGGAAGGTGTTGAACAAGTATTAAAAACGACTCCGTTCTGTTACAAAGCAGACTACAGACGTTATGGTTGTAAAAATGGCAAAAACCAAAAAAAATAAAGCATGAAAATAAAATCACATTCACAAAGCAAAAGAAAAAATAAGCAGTAATAAATTGCAACTAATGTGTACCACCTTGCGAAATAATTAATAAAGTTAACACTTTTGTGTTTGGTAGTACCACATGAACACAATAAAGAGTGCGATATAAATTATTAAAGATGCAATATATGCGTACAAAGAGATCTAATTTGGAATACGTGACAACAATTGATAATATATATATATAAATTTCGAAACTTTCCGGAAGAAAAAAAAAACAACAAGATTATAAATGAGCAGAGTCGTACACTTTAGTTACGGGCAACCAAAAAACAAATAGAAAACGTTCACAAAAATAAAAAACACAAAACACACAACTACTCTACGGAGTAAAACCAGACCTTTAGACCACGTTAGAGGGCGCCAGTGTGACGTTCAGTTCCCCAGGATGTGGTGCTAAAGGAAACAACTGAAGTCAACAACAAAATAACAATTTATTTAAAATATTGGTCGTGGGGGTGAAGCCCGTCTGGTTTGACTCGCGTAGTTCGGTACTCTCCTGGAAGGCGAACGTAGTCGGCGAAGGCGGCTGCGAGGAGTTGACCGGTCGCGGAGCTGGTGGTAGACCGGGGCGCACCGGGTAGCTGGTGTTATGTACTGCGCGGCTGCGAGGTGGTAAGGCGGCGATAAGGCGCTGCTGGAATCCCTGGACCTTATCCCTAAGGCCGTAAGGTCGGATTCTCTAAGCCGTAATTACGCACCCCTATCGGGGTGCGGACACAAACACTGAATTTATTTATAATTAAAATTATTGTCCAAATACGTTGGAGGAAGGACGGCGAAATTAAATAGGTACTATTTAATGTGTACCGGCTCGTAAGACGACACTTAGATAAAACTAGTGAACGCTCCGGCACAGGTGTACCACGGAAAGAAATAATTCGCAATGGCCGTTAGCAAAGCGTCCCGAACATTCAGATGCAGAACTCGTCAAATAGGCGACAGCCAATCCGTGCGCTATTCTCTTATCTCAAATCAAAGTAGTTTATCGTCGCGCGCACAAGTGTTGAACGTTTAGTATATTTCTGCTTGTTTTCCGTCCGATGTCTTTTTATAGTTGTTATTTATAATTATTTGTTACTTATAGCTGTTTTAATCATGTTTAGTTAATAGTTAGTGTTTAATAGATTTAGTTATTTGTTTATTTATGTTTTTAGTTTACTTTTTTTTTATTTTAAATGATGTAATTTATGTAGGTTTTAGGGAATAAGTATCTTGTTATATAATAATAATAATAATACATGTACGTGCAACGTTACACTATGTTTACCTGGTACTGACGAAGTATTCAATAACGCACTGACAGCTGATTCGTCAATTTTTGGAGCTCCGCTAATTATCTTTGTTGTTGTCGCAAGATCATTGCAAGATCCAAAATCTTGTGGGCGATCGATGTTTCGAACTACAATTTTCTTGTTCGGGCAATTGATTTTTACTGGTGGACGCCTCCGAAATCTGCACTATTTCAATTGTTTCAAGGATAGCCAGCCATTTTGCGTTAGAGCTCATTAAATTCTCTCAAGTCCTATTTGATTTTGTCCAGAAAGCCATCAGCAGTGTGATGAATTATGTAACACGATTACTTAATGTCTCAGTATCAAGACTTTTAATTTACCGGCACATTTTTAAAAATTTCCTCTAATACTTGTTGAGTTTTTTCCTTGTTTGATCCTTTAAAATTACTCCATTATTAAAATATATGCATTCTTGTAAACTACACCTGCAAAAAAGAACCTGAAAGAAAACATACAAATATTATCAGAATTCGATATTTTTCGTAGCTCCCTCTACGAAAAGCGTAGAGGCCATATTATCAAAGAACGGGCAAAATCGGGCAGTTGGTCTGAAATGAGTCAGATACTACATTATTCAAGGTTTATTTCAGATATAATATTATTTCTATGAAAGGATCTAAACTACGTTGAATCTCAATTTGAAAACACAGGTAAGTAATGTTTTTGTGTAAAATTAAGTCATTCGTAGCAGGTATATATATACAAAATTATGAAGAGAATGACTGTAAATAATAATAAAAAACAGAAAACATACCTTTGTCATTAATTTCCATAATGAATCACAAAGATGAAACCAACAACTTTTTAGAAATTCATCAACAAACAACTTGCAATTTAATGACTCCCTGATAAGGTTAATCACGTGGTGTAAGTGTGTTCACATCAGAGGGTCAAAAAATAATGATGGTCTCCAATTACTTCAAAACTATTTATAGTTTTTGGTAGGCTGGCTATTACTAAGTACTTGGGCAATAACAAATTACAGGTTGAATGTTGTGGATTTTCAGAGATATGTCGTATGAACGCGACCACGGTGCAGTGGTCTGAGGCTATAGGTTTAGCTTTAGGTACAGCGTTGGTTACACTCTGTATATATGGCCTATATAGGGCCGAATTTACGGCCGAATATCTCCAGTCTTTTTCTGATGTGACTATACTCTCAAAATTAAACAGTAAAATCAATATTTAAAAATCTAATACCGAAAGCGGTCCAAAACTCGTTCGACTCCAACAAAGACCTTTGGTCTACAGTACAGGACAAAATACTTTTTTCTTTGCCGCCGGCGGTCGACGCTCATTGTGCGATGCTGAAGCGTCTTTTGACGAAAACGGGATGAACTCAGGGACCGGAAAACCCCTCTTTAAAGTTAAGCCTAATATAAGGTAACCCTAACAATTTGGTAACCATAACATAAGGTAACCTTTTCATTTGGTAACCCTATGTTAAGGTTACCCTATCATAACAGTTAACTACAACCTCAACACAGTTACACAGTTACGGTTAAAACCCTAACGCGTAAGGGTTATTTATAGCAGTTAACTCTAAACCCTATCGCGTTAGGGTTTGGAACTGAACGTTGAAGGATCGTTATAGATGAGCGGAGTTGGCAGAATGTTTACGTATTGCCGTGGTTTTTTTTACACTAGTTTTGTTTTGACTTTTGTTTTTTGTTGTTGTTATTAGATAATAAGTACTTTATCTTTGCTTTTTATATGTTTCTCCTACACTGATATTGTTAATTAGTTGATAACTTGATGTGATTGTTCTGCTAATAAAAAAGTAATAATATCTAATAATAAATAACTATAATTTTCATACTGTTTTTAGGGTTCCTTAGTCAACTAGGAACCCTTATAGTTTCGCCACGTCCGTCTGTCCGTCCGTCCGTCCGTCCGCGGCTTAGCTCCGTGATCATTAGTACTAGAAAGCTGAAATTTGGTATGAGTATGTGTATATATAACGCCGACAGAACGGTAAAATAAAAATTAAAAAAAATTTTTTTTCGGGTACCTCTTGAACACCTAAAGTGGGGGTGATTTTTTTTTCTTTTCAACACTAGTGTGTGGGGTGTCGTTTAATAGGTCTTGTAAAAATAATAGGGGTCTCATAACATTATTTTTTATAAAGTCAACAGTTTTGTAAATATTCGCTCTGACAAAAATAGTGTCCCCCCCCCCCCCCCCTCTAACTTTTCAACCACGGGTCAAAAAAATCGGAAAAAATCTTGTAAATGAGGCTTTATAATTACTTTCAATGAAAACTATATTGAACAAAATCGGTCGAGCTGTTTTTGAGTTATCGCCAAATTTCATATTTTTTCTTTTAAGTTGACTTCCAGAAGGTAATAAGTGATTACAGTTTCTAGGGCGTTTACGACCTTTTTATAGAGCTTGAAATCTTTCTTAACTTAAAACTCGGGCTTAAAACAGCAGTTTATTGTGAAGGATGAGCAACTACGGAACCCTACATTGAGCGTAGCCCGACATGCTCTTGGCCGGTTTTTTTCTTATCGAGGAACTATCGGCAGCTTTGCTGGTAACGTTATACCTGATAACAGTAAAAACCATCGTATAAGAACAAAAGAGTATTTTTAACATACGTGCAACGTGCTGTTTTAAAATGACAGATTAGATAAAAATGTAAGAAAGAGATGGGATTAGTATTGTTTTGAAGCATCATGGATGCTAAGCGTTAGTTACTCAGTATCCTCAAAATCGTCCAACTGGTCAGTTACAAACGGGTGCCATAAAATAACAAATATTAAAAAAAAAACTTTAAAATGTACTACAAAAAGCGCTTGCTGCCACTGCCATGCAATTTTTCCGAGGAATATAGTGACTTTGTAAATAAACTTAAAAGACAGAAGAAACTGGTAAGTTATGCATTCTTATTATGATTATATTTCTATTTTGTTTACCATTAAATCGTTGTAAATACTATCGACCTTAAAGGTACTCGAACTGATATTTTTTCCTTAATAGTATCTGCAATATGTTTTTTTTTTTTCAACCATATTCTAATTATATATATACGTACCTATATTTATTTATTTCAACTTGATTGCACATTGCATTCCACAAAAACGTAGATAATAATGGCGGCTTTTTGCCATGAAATGAGGCGTTCTCCGCCAGACAACTTGTTTAAATGAATGTAGTAAATATATAATATTTAATTACCATACAAATTCGGAATACCTACTACAATGACATTTCGTAAATGTGTGTTTGTGCATTTTCATTTATTATACATTTTGTTCAGAATATGTTGGCACATTTAGCTAAAAATCTCAGTTGTATATCTTGCATTATTCCAATTTACTTATAATGTTCGGGTATCCTTAGAGCTGCCAGTTTAGCATTCCTAACAAAAAATAGGCCATGCAGGAACGTTGTACTTTATTGGACGACGCTTACATTTCTTATATTAGTGACGTATTTCTTACTAAACTTAAAATGAAACACCAAATTAAGTATATATTTTTTTTATTTCAGACTCAGTGAAATCAAGAGAGGAAGGAAGGTTATGAAAAACGTAAAGAAATTTTGGCTGAATTCAAGGAATTGTTAGAAGACGTACCAGACGATAAATTGAAGGACATGTGGGCACGTGTAAAATTTATGACAGAATTGTATCATACGGCTGTTCTAAAATTACGTAAATAATAAGTAATCCATAATTTAGTATTATATTTGATATGGTCTAATTTTAAACTGATTTGATTTTTTAATTGCTGTGATTTATGTCATTGTTTTTTTTTACTATGGTGTTTTTAATGTATAGGTGTTATAAGTATTAATTGTTAAGAATAGGTAGTTATTAAGACTGATTATGCATGTTAAACTGTGATATGATGATATTTTTATGGTTTTAGTTATTATAATTAAACTTACTATTTTTGTTATCTGATTAAAAAATGTATATTCTAGTAAATTATTTACACACCTAAAATGTATTTTTATTTTATGAACATAGCATGATTATAATATGGTAAATACTTTTAAAGGTATCATTATAGAAATCGCGTTGATGCTGGCAAGACGCTATTAGCGCTCAGATTAGGATAAACACAAAAATTGAATTCTTATTTTATTAATTGAAGAAAAAAAAGACAAAATAATTATTATACTAATACATTTCAAATAACGTTCAATTATAATGATTAATTTTACTTGGATTAATTTTATTGTACAGTCGGTTAGATTTTGCTACCTAAGTAGGTATTGTGATGAGTATTTTTTTGGTATCTTCAAAACGGTGATAAAGATCAGATGATGAAACTAGAAAGTGAACGGCGCTACTTTTTGATGGTTAAATATATATATATATATAACCTTTGCATACCAAGGTAATTTACCAAACAAGCAACGCATCTCCGTATCAGCTTGTCCTAAAATGCTTTCATATGTCCAGATGTTCGGATTTCCGGCTGTTGTCGACTAGAGGTCCGATTCATATGAATTGTTGATTCAGTTATTAGTAATTTTTCAATATGGCGAATATATGGGGTTTGCTGTTTTAATGAATTGGTAATATGGAGAATAATGTCGTATGGTGTAGTCAGGAGTTGGATAGTGGAATTCCTTAACGGTTGCTTGTATACTTTTCGAGTGTAGGGTCTGATGGTTTGTTTTTAAGTGTACAATTGAAACTGCAAAAACTCGTGTCACATCACAACTTCATTATAACTGTCTACTGAAAAAACAGATTTATCGCGTACATACATTATAAGTACCGACAAGATACTAGTAAGAGTATTAACAATAGTCAACTGAATTTTAGATCTTTTTTTACTATTCCTAACAACGTATGCTATCCCTTTAATATCAGCGGAAAGCGAAAGAGATAGTAAGTCATGGCAGGTAACAAAGAAAGAACCTTTGTTACTTAACCCTTCCAGTGGCAGAAACCGGGAGCCGGACCCCACGTCAAGTGGCAGGCATCCGGGAGCCGGACCTGACAAAACAAGCCGTTGAGTGGCAAGGTTTCTGATTGCATGACAGGAGAAGTGGCACAGCCATCTTGGCAAAATATACCGTTAAGTGGCGGGCCTCCCACGGGTGGTCACGCGAATTTCCGCATGTTACAAAAAATATCTTTTCTCAAAAAAAATGTACACATGTTGTATATAAACTATATATCGTTGGATTCATCATAAAATGCCATATTTATTGTATAGAAATTAATGCCATTCCATTTATAGAAATTTTGCTAGTCTTGATCAATCGTCGAATGACTAAATTTTAACCACTTTATGTATAAAAATAACTATAATTAGGAAAAAAAACAGTGATCCGTAGAAAAAACTAATTTAATGGCAAATCTATATATTTATTTACACCTATAACCCTTTTTATTACACCTCACTATACAATATTTTCTAACCACAAGGTTTTTAAAATGCTCACGGCTCGGCGGTCGACGCGTAATGGTCGGGGGGGTCGGGAAGATGACGCAATTTCTAACGAACTTTGCTTTGCGCGTCAATTCGACCGTTAGTGAATGCCGTCCTTGCTTATTGACGAATGCATCTTACAAGTGTGAGCAAGCAAAATATAGTTTTGACGGTTTTATTTCGGGTGCGAAATAAGACATCGCACAGGGTCCGGGAGCCGGATCCTGCCACCCAACGGCTTGTTTTGTCCGATCCGGCTCCCGGATCTCTGCCACTTGACGTTGGGTCCGGCTCCCGGTTCCTGCCACTTAACGGTAAATTTTGTAAAATAGACGCGCCACTTCTCCTGCCATGCAACTGGTGGCGCTGCCACCTGAAGGGTTAATTCAAATTCAAATTTAAAATATATTAAATAAAACGATGGTCCATGATACTAGGTTAGTCAACTTATCAAATATAGTTTCATACCTAAACTAATTAAAATAACAATTAACTAATTTAATTGATTATTAATTTAAAGTCTTTTATTTTTTCTTCCAAATGGATGAAAATTGTTTTTTTTTTTAGTTTTCAAACCTCATACCTCTGCCATTTCAAAAGTTTCAAATAATTTTATCGACACAAATATTTCATATAATTAATTAACCTAGACTTCATAAATCGGTTGAGAAATGTGACCCCTAAGCGAGACCAGCCGGAAATCCGGACAAAATGACATCTGTGTAAATAATTTTCTTTTTATAGTTAAAAAAAAAAAAGTTATAGAATACAAAATATAACAAAATTAACTTTGTTTCAAATAACATTTTAATTACTTAAAACATTTTTTTTATGTTATTATAATTATTACGTTTTTAACTATTAATAAAAAAAAAGCATCATGATTTAATCAAGACACAGAGTACTAGAAATATTCTTGTTCAAATCAATTTGAATAATAAGAATATCCACAGAACCATCATTAATATTGCTAATCTTTACAATTTAAGGGTGTAATTTTATTAAAACAATTTGAAGTTCGTTATTGACGCATACATCAACCTAAATATATACTTAGATGAAAAGGGAAGAGTGAAATGCTAAGGATTATTTTTATTTTATTGTTATCGGGCTTATGGCATTTACTGCACACTAAGACGCAAACCGTAATGAGACGCGGTATTTATTATTGTTTTAAGAATAATCAAAATGCAGTTGTGCCTTAACTGAATGCCGCATTAATTGTTATATTTTTTTATCGAAACAATTCTTATCTGTATTACGGGGAATGAAGGAAATTATAGTTAATTGTGTTTGGGATAAACCAATATGTGATATCAATGGTGACGGCAAAAATAAATGAATGAGTTTTATTTTTTCCGTCTTAGATTTATTTGTCAAGCCCCAAAGGCAAAGATGAAATATGAAAAAAAAAAACAAACAACACACTGTTTTCGCCGCTCAAGTTAAGCAACGCAACCATGGTAACATAAGAAGTTTCTACACTAAAGACTTAAAGTTGAATATTAACTGATTTGACGCTTTATAGCATATTGTTACAAACATCGAAAGCCAAACACGTTTATGACTTGCAAGAGATAAGAAATTTACTGAGTTACTGTTATTCAATAACTGACCTGATAAGACCTAATTTAGGGATCATATTCGTTCGAACTCGTTCAAAAACCCTTACGTTAAGGTTATTAAGTTAGGGTTAGTAGTTATTATAACTGCTATTCAAAAACTGAACTAACAACACAATACTTAAGGATCACATTCGTTTGAACTCGGTGCAATACCCTAAAGACTCGGTTAGTGGGACGGGGTAGGTTAGTTAAGGTAGTTATTAACCGCGTTAACTGCAACAAAACAGTAACCGTATCATTGAAACAACCACATCATAGGGTTAACAATATGTAAGGGTTTTTAAAAACAACTTCTAAAATAACCTCATCAAAAACCCTTGTTAAGGTAACCGGTTCCGGTCCCTGGATGAACTTCGTTGGGCTTAACCCGGATTCGACGCCATTTTGGTTAACGAAAAAACTTAAATTGGGAATTGAGGGTTCAAATTGAACATCCATTACATTACATTGCGAACCAGCGCGAAAATATGCGTTATGGGATAAAGGAAATCTACCTGTGCACACTGAAAGAATAGTCAGTAAATCCTACTGACATTTCATGCAAAGTTAGGCTTACTGATATTTCAGTAAGCCTAACTGAAATAACTAAATAAATATCGGACGATTTCACACAAATCGATCTAGTCCCACAGTAGGCATGTATTATGGCCACTAGTTCACGATATACATACTTATATATATAAATACATTCTTAAATATGTATAACTAGCTTTTGCCCGCGGCTTCGCACGCGTTAAAAAAAATACGTTCACTTGGCATAACTTGGCATTTGGCATTGGCTTGGCATAACTCAAGCCCCCCATATTTTGTGTTTACTGTATCTTTGGAATATTTGAATGCTTTCACGTACATGATTCCTTGTTCATTTTAGATTCAATTTCTACTTTCTTGTTTTGTTTTCTCAATGCGAGGCCTCCGACATTTTTGTGCACTGTCTCAATTGGTTACTTAAATAAAATCATGCTCTCTTCTTTCCGTTGTGGTATATTGTCTTGCTTAGTGCCCCCGCTTTTTTTGGTCATCATCTCTTTAGAATACTTAATCGTTTGTTCAGAATTGCTTTCCTGTTACCGTTTTAAGGTTTATGTATTCTCAATGTGAGCACTACTGCATTTTTGTTATCTATCTTTTCAGATTACTTGAAAGTTACACCAGTCTTGCTTTTTCTTTCCGTTTGTTATTTTGTTTTTTCTTCGCGCCTCCCGTCTGGTTTGGTCACCATCCCCATTTAGAATCCTTTAAAGTTTGATCAGACTTGCTTTCTTGATTCCGTTTTAGGGTTTTGTTTCTATTTAATGCGAGCACTATGCCATTTTTTTTTCACTATCGTTACTTTAAAGGTTGAGCAGAATTGCTTTCTCGTTAGCGTTTTTAAGTTTTGTGTCTTCTTAATCAACATATCTACTGGTAACTTAGGCGTTTCAACCGATTTACTTAATTTTTTCAATTTTAGCATGTAATGTTTTTTTAAAAGCGAGCGGCTCAGCCCCCCGAACCCCCCCGAACCCCCCCGAACCCCCCGTCTTTTTCAATACCATCTCTTCGTGTTACTTAAAAGTTTCATCAGTCGTGCTTACTTCCTTTCGTTGTGCAATATTGTTTTTTCTTCGTGCCTCCCGTCTGGTTTGGTCACCACATCTTCTTCTTCTTCGAATTCTTTAAAGTTTGATCAGACTTGCTTTGTTGATTCCGTTTTAAGGATTTGTGTATTATAATGCGAGCACTAAGCCATTTTAATTCAATATATTTTCAGGTTGCTTTTATGTTTGATCGGACTTGTTTTCTTGTTAGCGTTTTAAGATTTTACGTTTTCTTCATCACCATATCTACAGGTCACTTAGCCTTTTATCAGATTTAATTCAATTTTTCGGTTTTAGCAAATGACATTATCTGAGTGCTCTTGCCCCCCGAGCCCCCCGTATTTTTAAATACCATCTCTTCGTGCTGCTTAAAAGTTTTATCAGTCTTGCTTTTTTCTTTCCGTGTTGCGATATAATTAACATCTCTTTAGAATACCTAAAAGTTTGGTCAAACCTGCTTTCTTGTTTCCGTTTCATTAATGCGAGTACCATGCCATTATCGTTCACTATCTTTTCGGGTTACTCAAAAGGTTGTGCAGACTTGCTTTCTCGTTAGTGAAGGTTTTATGTTTTCTTGATCGCCATATCTACACGTAACTTAGCCTATCATCAGATTTACTTTATTTTTCTGTTTGTGTTATACATTTTTTTTTCAATAACATCTTTTCGTGTTATTTAAAATTTTCAACAGACGTGCTTTCTTCATTCCGTTGTGCGATATTGTTTTTTCCTCGTGCTTCCCGTCTGGTTGGGTCGCCATCTCTTTAGAATCCTTTAAAGTTTGATCAGACTTGCGTTCTCGATTCCGTTTTAAGGTTTTGTGTTTTCTTAATGCGAGCACTAAGCCATTTTAGTTCACTATCTTTTCAGGTTACTTAAAAGTTTGATGAGACTTGCTTTCTTGCTAGCCTTTTAGGGTTTTGTTTTTTCTTGATCACCATATATCTACAGGTAACTTAGCCTTTCATCAAAGCTACTTGAATTTTTCAGTTTTAGCATGTAGTGCTTTGTTAGAGCGGGGGGCTCCGCCCCCCGAGCCCCCCGTTTTTTTCGATACAATCTCTTCGTATTGCTTAAGTTTCATCAGCCTTGCTTTCTTTTTTCCGTTGTACTATATTGTTTTTTTCTTATTGCCTCCCGTCGCTGTTAGTCACCATCTCTTTAGAATACTTAAAAGTTTAATCAAACGTTGTTTGAGATAGTTTATATTTTGTCTAAACACATACTGACGCTGAACGGCCCTCGAGCTGTCAACTTAAACTTTGCATCAGCTGTATTAAAATTAAAGAAATTAATTGTACATAGAAATAACAGTTAAATGTATCACTCATTAACTTCAAATTTGTGTAAGTACCGTTACTACGTCTACAGTTATATACCTAGTGAACGTATGTTTTAACGCGAGCGCAGCGGGTAAAAGCTAGTAAAACAATACACAAATTACAGACCAATCCACTCACTTCGCCATTGCGAAGACTCTGCTGCGGACGACACCTCGGGGAAAACTACTGTTTAAAGCTCACAGATGGCGCTACTGGTAGCACTTATGTGTGATAACCGCGTATCATATTTCATTAACTTTCCGTAAATATTTATACGTCAAAGGATAAAATTGATTTTAAATAATTTTATTTTGATTATTGTCTCTCAAGAAAGTAAAAAACAACTTATTTATTCATTTCAAATTTTCTCCGCGTCTCAGTACGTTTATGAAAAGAGGGTCAATATTTATAAACTACTGAGTAAATACATGAATTTTAAATACAATAATAGAGTGGTAGTTCCCATTGTTGCATCGAGAAATTAATAATAACAAAATTGTGTTCAGTTTTGTTTCATAAAATTATCATTTCGTGTACCACTAACGCCATCTACTGCCCCAGTGTCCGTAACTCGGCGACTCGTCCAACCTCAGAGCTATTGTCCCCCGGTGGGTAGCGCAGGCCGGCCCCCCGCGGGGTACGCGTGGTTCTAAATTCAAATTCACGACGCTGATGGATGACGCTATGAGATGCACACGACTTCATTCGCGTATTTTTTCTTTACCGTAGACGGAAAAAAGTATCCTATCTTCGGATGTCCAGCTATCCCTGTACCAAAAATGGTTAAAATCTGTCCAGCCATTGCGGCGTGATTGGAGGACAAAGGATTTTATGAAAACAGATGGCGCCAGGTTGGCACGGCGACGCGTGTCCATACAAAACAAATAAGCTACATCAACTAAGCAAGCTGCATCACGCTATCAATATTTTTCCTGAAATCATATGACCTCCCTGCATAGAAAATTTATTTTCAGTACAAATTTAGGTTTTTATAATAGTATAGATATCGTTTTTAATATTTATTGTTTATTGTTTTAAACTTTTCAAAGCACCTTGAAAAATAATTAGCTCATAGTACTACGTGAACATATATTAACGACATCTATTAGGGCGAATTCACACGTACCACAACCACACGACAACCACAACCACACCACAACCACACCACGTGGTCGGGCGCATATTTTGTATGTTTAATAAATAGTACAATTCACACGTAACCACAACCACACCACAACCACACCACGTGGTCGGGCGCATATTTTGTATGTTTAATAAATAGTACAATTCACACGTAACCACAACCACACCACATTTTAACGCTGCGACGTGGTGTGGTTGCGGTGCGTGTGAAACAACCCTGAAAATGACAATAAATTATTTTCATCTACAATGTTACTAATAATATGACCTGTCATAATAATTTCCTAAGTAACACCATAAGATTCAGGTGCCAACTATCGCGTACGTCAATAATGGCGACAGCACCACTGAACGGATACGTGATGGCCTCACTGTTTTGTTATCCGTGGTATTATAAATAAGGAAGCAAAGGAAAATGCATGAGATGACACGGTTATTATTACAGTAGTTTCTTAGTGGTTCTGGGTTCAAATCCCGGCTAGGTGAAATACTTTCTACATTGTAAATTTAATGATTTCGTCTTGTCTCGAATCATGGTTGTTTTTAATACAAAATGCATATATTGTCGAGCAGCAACTCTCAATAACTGATACAGTGCTGCTTACATTTGTATGCGATCAATATTCAAAAAATTCGGTAGTACTCGTAATTCTCGAAAAGTCCAGGTTAACCATCACAGCTACACCCTAGATTGTGCCGCATCGTGGTCACAGGCACGCAACGACGGGCATCGACTCTCGGGTATCGTGTCGAGGGACGCATCAACGGCATCAATTTTGTACACGTATGGAGCTGGTGTTATTAACTCAGGAAAAATCTTAACAGCGCGATGCAGCCGATATTGTCAAAGTAACAACGCCATCTAGCGGAAAATTGGGTCGTTGAGAACAAAATCTCAACACACCGTTAAAAATAAAGAATGACTGATATTTTATTACTTTGAATAGATTTTATATATAAAAAAACTACATAGAAGCAAAATTGTGGCTAAATATATCGTATATTTATCGTTTATTATACATTTCGCTACCTTATTAGTAAGTTAGGCCAAACACAAACAATACCAAAATTTGCGCCTAATGTTCTAAATGTTGGTTGGTATTATATTTAGAAATGTATTTAATTTACTTAAATTGATTCGAAATACTTTTATTTCAATAACACTCGATAAAATAGCGTTAAACAATCTGTTTTATTCATTAACATTTTTTATTGCGTCTCCGGGCTTTTTTATGGTCAATACTTACAAACTACAGAAGAATATAATTGTATATTCAATAAAAGAGCATTAGTTCCTATTGTCGCAAATTGTTTTTTTAAAGAAATGTATGTTTATTTTTTTAGTATGAGCCAATTTACAACGAACATTGCACTCATATTTCCTTGCGTGACCTCTTCAATAGCAGAATGGAGAAATCTTAGCATATCTGTTTTGCTTTTTAGTCAGTATTTATTTATATATGTATATATAATAAATATATGTATTTATCTAAGTATTTATCTATTAAAACCTATTTAAGTTAGCTGCACCGCCCACAACTTATCTGCTTTGCCCGATGGTTGACTGGTAGAGAATGCCCAATGGCATTAAGTCCGCCTTTTGTACGATTTGTTTTCATTTGTGCAATAAAGATTAAATAAATAAATAAATAAATACTGTGTTGTTTGATAACTGGCGCCATCTTTTCTATCTAACTAACACGGTTTCCGTAAGTCAACGCCTCAAACAACCTTAACCTTGTTGTTAATGCCGGTGGGCCGCGCGGAGGTATTAGGTCGAATTCATACTTTTTAGTTTTTGTACACGTAAGAGCCACGCGGGGGTCGCGTCGTTCTAAATTCAAAATCACAGATGCTGTCATTATAAGGTTACACATTGTAAGGAAAATATTTCATGGAATTTATGTTTTGAGAGATAAATATTAATCATAATAAAAAGTATCCTATAACCATCTTTGGATGTTCAGCTATTCCTGTACCAAAATTGGTAACTTTTTATCCAGCCGTTTCGGCGTGATGCGAGGACAACGGTTTTTTTGAAAACAGATGGCGCCAGGTTGATTCGACGAAGCGTGTCCATACAAAACAACTATCCGGCTGCATCACGCTATCGAGATTTTTCCTGAAATAATGACCTCCCTTCATAGAAAATTTATTTTCAATACAAATTTAGGATTTTATAATAGTATAGATATCCATGACCTGTGCACAAATATTCGGATTCATCACACAAATATTTGCCCTTGCCGGGATTCGAACACAGGGCCGCCGGCTCAGTAGGCAGCTGCTCTACCACTGTGCCAAACGCGTCGTCAAATGGGATTCACTGTTTTTTTCAGTGCAGAACAGTACACGAGAAGACAATGAGAATGCGACCACCTAAGTAAAGGCGGTTGAAAAGCTCCGAAATTTACATTTTGTTGATAGTAAATTACGACTTAAAGAAACGAAATCCAGGAGAAACGATCAATCGATTTTAAGCGTGGAAGTAATTTATTTTGCTAGTAATTTACGTAATGTAAACGCTTTAAAGGAAGTTCGAATGAGAAACATTTCTATTGAGTGTGGGTTTATAAGATTGTTTTTTAGGGTTCCGTACCCAAAGGGTAAAAACGGGACCCTATTACTGAGACTTCGCCGTCCGTCCGTCCGTCTGTCACCAGGCTGTATCTCAACAACGGTGATAGCTAGACAGTTGAAATTATCACAGATGATGTATTTCTATTGCCGCTATAACAACAAATACTAAAAATAAAATCCTCCCATACAACAAACTTGTTATAGATTATATATATGTATAAGTACGGAACCCTTCATGCGCGAGTCGGGCTCGCACTTGCCCAATTTTTGTTGAATAACTTTATTTCATAAAAACTGAGAAGACGGTCCTACGAAGGCTCTCAAATCGTCATTTATTTGATATCCATGAAACAAAAACATGCCCCAAATATCACGAAGAACAAAGTGTGCTTTGTGTTTTATTTCTTTCGCCCTCCCTTTGTCGCCGAAGTGACAGAATGATTGCTTTGCCATTTTTAACATTTTGTATACACAAAAATGTTTATTGTTGTTCTAAAAAAATAGGACAATCTTTTTGTTTTTTTTTTTTTTTTACCTGATCTTAGCTGTTTGTAATCTCCAGTGCTCAGCACGGACATTATAAAACAGCGGGATTCCGCTTCAAAAATAATAATACACACAAGATATCTAGCTTCGTTAAATTTGCCCTAATTTATATGCATCGCCATATACTGGGTGGAACAGATCAAAGGACTTTTAAGCAAACAGGGAATTGTTCAGACTGGGTACTTCATTTTTCACCAATGAACTATATACATTTCTATCCATTTTTGAGATACAGTTTGTTAAACATTAGTGTAAAAACCTGCACATACCTCAACCTAGCATCTTTTGAAATTAAAGGCAAGTGTTATTTAAAATGTAAATAAAACCTTTGAAATAGTAGGTTTGTCACTGATATTAAAATATTTTATTTTGGTGACTTCTTTTATAGATTGTAGATCACTCAGATGACACTATCCTGTCAGCCCAGTCTTTAGGAATGTTTCACCCTGTATATCAGATTGTGAAATGTACTTTATGCCGCCCGAAACATAAACACCGCGTTTTAATGACAGTGAAACGCGTTATTATATATTAGGCGCGCTGGAGCCGACATGTTCATCATAATAGTCTAAGCTCATTCATTTAAAGAAAAAAAAGAAACGCGTTATACCTGGCACATCGCTTATTTGCCGATATCTCAAAGTACACTGGAATTAGCGCCCAGTTCTAAATGAAATAATGAATCTATTTAGAAATAAGGACCATAATATCCGAATCCGTAGCTGCATCGGTAATCAACCAGCATCAATCTTACCATTATGACAACTGAATACGTTTCTCGCTGTTTTGTTAGCGAGACGAGTATTTCGGAACGTCTGAAACGTCTGATGATGCTGCTGCGTCATTTCAATGCCAATTCAACGACTTAATTAATTTATTTTATACGAATTTATTTAGGTAGTTCGTTAATGATTAATCTTAAACAGTTGTATGGGGCCTGGTTACATCCAAACGGGGGTTGCCATACCAAGCTAACAAAGAAGAACCTTAGTGAAAATCAGCCAGACTCTTGTTTGCCAGATTTCCTTGTTATGTATAATAAATTAATATATTATTTCTTAAAATTTACCCGAGATCTATTATACTCGTTTGTCTATTGAGCCATAACATAGTCGATACCTAGTCGCTCGCTCAATCATCTAGACTAAAAACGCATTAACAACATCAATATTAGAGTTCATCACACAAAATATTTGCTCTGGTCGGGATTCGAACCGAGGACCGCCGGCTCAGTAGGCAGGTGCACTTCAAACTGCGCCAACCGCGTCGTCAACAAATTACAAATGTCAAATTCTCATGTCAAAATTTATAAACCGACACAGGAACAAATATTTAGTTACAGTAGTAGCGTAGCTTGTAATTTTCATAATGGTTAGTTCTGAGAACTTCTGATTCTGTGAACGTGTTAAAAAACAATAAATTTACCTCTGCAAAGCTACCCGACAAATATAAAAACAACAAAAGCTATGGTCTATTGTTCAATCTGAGTAATTGGCAAACACGTATGGACTTTGACGCTGCCTGCCAATTTATTTCATACCTGTGACAAACAAGCATACCACAGACAATGGGTCCCTGCGAAATCATAGCTACCGACACGATAGTGCTCAGGATATTCTCCTACCATATTTATTTATTTATTTAAACTTTAACAAAAGAAGAACTTAACGTACAAAAGGCGGACTTAATGCCATGGGGCATTCTCTACCAGTCAACCTTAGGGCAAAGCAGAAAAAAATTATGTACGCCATACTTATGTAATGTATGTACGCCAACGACAATCCAACAAGGCGGACCACCTTGTTAGGATCGCGGGCAGAAATTGCATTAGGGTGGCGCAAGACTGATCGTTGTGGAGAACTTTGGGAGAGATCTTTGTCCAGCAGTGGACGTCTATCGGCTGTTATGGTAAACGTTTGTTTATGAAATGAAAATGTAATGAAATGAATCATTCGGTGAAGTGCAGATTTTCTATAAAATAAGAAAAGCACACTAATTTTATAAAGGCGAAAGTTTGTAAGTGTAGGTGGGTCAATCAACTTTTTCTGTTGCTTGTTACCATGGAGATGTCCCCTGGGTTGCTCTTTAAAACTACGATTTTTGGCGACAATATTCAACAAAAATGTTGTGGTTGCAGTAAGTTATAAGCCCATTCTTATTTAAAATATTTCTTGAAAATACCAATATTATAAATTATCAACACTTTTCTAAGAAGTTTAATCACCATTGTCTCCTGGGTGACGGGACAGAATAACAACAGGAAAAAGTTGATCCACCCGTTGTTACTTGTTCATGCTCAAACGGCTGGGCCAATTATGATAAAATTTTGTATGGAGGCAGCTGACATCGTAGATTAATACTACACATGGGCTTTTTATACCAAACATTATAATGTTTCCGTGGGATGAGCAGGGAACATCGCGGTGCGCAGTTAGTATTAAACAAATATTGTCCGTTTAAATTGTTTAAAATGTTTGGATCAGCGGCCTTATTCCTTTTAAAATGCTAATTGTTTCAGACATTTTTCTCTATGATCAAACATGTTTCTTAACATATTATGTTGCTACCTAGAACATGGCTTTTGGGTTTTATTGGTATATATTTGAAACCTACAGTATGAATTTTCCATTGATAATTCTTGTTTCAAAAACTCCTCGAAATTGACAAAATTCACGCGGAAAATTCGTTTTTTCAACTTATTTTTGACTGCACGCAATAAAAGCTTGAAATAGCTATGTTACTAGCTAGAACTCGGGGAAAAATATTATTCACTTTAAAAAATTGGTTGAAATTATCAATATATTTGTCATAATATGAAAAAAAAATATTTTAAAAGGAATAAGGCCTCTTACCGTGTCTTAATTAAGTACATAAATGGATTTCTTCCATACATGTTTTCGTTCGTAATATAATTAATGGTCGCTTCTGCGGACACAATTTACTTCGCAAAAACCACATTCCCGTTCTAAAAACAACTATTTACTTCATTAAAGAAAAACGATGTGGCTTTATTTGCCAAAGGCAAGCTAGTCCAACGAAGCCAAAGAAAAGCACAGTATTTTCTTCTGTTTCCTGGATACGAACATTTCCAATAAAAAGCCAGTCTCTTAATCTCTACATGCCATTGATTCGTTCGTGGCTTTGTTCGTTATTTATTTGCGAATTATTCTGTATCCGGACTTATTGTTCCATGATTGATGGATGTTGTTAGTAACTTTAATGGAATATCTATCTTTGGAACCGATGCTTATAGATCTTATTGTGATTGGATGAAACCAACAGTCGTATTATACCTATGGACATGACCAGCCACTTAGTTTGTAATCAACCATTTAATAAAAAATTTACAGTACAATAATTTGGTATCTTGGAGCTGAAGATGGCCGTAGGAACTCCTAAACTATTTAATTTGCTGGTATGGGAAGGTAGATTAAGCTCAGAGAGTTGCCAGGCTTAAAGGGCCTTATTACACTTGCGATTTGCGAGCGAGTTTTCTATAGAAATAAGCGTCACGGCGAACTCGCTGCGTGAAAGCCGTCATACAAAATTCGTTCGCAAATCGCAAGTGTCAACACATTGCTTATTGGGGCAGAAAGGTTCTTGAGTGGCAAACGCGTACCGGAATCCGGTGAGGGAGGCCCCTAACCAGGTGGACCGACGTTCCGGCCTGAATCGGGAAAAGCCTATGGATCAGGGTAACGCAAGACCCGAAATTGTGAAGAACATTGATTGTGGAGAAATTACCTTTTCCAGCAGGGCTAGCATAACTTGCCTCGAGTTCGCTTTTCGGGCATCAGCATTGCCTGTCTTGCTCGCACGGCTCGGTATGGAATGGAAAGTGACAGGTTGTATATGTGTCATAGTTGTGGTAGAAGTGCTGCTGCACAAGGTAATTTCACAATGTCGGGCTTTGCGTAAGACTGCTGTCGTCGGCTGATATGATGATGGTCAAAGAATAGTAAAAAATGCATATTTAGCAAGTAAAACGTGGGGTTTGAAATTCTTACATTCCTTTTGAAAGAAAGAAAGAAAGAAAAACATTTATTCGGGGACAAAACATAATTGCGTAGAAAAGTGACAAACAAAGAAAAAAAAAAACTAAACATAAAAACTATAACTAAGTACTTAATCTAATTATGAGTGCTAGCTAGAGAATGCTAGCTCGCGAGACAGTATTTCACAAATAAACCTGAAGTCCTCGCAGTGCACATAATTAACACAAATTATAACCGGTCTATCGCGATATTTCTTATTTACCTTCATAATTTTACGTTTCTCCTAACGTTAGTAGATATGCAGGGCTGGGCTGCTATACGGCCGCTCCGAGCGAGTCATTCATTATACGGGTGTATGGCGCCCGAGGTGCCCTAGACTTGTTTACAGAGACGCCCTAGGAGCCAGCGCCCCGGGTAGACCAGTACAGCTTCCACTGTACGTATACGTATGCATATCGAATCAAATACCCCGAATCTCACTCTGCTACTCTGTTTAAAATATACTTTTAAATCACGCTCTTAACATCATTTGTACAAAAAACCTGCTGATATTCAGCACATTTTTCAAGCACGAGTGCATTCGCCATCAGCTTGATGAGTTTTTAATATTGCTCAAATAAATATGAAGCGTACAAACATGTTTTGTACAAATATTTGGCCCTTTATTTGTTTTTATCGATGTTTTCCCAGCTTTCCGTGTAATGCGGAGGTAGGTAAACAACTTACCCAAGCCTTTTTCATATGAAGTTATAATGCTTTTGAACCCAAACCCTTTTTTTACTCCGTGTACGAGGAAAGCCTGTTTTAATCCCTTTGAATTTTACAGCTTGCACCGATCCTTTATATGAACTCGATAATAAATAACGTATAGATAGATTACCTAAGTGAGAGTACCTATTATATCATTAAAACATTTCGAAGACCTAGAGCGGCGTAAAAATCGAGTACATATAGGTAATATCTGATGTCTTATGTTTTTTAAGAAGAGGAGCGCCAAATATTATTAGTTATCAATAGCTGTGTGTATCTACGTCGTTTTTTGTTTATCTTTGAATAAACTACTTTATATTTTTTTCGTGGCCGTTTAAATTTTTTGTTCCGAACCTTAGTTTTTCACGTGAATTTCGATTGATTTATTATAGGTAGGAATAACCGGAAAAAGGTTACAGATTGTACATCAGCAACACCACTGCCAAGTCGATAAATGATCGCCTTGGTTAGGTTCCCGTTTGTCAAAAAGTCATCATAATTTTTTAAGCTACAGAAATATCTGTAACTTTTTTTCTGAATGACGGGGTTATTCCTACCTATAAACATTTTTTTTTTAATTTCATCCATTCCCCATTGAACCGGATTTCGTAATGAATCAAAATGTGCGCGAACACTCAGAAAGTTGCATACTAAATATACTTTTGTTTGTTCCAGGTATGGGCCGCTGTTTGTAACTTTTCTAATATGAAAAAACTTTGAAACTTCGTTCCTCTAATAAAAGAAAAATATTGCCTCGCGCGGGGTAAGTATCTGCGCTTGTTTTGGCCACGTTTGTCTTTGCTTGTGTATTTGACCCGGTTTTAAAAAACAGAACTCGAAATAAAATAAAAAACATAATAACACTTAATCGTTGTAATAAATAAAATATAGCAGAATAAACTGTTTAATTATATCTTGCTCTTTATTTTATTTGATCAAAAAATATAAAGATTTACACATCAAAAATTATTTTCCGAGAAACAGAAAATAAAAAAGATCGTACATAGACAACCTCAATAACGTTTAAGATCCGAATAAAACTGCGCTGCACTAAAAAAAATTTTAAGTAGTACATGGACTTTTTTCAGAAAAATCGTTTTTTAGGCTTACGAGTTACTCAGTCGTTAGTAAATTCGAACCTTAAACAAGAAAAAAATGCTTATTGTGTGAATGTCACGCACTGAAACATATATTGTGCAAAAAAAGTTCAAGTACAGTATTTCTTCGAAAAACGCCCAATTATTTCAAGTAAGTATGTAGCTTTACGATTATAGACAGTTGAGACAAGCAATCCTTATTTTAATCTTAAAATCTTAACTGATTAATATTTACATGATAATCATATTAAGTACAGTTTTATCTAAACATTCTAAACATTACGATCCAAAATGTCTTTATAACTTCATAATTATAAGATACAACTCAACTTTTCGGCTTTTCCATCCGTGAAGACCGTATGGTATATCTCCAAACCCCTCAAATAAGTAATAGAAGTAACCTGAATTCACCCTTGACTTAAATTATATAGACAACGCAAGTATGAACACTTTCGACACCAGCAACCCGGTAGCCGGGCGCTCTGCTCGTAGTAAGTGTTCGCTACATACGGTAGCCTGTGGCGCTATCCGTATCCGTGTGACATTTTTATTTTACTTAAACTTAAGTGCACAAAACGAAGATTCAGTACAAATGGCGGACTTATTGCCAAAATATAACTAAATGACATTTGTGTTTTACATGTTTTAGACTTATTTGTTCTTGCTATTTCATAGTAAAATAAATAAATATTAAGGGACAATCATACACAAATCGACCTAGTCCCAAACTAAGCAAAGCTTGTACTATGGATACTAGACGACGATATACATAATATATAAATACATATATAGATAACATCCATGACCCAAGAACAAATAAAAAAATATTATATTATAGTAAAACAACAACGTAAAAAAACCATCCAAATATAAAACGGACGTGATTAGGATTACTGTGAGCAATTTCTCGTTATTTTAATGATAACGCTGTGAAACGTATTTCATCGTAGAACAACCTTCAACTACCCATAACCCATGTACGTATGATTTATGTGTGATATTCGCGTAAGCGTCACTGGGCCTATTTCTATACATAGCGGATATAATACCTACTGCTAAGGAATTCGGTGCACGTGCCTAGTACACGTGGCGTTGCTAGGAGTTTAACGAAACCAAGAAAATTAAAAATAAAAACGATACTACTTGTGACTTCGAAAAACTTATGCGTTGTCTATTGGTTTTAAATCTCTTCCAGTCACTTTTCACGTCTCGGAGTTTGGCCAAACGCGAGTATCACCCTGAATATTGAGAAGTTGGGGGAAGTTCGCCCATCATTTTGCGTTATGTGAAAAGAATGGCTATTTTTAACCTCGGCGTTATATTGAAAAGCCCCTATAAATGTTGTTTCTTTCGGAGTTGCCAGCTGTTTCGAGGTGCTTCAAGAGGTAATATTATTAAGAAAGTGTTATTAATTTATGAAACATGTAATGTTTCATTTTTTTATGTACACGCCACAATTTGTATCAATGGTTTAAGAAAGTGTTGTAAAAGTCTCACTAAGATCAAAGGTCAAAGAAAAATTTAAATGAGTTACCTGGTGGAAGAGACTGGGAATCGAACCCGGTACCTTGATTGCGAATTCATCTGTATATCAATGGTTTAATATAAAAATTGTGATGTGTAGGTACCCTTACATAAAAAAAGAGACATTACATGTTTCAATAAGTTAATCTACTCGTAATTACGTAAGGCCAGCGCTGATATTGAAAGTCTGCGAATGCTTCTGAATGTCTTAACGAACTGTCTAGAACAATTTTGGTTCGAGACTCTTGTCGCGCGGTCACCCATCTTTTTGGCAACAACATTTCGTATTGAAACATTTCTATTGCTACGTACTCTCATAAAAATGTGAACGCTACCAAACTCGAAACTATTTGGGACGTGCGCTACGCCAGTAGCACTGGAGTGCCTGGGAAAATCACAGCTACGTAGCACTGCAAATACTATGTTATACATGTCATGTATATGTATTTCTCTAGCGTAAAATGTACACACTATTAATATAGGAACAATTTGCGCCACGTAGAACTGGAGAGCCAAGTGAAAATCACAGCTTCGTAGCAGTGGATTGGTGTGCTCTTCTCGAGTTTCCCGATTTTTTTATACTACGATTCGATATATATATTTGTATGAGAAAAGAACACGTTTTCGAGTACATATCCCGTACAAATCGGGAACCGCTCTGGAGAACGGCTCATCTCTACACTGGATATAAAATACATAATTATTAATTAACATATTATATAACTTAACAAAGTTAAATGAAAAAAAGTTCCTCTTTTCAATAAGCTTCAATAAACGTTCAATGCTCTTGAGTCAATCAACTGTCAGTTTTATGATGTCACCTCTAAACTCCGTTGTTTATGTTCCGTTTTTTTATTATTCGGAAATTTAACCTCCCGTATGCTTAGACACTTATCCGTGCCAGTTCATGAACTGCCTAAGCACGGATACTTTCAAAAATTTGAAGCGGGCAGCATACAATGACGTAAATCAGCCGCACCCGAGTGTCAAATTCTGAATTGGTTGCCGCATACGAAGGGTTAAACCATATTCTTAAAAAAATCCATTTTATATTTAGGTTTCTATTTTTCCAGTCGCAACTGTTACGTAATTTCGAACAATTTCACACAAAATGCAAGCGCTACGCCGTAGCGCATACACGTATTCACCTGACCTCGTAGCAATCTACGGCGTGAGGCGAAAAATACGGCTTTCGTAGCGATACCCGTAGAGCTTACTCGACAATATTCGATATATCCATATTATTGAGATTTGCTGTCACCGTGTTTAGCTGTAAAATAAGTCTTTTTAATAGAATACTGGACTTCAAAGAAAACGTTTGAAATGACGCTGAAATTTAGACGCATTCCGATACAACGGTTTTTATGAAAATGACACAGAGTCTATTAACACTTTCGACACCAGCAACCCGGTAGCCGGGCGCTCTGCTCGTAGTAAGTTTTCGCTACTTACGGTTTTTCCCATGTCATCGGCTACGAGCGTAGCCCGTAGCGCTACGCGGTAGTGAATGCGTTCCCACATATTAGCTAACATTATAATTTAAGTCTTAGTGAAATATAGCAAATATTTATTTGAATTTCCTTTAAACCGACATTAGTAGATTCCAGAAATGAATACTATTGTCAACCCAATGTCAATCATCAGGTACAATGGGTAAATTCGCCTTTGTATGTACAGTCGAGTTCATTTACATCTACACACTTACGAGAACAAAAATATCTGAACACGACTTTATGCTCCTGACAATAGGGTCGTGTTCAGATATTTTTGTTTTCGTAAGTGTGTAGATGTAAATGAACTCGAGTGTACATATGTATGATTTTCATTTATTATGAATCAGTATCTGTTTTACGCTTTTTAAAGAGTTAACTAACATTCAATATTAATGTAATTTTTCGACAAACGGTTTTTACTAAAGGATTTATTTAACTTTTCGAAGAACCCTAAAAACTCCTTCAATGTACACCTACCATCCACAGATGCAGCAAACGTGAACATTATGATTTATCGACACCACCCTTCTTATCGATATACCATTCTCGCCTCTATTCCCTCCAGCTACAGCACTATCGAAACACATAAGCTATGCAGCCCTCGTGCGGAAGACAGTGGGTTTTAATAACTTCACACACTGGTGTCACTCGATACGTGATATTTACTATATACCTACTTTAATATAGGGTGTTGACATCTGGGTCCCAAGGGAACCGTGACTTGAATCTGAGTCCGAGGCTGTTGATCTAGGGTCTTCACAGTATTTTATTTCATTTACCTTTTGTTGTCCATATTGCTACTATTTTAAACATAAATCTCCCATCATTTATTTCGATGACGGCCACCCAATGCAAGAACTATGGACTTCGTCTATTGTGGGCTCTGATATGGCTAACTAAGCCAAATTTAGTTTTAAACTCTCTCTTGCACGTGTGGCAGTATAGTTGGCCAGTGGATATATATACTTCTATTAAAATATTTAAACGATTTGGGCTTACTCACAATAAAGTATTTCTTAAAGTTCTATGGACTCCTCTAGTTAGAGGCGACACAGACATATACTTACTAGTTAGTAAGTATATGTCTGTGTCGCCTCATCACGCACATGCATATAACTCAGATTATTTTATTAAGTATAATATATTAGGTATACCATTATTGGTAGCTATTTTCTCTGTTTTGTGATGCGCAATACAAATACAGTGTTAAACTGTATTGCACCCTCATTAAGCCCATTTTTCGCCGTTTTGGAAATATACGTACCAAGAAATTCCATTATTCCAACAAGCCCCAAATTGCGGTAATAGTTTGTAGCTCAACATCTGGGTCGGCCCAAGTTCTTTGAACCTCGAAAAAGAGAATATGTCCCTTCGTTTTGCAAAAGCACTTAAGCCGTTTTCGAATGGGAGTGTGAGTTCAGGAGTTTGCAAAGGCTGTCGCAAGTAGCTGAGCGTTTTTATATTGCGCCCCAACAATAGATTAAAAATGTTGCCAACATCTGAATATGAAGTTTCTGAGGAAGGATTACGCTTTGAGCGCTGTTGCTTTATAAAAGTGTTATTTAAGACGAGATACTCGTAATGCTGGCTGTTTAAGAAGAAGTTTACGGACTACGGAATATTTAATTTTAATTCTTATCTGGTTATCTGTTTTGTAACATGAGACTAGAGATCTCTCATCTAGATCCCGGCACGAACTGAACTGTAACTTGATGTTATTAAAACTATCGTTCCAATAGACATCTTTAATCATTATAAAAACGGTTTAAACTCACGTAAAAATTGTCAGGAACGAAAAATATCGCGCGTTCAGACAATGTCGTAGATACAATAAGTCAAGTGTGCGTAGTATCAGTGGGTAATAGTGAAAATACAGTGACAGACAGTCCAGTAGTGACAGTGCAAGAGCCCTTCCCTCCTCCCGCCGCGCTATCTGCGCGTGCGCTGAGGGCGGCGAGAAGAGCGATAAATAGTGCAGTGGGCCGCGAGTCGCGTAGCAGCACGGATAGCTGCCCCTGATGAAGAGCTCCATATGAGTTCGAAACATGTCGGACCGTTCCTGTCAATTTTTACGTGAGTTTAAACCGTTTTTATAATTATAACTGTAACTTACTTGTAAGCAACATTATAATCAAATAAGGGACACTGGTAGCAAACGTAGAGTAGGTTTACCTACTACTTATTCGAAGCAAAGTCGCGGCTAGTCCTGCACCTCTAGCATAACTGTCGTACGCGACTATTTCTCGCGCGAGATAAATATATGCCCAAATATTACTACCTACTAATCCGTCCAGGTCCGCCGGGACGCCGCACTCTATTTGGTGGAAACCATGTGGTAGACAGTAGTCACTTTAACCCCCAAATCCTCTGACATGCACCAGATTTATCCGGCCCAGTCCTATTTCAGTTAAAAGTGATATTCTTAATGTATGTTACTATTTCTGTTTAGGAGTTTATAGTTTTATCTTTTTAATTTTTTGTTGCCAATGTATTACTTAATGTAGGTTCATCAGACAATCTGTTTACGTTGTTAGATCAGGAGTATAAGTTTTAATGAAATTAGATGCATTTACCAAAAAAACTAAACAATTTCAAGCTAGTTTCTTTGCTCTTTGTTCCGTTTGATTTTTTTTACTGACAAAATAGGCAATATTCGCATTCGCATTCGCGAATGTCAGAGTCAAATATTCGCGTTCGCATATGTCCAAAAATCAACATTCCTTACACCCCTAATAGAGATAAGTCGCGCGACAAACGATGTCGCGGCAAGATATGCTTATCCTGCAGCTGCCCGTGTAGCATAACTATGCTTCGGGACTCTAGTCGCGCGAGATAGCGCTATCCGTCACTCTCTCACATTACTGCACAGAAAGAGACGGGTAATTAAATATAAACCCATACAAATATGACTCACGTTTAGCAGTCTTTACCATTTGTTTATTCATTTTTGAGGCCGAAAATTTATGTAAAATATTCGAATAATATTCGCAGATATTATTGCGAATACGAATGCGAATGCGAGTATTCAAAAACTTGCGAATATTCGCGAATGCGAATGCGAATATTCGTTACATCCCTAATCTCTATATATAGACTTAGCAGTCTTGCCCGCACGGTATTGATAGGAAAGTGACAGGTAGTGTTTGCTTACATTTATCACAGTTATGCTTAGTGATATCTGATATTTCACTTAGTACCCGTACTACTTAAGTTTAGCTACGTTGTACTTAATTTTGCGCCTAATATCTAAGGCGTCGTATATAAATATAAATAGGGTGCAAACTTAACTAGATATATCGCCACTTTGGATATCTCCAAGATATTAGGGTATGTCGGAATTAGGGCTCTGATATTACGAATTTTGTGCACAAAACTCCGAGCCTCACCGACGTTTTTCATTTGTTTATTTTAGGATTCCTTTGAGCGCCACCGGTTTATTGGAACCCACATGTGATAAAAGTGCAATTAAGTCTACGTTTCTATAAAACAATTCCAAAGCGTAGTTGAGAAAGGAACCTTTCCTTCTCTGCCTTAATTACAAAGATGTATCGTACTAGAAAACGTGCAAAACTTAAGACTTTCCGTTCTCAGAAAGTACTTATTGAGTAAAGATTTCTTAGCTGCCAATACATTTAATATATCTTATTAACAAATGTATAGAACATGAGACCTTTCTCAGACAGTATTCTTCGAATGAAGATTTCTTATCTACCAAAGGATGTATCTTACTAACAGATGTATAGGACATAAGACCTTCTGTCCACGGAGAATATTTTTCGGATGCAACCCTCGCTTTGCACCGTTTGAGCCTCTCTTATCTGGATTGCACATCCGACACGTAAGTGAAATGATGCAGGAAGTACGGACGATTGGTCGTTCCGTGCTTTGCATTTGGAATTTCTGACTTTGATATTTGCTCGTTCCTCTTAATAAAAGGGCAATGATAGTAACGCAGAAGGCATAAAAAAGTAAGGCGTAAGTCATACAGAAAAAAATAGCGTAAGGACGCTTCGCAGCCGCGATGACGATGAATTTTCATACTAAATGTATCATAGAACTACTATATTTTTTTTATGAAAATTGATGAAAGGGATGTCGTGCGCCGCGTTCGGACGCGTCCTCGACTTACGCATTTTCTGTGTGACTGAAAAAATTATAGCGATTACGCTAGGTCATACAAAAACAGGACAGACGGAAATCACTGACATATTTAGTATAGGTACGCATGCTAATTGATAAGCAAATAAGATGCAAAACATGCAGATTTCTATCTTATATTTTTTTAAATAGGACGTCCGGGATATCGAAAATAATTAAAAAATTTCGTTGATTAAAAATATCGGACCTGACCACGACTGAAATATGTAGCATGTCAAAAAATCTGAAATGATTAGTAAGTAGGCTGTAAGGATATTTGTGTTTTTGCGGATCCCGAGATACATAACTCGTTTTTTCGTTCCAGCTCCATACATTATTTTCGGACAATAATTATAACTCATTATTTTTGGTCCCAAATCACGCCAGGATCATAATTAAGCATAATAATGGCAAGTGTTATGTTAGCCATTTCAAGCAAAAAATAAAAGGTTAACTTCAATTCCTATGTCTATGAGAGTCGATTTTCCCACAGTGCGACGCGTCCTCGACTTACGTGTTTTTTGTTTGGTTTCCGCCTAAAAATGATAACGACTACGCTAGGTCACACACAAACAGGAAAGACAAAAATAACTGTTATAATATACGCGTGCTAATTGATAGCTTCGATTTGTTTTTGATGTTTGTTAGTCCAGGAAGAGGAGGGACATTGAATAGGCAATTTCCAGTTTGGATCTGTTTGTACTCTGTACATCATTTTGCACCAAATACACCAAAAACGCCGCAATGTTTTGTATTTAGATAATAATCTGCGGTTAACGTCAATCAACCATATCATCACGTTGTAGTATTAATTGTTTTAAAATTAATGACGAATCCGATGGCCAGTTGTAACATTATATACCCCCATATAGTAAATTACTATAACAAGCTCAGATAATACTGATAAAGACCTACATCGATTACTATGTAGCAACGGCGCATGTGATAATTAAACGACAAAGCATCCGTCACTCTGCTCACAGCTGCTCCGCTCTGTCATTTATTTATCGCTTGATAAACGTGACCATGGATTTATAATGTAATGTTTACAAATGAAGCGAAAATTGAAAAATTTAATGATTCGGACAGGATTCGAACCTGCGTTTCCAACGGCTTTCCGGGCCAACACGGGCGTCCTCCCAATTGGATCACCGAATCAGATGTCAGGGCCATTGAATTTTTCAACCAGTTGCTTCGACATGCCTTAGGGTGGCATCGTAGCGTAACATTTAGTTTACGTTAGCAGACGTTACTGCTTTAATAAAAATAAGTAATTCGGGTGTAGCACATCGTTACTATCGATTCTCAACAAATTTGAGACGATGGTGCCGACGACAAAGTCTAAATCTTTACGGTAGATGGCGCTACGATGCCACCCTAAGGCATGTCGAAGCAACTGGTTGAAAAATTCAATGGCTCTGACATCTTATTCGGTGGTCCAATTGGGAGGACGCCCGTGTTGGCCCGGAAAGCCGTTGGAAACGCAGGTTCGAATCCTGTCTGAATCATTAATTTTTTCAATTTTCGCTTCATTTGTAAACATTTAGTTTACGTTAGCAGACGTTACTACCTTAATAGAAATAATTAATAATGTAATATTATAAAAACATTCCCTAACCAATTTTTACAACAAACTAAACCGCTTTCCTACTGGAGCTACTGAATTTAAATCTAAACTAAACAGTTACAAAATCAACTCGAATCTCGGAACGCCGCAATCTATTTCCAAATCGTAAATTTCCAAGCACCTCTCAATCGAGTCCGGTCGGTCGAAGTTGCACAGCCCGTCTATTACAAGTTTGCTTCGCGACTCTTGTCGCGCGACATAGCCTCGCCCGTCACTCTCTCACAGTAAAGCGAAGAAAGAGATAGGTAATATTTCCCGCGTGAGAGAGTCTCGTGTCACAGTCGTGGTAGAGGTGCAGTAACTAGGTACTGAAAGTTGGCTATCAGCAGGCACCTGTCGACAACTTGACCTGATTTAATTTATTACTTGCCAGACGACGCCTCGGCTTCGTTCCCGCGGGCAAGAAAAAAATATAGCCCTCTATTTTGCGTCACCATAGTTGGGTAAAACGGTCATTTCTCAATAACCATGTGTACCAAAAATTGTTGAAATCATTCCAACCGTTTCAGCGTGATGACGATACCCTGGGGGTTTCGGTGCACGAATGATTTGATGCCTACTGTCACAGAATACTTAATAGTACCCTCCCCCCCACCACTACCACCCTCACCATCCCCACCGCATAGCCACAACAACCATCACCACCCACCACCACCATCACCACCACCTTCATCACTACCAACTAAACCGTTGTGTCGTGGTTGTGCTAATTTCCTATCTTATTATGTCATATTTATGTGCAACTAAAGCGCCATTAGCTGTTGCAATGCGTCTGAGGCAGCCCTAGGCGTCTTACACGCACACATTGACACTGACATTCAAGATTCAGTTTTTAGTAGGCAGTGTCCGCCCTGTGGCCTAGTGTTAAATCATTCTTCCGCCGAAAACCCCGGGATATGATGGTGACTGACGAGGCTGCAAAGATTCAAAAGATCCCGAAATGTACAATTCAGTGACTCCAAATAGCTACCTATCTTATAGCTATCCCACTTCTGACTTGTAGTTTTACGGCTGCGTTCCCAGGTCGGATACCGCTGAAGTCAACGTCAAAATCAAAATGATTTATTTAATAAATTATGCACTAGAATAGGTTTTAAAGCTATAATAAATTATAATATTTATAATTATTAGATAAAGCTCAGACAACTTAAAACGACATTAACTAGGCATTGAAAGTGGCTATCCGACTGGACTTGTTCTAATTTAATTTATTACCGACTGAGAAGTAGTGACAACCAACTTCGCTTAGACAAAGACTTTGTTTCACAAAAACGTTACTGCAGACTTGTAAAACAGATTTTGTTGGCACGAGTCCATCCTTTTTCTACCAGATAGCTATCCCACTTCTGACCTTTAGTTTGAAGGTGCATAAATAAGTTTCCGTTCGAGTAAAACTACAAGCTATTCTTTACATCCCACTTCTGATAGCTAACTTATTAATGCAGTTCATAGTTTTTACGAATTTATTTTTGTTAATAAAGAAACTTGTTTAATTTTTTCCTTCGTTCACAAAAATATGTTTATGTTTATGTTTATGTATGTTTAAGTAGGTTTATATATATCTATTTATGTATGTGTATATCTATTGATACGTTTACTTGCTTGTCCGTTGATAATTATTTTGTTCTCCCTTCCCCTTCTGCATCACCTACTCATTGTGTGATTTATACTAATCAACTCCACTACCTAAAGGTTGTCTGGAAGAGATCGCTCTTTAGCGATAAGACCGCCTGTTGTCTACCGTTATTAAAATTATTGTTCTGTACTGAATTTGTAAACTTTTTTGGTGTGCAATAAAGCATTTTGTATTTGTATTGTATTGTATATATTTGCTTTATCGATAGAGACCTACCTAAAAGAGATAAGGTCGCAACACACTTGCACAAAAGCTGCTTATTGTTAACCTGCACTATACTAGTTTCATATGCAATAATAGTATTATAGTAGTTTATGCAACTGTCATAAATGAGACATCTTAAAACACGTGTGTGATTTTATGAAACGAGCCGAATCATCCTTACTTTACCGCCGTCGCTGCCAAGAAATGTGGGTTTTTATAGTATCTTGTTGTAGTAAACAACTTGGATATTCGCAGAAAAAGGAAGAACTTCACCAATATTGGTACTAAACGATAGTGAACTTACTGAATTTGATAGGGTTAATCTTGTTTAGTGACCGTTCCGTTAAGGCTCTTTATCCATTCAAAAATACTATTTGTTTTAGACATTTTTCTTTATTATCAAACATGTTGCTTAACATATTATCAATGTTACTACTTAGAACAGTTCTATTGAGATTTATTGGTATATATTTGAAACCTACAGTTTGAATTTTTCATTGATAATTTTTGTTTATAAAACTACTCGAAATTGACAAAATTCACGTAGAAAACTGGTTCTTCCAACTTATTAAAATTCAAAAAAGCAACATAGGCAATAAACGCATAAAATAGCTATGTTGCTTTCTTGAACTCAGGGAAAAGTATTAAATGATGTTTGAAATTATGAATATATTTGTCATGATATGAAAAAAATTCAATTCAAAAGGAATAAGGCCTCTTAAATTGTGCAGTTTACAGCAACCAACAAGGTACAGTAACAGGTGGCGATCAAATTGCGTGGTTGAGATTGGAATTGGTGTTGCAAATTTATTTAAGCAGATACAACGCGTAATTAAAGTGGCCGAAGCACGCGTTCATGGCAACACCCCACCGCCGATAAATTAACGCGGTAGGCCGCCATGTTGTTTGTCACCGACGCGTCGTAATTCAAGGAAAAATACACTTCTGTTCCAAATTGGACCAGTCGTTTTCGAGTAACCAGGGAACATTCAAAAAATTAATAAAAATAACCCCGTCGGTTTAAAATGTTCTTATTATATGAAAACTGTATGATTAAATAAAACAATGGTTTTGAAGACGAACACGATGGGTCTAAATGTGTTCTGTTTTTGCGATTTTGATTACTTAAATAATAAAAGCTTACCTTAATAAACGGAAATTACACATTACTTCCCGGCCTAGGCCTTCAATTTTGTATGATTTTTTTTTAATTTTTATTTTTTTATTAGCCTATATTGGTGTCCCACTGCATCGATTTCCACAACTCCCTGTTCGATGCTGTTTCTGGCCAATCATTTAGGAACGCGTCCAGATCGTCCCGCCATCTCCGTCTTGGCCTGCCGCGTCGTCGCCGCCCATCATGCGGCACCCACTGCGTTATTTGATTAGCCCATCTGTCTGGGTGCATGCGGCATACGTGGCCTGCCCAGTCCCACTTCAGCCTGGCGGTTTTTTCTCCAACATCAGCAATACGTGTTTTGGAGCGCAACGTAGTGTTCCGGACTCGATCCGTCCTAGTATGAAATTACTTTACATTTATCTCGAGTTGTTCCGCCCGACACGTGATATTTCGAAGCCTGTTATAACGCACGTTATGATGACATTTCATTGCATAATTGAGAAAAATACTTTTTCCCAGCGACTTGTCTGTGGAAACTTAAAAAGAGAACTGTCTATAGGTAGTCGTTTATTTTGTGGGTGAAGATCAGAGATCGATCCCTCACTTCCACCAATGGCCATTCTAAGTGAGCTTTAGTAGTTTTGTGTTATGGGCACTAGACGACAATATACATACTTGTATAGATAAATATATGCTTAAATAGAAAAGATCCATGATCCAGGAACAAATATCCGTGTTCATCACACAAACATTTGCCCTTGTCAGAAACCCAAGACATCTGGCTCAGTACTCAGTAGGCAGCTACTCTACCACTACTCCAACCGTGTCATCAAATAATATACTAGGTAAAGCCTGACCAGAAATATATGAGGATGCGCCATGATTGAATGATTTTATGATGGTTTGTCAACAATGTCAATGTCATTGGTAAGCACCTCTTTAAAAGACAAATATTTAAAAATATCCAAAGAAAATGCCGAAAACCATTCACAGTCGTGAACGTTATATTATAAATAAAGTGTACATGTGTTTACTACACGAAAAACAGTCAGGAAAAGAGTGCAGTCCATTACCTACATGATATTACGAGGTTAACATAGTGGAACTGACAGGTATTTAAAATAATGTCATTATAGTGTGCTTGCGATTGGTTGCAAAGATGTTGCCATATAAATCTTATAAATAGCGCCCTTTTGACAATACTTATATATTTCTGGTCAGGTTTTACCTACGTATCGTATTATTACGTTATCTACAAGTGTTTACATATATATTAATCTAGCGCATACATTGCATGTCCAGTACTTTTATTGATAATGATAAGCTATCTCTAAAAAGCAGCTTAGCTGTAGGTACTAACTGTGACGTCAAGGCAAGGCGTGTAATTGTTTACTAGTCATAATATTAGTTTGCCATAAATCTATTTTTCTCTCCAAGCTGAAACTTTCGGGATTCTTTTAAAACAAACCTAACCTAATGATTTCTTAGTAAATAGAATTAAAAATCCCGAAGTTACGGTAGGAGTTAAGATTTATGAAATAAAGTTAATGGATTATGAAAATTTATATGGTAAGCTTGTGATACATTTAAAGGTAAGTGATGTATCCGCATTATCCGCAAGGACCGTTGCCGTTGCAGTTGCTGTTAGCAACGTCGAATTTTATCCCATTCTTTCCTACTGTCTCCACACGTGGGCGACAGTCTATTTATGGAAATAACCGATCAAACTTAATAAGACATTTCTTGTCCGTGATAATTTCGGAGCGGTAATCATTCGCTTTGAAGCCTTTACCCTGAGGCCTTTCGTTCGAAGTTCGAGTGACGTCGTTTCGCTCACTCCAATAATACAAAATAGGCGCGTGAGAGAGACCACGCGATAAGGGGCGAATATTTTAAGATGATTATTGTTTTAAGCGGTTTACAGTCACGTGAAATTGTCAGGAACGGCCCGACGTGTTTCGAACTCGTATGGAGCTCTTCATCGGGGACTGCTACCCGTACAGCGCCGCGGCAACTTTGTCAGTGACAATTTCACGTGAGTGTAAACCGCTTAACACAATAATTAAATATTAATTTATTTATTTAAATTAGTTACACAGCATGACAGTAAATAAACCAAGGCACTGTGAACTACAAAATTTCATTACAAAATATATATATATAAATATACTAATAATAATTTAACACTTTTCAGTCGTTTCCCGATTAGATGCGTTTAGTGTTTCACTCACAAATAAGAATTTTGCGTTGACGTCACTACTCGACATGGTTTGTCATACTACAAAACGACAAGGACCAATGAAAGTCAAACATTTAAATATGAATAATTTTTCGCAGGTGTCACATTGGCACAATCTAATTGATTATAGCAGTACAAGAACTCTATTCCCTGAAATGGTTTCCCAATTTATGTATCATCATCATCAGCCTGTTTCAGTCCACTGCTGGACATAGGCCTCTCCCATGGCACGCCACTGAGCTCGATTTTCAGCTCTCGTCCTCCAGTTACTACCCGCTGTCCTACGAATGTCGTCGCTCCACCTTGTTACAGGGCGCCCTACACTACGTTTACCGATTCGTGGCCTCCACTCCAGAACTCGTTTGCCCCAGTGGTCATCGGCTCTACGGCAGATATGACCAGCCCACTGCCACTTCAGTTTGCTTATCCGCTGTGCTATGTCGGTAACTTTGGTTCTCTGTCGAATTACTTCGTTTCGGATCTGATCCCTAAGAGACACACAAAGCATAGCTCTTTCCATGGCTCGCTGAGCGACTTTGAATTGGTGGACTAGTCGTATGGTGAGTGGCCACGTTTCGGCTCCGTAGGTCATAACAGGTAAGACGCACTGATTAAAAACTTTAGTTTTTAGACTATGGGCGACGTGAAGACTCGACGCAGTTTTCCGAACGCTGCCCAGCCCAGTTGTATTCGCCTCTTAGCCTCCTTGTCGAAGTTGCCTCTACCTAGTTGGAGCATTTGCCCTAGGTATACGTATTCGGAAACAACTTCGATGGAGACTCCATTTACGGCGACCGGTCCCGGATCGATATGTTCATTGAACATAACTTTGGTTTTATCCAAATTCATCCGAAGACCGATACGCTGAGACGAATTTGCCAGGCTGTCTAGCATGTGATTCAGGTCCTGCAACGTCTCGGCCATGATCACGATGTCGTCTGCGAATCGTAGATGAGAGATGTGTTGGCCATTTATATTAATGCCACGATTTTTCCAGTCCAGCGTCTTGAACATATCCTCCAGTGCGTTAGTGAACAGTTTCGGTGATATAACGTCACCTTGTCGCACTCCTCGACGCAGGTAGATATGTTCTGTCTGCTGGTTCTGTACTTGCACAGTCATAGTGGCGGCTGAATATAAACATCTCATCTCCTCGATGTATCGCCAGTCGGCTTGACATCGTTGCAAGGACTCCAGAACAGACCAAGTTTCGATTGAGTCAAAGGCCTTTTCATAGTCCACAAAGGCCAGACACAGGGGCCGATTATACTCTTCGGTCTTCTGTATAATCTGCCGCACTGTGTGAATGTGGTCTATGGTGCCGTACCCACTTCGAAAACCGGCCTGTTCCGGGGGTTGGAACTCGTCGAGTCTTCGGGCAAGGCGGTTCGTAATAACCCTTGAAAACGGCTTATATACGTGGCTCAGAAGTGATATGAGCCGATAGTTTTTCAACAGGGTGGTGTCGCCTTTCTTGAAAAACAGAACAACCACGCTTCTGTTCCACGCTTGCGGAGTTCTCCCATTGAAGAGGACAGTATTAAACAACTCCTGGAGCTCCCTTAGTATGGGGGTACCCCCTGCCTTCAGGAGCTCTGTCGTGATACCATCCTCTCCAGGGGCTTTTCCATTTTTAAGCTGTTTTAGGGCCAATACGACCTCGTCTAGGCTGATCTCAGGCAGGTCTTCTGTAAAGTGGCGTATGAGGGTGGCTCTGGGATCATCATCCTGTGGGTCAGATCGGGGTGCGTGTGAGGCGTAGAGCTGGCTGTAGAAATCCTTAACTTGCGAGAGAATCTCCGGCCTTGAGGTGACCACTGTCCCCGTACGTGTGGTCAACTTTGTCAGGTGGCTTCTTCCGAGTGACTGTATTTGCATGTAATTTATGTATGACATACATTTATTGTATGTCGTATAAAATGGGTATATATGTCCCAATTGGGGATTACGTGATGCATTATCCAATTAGGCCTTGTGTAGCCACTCCCATGTTGTAAAGTTACACGTGTTTATAGAACATTGAATCAGAGACGCTTGGAGTGGGACCCAGCAGTATGAAATTAGATTATTTACAAAATCTCATGGCTTATGGCAGACTTTAATGCCAATATTGTTTTTAATTAAACGTAGGTATCATTATCAGTAATTAACAGAACTTGGCCAAAAAAGCAGGACTTGTATACAGGATCCCGGGTCTGAAATGAACAAAACGTTAAAAATGCCTTTCTTTGAATTATATATGTGACACTGAACAGGACAATTGTGCGGCTGGGTTGACAGGTTATTGGTATAAAGATGCAAACAAATTCATCCTTATGGTAACACAAATGGATCACAATGGGACACAATAGGACCTTTTACTAAACACTGTCACTTATTTTTATTATTTGTATTTAACTATAGCGGTCATACTTAGCACCACACACACTGTGTCACAATTACAGTATTATGAGATTACGTTTACTATATAAATAACATTGTCACAAACGCGTTTGACATATTATTTGCGTTGTTCTTATACTAGTATGGTTCTGAAAAATTAGCGGAGATATAAGTAAAAAAACAAATATATCCTACAACCGTCCATACTGCGTAACAGTAAACAGACCATGAACCGCGCAAAATTGGAAACAATGTTATTTCAAACTATTCAAATAACAAAATTATCTTCTAACGTATTCTAAATATCAATTTAGTCAAATAACATCCCCGTTTGTATTAGATTGGTAGGCTGTTTTATATAAAAGAGGTTGGGTAATGGAATTTGCTCTCGCAGGCCAGTCTTTCCCCGGCCGTCGGAGACTCGCGTCGCGTCGGTTTTCAGCTCTGAAATCGTCTTGAACGATTGTTTCTTTCAGTTAGAAATCGTACTCACTCACTAAAATTTCTGTCACTTCTCTTGAAAACCTCGTACCTAGTTTGTAGATTGATACTGATATACGAGCTTTGTTTTAAGTACGTATTTGTTACTTAGTGAGTTCTGATTGTCAATAGATGAAATATTAGTTTTTCGTGCTACTTAATAATTGTGGAAGTTAAACTGTGGTGCCATGTAACAGTGAACAGTGTTAACATATTTAACAGTGATATTGATACAAAAACAATCAGTTTGATGTTGGTGACTTAGAAATTTGTATAAGTGTATGTATACTTAATTCATTCAAAGTTTGTAATTCAAAAATACCAACAATTAGTTTGAGACATCAATGACTGGATTATTTGGATATACCAATTACGTCTGAAAACTAAGATTTTGGATATTATACATTACAATTGAAACGTATGGTACGTATTATACTAACTTAATGAATTTCAAAAAGAATGGGTCGTTCTTCTTTTTCTCTGATGTAACTTAGGTACTATATGAAAATGTTGAGAAACTTGAAAAATAGCCAAATTTTGCTTAGTAGTAACCAACATTATGCTAATTTTACAAAACTTATTTTGGTTACTAAGTAGCCCTCAGTTTGTCAGTTCTTCGATTTATGTAACTAGCAGCTAACATTTGGGCGACTGTTAACAAATATATTTTTATTACATTTTAGTGTAAAAATACAAGTACAAGTACTCTTTATTGCACACCTCATATACCGGGGTTGCCTGCAATAGGAGCAATAAATTAAAACATATATTCTACTCTTCAAAATGAACAACATTTGTTCAGTAACTTTAAAAAAAGTCAGTTTTCAGAAGATCATTATTTCAAACAAATACTATTTTGTATTTAATGTATTCGAAGACAAGAAAAAGGCAAAGCAAAGTAACAGTAAAAACTTAAACTAAATAACAACACAGAAGAAATAAGTATGTATAAAATCATACTTAATAACCTATAATACAATTATGTAAAAAAGAGGGTCATAAAAAGAATACCCCATCTAACAGGTCCGCCTGCGGCATGGTCCCTAGTATGCTGGCAATAGTATTTTCGAATTACGCTGTCCAATATTGACGTTCCCTTAATATTGACATAGCTGTCACTGTACTAATACCACACATATCGCAATACATTGCTATAAATTATCATTTAATACAGGTTATTTTTCAGAAGTTGCTTAACAAATGTTGTTCAGTTTGAAGGGTAGAATCTACCTTTTAATTTATTGCTTCTATTACAAGCAACACCTGGATATATATTTTATGTATGTTTTCATACTATTTTCAATCAAATACTATTAAGTAAAGACAGAACTTACTGAAATGATACTATATTTTTTTATCATTCTGTAGTGTTGATAATATTATTAACTGGCATATTTTGTTCTATATTTTGTTCTTGAGTCATGGATATTTTCTATGTATTTAAGTATGTGTATTTATCTATATCGTATATAAGTATACGTAAGTTTGTCGCCGTCTAGTGCCCATAACACACACCTACTAGAGCTTACTGTGAGACTATATAGGGTGAGGTTGTCCAATATTTATTAACCGACTTCAAAAAGTGAGGAAGTTCTAGGTTTCACCATTTTTGAGTTATCGCAAAATTTCATAATTTTCTTTAAAATGACGTAAGTGCCGCGCGGTGTCCTTATACTTCGAACGTTACACATATTAGTTAAGTGCCATACTGCATTAAAACTTTCCGCTCAATATGGTGCGTATAATCGATAAGTTCCAGAAGGTGATAAGTAATTGCAGTTACTTTGGCGTTTACGACCTTTTTATAGAGCTTGAAATCTTTCTAGTAATTTAAACCTCGAATTGTGAAGGATGGGCAACTACGGAACCCAACACTGAGCGTGGCTCGACATGCTCTTGGCCGGTTTTTTTTATTTCAAGTCACACATTTTGAGGAGGAGAATACATTCATCATTTTTATGTCGTGTAGTTTGTGTTGGGTACATTTACTCCAAATGCAAATATTAAATAGGTACTTATAACTAAATTCATAATGTATAATATTGTGGTCTGTGGACCAGAGGAAAGAGGACAGGAAATAATAATACCACGCTACGTAATACTGGATTTACCGCGTTAGTTCTTATCAGTGAATAAGGTATTTGTTAATTAATACGTACATAAAATACACAATCACTGAATATACACTGCTTAGGCATATAGTTAAGTGTTTTATCGGCGCAACAGTCATACACTCGAAGTAATGATAACATTTAAAACTGCTAGAGTTACAAATTAAATATTTATAGTATATGTAATACACACATTGGACATGACTTTAGGTTAGGTTTTGAATCGTTTGCATGCTTTGTATGAACGAGTATGTGACTTGGCATCCTCATCGTCATTAAATCAAAATATGTTAACGATTTCTTGTATTTGGGCTGCAGACAAGATTTTTTATATAGTTTTTAACTTACAGCCATGAAGCAAAATCAAAAGGATTATGACATTTTCTTTCGGGAGAACGAAGATAAGATACCTAGTAATCAAAGACATCTTAGCTGTAGTTTAAAATAACCGTTTGAAAATACTCCGTTTGTTTTTCTATGAATACCGAAGGTTTTTACCGTTTACACTATTATGTACCTACTTATCATGGCAGACATTACAAAGTCGATATTTTAATATATTGTATTTTATTACCCCATTGCATTTTATTACCTTTAATTAAACAAGTAATTCACATATACAATAGCCCCAGCCATATTCCCCGTTGAACAGTGAAATTACAAGTACCACTGTTAAACCATAACATTAAACATAGTTCCCAACAAAATGACCCAAGAGTCAGATGACGAACAACAATAAAACAAGGAAACACCGACTCTGACTCGACAGCATTAAACTTGCAAGATCCCTTAATTTCGGTCCTTCGAGCCGGATAAATCACAACATGGAGCCTAACAGAGACGTGTGATCACGAGTTTACGAGGCTCGGCCTATAAACGGGGCTCGTATAAACAAAACTGGGATATCAAACAGGCTCGAGCGAGGAGGGTTGGGGTTGATGGGCTGTCTTTAATCAAATAAGCAAAAAGATTATTACGCATTTTTATATGATAAGTGGGCTATTTTCAAATATCTATACCTATAACGAATCTCTATTTAACAACATTTGACAAAAATAACGCGAACTTACATAGATATTTAATTTTAATGAATACCGCTACCAATCTCTGGCGTTTAGGGTTGTTTATTTGTGTATATGTCTGTTACCATTTTCCTGGAAACCCACTGGACCGATTTTGAAGCGGCATATGGCATTTAGATATTTTACGTTCAATAATCCTCCATTATCCGCCATTTTTAAAACATTTCGAAAAACTGACTCGACGAAAACATTCTACTTATATAATTAATTATTGAAACTACTCACAAAATTTCACGAGAATCGGTTGAGAAATTGCGGGTTGTAGGCGAGAACTGCCGGAAATGTGGACATCCGGACATAAAACATTGTTTGACCAAGCTGAAACGGGGAAGCTTCGCTCGGTCGGTCAATTAGTGGAGTTCTATCGCATGATGATGAGACGGTGACGTCGGAGAGGCCGGGAAATTGTTTGTTCGCGTAGTGCTACGTGATATTGATATATTAGGTCAATTAATTACAGTTACCTACTTACTGCTGCTACATTTGACAAATTAGATGTGAAGACGAGATTTTGATGTGAAAATACGTATTTGAAGGACAAATGGCAAACTAGGTTTAGTTACAAATGGGCTAACTTCCCACACTGTTTAATTACGCCAACTAAGTTTTTCTCCAAAACTGTTTAGGTTAATCAAATTAGATCCATAATAAACGTTTTGAGGAGTTCAATTACAGTTCAGTAATCTCAAAACGTTTTAATTCCTCCATTTGGTGGTAATTTCTTCAAGTGCGTGTAATCAGAGTTTGTGCAATCACAGGAGGTGTGACATTTTAGGAGCTAATTAACTTAAAACTTCAAATTCGGGACCAAATGAAGGTAAAACAATTCTCAGCTTACTGTAAAATCATTAGGTATAGTATGCATTGCATCCTTTTACGATATGCCCGTGATTTGAGATCATCGAAGCGAAAGGAACGAACTATAACAAAGTTTCATGACGTTTTTAGGGTTCCGTAGTCAACTAGGAACCCTTATAGTTTCGCCATGTCAGTCTGCCTGTCCGTCTGTTCGTCGACCGCGGCATAGCTCCGTGATCATTACTACTAGAAAGCTGAAATTTGGTATGAGTATGTGTATGTATTACGCCGACAAAACGGTAAAATAAAAACTAAAAAAATACCTCCCGTACTCCTAATGTGAAGGTGAAATTTGAATAAGGTAATTTAATTACTGTTACTTTGGCGTTTACGACCTTTTTACAGAGCTTGAAATCTTTGTTTTAAGCCCGTCTATTGTGAAGGATGGGCAACTACGGAACCCTACACTGAGCGTGGCCCGACATGCTCTTGGGTTTATTTACCTTATGTCACCTTAACTAGCATTAGGTAATAGACATGTTGACTAATTTTTTTTGAGGATGTCAATCGATTCTATTTTTTATTGTGATCAAATGTCTATATGGGACTGACTACACTTAAACTGCTCTAAAAGTCAGAAATGACCGTCAAAGTTCAACATTTCTACGTAGCGCTAAAAACGCTCCATACAAAACGCGTCAGGCTAGTGACGTCACAGGCCGGTATAGGTACCAATAATTGTATGGAAAAATTAAGAAATTTGGCATTTTCACCGTGAAAAAGTGCGTTTAAGTTCATAGTTGTCATACAATTATTGTTTCGTAAAATTATGAGGATTCTGAAAACATTTTCAAAATTAATTTTGGATTAAAAAAAAAATCATAAAATTTGCGTACCTTTGAAGTCACATATTTCCAAAAAAGATATATGTTTCTGGATTTTTTTTCTTTGTTTCGTGATATATTTAGCTAATTTTATTCATATAACTACAGTACGCTGTAGAATTCAACATCAGTCAAATAGCCTATTCTTCCCAAGTGATTAACAGGCTGATTATTTAGATATTACATGTCTGGAAGAGATCCCTAATAGGGATAAGTTCGCCTTTGTACATATGTTATTTATATGTATTTATTTATAACCCCGTTGTTGTGTACAATAAAGTGTTTACATACATACATACATGTTTCATAAATGTATACCCCTTATATAGTTTAAATCAGCTGTATAAGGGCTGTATTAAGCGCTTAATAAATCCTGTTTGCTGCTTGGATTAAGTATGCATTGCATCTTTTTCACGGCAAGTCCGTGATTCGGGATCATCGAAGCGAAAGGAACGAACTATAACAAGGTTTCATGACGTTTTTTATGAACAAATTACGATGACTCGCGCCGCCGGGAACGTTAAATGCAGACATGACTTACACCGCTGAGCACATGAGTACTTGGGTTAACTGAAAATCAAATCTACGGGGTTGTTTTCATGGCTCGTAAAAGTCGGCATAAAATAAAAGACGTTTTTCCTTCTGTGGCTTTCACTTCTTGCTGGGTTAGCAAGATGTAGATGAGAGAGTTACATTGTAACTAGGTAGTGTGTCAAGGTTGAAAAAATGAAATATTAAAACAAATTTGAGGAAATCTTTAGACCTTTTTCATCAGAAAGCAATGCTAAATATGTATGAACGCATTCACTGCCAACAACGCATATGCGTGCACCGTTATACAAGCTTGTTGCTGTTGCTAGGTCACGCCCCGTCGCAGTGAATGTGTTGACAAAATAAAAATCCTCTATAGATAAGATTTCCACGAAAACGTTTGCACTATTTCCATCATCATTCACCCATATCCATATGTAGTAGGTACACGCGCAGTGAGCTGAGCATGGGGTGCACGGCTCCGACAGCTGCGTTTATTCGGTCAATTCGGCGCGTGTTCGTAACCTTTCGCGTCGGTAGGTCGCATCGCCATGCCACACGACGAATAGCGTAGATTTTTTCACAAACAACCACAACAATAAAGTTCTTAATCGCCGTTTGTGAAAATCGCAGGACAGAACCTTACGTAGTCCTTTCAGTTATATCTCAATCCACGTAAAAAGAGCGCTGGCGATCTTCCGCGCTGGAAAATTGACAGCAAATTATTACATACACAATTAGTAGTAGAAATTATTTAAAACTGGAGATATAGGACATTTATTCCAGCTAGATTAAATTGATTTATGTATGTATGTATGTAAACACTTTATTGTACACAACTGGTTGTATGTACAATGTAGCTGGAATACACGGTAGCTATAGGTGTATAGCTATTGTTTTAAACGATGATTTCCGCCGATAACTCCACGTTATCGACTCTACTAATTGGACTATTTAAGTTAAATGGTGCTAATAATTTTCGGAACGAGCCACGTTGTCGTATCAGGCTTTATTTGTGGCGAATGTTGAAATTATGTCATTATTTTAGCCTTTGGGCGTATTCATGTTAATTAGACGTTGATGAATATGATGTTGCACTGATACAATCAAATATTAAAGCGGTGTTTGTAAATTAAGAGCATAAAACGCGCGCTGCCGACCCTAAAAATTAAAATAAACACACCTAGAAACCCAGTCAGCACTTGAAAGTGAAGCCAGATTAACTGAGTCCTGGCCTAGGCCTCTCACGGGCTAAGTTTCGTCCGTGTGCACATCTGTCACAACGTCAATATCCCAAGCAAAACGTCTCTATGATTAGTTCGTAGACACGCACACATCAAAACAAAACCGTCTTCCTTCGCAAATCTGTCGTATGAAGACTATCGATCTAGGCGTATTTATTCTAAGTACCTATTCAAGTTTTAAAATAACTATGTCATCTGGAATAATAATGGCCCTTATAATTCTTTGAAAACTGTGCCTTTATTCTGGGAATGTGGGGGTTAATCCTACCTATAAATAAAATTTCAGCTTTCTGAAAATTAACATCCGTTCCCCATTATTTTCTCCTCTTGTATAACTTGTTTGTTAAATCAATCACGCACCAATTTCCATTAGGGGTTTAGGCTAGTTGGTTATTCAGAAGGTCCGCAACAGCAGTGGTGGCTTTCTTTTTAGGTTCGTTAGGTGCAACTACTCTATTCAGCAATTTACCGTCGTTGTTCGTTTTGTCACTGGACTAGATTTATCTATTGTACAATTTGTACACTAGTCGGGTTCGTGTGTCTATAGTTTTTTTAGACAAAACTAGGCTTCACCCGCTTGGTAGGGTATTTTGATTATTCTTCAGAAACTGTAAATTTTTGCAGGCATCTAAAATAGTTTATCCGGTCCATCTATTTCCATTGTTGAGTTGCCGCGTTATGGCATAGAGTAAAACACTAACAAATTTATCTCTTTTAAACTTACAAAAGTCCCCTGATAACTATATTTAATCGCACTCGTAACGATTCTAATGACCGATATCGTAAATTTAATAAAAAAAAATGGAAAATCCACGGCTAGGAAAATATAAAGATTTGCAGTTTTTAGATATTATCGTCATACCAAGGATTATCGGTTTTTTTTTTAGGTTGACTTCAAAAACTTTACATTCCCTTTTCTACGCGTCAGTGTGGCTGATAACGTTGCGTGTTGCCCCGACGTGTATAGTTGCGCCGTCGTTTACGTCATGCATGTCACGTAGAAATTCACGCCATTTGGACTTGAACTTGCGCCTTTACCTTTCGTAAAGCGTATGTTTTCCACAAGTGCCTCCTCTTGAAGGTACTTAATAATATGTTGTCATTTCAAAACCATGAAAAATGTATAGACAAGCTCAGGGTTAGTAAAATTCACCTATTCAGCCGGGGAACCGCAGTCTTTTGATGTTGTCACTCAGAATCTTTGTAGTCCAGGAGCTAGCCACAATTATTAGGAATACGAGAAATATTACCGTTTTTATTCAGATATTTGTAAATAGCGTATTTTTTTCATATTTTGTACTTTTTGTAAAATACATGTAATAGGTAATAATGTTTAGGCAATGTTCGATTTTAACTTATTTAAACGTGCCTCGTAAGTTTTTAGTGAGTACATTTTTTTAATTTGAATGTTCTTCTATATTACTCAAATTACATAATATCAATGAATGAATGAATGATTTGAATGAATGAATGAATGATTTACTCGATGTATGTGGGAGATGGGTTACATTTGCAGGTTGAGTTACATAACACAGAATCACCAGACCCTACCTTTACAGGCGTACCTACATACATGGTGGCATATACATAATTTACTATCTTCTATCTTAAACTATTACAATAAGCTATACTACTTTTCTAAATTAGATGTCAGAGTGCAGAGTCTCGAATTGTCACGGTTAACATAATATTCATAATTAATAATAAGAAGTTAGCAATCATCATTAAAGAAATCATTGATACAGTAGGTAATAGCATTTCTTTGCAAGCCATGTCTTAATAGATTGTTTAAAATTACATATGTTTTTTAATTTAAAGTCATCAGGAATTTTATTATAAATTGAGATACACATGTTATAAGAATTTTTAGAAGTTAGTGCCAGTTTTGCAGCGGTCTTGTGCAGTTTGTGTCTATATTGAGATCGGACTTCTCGTGAGCTGAGCTGCTGTAACTCTGTAAATTGATATTTGTATTTATGAACAAATGCAGAAGTCTCCATGATGTACAGACATGGAACAGTAAGAATGCAGTTATGTATGAAATACTGAACCAAGTTAATTATGAACACATGTTTTTTCGAACGGTCTTTTCTGTGGTTAGCCGCGCAAATCGGTCCAGCCGTTTAGGAGTGATACCAACAGACATAAAAAAATGCCTTAAAATGTTCCGTCATTGAGCCCCAATCAGTCTATTATTCACTTATTTTTTTTGCACAATATCTTGACTTTTTAATTTTTCCAATTATGGAATAATATACGAACATTTCATATTTGGGTGACACACAAATCTAATCCTTCCTGTAGACAGAATAATTATGAAAAAATGAGGATTTCGGTACCTTTGATTACACTCATATCTCCTAAACGACGTTCCGTCTTATATTAGTTCTTTGTATCATAAAATAACTTACATACATGACTTTTGACCACAGGCGAGATTTTTGTTTTCGGTAGTGAGTGATTTTCATAATTTAATCGAAATATTTTCACATGTTTTAAGTTGTGACCTCCTGCACTATAACAGGATAATCGAGGCTCCGATACAAGGGAATCGTAAAGGCCCGAGGCCCGTGAGCCATGAATAACGACTCTCTGCATTATTTAACATGTTTCATGTAAATAAAACATCCTCCAGGCGAAAAAACTTGATATTTTGTTGGAATAAGTTGTGGATTATAGACGACGGTTAGAATACCGCGCTAGTAGTATACGTACGAGCGCACTCTAACCCGTCTAGCACAATAAAACTTAAAGACTAAGGCTCGATTTAACGAAACTGGATACTCTATTAATGGCATAAAATTCCATGTAAAATTTACATTAATCCTAAGAATAAACTTTAATGAATGTTGGTCGACTTTAAGCCGTCCTCTTTTATGAAAACGGTTGAAAATGGCGGGAAATAGTAAAAGGCTATATTAGGTACATGTGTACCTAATATAAGTGACGTATAGGTACCTATGTGACGATGAGGTCGACGTCACCACGAGCCCTAAATACCCTTTAAATCTTGTTTCCCTTGAAAGTGTCGAAAACTTAGTTTTTTTCAGCATAAACGGCCGTATCTGCTTTTTTACGTTAACATAGGAGTTTGATTTTTTCACAGCTTCAAGGAACTGTAGACTTGAGTATGTGGTTTTAATTTCAACTTGATACCTTCACGCGCTCCCGAGATATGGTCTCGGCAGACGGACGGACGGACAACAAAGTGATCTTATAAGGGTTCCGTATTTCCTTTTGAGGCACCCTTAAAACCACATTCAGGTCGACTGTACGTCCTCTTTTATGAAAACGGTTGAAAATGACTGAAAATAGTAAAAGGTCATGTACCTAATATAACTAAGTGACGTATAGGTGTGTGACGATGATGTCGACGTCATCACGAGCCGCCGAGCGGAAGGCGCAGCCAAAGCCGGCCCCTAACGACCCTTCGGCGTCCAGCGTGCCACGCATCACCTCTTCCGCACAATCGTGTTGTTATAAAACTAATTTCCTGTTGTTGTAGTACTAGACGGTATTACCTACCACATTTCATAGTTCTATGTTAACGGGAAATACCCTTTAAATCTTCTTTCCCTTGAACGTGTCAAAAACTTAGTTTTTTTCAGCATAAACGGCCGTATCTGCTTTTTTACGTTAACATAGAAGTTTTATTTTTTCACAGCTTCAAGTGACTGTAGACTTGAGTATGTGGTTTGAATTTCAACTCGATACCTTCACGCGCTCCCGAGATATAGGGTCTCGGCAGACGAACGGACGGACAACAAAGTGATCTTATAAGCCATAAGGGTTCCGTTTTTTCCTTTTGAGGCACCCTTAAAACCACATTCCGGTCGACTTTACAACGTCCTCTTTTATGAAAACGGTTGAAAATGACTGCAAATAGTAAAAGGTCATGTACCTAATATAACTAAGTGACGTATAGGCACACCTCGGACAATGGCGATCAAATGTATGAAAGAATCGCGTTGCTCCGCACACAGTCTAAGCTCGTGTAGGTGAACGCGTACCATGCTTGTGTGAGTGAGATAAGACATGCTAGGGTTGCCGCCATTTTGAACGCACGTGAGTCGGGAACACAATGTGCAGCAATATGAGATGACCTTGTAATAGCGGCGTCGAATTAATTTTGTGTGCTTATAATTAAACTAATGTTAAACTACGATTTCTAATGCCGCCCGCGTTCAAATTCGATAACCTCAATGACTAAAAACTCATTGCGCGAATTAGGAAGAAATAAGAGTCATATTACGCTGTAAGGTGGGTATCTATTTATACAAAAAGTTTCCTATTTTGAATCAGTATAAACTTAGTAACTAAATTTTTGTAAGGAAATTCAGGCCACCAAAATATTACGTAAGTAAGTTGGAAACATGATTTTTTGTTCATATATATATATTGTGTTGTTTTCAGTGTGATCTGATAGGTTTAGGTCGAAAACGGATAGGGCAAAAAAAAATACTAAACATAAGTCCCTATTGTAAGTTGGTTTTCTACTAAAACATTTAAAACACTTTGAAAATAACTGGGTATGTACTTGCCTTGATTCATCCAATGGGAATCTGTAGAACTTTCTTTTATTTTTGTTGTTTATAGAGCTTAAACCACCGTACACAGCACAACACACGCCCATTACAAAAGTATTTGTTTAATATTTGAATATTGTACGTGGCCTCCGCTCTGCGCACCGCGTCGTCGCGTCCTTGCCAGAGCCGGTAACTGCGAGGTAACCGAGCGCGGGTGGGCGGCACTTTCGGTGGGAGGCAGGGAGTGTCCATACTGTACGTTAGTACTCTTTATTATACTGTGGTATAGGTGTGTGACGATGATGTCGACGTCATCACGAGCCGCCGAGCGGAAGGCGCCGTCAACGCCGACCCCTGACGACCCTTCGGCGTCCAGCGTGCCACGCATCACCTATTCCGGACAATCGTATTGTTGGAAAACTGTTTTCCCTTTAGCTTGATGTACCTACAAAAATTACACAATATTTACATAAATTAATAAATATCGGACAACCTCACACAAATCAACCTAGTTCCACAGTAAAGTCGCCGTCAATAGAACTTGCTAACTATATAAACAAAGGACGTAACTTTGTTTTTTCACTGTTTCTCCTTGAATTTTCACACCACCTCATCAAAAATCATTGAAACCATACACTATTGAAACGGTCGTTGCCGTAAAATACAAAACCTTAAAATATATAATAGTATCTTGGATATTTCATTAAAAGTTTAAAATGGTTTTATAAGTTAGGTTATTAGGACCTGATGGAATGACGTTTTTGTTTCTTTTAAATTCTACAATTGGCTATGGTGGGTAGTGTTGTGACTAAAATTGGCGATATATTAAAGCCAGTACACACTATCCAACTCACTCTCTGTAACGGCCAATGCGGTGTATACACTACGCGGTAATTTGACAATTTAAATTTCAATAAGTACGTAAACAATTAATATTAATTGTTTTAATTCCCTTATTCTCATAAACTTTTTCCATTCTTTCGCACCATTTTTTTAATATTATTTAAACTTCGGAACATTTAATATGGTCGTTTTGGACTGTTTTAAGGAATAAAAGTCACCCTACATTTTAATAAAAAAATAAAACAGTGACGGTTTTAATATTAATTTACTCATTCACTGTTTTTCTTGGCACGGATTGATTTACGGATTTTGATTTGCTTTGTGATCTGAATATTATTGAACTTTGGAACGACGACTTATTGCTACTGGACACGAATTCTGATATTGATTACTATTTCCGTCAACGATAGAATGAGTGATCAGACAGGAAAATCTCATATATCGGACTTGCAGCCAAGAAAGAGATCGAAACACACTTCAGTTCAAATGACGGAAAATGAAAAAAAAAATTGCCATTAATGTGTACAAGTACGTTGAAAAGACATTTCCATTCTATCCGCATTAAAAAGACGTGCTACCGATTGTTTCAGAAATAATGGGAGTTTCTGGCCATACAATTGATAACGTGATTAAGTTTTATGAAAAACCTGGGACGGTTAAACAACCCGCAGTCAGGCCACCCAATCGTGCTAAACTTAGCAAATTTGATAATTTTACATTGACAGCTATTAGGAGAAAAGTATACATCAATTTTATTTTGATTTTGATTTCGGTATTTTATTACTCGATATACTTTGACAAGTAAAGGAGTAAGCAAGAGTCTTGCTCATCACTAGTAAATTCCTCATTCAGAGACAATTTCAATATGGCGGTTTGTTTACATAGTTAGCAAGTTCTATTGACGGCGACTTTAAGCTTTAGTAGGCTTGTGTTATGGACACTAGACGACGATAAACATACTTATATAGATAAATACATACTTAAATACAAATAACATCCATGACCCAGGCACAAATATTCGAGCTCATCACACAAATATTTGCCCTTGCCGGGATTCGAACCCAGGACCGCCGGCTCAGTAAGCCAGTTGCTTCTACTGCGCCAACCGCGTCGTCATATTATAACACTCACAGAGTGCGTGTATTTCAATAAAACTGCCGGAAAAAAATTGGTACTAGTCGCTCTGTGACATCACGATAATTTTGCGAAATGCGTGAAATGTGCCTTTTTTACGTTTTCGGCCCCCATATCTCCGCATCTCTAAAAAAACTTTGAACAATTTCGAAAGCCTGACACTTAAAAACGGTTCACAAAATTGTACGAGAATTGGTATAGAAATGCAGCCTGTAGGCGAGTGTAGTTTGTATTTGTATTTTTGATCAAGCTGAAACGGAGACAATGCGTTCGCTTTGCTCGCTCGGTCAGTAATAAAATATATTTATCACACCGTTTTTATTATGTATGTCGCACCCATTCACGGGACAATGGTGTCCCGGACCTTTGGGAGGCGTGCACGGAACCGAAGCCAACGTGCAGAGGCCCTTTCGACAATTTAATGAAATGTAAGGGGTACACCATGCGGATGCTCCCCCTGCCTGTGTCATGGGACGCACACACAGCACCCGCTAGATGTAAGAACTATTGTGGTTGTATGGAGTCTAAACATGGTACTAGGCTGTTACATGAAATGCGACGGACTAACTACTGGGCTATTGTTTGAGACAGCCGGACGTCTACCAAGTAAAGTGTCTCATAGCAAAAAAAAACTGGTAGACGATGACTCGCCTCCCGCTAGATGGGCCCCCATAAAAAGCGACACATAGAGTGGCCTAAGGGCAACACCGATTATTATTTATTATTTAAATATAGAAGAGGCAGCTAATTCAAACAAATGTCCAGTCCAACAAGCAGGTTTCAGGAATGATAATTTAAGTCAAATATTTATTTTACGTTATTATAAACGAAATTAGTTTACACCTGCACATCATTATGTAATTACTAAAGCCCAACAGGGAGTTTTTTTTAGCACACGCCATGTTTTGGATTTTTTGGTGGTACTCACTTATTTTGGTGGTACTTACTCACTTATTTTACTGGCAACGACAAATTTCACGGCACGGCAAAACAGGACTAAATATTCCGCAAATAATAAAGCCAAAATTATCCACAGTGATGAAAGTCAAGTTTTTGTCAATACGATTCAGCAATTATTTCAGAAGAAGAACGAAGGATTGATCAGCATTCCGGTAAACAATGTGTTGAATTTGATTGACGGCATATCGCTATTGAGATTTTATAATTAATTTATATGACGCATACACATTATTGCCATATGAAAGCTGTTTAAAGTGCCACTATCCTGGGGAAAAACCGCAACGTGTTAGGCTATAATGTAACACAGCGTAACCTCATAGGTAGGTATACCTACAGAAATGGAATATTTATAGCAAGTTTGGGTAAACCTGTAGGCGAAACGATATTTACACAGTGAACATATTTCGCCAAAGCAGTATCTCAACTGTTGTCTTAGGTTATTTCGGGTGTGATACCTGCGCATGAACTTCATGTATGTTTTAAACTTTTCTTCTAAAAATAAAACCACAGGTAACCACAGATCAAACAAAGTATACTCAAAGTATAGACACTAACAGGGAACTATAAATAAGTAGGTACTACTAATGGATCTGAAAGATATGTCAGCCATATGTTTGAGTTTCGATTGTTGCTATTCCAGCTGCATTTGACAAGTTATCATAAATGGTATATAAAGCGCGTTTGATAAAGTAGACATACATGACATTTAGGTATTTACGTCTACCTGTGCAACCACGCGTAAGTATAGGGTATATACCTACGTTGAGTCACACTAACGCATTCACTGTCAGTCTACGACCAAATTTGTATAAAGATTAACGCATATAAGCGTTCCTGGCCGTGAATGTGTTAAAGTGTCATGTCTTGCTTCCGTCAATAGCAATGTGTGTTTACGGCGTTTTTAACCTTAGCTCCACACTACTCGCAAAGTTGGCCGAGGTTGGGCGAATATAATAGTGTGGAGGGGCACTTCGCTGCGGAAATCTAAACTTCGGTCAACTTCACGAGTTGTGTAGGCTAGGGTAAAGTATGTTTGGTGTTATTGTGCTGTTCTATTTATACTGTGACATTATGGAATCTAAAACCAGTTTGTTGCGGTTTTTTCGGCCCGTCGGTTCCGGCATGTGTCAATGTCAACTCGAGTTTTTATCCGGTCGTGTGGTAAGAGTCGGATCGCTGTATATTTGGCGGTGCGTTTCACTGAAATCCAATAGAAAAAATTGAGGTGACACTTTGTTTTTGGTAGGTAGTCATTGCTCTGAATCAAGGGTCTGACACGCTTTGATAGATAAAGATAGCCTTATTGCGATTCCTAAAAGAAGAAATAGAAAAGAGTGCCATGTTTTGTCTTTATCAGCGACCGAGCATTTTTTCATGGTCGGGTTATTGGCACACTTCAAATTCGAAGCAAAACAATCAGGTAGTATCAAAAGCGGTATAGAAATAGAAGATTTTGTGTATTAAATAAGTATTATTACCAGATAATTGACATATTAACGGATGTGGAGTGTTTGTGTGTAGCCTCAAAAATGGTGGGGTGTTCAGTGTTTGGTTGGAAAAGCAACAGTTAACGAAAATAAGCGGATTTTACATTTCATGCGTAAGTACAAGTTTTTTTGTGTTTTAATCACCTATTTCTTTCTCAAATCTCACAAGAATCAAGTTACAAAGTTAAATCATTAGTTATATCATGAAAAAACTTGATAAAATAGGAAAAATCTGTAAATTATTTTCAAAATAACTCGGAGCATTTTGACATGTAAATATTGCAAATCGGTCAAATAACGTAGCATAAATTTACGATAGAAGCCAGCTAACATAGACGTCTAAATAAATCAGTCGGTTTATAATCCAATTTGGGGATGCCTAGATACAAAATAAAAATTACCCCCATATTTGGGGAATCTATAGCAAATTGATATTTTCAGTTCTCCGATTCCGACAGAGAAAGAACCGTGTAAAACATGAATTGCTAGGCCTGAGAAAAATTAGATTTTTGCAACTAGTATTGGTGATATCCTATCTACCTATGTCGTTTACAATTTTACTATTTAATTTTGCTTTGTTACAGAATGTCCCAATAAGGCGGTGCGTCCATGAACGTGGACTGTCACGATGGATTAAAAGTATCCTGAGTAGAATAGAAGAAAAAGAAGAAAGAAGAAGTTTCACCCTATTTTTTTAGTACTGGCCAGAAAAATTCTACAGTATTCAAGAGCAAATCAAAAATTTTGTTTAGAAACAAGGGTTGTAAATACATATTAATTAAAGTTTAAACTAATTTCATTATTTTTATTATCAGAGAACCCAAGTATGTTATTTTTATTTGATTATACGGACTAGTTTTGAAAATGCTAAAGATAAAGGTGAAAGCAGCGTTGTCTATGACTCAAATCAATCAGCACTCAAATGACGACACCTTGTGGAAAATGTACAGTCTTAGCCTATAAAAGAACAGCGCTACAATTTTCACACTAAATCCGCCGTAGTAATAGTCCGACTGTATGATTTACTGCGCTGTGACCAGCTCACCTTTCGCCTATGGTCTTTTAAGATGAGGAACAAATAGATTTTTAATCGTTAATTGGATTATTTTCAAAAATATAAAAAAGGGAATACATATTTTTTTTTATCCTTTATTTGATGTTATCGGAAAAATGAGTAAAAAAAATGAAATGTTGTGAATTCGTGTACTTGGAACGTTTCTCTCTAACCACTTTTTATGGATTTTTTTTTTGCGACCATGGCAACCCCAAATTTTGACGTCATTATATGTCTTTCTCTTACGCCTGGTCGCTCTGTGGCAAATCTATAACTACTATACTATATCTATGCTCTGAATACATTCCAAAAAGAATCGACGCTACGCAAAGCTTTACAATGAAGGTTTGCGTAACGTCGATTCGACCAATTCCAACAAAAAGGAGAGAAATATTTTTCGGAAAAAGGAGGAAGAGAAAATTCAGTTTCTTTTCGCACTCATTAATTTATTGAACTCCACTATTTAATTACACAATTTAAGCAGAATAATGATAGACATACTTTATATAGGTAGGTAGACCTAGGTGTGTCACGCATAACATACACAATTCATTTATATAAAAAACCTTTAATTTTTGGTTAGGTATACACAGCGTGTATATTTGATATTACCGCAAACTTTACGGGATGTTAGTATAGGCATTTATTAATATTGCACCGTATATTATTTAAAAAATACTAACTTTTTTTTCATATAAAATAATTCAGCACGCAATGTATTTGTTTGTTGTAGTTTATTGACACTTAACATCAAGATATGACAACTGTCACTAGTAATAACTACGCCATACATTGCTGCTCAGAAAATTTTCAAAAATTAACTACGCTATAGCAGTTAACGCTAAATTAATAATTGCTATAAATATCAGATAATAGCACTAAAATCTCCGCCTGGCTTCAATTTGCGGTTATATCAATATACACGCTGTATATAAATGTAAATATTAATGAACAATCTTACACAAATTGACCTAGTTCCAAACTAAGCAAAGCTTGTACTATGGGTACTAGACGACGATATACATAACATATAGATAACATCCGTGACCCAGAAACAAATATTCGAGTTCATCACACAAATATTTACCCCGGCCGGGATTCAAACCCAGGACTGCCGGCTCAGTAGCCATGTGCTCTACAAACGGCGCGTATAGGCAGGAAAATTTCATCCATTCCCCATTTAGTCGTTTTCCACATTAATTTATGCATTCGTGCAATAAATGTATAAGAATAGGATTTGTTTGATGGAAACTCCGTACCCTACTCGCCATGGTATACTTATTATGTCACTGACAGTAAGAATCCTCTTTTAATTGGGCAGAGTAACATGTCCAAAAAGTCACGGATCCTATAATTTATTGCCCGGCTTAAGAACCAGCGCCGAATTGCCACTCCACCGTGGCAAGCGTATGACGAAGGTACACTTCATAAGGCAGAGGCTTCCAAACTTTTCCTGTATGCTTACAGGCTTAGCATGGTTTCACGGACGCGCTGTCGAACAGCGAGCGCTTCAAGAGCGCGGCGGGGCAGTGTGCTAGCGGCGCGATGCAACAGCGTAGTAGAACCCCAATCATATCACCAATTGGGATACAGACTAGTTCGGATATCAAAACGTGGGCTTTTTTGCATTGGCGTATCTAACATTATTTTTCAGGGGGGGCCTGGCCATGGCCTATGAGATGAAGCCATGAATTTCTATCGGTAACCCAAAATCCTGGGGTGGGCACTAGACCATACTGGGGTGGGCATGGCCCACCCGGCCACCCCCCTATATACGCCAATGCTTTTTTGGGACGTGACTTTGCTGCACCCACACCTTCGTCGGTACTCACCACGCTCCTGTTGTCGTAATTTTCCTTGAGGATGCATTTTTAAGGCATTAATAAAGGCCATTTTTATCTTCATCTCAAATTTGATACCCAGGATCATTAGTGTCGAGGTTAAAGCAATCCACGTACGATACGTATCTTTCATGCCAACGTTCGGATAATGTTAAAATAATCGAGTTTTTACTGTAATTATAAAACAACCACACTAGTAGGAAGTTCTGTTTACCTATAATTACCGTTTCCGAAGAAAAGTAAACTGGTACTACACGGCGCCCTTTTTCTCTCTACGGCGCACCAAGGTGTCGCTCACAGTTTGAGTACCCCTGACATAAAGTATCCTTTTACCTCGCGGTAAGAGGTTAATATTACTTCAGGAAAATTCTACCGACCCCCACAACCTCCTATCTCAAGCTCAAAATAGAATTGACAACATTTCATATTTCGAAGGCTACAATTTATTACTTTTCTGTATTCCGCTTAGAAAGATGAGGTAATCACTGTTTTTATTTTTTTCCTGAGATTACTTTTTATTATTTATTTATTAAAATTTACTCATTCTAAAATAAATAAATAAATAAATAAAGTAGTAACTCCAAACCTATGACACAATGGAAAGGTTACTTTAGTGTGCTGGTGTCTAGTTAAAAAAAAATTGGGCAAGTGCGAGTCCGACTCGCGCATGGAGGGTTCCGTACCATAAAACAAGTTTGTTGTATGGGAGCCCCCCTTAAATATTTATTTTATTTTATTTTTAGTATTTTTTGTTATAGCGGCAATAGAAATACATCATCTGTGAAAATTTCAACTGTCTAGCGATAGCTACGATACGGTGATAACCGTTCTTATTCGTGATACAGCCTGGTGACAGACGGACGGACGGACGGACGGACGGACGGACGGACAGCGAAGTCTCAGTAATAGGGTCCCGTTTTTACCCTTTGGGTACGGAACCCAAAAAACGAATGACGTTGAGCTTGACATTGTTGACAGCTTATGTTTTCCCGGATAGGTCGAAGACTACAACTCTATGCAGACACAGTTGTCGCAGATTTCGGTTAACATTTTGTGAATTTTCTTAAATTTCTTTATATACCGAAAAATTAATTCAAATGTTTTTTTAGGGTGTACACGACGCAAAGCTCTCGATCTCTATATTAATTTCCGCCTGTTAGAAATATGAAATGTTGTCAATTCCAAAAAGGTAAAAATATTATGTATTTTTATATCGATTCCCACCACGAATAATTTGGTATTCATATATTTAACCTCTGCATCAATATTCTTAAACTGGTAACTTTACAAAATAGGGTGCGTAACGGTTGGTGTACCCTTGTTTTGTCGACAACCTTTTCATCGAATATTATTTCATCGACAACGATTCATCGAAACGTTAGTACTAGTAATATTGTTTGGCGTTAATTTATTTCAACTACTAATTTATTTAAATTTATCTTACTACGTAGAAATACTATTCAACGAATATTACTTAATCGCTGATTTGTTTCAAATTAACTTAATTGGCACAACTACAAAACATTGCAATTCGTTTCTTCGACGTATTACTTTAATACAATTTTATATGTCCTCTTCAAATTATGTATTTAATTGTGTGACATACAAATATGTATAATATGTATGTACAATAAAACTAAGAATCATTGGTGTAAATCGTTTTAGAACTGCGACCCCCAAAAAAAAGAACTGTTGCCAGAAATGGGTTAGGTTAGTTAGAACTGCGTCCCCCGAGAAAACGAACTGTTGCCAGAAGTGGGTTAGGTTAGGTTAGGTTAGAACTGCGATCCCCAAGAAAACGAACTGTTGCCAGAAGTGGGTTAGGTTAGAACTGCGATCCCCAAGAAAACGAACTGTTGCCAGAAGTGGGTTAGGTCAGGTTAGAACTGCGACCCCCAAGAAACTTCACTTTAGACGACCAACCATTCGTCCAGATAAAAAGTTTCATATCTGAAACTACCCGCATAGTGAGCCGACTGACGTGATTGCGTTTAGTTTCGATAACCAATTGAAATAATTTTATACGGGATAAATATTATTACATGTAAAAAAAATAATTAAAAAAACACGAAATGAAAAGCCATGACATGAATTTTATTGAAATAAGTCAACTAGCAATTAAAAGACCTCGGTTCAAATTACCTAGTATCGAGTCCTCGACGCAATGACTTGTCGATGAAATGAAAATACTTGAAACGTTGGCTTTGAAATAATATTTGATTAAATGTCTGTCGGCAATTCAATGGTAAACCGTAACGTAACGGTTGCTATAACAACTTATGATACAATATTAGTCTATACATAACTATAAAGTGGTATAATAAACGAATAAAATAATAACATTTCTTATAATTTCATATGGCATAATATCATAATAGTAAAATTATAATTTGATATAAGTAATACATTTTAAAGGCTCACTACACACTCAGACTGCTTTAACAAAAAAGGTTAAATTGTAATAGAGTCATGGTTAGGACGACGAGGACGAGTTAAGCGAGGAGTGTTAGGTTATCTTGTGAATATAAACGTTCTATCAAATGTCTTTTATAGTAGGTAATTCAAATTACACCCAATAAAATTATAGTAAATGTTATTGTATCAAATGAAACATTATATCAAATGTTATAGCTACTGAAACTACTGTTACTACAAAATAATATAAACTTCTAGCAAATTCGGTCTAACATTGACAATAGAGGCATAGAGACATCTCTCGCTGTCTCTCTTCTACACTTCTGTCTCAAACGGACAGAAGATGAATACCAAAACCTCCGCTGTCTCATGACTGACGGAACCCTAAAAATGAATACCTCCATGCAGTCCTCTTTGATCATGGCACGAAACGTTCAGCCCCGGAGGCTATTAACACTCTGCATAATGTAGATAGCTTTGCCAAACCTCATCCTTTGCGTGAAAAACGGAGCAAGTATCATTGAAACAACTTAGCGTTATGACCTTTCGACTTTGGGCAAACTTTAGTTGCAGCTTGGATGAGAAACGGTGCAAGTCACATTGAAATTGTTATGCGTTATGATCTTTTAACTTGGTATGGCAGCTTAAGGGATATCGTTGGTACATGGTTGTGAGAATAAGCTGTGGCAATCGACAGAGAGTTCAGTGAATTATTATTAGAGCTAAACTCGTTGCAGTAGGCTTAGAGCCGATACAGATGGTCTGCAATGCAACTGCAACTTGTATAGAAACTGTGCAGTATGCGCAGTCAGCATGTTGTTCCCATACCGTGTTCCGCCCACTTAGTGTCAAGCGCTTAGTAAACAGACTTATTTATTGGTCCATCGTCAATTTCGAGATATAATGAGCTAAATGAAACATAATAAGTATATATATATAGTCCTCCTTGACGAGTCCGTCAATGGCGAACCTGGCTCCATGACCTTCACGAGCGGCGATCATGTGCCCGAATATGGCTTGCAAAACCAAATTTGGTTTTAAAGGTTCTGTTGCACGGCGCGCAGTGCAACTCACCCTTGTTGTTGTAGGTATACGTATAGGAAGGCTTTGGACGAGTCCTTATGTTAAGGCGTTTTGCGTCGAGGTCTTGCAAGCGACGCTCCTCAAAAACAGCGACCGCCTTATGAACAGAGCTGCGCCATACCCCTCTCTGTTGTGCAAGGTCTTCCCAACTATCGCATGGGATGTTGCATGCCGTAAAATGGCGTTTGATGACGTCCTTGTATCGCAGGAGCTGACCTCCTGGCTTGCGCTTACCTGCCTTTATCTGCGAATAAAACACAGCCTTAGGTAGTCTGGTATCATCCATGCGCACGAGATGCCCGCACCATCTCAGCTGACCTTTCATAAGCAGGGACTCCATACCATCAAGATTTGATCGTCTTAATACTTCAGTGTTCGATACTCGGTCCTGCCACTTAAGGCGAAGTATCGAACGCAAGCACCTCAGGTGAAAAGTATCAAGACGTTTAATGTCGCCTCTGTAGAGACACCATGTCTCAGTCGCGTATAGCAGAATTGGTAAGATAACTGCTTTGTACACAGCGATCTTTGTGTGGAGTTTGAGATCATGTGAGTCCCATACTCTTTTCCGAAGCATTCCGAAGGACGCCGCAGCTTTTGCAATTCGCGAGGATATTTATAATAAGTATAGAGGTCTCGGCCCCGAATATAATTTTATTCCTTTCGGGGTCGAGACTTTAGGTCCGTGGGGTCCCAGCGCCCACAAACTCTTTAAAGACCTCGCTAAAAGATTGATAGTACTGGGGAACGAAGATCTGGCAGTTTCCTCGCACAACGCATTAGCATTGCTATTCAGCGAGAAAATGCTGCCAGCGTCTTCGGGACCATGCCGCGGGGGCACAGTTTTTTACACCTTTTTTAGTTTTTTTTAGTTACGTAATTATTTTATTTATAACAAAGTAATTCCTTGATTAAGTTTACTCATTACATTACATAGGTATGTGAAGTTATGGTAATAATTACCGCGGCTCACAGCAATAACTTGGCAGGCGATGTTTGAGGTTCCGAAATTAACTGCTTGTTAACGTTAGGTGGATAGAGCATAATACGAGTAGGTATATGGAAATCATTTATGAGCTAAAATGTGTATGTGTGGAAATATTGAAAATAGATAAACATACTTTTTTATTTGTTTCAGGTATGGGATTTCATTTTAATAACCAATCAATGAGACCTTTGAAACATCACTTCGCTAACACGCTACGTGGGGTAAGTAGATCGTTGCAACTAAACTATAATATAGTGGAATTACATTATAATAAATATATTATAATGGAATTACAAGTGACTTCTTCAAAATCGGTTAAAAATTGTTAGAGCGATTTACAAAGCAACACTTGTGAGTTTTTCCGAAGTATCTACTAGATGTTATCTTAACTTTAAAGTAGCTCAGTTTTCTCCGTGGTAAAAAGATGCGAAGGCAACCAATTGAGAAGTTATCGCCAGTTTTGATGATGTCTTATTGAGTGAGGCCTGAACTATTGAGTAGGTATTGAATTGAGTACTTATAGGAGAATGAGAAACTTCCTGGAAACTGTTTTTGCTCGACATATACTTACTAATTAAAAGTTTCAAGTTTTGCGGTTTTGTGAATTTGCTTCGGGTTTTTTTTAGCTCCGCAGTGAACAGAACGGTTTTTTTTTTAAAGGAAAGAATTTTAAGTGACCAGCGGTAAGGGCCTTATCACACTTGTGATTTGCGAGCGAATTTTAATTAGAAGATTTTAGCACTCAGTAAGTTTTGGAGGTGGAAACAGACGAGAGCGAAACCTCGATTTTTTTTTATTTTTTATTTATTTATCATAAAAAAACTTATGTGGTATGTAAAACATTTATATTCCGCCAAACTGAGGACAGTTTGTTGGCGGAGAAACATACATAAGCCGGTTACGTTAAGTTAAGACTTCATGTCTATGCAACGCCATAGTTTACCAGGGGCAAACTTAACGTAAAACGTCTGGGAAAAGCTGATATATCCTCTTAAACCAAGTCAGGGCTAGTTGTGATGAGCCTTCAGGATGTCTTGAATTGTTAACTCGAGTCGCTGCGTCTGCAGATAGCAGGCGAGGCAGGAGGGTCGAGGAGGGAGGGTCTTTTGTGCTAACTCTGCACATGACAAAATTTGCATGTTCTCGGTTTTATTGTTTGTGGGATGAGCTACAGGGGACAATTTCATATGATGTGTCTAGGTTTTATTTTTTATCTGGAACTTACGCGTATAAACACTAAGTTTCGATATTGTGTGTACTAAGAAAAAGTTATTTCGGAAAGTAATATGACTGGATAATTCCACTTAATGTATTTATGAATATAAGTTAACCTCAAATCAAAAACGTTACAATACATACAAATAGAGTCTGGCTAAATAATGTTGTATTTCCTTTTGGTATCACCAATAAAATTGTCTATGATTTAAACAATTTAGTAGGTGGATTCTCTAAAAATAATTTTGATACTTTATGTACTAGTTCTAATTCTAACATTCTGAAGGAGTTGAAATTTGGCATAGTACGTATGCAATTTTTTTGGTGATGGATTAATATATGGTATAATCGAGCTAGGTCTTATTTACACTACATTTAATTTTTCGCCTTTAGTAAGTGTAAACCTATGTGTTTGTCGTTGACTGCATTATACTTACATAATGGTAGAAATGACATGAGCTGACTATGATTGCACGTCAACATATATTTAACTTATTTCCTTAGGTACTATACCTACGTGTGTATAAAAAAATAAAAATAATTTCTAGTATCAAAACTATAATTCATACTACACAAAGTATGACAAGCCACAGATTTTTTAAATTTCCCGCCAAAACTTTGAGTAATATTTCATTAGCCAGACTATATTTCTTAGTCTGTGTTTTTGTATAAACTTGTAACTCTAAGTAACATTTTGCCCTTTCGGTGACATGTGAATAAAAATGAGTTCTGCCTCTTTGCCGAATTATTTTTCGCCTTATGTATCATTTGATCGAATTTTCACTAGGTCGTTTTTTTTTTTCTCTGAAGTGGTGAGTGAAAATATCCTATGGATTAGGTTAGGTTTCTTTTTTAACAATCCCAAATAGTTTCAGATAAAAATGCTTTTTCTACGAAATAAAACATTTGATAAAAAATAATTCGGCGGAAAGGCAGAGAACCAAATAAAAATGTAGGTACATTATTTTCCTTCCGTTTAGTAACCACCAGATTGTTATTACTATGACGTAATAAAAACCCACCAAATTCAAATATAGAACGGCATTTTAATATCCCCTTCAAGGGAAAACCCGACAAGTCGACACTTTGTCCGTTATATTACTTATACTTATCTGTAATCGACAGAAATCCGATTGAAAACTTGGGAAGGATTCGGGGCACGGAACTTGGTAACTTTTTGGTTGAAAAGGATTTCGTGGCTTAAGTTTTTGAATCCTTTAAATTTTTTAATAGACGCTATTGAGGTCGGCTTTCTTGTCACCTGTTTTCTGTTTTTAGATAGGCTTTGACCCTCGGGCGGAAAATCAATTTTCTATGGGTACTTGGAAACTGAGCTTTGGGTTTGAAGGTTCGGAAGTTAAATAAAATAGGAAATAGAGAGCCACGATTCGAAGTTTGTCACTGACATCCGAGATCTCGCTTCTATATGTCTAATACTTCATCCATAGATCCAGTGGCATCGATTCAAACAAAAACCCACGACAAGCCAGGGTAGATTCGTTTTATTTTTCTTCAGCAGGAAAAGAGAATAGTGCTCAATCGTCATGAAGTGGGCAAGCCGGTGGGAATCACGTTCAATGGACACCAAGCCACTGATAAATAGGCTCTATCTGTTACGGGAAACCGTTGAGACGTAAAATTCAATATGGGACAAAAAATAGATCTCTAAAAGAAAAATTATTTCTTTAATAATTATCACTAATAGTATAAAACAAAGTCGCTTTCTCTGTCCCTATGTCCCTTTGTATGCTTAAATCTTTAAAACTACGCAACGGATTTTAATGCGGTTTTTTTTAATAGATAGTGATTCAAAAGGAAGGTTTATATGTATAATTCAGGCATAATTTATCAGCATTGCACCCGTGCGAAGCCGGGGCGGGTCGCCAGTTTAATTATATAAACAGTTTAAACTCACGTAAAAATTGTCAGGAACGGCCCGACATGTTTTGAACTCATTTGGAGCTCTTCATCGGGACAGCTATCCGTGCTGCTACGTGACTCACGGCTCACTACCGAGCTGTTGTGAGTCGCGTAGCAGTACGGATAGCTATCAAAAATTATCAGGAACGGCCCGACATGTTTCGAACTCATATGCAGCTCTTCATCAGGGACAGCTATCCTCCAGCTCACGGCTCACTACCGAGCTGCTGTGAGTCACGTAGCAGCACAATTGACAATTTTTACGTGAGTTTAAACCGTTTTTATGATGAACTAGCAATATGTTTAAATCTACCATATATCCTTTCAAATGTTTTTAATTGTGCACTATCTAATATTATGCAAGGCTAAAGCGATGCCGATACTGCCGATGTAATCCGACCTACCCCACATGCTGCAAGTATATGCTCGGATTAGTTTTGGCCGCGCGCCAATCGCAGGTGCGTTGTCTGCAATCTGCATGTGTGCAACATACAATACAATGTCTACATTCACAAGTCATTAATAGTGGTAGAGTTAAAGCACTTAAGGAATCCGAGCGTATTTGGACACTAATTCGTTCGAGCTTTGCGTTGTGTTCAATTTAGCAATTCTTCGGTTGATCACGACATAATATTGCATTTGTAGATTTGTTTGCTGCTCAAGTTACTTTAATTTACATTGATCGTATTATATGATGGGCCATATTATAGACATGGTCGTAAATGTCATGATATGTCCCAGGAACGACTTTAAGGCGACTCCGTACATGGAATGGTGATTTTTAAAGTCCTAAGGCTCGTAATCTAGCCAACGGAAAAATCTGAAAAAAATATATGTTATTTTTGACTATTTCTTCTAAAAAATTATAGTTGGATTTTTTTTTAAAGCAATAATTACTATGGAAAAAATAATGTTGAAATAGGGTCGTTTTCAATTTTCAATTCCCTAAGGCTTCTAAACTACAAGTGATATTTACACGGCTCTTTCGCAAGAACATTGACAATTCATTGATCTTTAATCGTATTGTTTAAGTAAAATGGAAATTCGGTCTAATAAAGCATCAAAAAAACTGAATTTCCGCGAGCGCGGCCGTGCCCGGGCTGCGAGCTCAGTGTAAATCTAACCGTCGAAGGGGAAGGCTGTGTCACTTGCTCTCGCGATCCATCTAGTTACGGAAAATTGTTATAGTACCGGATCCCGCGGAGGTTCGATCTGTCTTCGTGCGTTTGAAGTGTATTTTAAGAGAGTGTAGTTCGTTTTTTCACACGACTACGCTATGCGACGTAACAAAAAGCACTCATTTTCATATAGAATTAAATTCAACTGTTTTTTTCGTATTTAGGTATCTATTAATTTTAAGTATTTATAAAAAGATTGTCATTGCTTAACATTTGAATACTTAAATATTCTCAGTCATGGGCCCACAACAGACAGGATTCCCAGAAAATAACACTTTTGGTGTGGGTTTTAGAACCCTTCTCTGTGTAATATTAGAGTACCTTAGGTATTTCGGTTAGTAAAAAAATCTGATAATACAGATATTTAAGTATGATAACGTCTAATGATCTTTATGAATTCAACCCTAAGAGATATGAATATCGTAATGCAGAACAAGTATTGTTCGTTTGAATACCGTTGTAATATTCGGTAAAACGCTAATTTACGAATACGAATATTTATTGTAAGTATTCACATTCGTTGCGTCACTAGAGTACGGTACATGGCATATGATATAAAAATACATTATCAAAAATTACAATAATTTTCTAGTCCAAGAAGGCAAGTGACAATTTTGGCATGAGGGCTTATTTATGTACATATACCTACTACATATAGTCAGAATACATATTTGCATCAATAAATTTCCCACTTCATATTTAAATCTAAATGAGCGTTAGTAATTATTGACATATCCGCCGGGCCTAGCTAGACATACCTAGCCTGGCCATAAGTTCTGTTCCAATTGTTTACCGTTTATAAAATAAAAACCTGATTTTTATTACATATCGTTTAAAAGCCATATATTAATGATCGGATTACAGTTGAATTAATGAAAAAATATATAACTTTATTTAGACTCATCGTAATGCCTGGACTTGATTTTTGACTAATGCTCAGAATTTTTCTCTCTAAGTTTGCCAGAGGGCAATGAAACGATCTTGGATCAAATTAATCGATCGCGGAAGGAACGCCAAAACCCAAATAGCTTACGTAACCCAGACAACCGCTAAACTAAAGTAGAGCTGACACGTTTGCTGCATGTCAACCGATCTGCAGATCAAGAAATCTACACCCACCCAATAAAATTCGGCGTCACGGTAGATCACGATGGAGATGGTGGGACTAACTGGATGTATTACAAAAGGGTTGGACATTGCTGATCTAAATAAGGACGAGTGGAAAAAAGATAGAGGCCTTTACCCGACAAAGGGACGGCACAGGCTTATATGCATAATAATCTGAAGAAAAAAAAAAGCTTTTGAGTCATGTATAAGTACATTCAGTTATCGAAAGCTTGTTATTTTATTAAATCTTTTATCTATCCAAATATCATAAACCCTCCACGATGCGTTCAAGAACGGCACATTATGACCACCATAAAAATAGACTGTTTTTTAGCACAAATTTCTTATTTCGATAGTATTATTTATTCAAATTTCGAACATCTCTGAAAAACAAAGAAATTTGATTTGACCTCTATTCTAATATCAATCGAGATGACGTTTAGTTCGAAATGAATTGTCAATTTTCAATAAAATTTGACAAATGTCACACGTAAGTAAGATATCGAACGATATGATAGTTAGGGCCGACTCTAGTTTGTCTCTGAATTAAAATAAAAACAATGACAGCTGGCAGAAAACTTCATTACCGCCATTACCGGGTAATATTTGTTATAATGTGCGACTACTGAATGCATCATGGAGGCCTATGATATGTGGCTAGATAAAGTAGTGTATGTAACTGTACATCTAATTATGTACAGTTAAAACACTCGTGTGATGTTATTATGAAACGAGCCGAAGGCAAGGCAAACCCACACTCGTGTTTAATACCCTTCATTATGTACAGTCACATTAAGGACTATTTATTGTATTCATATATCACATTACACCGTCAAAATATGTTATTACCTTCTTAAACTTCAAAACCTACCTTTGCACTATAAAATGGTAAACATTTAAAACTAGCCTGGTTATGAATAACATTTTCCATCTTGAAATTTTATTTTTATCGGCTAAATTTCATATATACTGATTAAAAGTGATAAACCTCATTATTTATAGATTTAGGTATTTTTACCGGAAAAATCGGAACCCATAGGATCATTTTGCTGACCGTCCGTCTTTCTGTCACGACCCTTTATCTCGGTAACGCGTGTAGGTGTCGAGTTGAAATTAAAACCGTCTACACGTCGTAATTTGGTCTGCAGTCCCTTGAAGCTGTAAAAAATCGAACTTCTAAGTTAACGTAAAAAAAAGATACGGCTCTTTATGCCGCAAAAAAACGTATCAACGCTGGAAAGGAAAATTATCCAAGAAACACGGAGCTAACTTTACAGGAGATCTAAAAAACTACGAACTTTAAAAAAAAAAAAGTTATTAAATATTCTGTGGACCTACTTTTTAAATGAAGCATTTTATAATTATAAACAACATCATGTTCTCTACATGTCGCTTTTGTTATTTTGTCTATTAATGGAATAATTTAAAATTTAGCATCGCTTACGCAAAATGGCTGTCAAAATAGAATTAGGTAAAATTATCTAAACGACACGTTTCCCGAGATATTAGTCAGGTAAAATAGTATAATCTACATTTTACACAACAATCAACACAGTAAACAATATCTATGTGCATACGATGCTCATTTTATATAAACAATATCATGATTTATACATGTTGCTTTTGTTATTTTATCTATTAATGGAATATTTTAGGATTTAGCGTCGCTTACGCAAAATGGCCTTCAAAATAGAATTAGGTAAAATTATCTAAACGACACGTTTCCCGAGAAATTAGTCAGGTAAAATAGTATAATCTATTACACAACAATCAACACAGTTAACAACATATATATGTGTATGCTCATTTTATAGTCAGGTAAATATATAAATGTGCATAAATCAGCATGAAATAAATCAAGAAAAATTATCTAATCGCCTTTGTAGGAAATATTTCAGACATGAAAAGCTATTTATCGTACAATAAAACCTCACGATTCATGTTTTAATTAGAGGAAAATATTTATTTTCAAACATTAAAATTAATGAAGTGACATTTAAAGTTCTCTAAGACAAAAACTTATGGTCCAACTACGCAAATACAAAAAAAACTGCTCTAGAAATGTTAAAGATTTATTCATCAGATATCACGTGAAAATTCAATTTTATCAATTTTTATGTGTGATCTGCTGAAAGATTTCCAGTAGTTCTAGACCAATGTATGGTAGCAAACGATAGCTATGACTAATGAGAACAGTACAAGAGTTCTCAAGACTGCAGCATTAAGGAATTTTAAATCACGAACTACGTGAAATTTCAAGTTTTACAATTGCAATGAGATGATATCCTATCCTAACAAGAATAACAAAACTACCTACAACTCTGTGTGGTATAAGTGACGTCTCGTAAGACACTGTTTGAGTGAGATGGCGTTTGGGTCCATCAAGCGAGTCCAAAGTAATGCCTTAGCGCCACAGACACAGATTTACACCGCAGGTGGGCCTAACGGCCTTTATAAATATATTGAATTACTACTAAATATGTGATATTTTATAAAACAGAACCGGTAAAGCTGTCTAACTACTAATTTAACGAAAATATTTGTTTTTTTAGTACATTCTGTGTGACAAATACGACTCAATTGTCATTCAAGCAATTCAAGATAAGCGACAGTAATCGATCAAAGTAAAAAAGGATAGGCGACAATGGTTTCATAGTATCAAAGCAAGTAAATTTGGATAAACGCCAATAGTTAAGATACGACAATCAGGTAATTTAATCTATGTTATTTTTTTTATAGAATCTTATATCGATTCTGTTTAATAATGTGGAAATACCACATTTTTTCTTTTTGGCTAATGCGCATAAGCATTTTAAACACACATGACACAGAGGGCGCTTCAGTAGCGAAGAATTATGGAATCAACGATTTAGTGTGATTGACGTAACGATATGATAGCTCAGTTGGTAGAGCACTACGCCGGAAACTTAGGGTCGCAGGTTCAAGTCCTGCTTACATTGCAGTGGATCACATTCAATTTTTCTTTCATAATTTACATTAAGGAATTTTAAATCACGAACTACGTGAAATTTCAAGTTTTACAATTGCAATGAGATAATATCCTATCCTAACAAGAATAACAAAACTACCTACAACTCTGTGTGGTATAAGTGACGTCTCGTAAGACACTGTTTGAGTGAGATGGCGTTTGGGTCCATCAAGCGAGTCCAAAGTAATGCCTTAGCGCCACAGACACAGATTTACACCGCAGGTGGGCCTAACGGCCTTTATAAATATATTGAATTACTACTAAATATGTGATATTTTATAAAACAGAACCGGTAAAGTTGTCTAACTACTAATTTAACGAAAATATTTGTTTTTTTAGTACATTCTGTGTGACAAATACGACTCAATTGTCATTCAAGCAATTCAAGATAAGCGACAGTAATCGATCAAAGTAAAAAAGGATAGGCGACAATGGTTTCATAGTATCAAAGCAAGTAAATTTGGATAAACGCCAATAGTTAAGATACGACAATCAGGTAATTTAATCTATGTTATTTTTTTTATAGAATCTTATATCGATTCTGTTTAATAATGTGGAAATACCACATTTTTTCTTTTTGGCTAATGCGCATAAGCATTTTAAACACACATGACACAGAGGGCGCTTCAGTAGCGAAGAATTATGGAATCAAAGATTTAGTGTGATTGACGTAACGATTATCATATCGTTACGTCAATCACACTAAATCTTCAGTTGGTAGAGCACTACGCCGGAAACTTAGGGTCACAGGTTCAAGTCCTGCTTACATTGCAGTGGATCACATTCAATTTTTCTTTCATAATTTACCTTTATGTTAATTTTATCATAAAGACATAGGTAAAATGCCTCAAACGACATTAAAATATATTTTACGATCAGGTAAAAACAGTTAACCAACAAGTGCAAGGTTAGTTGCAATAAAGAAAAAATATCCAGGTTGTTTGATCTGTTTTGACAAATAAGTAAAAAAGCTCTAAGGTTCATTATTACGCAAAAAACTTTTTATGTAATCTCCATTTTGCAAAAAAAACCTCAAAAATCAAGTCGTTTAGTTGAAAAAAAATGTACAGATGTACGTCTAAATCACCGACGGGATAAGCGACACAAAAGTCGTCAGACAGATATTATTATGTACGAGACCCAACCCATTCGATGCAGTAAAATCTGCCGATCCCAACAGTGTGTAAACTCGATATCCCCTAAAATGTCGCTTAGATAATTTCTACTTTCCAGCATCGGTATATTTTGACACTCAAGTAAATTAACATTTATAGGGTATCTATTGACCTTGAACATAGAAAAAAAAAACAAAAAAAAAATCGTCTAGTAAAATATCGTCAATATCAACAAGTATAGGGAAAAATCTGAGAACATTACTAATGTAGTCATAAAAAACTATCACTGTTTATAAGTAAAGGACGTAAATCCGTTTTCCAACGGTAAAGTTGAGTTTGTCGCTCTATTATTTATAGTTTATCTTTTCATTAGAGCAACATGACACGGGGGATAAAGCTGTGCCTCCACTACTATGTTAAAATATCGGTTCATCCGCTGGGTCACGATATGATTTATTTATTAAAAAACGGTATTTTTTTATTTCTGCATGATTTTACACGTATAATCAAGAATCTTGTCAGCATTTAACTATTTTTGGTAGGTACCTAGACATACAAAAGAAACTAAAAAATATTTTTCGATTCGAGACTTCCAAATTATGGCTAATTTCACTTGTTTTTTTGGAAAATAGCTTAAACGCATTTTATTTTTAATATTCTACTGTAGTGGGTATTTATAGTAGATATTTAGTAATCCGAAATAATTATATCATTGTTTAAATGATTTATTTTACTTCGAGATTTTTCAATGCCTTTAAAATAAATAAGGTATAAGGTTTGTTGATCTTCAACTCACGCTCGGACTATGCGAGTGTATGAAGCTGCTTGGACGCCACTCAACGAGATTATGAACGAAGTAATGTTCCGGGGGCGCACGGTCGGCGGGGGGAATAACGTTAGGCTCCGCCCAGATCGTCAAGGACGTTGGGATTATGAGTCGCCTTAATAATGATGACGATGCGGTTGATGCCGTTTTTAGTGCACCTGCCTACTGAGCCGGTAGTCATAGGATCGAATCCCGGCTGGGGCAAATATTAGTTCCTGGGTCATTGATCTTATCTGTATATAATATGTATGTCGTCGTCTAGTACCCATAGTACAAGCTCTACTTAGTTTGGAACTAGGTCGATTTATGTAAGATTTTCCCTTCATTAATTAATTGAGTCAGGCGTTACTTTGCGGAAATCCATTAATAAAAATAAAAATATTGCTTTGCTAATCCGCAAATACGCAAATAAATATTACGGGTTAGCACAAATTAATTGGCACGATATTATATGACGACGCGGTTGGCGCAGTGGTTAAGCAACTGCCTACTGAGCCGACGGTCCCGGGTTCGAATCCCGGCAAGGGCAAATATTTGTGTGATGAACACGAATATTTGTGCCTGGGTCATGGATGTTCTATGTATTTAAGTATGTACTTATCTAAGTATGTAAATATATCGTCGCCTAGTACCCATAACACAAGCCTTCTTGAGCTTAATTTGGGACTAAATAGGTTGATTTGTGTGAGGTTGTCTGATATTTATTCTTCTTTATTCTTTTATATCGCGGATTAGCCAAGCAGTATTTTTATTTTTATTGTCCCTTCATATTTATTTATTTAATGGTTTGTTAACTTATTCTTAAAAATAGGTATATGCTCGTTGCTGCACTTAACAATGTTAAGGTGCGTCACCATTGAAGCGAGGCGGAGCGGAGACGAGCGGAATAGACCAATCACCTGAGTTGAAATGTGTATCTCAGCACCGCTTCACTTATGTGATTGGTCGAATTCGCACGTCTCTGCTTTTAGTACATACTCGTATGCACCCCTAAAGCAACATTGTTAAGCGCGGCAACGAGACAAGCGCACTACCAATTCCAAAAGTTAAAAACTACAGTAACATCATATTACTCTCTCCATCAAACTGCCTACTATTAAAAACCCTTTTTTACCAGGGTTTTTATCGGTAGTATCAAATAAAGCATAAAATTAAATTTCCACATTTTTTTCATTTTCGAAAATATCCCAATTTGTGAAGAAACTTAACTGAAGTTAAGCACATAAAGACGCAGCGTATGAAATTTGAATGATGGATTCAAAATGGCTGCTTTCAAACCCACATTTTGTTTTGTTTGTAAACCTCAATCACAACTCGGATTTCCTGAAGGACCGAAACTCCGAATTCTATACCACAGAGACTTCACTAAATGATGAACGACTTTTATATCGAATAATACGCCCGGCGCCTTAAATAAAAATTTCGCTGTAATAAAGACCTTTTCAAATGGAAATAAATCATTTGACAGGATTAAATAAACCGTGGAAGCCGCGAAATTGTCTCTGAAGAAACAGAGACAAAACGTAATTTATTTTATGCTTGCCGTTGTCTTATTTGCTTTGATTTAATTCTGTTTATTTCGAGTCTGTTAAAGGGATCGTGTATGGATATTGGTATCGATCTATAAATATACATATGTTCATTTAATAAAGCCACAATACATTACATTATTATACACTTACTACAATAAATAAAATCCCATCAAAAACATTTCATGTAAAAATGGCGGCTAAGACTCACATGCTCATAACGCTTTCGCTATAAAAAAATTATCAGATCCCTGGAAAAGCCAAGTCCCTAAGCCCTGAGTTTACTAACCTTACACCTTGGCTTCAAAAGTATGGCTTGGCCGTTTCATAGAGTAATGTAAATAAGTTCAACGGGCATCTGTCACTCTACTTACATCGGATATTTCGCAATACATTGCTTCTTTGTCTAAACATTACAAAATATCATCAATGTGGTTCAGTTTCAAGGGAAGAATCTATGTTTTAATTTATTGCTCCTATTACAGGCCACACCGGTATATAACATTGTGACATTTGCCTCTAGTTTGGCAGATACGAGAGGTACGCGGATGGGCAATATGTTTAAATGTGCGTCTGCCGGAGGGCTTCAAAGTGCAATTTGAATTCCCAAAATCGTTCACAACTTTTAAAAAATTTCAAAAATTTTAAAAATTTCAAAATTATTTCGCTGACTTGGATATCCCAATATTTTTTTTTTAATTATTTAATGGGAAAATTTTAATCTCGGGATTGAATTAAGCAACAGTTTGAGCCATCTTAGGAGGCAGGCGGACAAAGAATGTAGGCGGTAGCCCTTACGCGCGAGGTCAGAAAACAAACTTGTCAAGTTTTATCATGTGTTTTATTTCTAAATTATATGTTCAATGCCTTTGATAGTTGCGCGTAGTGTGAGATCTGTAAATTTTTTATACATATGGCAGATACTTGCATATAATGTCGTCCTGTGGTGCCATTCAGTATAAAAAACGCCTCATGTGAATGACACGTTCATTAAATTGTGTTAGGATATAAATTATTATTTTTTTAGGTCCCGAATGTTTATCGGTCATCTGGGACAACGTAACTGTCCACAGACCAACTTCGAGACCAAGCCTCATTAGCTAAGCAAAAAAAGGTTTCACCAAGGGATTTTTTCATCAAGCCCCAATCTGTTTCAACCGGTTCCCTGTGATTTGTGTCTACAATCAGAAATCTCCAGAGTATTTTGTGATTTCACGGTCTGCGTTCGCATTTCCAAGTAAATTTCGGTACGTTTTCCTTCCATGCAAATGAGTCTGAGTTGAAGATACTTTTGATGAATGAACAAAATTGATATTCGGGAGACAGGGAAGTTTGGATTATTAATTGAATTCTTAGCGGAGACTGATTGTTATATTTCGGGGCAGAGGTCGGGGTGTTGAAAGAAGTCAATATAATAGGAATGAGTTCTAAGGTTCTTAATTCCTACTTTCGTAAGTTCGTAACTTTCTTAAACGAATAGATTTATCAGGGGGATCCCTATGGAGTTTGAGTGGATCTTGGATAGTGTTTTCTCTTTTTATTGCCATTGATTAGTGAAATAGCTATAGATATACGAAGTGATAAACATACACAGGGACAGGAACATATACAAAAGCCCGTAAGAACGCGGGACACAATATTATAGAAAGACGAAATGTGGCCATACCAACTTTCAACTATCTTGTCTAGCCCTCCTATTAATGAGTATATGAGCTATATTACTGAAAAGTTTTATGGAAATCTGTCAAGTAGTTTTTGAAGTTCAATGAAACGTACCTTCTAACAAAACTTCACGGTTATAATTACCGGGTGTGTTCTGTAATAGGAGCAAGAAATTATAACATAGATTGTACTCATTAAACTAAACAACGTTTGTTTAGCAACTTTTAATATCCACTTTTCATCAAAAAAATAACCGACGTGAACGAAACGTACTTATGTATTATGTGAAATACTAAACCATTGAAATTACTGATTGAAAATAATAAACCCATCTAAGAAAGATCTAAGCTCAAAGATAAATTGAAATGCGTAACCTGGTTACGGAGGTGCCGGGTTCGATTCCCTGTCGGTCTCTTCCACCAGGTTACGCATTTCAATTTTTCTTTGAGCTTTGATCTTTGTATCAATGGTTTGATGTAAAAGTTGTGGTGTGTACCCACATCACCCCACGTTAAAAAATTAGTCATTCATGGAATTGAAAATACTATTTAATTTGTTTGAAATAACAGACATCTGAAAACAGTCTTTGTTTTTAAAGTTGGTGAAACAATTGTTGATCAATTTGATGAGTAAAATCTATTTTAATTGATTGCTCGTGTTACTTGCCACACCCGGTGTATAAGCTTCCATGAACGTACACTGCCAAAATTCCCGGAAATGATTATGAAACGTATGTTAATCATGCGTAGGGCGTGGGCTGTAATCAAATAATCACGAGGCTTGAATGGCGACTAATTAGTTATTCGATCTGATACAATATCAGAAACACTTTGACGCATTATGTTATTTGATATGCCATTTGCACAGTGCGACATTATGTATTTCATTGATAGCGAACTAACATGTTGTAATATCGGCCCTGTATTAGATTCCTTAATATTTATTGGTATACAGCGTGTATATCTGATATAACCGAAAACTTTACGGGGTCTTTGTATAGGCACTTATTAATATATTGATCTGTAAATTATAAAAAAAAATCGAACTCGAAATCGAACGAATTTTTTTTTGCATATAAAATAATTCAGCACGGTATGTATTTGTTTGCTGTTGTTTGTTTGTCACAACTGTCACTAGTAATAACTACGCCATACATTGCTGCTCAAAAAAATTTCAAAAATTAATTACTCTATGGCAGTTAACGCTAAATTAATAATTAAATAAATAATAATAAATACAGACAACCTCACACAAATCGATCTAGTCCCAAATTAAGCTCAAGAAGGCTTGTGTTATGGGTACTAGACGACGATATACATACTTATATAGAATTGTTATAAATATCAAATTATAGCACTAAAATCTCCGTCTGGCTGCTATATGCGGTTATATCAAATATACAGTAGCCGGCAAACAACTTGACCCAAAATGGCGGATCTGCGCATGCATATTTGTACGTAAATCGGCTACTGCGCAGTCAAGGTTATGCTCAAGAAGTTTGCCGGCTACTGTACACGCTGTATATTTTCGTACAAAAGTGAGAAAAGTTCGTTATTTTAATTCGGTTTGAGTCCAATGTACAACATCATAACTTTTCATCTGCATTTTTTTTTCTTTGTGTTTCCATTTCATTTAAACCTGTCCTCCTTCTCTATAAAGAACATCTGCTAGAAACAATAGAAAACCGAAGTGGAAAAATGATGAACCTGAATATAATAGTAGAAGGAAAGATTGAAGGAAGGAGAAATAGAGGAAGACCAAGGAGGGCTAGATGGATGGATCAAATAAAGGAGAAGGTGAACGTGTCGTACCAGTATGTCTAGCACGACTGTGACACGCGACTCTTTCTGGCGCGAGAAATATTATGAATCTCTTTCTTCGCTGTACTGTGAGAAAGTGATGGACGATGCTATGTCGCGCGACAACAGTCGCGAAGCGTTGTCTGTTGTTTTGTTAAAAACGAGCTCTATAGAATAGAATAGAATAGAATAGAAATATTTATTACCACACTCATACATTTAACAATTATGTCAATAAGATATAAGCATGCCTCGTCAATTATTACATAAGTTACCTATATGTATATGACACTTACATTTGTTCAATTCATCCAAAATTAAGAATTTTATACATAATTTTATTTATTATAATTATATTAATTCATCAAAACTTAAGAATTGTATACAATATTATCTAGAATTACTATATACATTGCTAATAGAAAATATAAATAAAAAAGTGACCATAAAGCTCCTAGAATATAAAATCGGTGGACTAACCGTAATACAATGTTATTACATTATTGTTATTTATCTACTTAATTAATTTCAATGTCAAATTTTTCATAATCATTATTCATATATTCCTTGATACTGTACAGTGTCCGATCCAACAACAGTGTTTTCAGACGCAGACGGAATGCATTGTCGCTTTTTATGTTTTTAATGCAATATGGTAGTTTGTTATATAGTAATATACACCCCATAGCATTCGGAGACCGTTTGGCCAGCTTTAGCCTGTGAACAGTTGTTATTACATCAAGAGCTCTTTTCGGATGGCGCGGGTTGGCTTTGGATCGTACTTTAAATTCATTCATATTATATCTAACATACATTATAATTTCCATGATGTATACAGAAACGGACGTTAAGATACCCAGGTCTTTGAAGTGTTCTCTGCAGGTTTCTCTGTACTCAGCTCCCTTGAGAATTCTTACCGCTCGTTTCTGCATTTTCAACATACGTTCATGTTCTGTACAACATCCCCACAAAATTATACCGTAAGACAACATGGAATGGACATAGGCATAATATGTTTCTTTCAGGCTGTCGCTCAATACCAAGGACTTCAATTGTCTTAGTGCGTATTTACCACTGGCCATTTTCTTGCATACCACGTCTATGTGTTGGTTCCAGTTTAATGCTGAATATGAAATCCAAGTAGTTTAACTCCATTTTGTGTCTGTATCATTATGTTAGTTTCCAACGGGATATGAAGGTTTACATTGGATGTTCTCGTGTGAAACAACACGACGCTAGTTTTGTCAGAGTTTAACTTTAAACCATTAGCCCTAAACCAGTCTCCGCATTGACGCATTGCATTAGTTATTTTAACTTCTAACTGTTCGTATGTGTCTGCATGTACCAAAATTGACGTGTCATCACCATACAAGATAATCTTGCCATCCATGTTTAGCGTTGGCATATCATTGACGAATATAGTAAAAAGCGTGTTTCCCAATGCGGAACCTTGTGGGACGCCAACTGAGATGTCCTGAGGAGTTGATTTATGTCTTTTGCCTTGGACCTTAACTTCAACCGATTGCTGCCTGTTCGTTAGAAACGATTTAATCAACTCACCACTTTGACCGCGGACACCATACATTTCCAGTTTTTTAAGGAGTAGTGAATGATTAACCGAATCAAAGGCCTTCGACAAGTCTAGGATTATCCCCGCGATTTTCTGATTCTTTTCTAAACATGCGATAACGTGTTTAATGAATTGGTGGGTAGCAGTTGTTGTGGACTGTCCCGTTCGATAAGCGAACTGAGCATCTGAGAGTATAGCGTTTTGTGAGATATGTCTCATACAGTACTGGATAATATAGCTTCTATTAATTTAGATATAGTTGGTACTAAAGTAATTGGCCTATAACTATCTACATCCGATTTTTCTCCTTTGCCTTTATATATAGGAGTTACACGAGTTTTCTTTAGGGAATTGGGGTACGCTTTTGATGTTAATATATTATTCACCAAATATGTTATCTCGTGCTGTAATATGTGTAAAATTTTATGTAAAAAGTTTCCTGATATACCATAGAGGTCTTTAGTGAATGATTTACTTATCTTAGTTTGCGCAAGTTTTATTAGTTCACTTGGGATTGCTGTATTTATTTTACATTCAGGTTGCTCTTGAAAACTGTTAGTTAGGTATTGTAATGCTTTTACGTGATCAGGAGGATTGTCTTTTGCCATTTGTGATCCTATTTTAGTAAAATAACTGTTGATGTAATCTGGTAGCGCATGATCGGCGATGGGATGACCAGTTATTTTATCTGTTAATTGCCATTCCCATTCGTCCGCTGCTTTGTTAGTTTCTTCTTTTATTATTGCACATACCTCTTTCTTAGGGTTATTAGAATTTTGTAGCCTTTGAGACAGATGTTTCTCCTTTTGGCTGTGCAGTTCCTTGTTCCTAGTTTTTTCTTAATTTCAATTTCTATGAAATGTCAGACACAGTTGAAGGCACCAAGCCAACTAAGCACCAAGGTGCACACCGGTCCCTAGGCTTTTAGTGTAACGTGCGGCGCGGTGTGAACCGTCCATCAGGGGTAGCATATCTTGCAGCGACTTCGTTTGACAGTTTGTCATGCTCGCACGGTATTAAAAGGAAAGTGACAGATAGTACCTACTTGTCGCGCGACAAAGAGCCGCGTGCCACAGTTATGCTAGACGTACTGCAAGCTTGCATAATTGCATATCTTGCCGCGACTTCCCTTGTACCGCGACTTAGCGTCACCTGTCTTGCTCGCTCGGTATTGAAAGAAAAGTGACAGGTTGTATTAAGAGTCACGTGTTGAAGTTATGCTAGACGCGCAGGTTTTGGAAACTTAATGCTTTACCATGTATCTATCTCACCTCACGATAAACACTATCGCCACAGACTCCGTTATTCACGAATGCTTTCATATATCTAAATTGTACCTATATGTTTTATGCAACGATCGCTTAACTAAGCACTTATTCGTTGTTCGCAGTAATACGTGTCTGTAGATAGATAGTTTTAATTAAACCCTTTGTGCGCCACCCGCAATTTAACATGGTTACCGCACACACGACCCTCGAATTGCGGCAGTGTGATAAAGCAAGCATAACGTGCGAGACTGTACATATACATACGTACCGAGTATTTTGTTAATATAACTAGTTTATTCAATAGACGACGCTTGGCTCAGTTTGCAAGCACCTGCCTACTGAGCCGGCGGTCCCGGGTTCGAATCCCGGCCAGGATAAATATTTGTGTGATGAACTCGAATATTTGTGCTTGGGTCATCGTTGTTCTATGTATTTAAGTATATATTTATTTATATAAGTATGTATATCGTCGTCTAGTACCTATCCATAACACAAGCCTTCTTGGGCTTAATTTGGGACTAGATCGATTTGTGTGAGGTTGTCTGATATTTATTTATTATTATTTATTAGGCTTGGTACAAGATTCCGAAGACCTTTAAATTATATATTTTTTCTATAGTCCTTGCTGTTTATATCTACGACCTGAAAAGTCATTAATTTTTCTTAACCATGGTTAACCGAAATGTTTTTTTTAAATTGACAATTTGACAGTTCTCAATAATAGTGGCTGAAGGGACCGCTGCCTTTGAAACTTAATAAAAAAATATATTGTTCATGGTTGACACTTGTCAATCTAAAAATTTCAACGGTTTGACACTGACATGTGTTAGAATTTGAATGGTTTAACACTGACGTGTGTAAAAATTTCAACGTTTTAATATTGACAAGACCAACCATCAACAATATTTTTACTATAAAGCCACGGAAGTCGTCATTTGAGGAGAATGGATGTAGTCATGGATCTCTTCATCAGATATTCGCGAAAATGAAATGCACTTGGCCTCCTCTCAAAGAAAAATATCCCAATGGATTTATAAATGATAGAGTAAGGTAACACATATATCCTCTTTTTGGAATTCGGTTAAAAAATTACTTACACATATGTAGGTACATTTTTTGGCTCGGAAACTGCCTATCTTTAGCGAAGTAGATTTGTGACATAGGCACTAATAGTTCTGTTATTGCTCGCAAGTTTCCTTTATTAAAGAGGATATCCAGGAAATATTAATGTCCCCATCTCATCCCATTACAACATGCTCATAGCCAACAATTTGCTTAATGTAGCGAATTAGCTGACAATGTGGCTTAGTCGGGTCTTCGTGCGTGCGGCCGGCCGACGGAAACCTCACGGAAAACTCACCTAAAATAAAATGGCACAGTTGACATTAAAATCCTTTGTTAAATGGTTACCTGCGTCCGGTGGCGGTTAATTCGCCCCCACACGGCCCCCTAAAGCGAAGTTAAGCCAAAGTGCCGCTTAAAAGTTTGCACATTATTTTTTCCGTCCTCATTTCAAATCTCTCACCGACCAATTTAACTTTTTGCTCACAATAATTCTATTTAAATTAGGAGATTTACGTCGCGGTTCAATTTTCGTTTGTACCCCGTGTTAAACGGATTTCTTTATTGCTGCTGATTTTCTTTATTGGATTTCTGTAAGGTTTGTATTGGTTTGCTGCTTACGGCACTAGTAATTTATAATATTGCGCCGTTTACTTTTCGTCGCCATGAAGATGTGACGTCACTGTGTTTTCGTACCATGGCATAGAACGATGTCACTTTTCTTTACGGTGTTGTGTGAGGGCACATTTATTTTTCTTTATTTTATTCTCGGAAGTAGTCTTTAACAATAATGTCGTAAATATAATCATCATCCTTGACACTTTAATGCCGGGAACCTGTTCCATGGACGTTATGGTCGTACCAAGTTTCTCATAAGTACGCTTAGTGTCTATTTTCATAGGACCGGTGTTGAGTGTAGAAGAAAAAGTATCATTTTACGTTGCTCTTACTGTACATGGGCATCTTTTGATAGATTATTGCCAAGCAGTTATTAGATGTCAGTCAAAAGTGCTGATATTTGTACCTAATAGAACCGATATTCCCTATTCATCGTTGTGAGTAAATCTTAGAAAACGCTTCGACGCAGAATAACGCATGGCCAAGGGGACAAAATATATCATCCGAATGGGAGAAATATTTTAGCTTATTCGGCTCTTTTCTCTAATGTCCGGAGATTTACTTGAGGGGGCGCTTTGCGCCATCAAGTGCAGTTCGGCCGCGCTGTGATATGGCAGTTTATCTTACTCTATAGCCTTACCCAAGGCAAACTTTATAAAGGGACGAAGTTATTTTTTTTTACATGACGCGTATGGCTTGGTTTGTAGACACTAAGCCGGCGGTCCCGGGTTCGAATCCCGAACAGGGCAAATATTTGTGTGATGAACTCAAATATTTGTGCTTGGGTCATGGTTTTTCAATGTATTTAATCATATATTTATCTATATAAGTACTTATATCGTCGTCTAGTACCCATAACACAAGCCTACTAGAGCTTACTGTGGGACTAGATTGATTTGTGTGAGGTTGTCCGATATTTATTTATTTATTTATTTTACACTGACATACTTGTAGTTTATAGAAAATATAGCTTTTAATACACTAGAACGCGACCGCATACAAGTTGCCTAAAAAAAATCCTTTAATACACATGCATAGAAAATACGTTCAATCGTGGGTTAACCCACGACTTAACTGCATAGACACATTTAAAATAAAATCCAAGGAAACTTTATTATTCAGTGACCTACCAATACCTTATTTCACTTACATACTATAGATTACATGATAGTAAGTATAGAACTATAGATGTTTTGCCACAGGATGTAATGACTATAACTCCACCGGTTTTCAACAAACCTTAGCACAACAATGAAATGTATTGCTTCCCAGGCGCAAAATCTTCCGCACCGAGTAAAATACAAAACAAACACGTTTTATTCAAAACGAAGTTTTCACAATTGAATCAGCCATAGCATAGCATACCTCGCATGATCCACGTCGGTTTACCTAAATATTCTGATAATGCCGTGCGCACACAGCGCTAAAAAACAATATTTTGCTAAACGTGTCTGTACGTAGAAAAAGTAAACAGTTTTAATATAAATTAACTTGTATTTTTATAAAGTATTAAGTAACATCTAGATAGATTTTGCATTTCCTTTTTTACCTTAATCTGTTTGACGAAGGTTCGACCCACTTTTCACTATTTACACCAATCTAAGCGCTTACGTAAACTAGATAAATACGTTAAAGGGCGCATTTGCTTACGACAATGATTTCTTATTTGGCGCCCAACATGGGGCCGGCCCGCCATCTATCGTCAGGGGAAATCACCTCGTCCGGTCAATCCCACTCTGTCACGTCGGCCAGCAACGAGCCTTCTCATCAATTCACTTGATCGAGGGCCTTCTTATCGATTCATGAGGGAACACCGAAAAATTCACGTTCAAACCCGACTTAAAAGCACAGGAGATACCTATTGTTTTCTAACCATATCTTTTGTGTTTATGAAACCACTGAACCGGCGCCTCAATGGGAGGGAAACGATATATAATATGTCAACCGCACTTACGCGGTTATTTATGCTTTATTTGCATTATATTTCAGCAGTGGGGCAGCGTAATAATGCTAAGCATAATGTCTCGTGCGCGTAGGTATCTGATCGGCAAACATACGACATTTTTGAGCATGTTTATGACACTTGTAGCGCCTTTGTCCAGTGCCTCTCTTAATATGCTCTAGTCTAGGTTGTAAACTGTCAACTCTACGTCTAACGTCTGTGTCTTGATATCAAAGGACTGGCTTGGCAGCCCGGAGCTCTGCAGATTTGTTTGCTCAGTGCAAATACTTGTGGATCCGACTGATCCCAGCCAACAAACATCAGAGCTCGCAAATCCCCTAATGTCAAACTTTCATTAAGGTGGCGAACCCCGAGTTAACTCAATTTCGGGCGCCGCCGTAAATCAGCGTCGATTAAACGGATCTTGCAAATGCGAGTGGGGTTATGAATATTGCAAGCCCACGCAACCCACGCGTCATGCTCAGGTGAGAATGTGTGCTCCAATTTAGTATTATAGAAGATCTTCAAAGATATAATTTTAGGGTTCCGTACCTCAAAAAGAAAAAAACAATATATCAAACCCTTACCGTCCTTCCGTCTGGTAAGACCCTTTATCTCGGGAAAGCGTGGAGGTATCAAGTTAAAATTAATACCTACCTCATAAAGTTGTGAAAAAAGTCGAATATCTAAGTTAACGTAAAAAAAAGGCCGTTTATATACCGCAAAAACGTATATAATTTCGACACTCTCAAGGGAATCAAAATGTATACAGAGTATTTTCCATTTACCTAAAACTATGAAATTGGGCAAGTAATACCGTCTTATACTACAAATATAGGGAAAAATCATAAAAAATATAGTCTTTACTAAAATTATGTAAAACAGTTGTCTATCGGTAAAGTTAAGTTTGTCGCTCAGTACAGTTTATCTTTTCGTTAGAGCAATGTGCAGTGCTTTCATAGTTTGTACGGGACCCTCGGTCCGCGAGTCCGACTCGTATACTTTTTTATGTATACCTATGTGAATGTTATAATCATAACATAACGTAGAAAGTGTAGCAAACACCAGTAACTACATTTTATTTTACCCTCAAGTGTAGCGTACGATCCTACTGTTAGTCGTTGAATCGAGAATTCTAAATATATCTAAAAGGTATTCGTAGGTAACTATTTAGTAAAATTAAGTCATTCATATAGACAATGGCGGTAAATTAAAGTTATAATTTTTTGTTTTTATGTATGTTTGAGGATTTATCACGCCAAAACCGCTACGGCGGAGCATAAAAGTAGGTTATGGCTTTCTGCGGGTGAATTTGCGGGCGCCATCTAGTATATAATAAATACGATAAAATAATCTTATAGCCCAAGATCCTCACTAACGACCCATGCTAATTGGAGTGTGAATAATTCACAGAATATATGATCTTTTCTCGTCTTCCAAAGCCAGCAGTAAAGCGCAACAATAGCAAAGGGAATCCGTTTAACTTCACAAATCCCTTAAGTTGTCGTAATCACGAGTAATCCTACACATTACAATCGCCCCAATTAACAGGTAATTTGACCAGGATCAGCTCAACCGTTACGTTTTTGTCGGATATTAATCCCGGTAATCCCCCGGCGCGGACAGGTGGGATTACGTTCATTGCTGCGTCTCTAAAACCTTGATTGGTCTTTTTCCTCTCCCTGTGGCCAGATTCGACATGGTAAGTGAGATTTCACTGTGATGGTCATTGTCAGATTTAGGTTCGAGTCTTTCCGGTGGACATTTGCAAAATTAAGAATTCCAGGGCCTAATTTTCTGATAAAATTCCTGTGAGAATAAAGAACGTTCCCTCTTCTATAATAGCAACATAACCTAGATTCATAAAAGCTGTTAACTTTTGACCACCGGAGGGACAAATTTTGTTTTTTGAACTGACAATGACTACCTATAATCAGATTTCTTAAGGTTCTTTATCCGTTCAAAAATGATGATTGTTTTAGACATTTTTCTCTATGATCAAACATGTTTCTTTAAATATTATCAATGTTACTACTTAGAACAGGGCTATTGCGATTTATTGGTACATGAAACCTACAGTTTGAATTTTTCATTGATAATCTTTGTTTCAAAAACTACTCGAAATTGACAGAATTATAAAGGAAATGCATAAATTATAAAGGAAAAAGGTTTAACGCATTAGAAGGCGGCTGCATCGTCATTCGCGCGGGGGGAAGTTTTATTAGGCACATTTTGCACTAAGCGGTTCAACCTTGGTTTATAAACTAACGTTTCATGGGATTTTCATTTCATAGAGATTTCATTTCGTCGGAAGCATTGCCGTAACATATTCTGGAATGTTATAACACAAACCTAACCTAACATATTTAATTTAACCTAATCTATAGGTTGACATTTTGAATGGTTCTGAAAAATTTATGACTTCCGAGGTAAAATTTGTCTATGAAATGAAAATTTTATGAAATGAAGCATTTGGTGAAGTGTTTTTGAAAACCTAATTAGTTCAGAAAAAAGCACGAATACAAAATATTATTATACTAGCTGCGCCGCCCGGTGTTACCCGCTCATCTCAAGGAAACACTATTTTTTTTCGCCTTTGTGTTAATACCTTCCTTACCTACCTTCATACCAAAATTTATCAAAATTGGTCCAGCCGTTTGAGGTCAGAAGTAACAAATAAACACACAAATACACTAATATACTTTTGTCTGTAGGTATAATATTAGTGTAATATTCACCGTGGTGTTAGCAGTAAAGAAAAATAGTGATTTAAAATGTTACTTGGTCCTGAACTATCTCATCATTAATTACAAACGCAGCAATTTGCAACTTAGCAAATTAATAAAAAGCACGTAATACTAACTTGAAATGTTGCCAAGAAAATGCGCATTCCTTCCTTAATTGTAACATACAGCAATCTTAACAAAATTAATTACTGCGAACAAAGAGCCTTTTTAATAAGTTGTAGGTTATTAATGTATGTTAGAATATTCCCTTATTCCCTTGGGATTACACGTACAATGGTATTAATTAGTGGCAGCGGAACAAAAGAGACTGAATCGCGTATGAATGGAGATTTTTTAATCCCACGGCTTATTAGAGGCTGCCTCTTGGGTCTTTTTCAGCGCTAGGGCGATAATACAGAGTTTGAAACAGCGCTAATTATACTCTACTATTTATTTTCTTTTAATAATAGTCTGAGATTATTTTTAGCTGCTTTTCGCAAATGTATATCTCTAAAACTGGATTTTACCAAACTTTTATTCAAAGAATGCCTACTTACTCTCGGATAGTAATGCCAAAACCCCATATAAGTTTGACACTACTATATTCGAGAATAAGCAATATTCACGGTATAAAAGTTTGATCAAATACAGCCTATTAAGTTAAGTTGTAAAATGGTTGTATAAGCGATTATACAGTCTGTGTTATACTTAGGTAGACTGTATCGTCCGTCCGTCCGTCCGTATGTCACCAGGCTGTAAGTACCTATCTCATGAACCGTGATAGTTGAAATTTCACAGGTGATGTATTTCTGTTGCTGCTGTAACAACAAATACAAAAAAAAAACAGAATAAAATAAATATTCAAGGGGGCTCCCATATAAACGTGATCGGTTGCGTTAACTTTGCACCTTATTTGTATCCGGCGCCATACATACCAGGTGCAAACTTAACCCGGCCAGTTGAGATAGAATAAGTGTTTGTGCAGAACCCTCGGTGCGCGAGTCCGACTCGCAATTGGCCGGTTTTTTATATTTCTATATATGGTAGGTGCGCTCGTCCCGCTGTCGCACTCCCGACTGATGACCTTAAAATAGTTACTATCAATCAATTTAAAGAGGCTATTCACAGAAGGGTATTTCTGAAGTAATAAAATATTAAGTTGATTGGAGACACGCGATCGAGCAATAAAAAGGTGCGGCGACTTAATTAGATTGACCTTCTTTTGAAATAGATTCACTTTCCTAAGAAATATTCAAAGAAAAGGGAATGTCGGGTCAGGCGCGTCTTAGCGCTTTCTTGAGGAAAATGTGTTAAAAAACATTTTTCGGCTTATGAAATTTAGAAGCGAAGCGGGCAAACGAATTTGACGTTAGGAAGGAAGGGTGTGGTTTTAGTAAACGAGCCAAAGTCGAGTTTCATAATAGAATCACACGAATGTTTTAAGTCCTAATTATGTGAGCGTCAGGATCAGGATGGCGGGTGTACATCAACGAATGGAGCTGCGGTATACGTCAGGAGTTAGTGCTAGCATAGTGTACCGCTCTCTGAATTTGCCTGTGCTTCATACATGCGGAAGCACATTGCGAGCACTAACCTTCTTTCACCCTTCAGTAGGCAGCCATTAGCTGGAACTGGAAATGCGCCCGCCAACCTGACGTCAGATTGACGGGCGTCATTTATTTCTTAAATATCTCTGGAGTTTAAAGAGCACATTGCTCCAATTTTGGCGCACATTTAGCACATTGCTAGCACTAACTCCTGGAGTATACCACGGCTCCATTCGTTGATGTACACCCGCCATCCTGACGCTCACCTAATTATGTATAGTTATAGATACATACTAGTGTATACAGGGATTTAAGTCGATGTTTGACACTGACGTTATTCCGCTAATATTATAAGAGCGAAAGTTTGTGCGTGTATGTCTTTAAATGTGTATGTTTGGACGGATTTTTATGAAATTTGGAACTAACTTAACATATAGAATACTTTTTATCCAGAAAGATAAACTTATTCCCGTAGGATACTGTGTATGCTTTAACGTAATAAATGAATGCATGAAGATTCGAAAGAACTCCGGAGTTGTTGTAAACCAACGTATATAAATGTTGACCTTTTTCATATTTAACCTGTGATACCTATAACTTACCAACGCATTTTTGCGCATCAGTTCAAGATTTTATTTCGTTGAATTCGGCTTTTCCTTAAAAGGTGATTGTAACTCGAAATCTCTCAAGAATGACATACATTTCAGGTTTAAGTAAGTAAGTAAGTAAGTAAACGCTTTATTGTACACAAAAACAGTTAAAAAATACATCTATTACAATTAACATATAGGTACAAAGACGAACTTATCCCTATAAGGGATCTCTTCCAGTTAACCTTTAAACGTTTAATACGTAAACTTTTATCATCAGCATTGATTAGGCTTAAACATATCAAGCACGAGGTTTTTTCCGGGGGCTAGTATGCGGTTCTTCAAGAGGGGAGTAAATAGGTTCTTAAAGGGTCGGCAACAGTGTGATGCTCCTGGCGTCGCAAGCGTAGAAGGGAACTGCTTAACATCGTGCATCTGCATCCGCATGCTTGTTTGCCACGGTCATAGTATAAAAAAGTGCTCCATCAAGTTATTCCGTTCGATGATGTACGCGTTTAACCTCAAAACATCTTCCCAAACTCTTACATGAAGACTCTGTTGTGTGTTAGTTATTTGTGTCTTTGAACGCGTCCTCGTCCTACGTTTTCTGTCTGGCTTGCACCTTATATTCTGTGACTAGAGCCATGTAGAACTTCAATCCATCTGATGTTGCAGTTTCAATATTTGTGCAAAGTTCTACACCGCAGTGCTAAAGGAAAAATCGAAGGTCCATCGGAAAATTCCATTCCCGCCAGTCGCCAGGGCTGCTTGTTTACCAAGTTGTCAATTTACATAGTGGACGCGTTCAACAGACTTTTCTTTCTAATAGTTCTCTAAATATTTCCACTTAGAAAAGCGCGTTATATTAAATACCCCAGTTAAGTGTTATCTGTATTTGTATTTCTTTCTTCTTGAGGTGTGCAATAAAGAGTATTCTAGTCTATTCTGTTCTACCCCACCTATTTAATAGCCTACGATACAAGGTTTGTCATAAAAAAATACACAGGAAATTGCTTGTTTTGGCAACTTTCCCATTGCTAGGAAGGTCTACTTTCTTCGACCCGTTGTTGATGAACGTGTCCAGATCAACCCGCCTCAGTCTACCGGTCTACTGCGATGGACGTGGCCGGCCAGTCCCACTTATTCCGGATGGGATTTGTCCTTTTAACACCTAAATATGTGTTCTTCATAGCTCTCTGGCAATGTTTGGGCACCGTAGTTTAGGATTTAAAAAAAAATTAAGGGGACAATCATTCACAAATCGCCCTACTTAGTCCCAAACTAAGCAAAGCTTGTACTATGGGTACTAGACGACAATATACATCATATATAAATACATATAGATAACATCCATGACCCAGAAACAAATATTCGAGTTCATCACACAAATATTAGCCCCGGCCGGGATTCGAACCCAGGACCGCCGGCTCAGTAGGCAGGTGTCTACAAACTGTGCCAAACGCGTCAAATGTCGCGTAGGTTGGGCAGAATACACGACGTGTCGCTGTCGACGACTGTTTTCTATATATATTTTTTATTTATTTTCTATGCCTAGTGTGCTTTTAAGTATATAAATAGGTTTATAATTTATACATTAGCTTGTTTCGTTATGTATTTCGATATGGTCGGCGTACTTGCCCCGACTGATCTTATTTCATATGACTTACATGAATATCCTCTCGAAGCAAAACCCCTTACAGTTATGAATAATCTGTAACAGAAAACGAAGGGATACGTTTTATTGCAAATAAAGTTATTACAACGTTAAGCCAGTACCGGTTACGAAATAGTGGTCGGAATCCGGAGCGGTACGAGTATATTGTTCCCCAGGGATTATTTCTCTATAGCAAAGGATTTTGAAATATGAGGAATACAAAGATGATTTAATTGACTTTCTCCCGTTTCGGGTAACAAACTGTGAAGGACGGAGATGTGATATTTAATGCAAAATTCTTGGGATCCTGATCTGCGGAAGATCAGAGAAAAACAGTCAGAGGAATTTTCATAATGATTAAAGTATGATCGCAATTTCTTGAATCTCTAGTCACTTTGATGTAAGTCTTATAATCTTTGTTTGTTTAATGTGTTCTTGGGAAATCACAGGTGATATGAGAAGGCTTCTTTAATTAATAGGTAATAAGTATCAGCTTTAAATGCCAAAATAATGAACTCATTGAATTGCGTTACCTGGGGGAAGAAATCCGGGAATCGAACCCGGTACCTCTGGATTACCGATCCAACGTTTCAACCTCTCTCTAAGTGTTAGGTAATCTTTGTATTGTTTTTTTCTATGTGGTGTTACCACGTTAAAAATAATGAAACATTTATATGTTTCACAAAATGATAGAATAATCTTTAAACAACCATTCAATTCGAATTCGCTGAATGATAGATAAAAAATAATATCACCACTATTAGCGATGTGCTCTAGTGGTAATAACTAATATGGGTTCTTATATAACATTACAAACGTTGGATTTAGCCTTGCCTTCTAACGTACGTAATGAAAATTATCTTTGCTATAAATTTCTCAGAACCCATTAATCAAATGAACCTCCATCGTCGCGCGTCGCAAAATAACTTCTCAGAAACTAACGTAGCTATCTGCAAAATCACATTTTAAACCAGAAAGTTATAAGGTAAGTACTTCAAAGATATACCGTTCCGGATTCTATCTTTTTTTTCACCGGCGTTAGGACCCGTTGTTCAGGCTCATAAAGATGGTATCTTCGGCGTAATGAAAAGGACTCGGCGCAATAAATTCTGGCCGGAGCCAAGTTTGTGAGATAGTGGAGGTTGAATTTACTAGTGTTTCTGCTGTTTTTGTATATTCAAAACTAGATTGTGCTTTGCGATCATGCACAAAAAATCTAGTATGTACAAAATTCGTAACATTGCTGTCAAGAACAAAACAACGTAGTGAGATTGAGGTCATTACTGCAATAAACTCACGAAACCTCTATTACGTAAGTAACAAACACCTACTTAGAACAAAGCTCGTATCTCACTACTATCAATTGACAATTTGGAATGAATTAGAATGGTACCAGTTAATCGAACCCAACTTCACCATTATCAAGTTACCATTTTTAGTACATTAATAACTAGTTGGTGTTGTTTTTGCAGTCAGTCGTCGGCGTCATTTTTGTATCTGCATACCTGCCATCATCAAAATGCACAGAACAAATTTTGCTGTATCGTTTTGCTTGTAACCGATTTACGTTTCCCGACGCATCTATAATTGTTCCTTTATAATTGGGTCACTTGGAAATGTATATTTAATATGATATCGGTATGTTATTTTGAAGAAAACCACTAAATCGAAACATTGATGCAAAAGTAAAATGTATCTTGAACGTACCGATTATCCATCTTTGGTTTCCAAAATCGTCAGGAAAGAAGTATCCTATAAGCATCTTTGGTTGCCCAGTTGTCGCTGTATCAAAATTGGCTAGCCCGTTTGACGTGATAAGCGGACAAATAAGTTTTACAAATAGATGGCGCTGTGCGGCTGGGGCCGCCCGCTCATATAAATCCTGCATTGCGCTGTTAATATATATAGGCCCTTGCGTCTATTTCAGACGATTTATGGTGTAATGTTTGGGAGACACCGTTTCTGGTGGCTAACTAAACCGATGCGAGATCGACACATTCTACCGCAGGCCTGACAAGAGAAGTGTGTGACAGGTAGTACGGCGTCGCCTTGTCGACTTCTTAATATATTTCCTGAAATAATGGGCCCTCTCCATAGAGAACAGATTTCTATAAAAACAATTTTAGAATATAGTATCCACATTGAACAACGTGTCAAATTGTAATCAGTAGCCGACGCGTCAGTGTATAGCTCCATAGTAGCATCGACGATATTGGCAACGAAATAGCTTTACATTTTCAGCAGAATTGGTTTACATTTTCAGCAATATCGCTACATTCCATTGGCGCATAATTCACTAGTGTATAATTAGTAAACGATGGAAGTGGGGAAATTGGTTAACGAGGTGATATCGAATTCACAGGTCATTCCAGTGGCTATTTTCGATGTCTCTTATATCATATGAATAGAGTCTTTTCAATAGGGACTTACAATATTATGTACAACAGTATAAAAATAAGCTTAAACTAAGTTATAATTTTTTTTTTTACATACCTACTTAAATAAATTTAAAAAGATGTAAAAAGCTGTGCCCTCGCGGCATGGTCCCGAAGACGCAGGCAGCTTTTCCTCGCTGAATCTCGATGTTGTGCGAGGAAGCTACCAGCTCCCAGGAGTTTCGCATATTAATTGGCGTATCGAGGTTATTCTTCAGGGGGAGGGGTGATGCTATGGCCCATGCGATGTACCCTATATTATAAGCCTAACTTTTTTAGATAGGTACCTACATATTAGGTTAATCTCATATTACATTAGTGAATATCATTAGCGAAAAAGATAGTGGTATCTTGTTGTGAAATGCCGGTACACTCTGACATGTAAAACTGTCCGTGTGGCCTATTTACAGAATAAAGTACATTATTTAATTTAATTTTTATTTTGAGTCGGTAACCAATATCCTGGGGTTGGCACTAGATCATACTGGGGTGGGCACCGCAGATCCCAACCCGCCTCCTCTATATACACTTATGACTATACACCTAAAGTGTAATAAAATAAGTCAGCAATTTCATACAGTGCGGGAGCTGTCAGAATGCGATTCGCGTTTTTTTTTTTTTTTTTTTTTTTTTTTTTATTTATTGAAAGGGCTTTGTCGCTAGGCGACCACATCGCCCCGTAAAAACAGTTTACAACAAAATACAAAAAAGGAAACAAATAAATCACTATTTAGGAACAACTAACGCTAAATCGGCTAGATTGTACAGCATTTCAGCATCATCCGACATGGGCGAAGCCAAAATGCTGTTCACAAGACCGACTTCAAAGGAATTATTATTAAAATATTTGGATCTTACCGAATCGTTCCGAACACACTCCATCAATATATGTAGAACATCTTCAACCACTCCACAATCATCGCACAGTGGCGAAGGAACTTTTTTCATCAAAAATGAGAACAATTTAGATGGAATGTGACCAGATCGCAACCTGAGAGCAGTTTTAAGTTTATTTCTACTAAATAAAATATGGTCAATCCAAGGACAATTATTCACTTGAGGCTGGATAGTTTATACCTCTGTCTCGCTCGTTCTTACGCAATCCAGATTAGAACCTCTCTATTTTCACCCAAGCTTACGAACTGTACCTCTATAGGTCCGCTTCTGTGTCTTAACTTCTTAAGTGACATTGCGCTACTATTAGCGCAATGTCACTTAAGAAGTTAAGACACAGAAGCGGAGCAGAGAAAGTGAACCATCAGCTGTTATAATGCGAACCAGCAGCATACGGCTTTGTGAAGCCTAAAAGAAGTACCTACAATTACATCTGAGGAATCTGATTGGTAAATTTTAACATCCCTGCTTTAGTGGACAGGCAGCCTTAAAGTTACCATGATCAAAAACGAATTTGCAAATTAATAAATATTTTTTTCTTTGTTGCAGGTACGTCCGTTTGGATTTTTGGCCCTTTGAGGTATTCTTTCCTCACACAAACGCCTCTCGACGTCGCTAGCAACAGCGTGGACTGACTAACCGTAACCAAACCATTCTATACAGGAAGGCCCATTTTAGATCGGCAAATCTGAAACTATAGGCCATACTAAAGACCTAAGTAGTAAGTAGTAACAAGAAAAGTGCATACCTAACCTATATTATGTATTAAATAAAAAATACTAGTCCTCATTAGTATAGAAAAAAAGGTTGTCATTTCGAACATTTACCTAATAAAATTATGTATGAAATGCAATGCATTTTAGTAATTTTAAATTGATATATGTTTCATAGTAATACTGTTACCTACGCGATCGATATGGAAATATGAATATTGTATGTTTTATTTTGTAATACGTCCGGGCTGGATTTGCGAACTGTGTAGAACTTTTTTTATTACTTAGGTATGAATAAATATTCTTGTTACTAAAATATATGATATGGTTCCTAAGACCAGATATTTTAATGTGAAGAAGTATAAAACACACAAACTTTCGCGTTTATAATTGGTATAAGGGCAAGGGAATGATAAGTTTCAAACTGACCAATCTAAATGGGCCATCCTGTATACCCTAGTTAGTTCTCAATTTCCCTGCCTGCACAGTTAAGTTTGTATGTTAGTATTCAAAGAGGCCACAGCGTCAACTCAAAGCCATCGAACATGCATCTTCCTTGCACTGTGCTCCGAAACTCGATTCTAAGAACACTCATGACCAGCATACAGACTAAATGGAACTGAAATCTAGTTCAGACATCATGATTAAATTAACTGATAAAGTTAGACCGATACGTACTCAGTGGGCTGAAGTTTCTAGCTATTTACTTCAATAGTTGAATCGAACTCGAAGGTCGAGATGGCAAACAATTTTACAGGTTGAATTTATGTTTTTTAAACACTGGCAACGTAGCCTAGGTAACCATGCCTTAAAAACTAACATACATAACTGAATGAAGATTGCGTAGTAATTAATAATCGTGTAGTACCTAATCACAAGTTATTAAATGGTTTCATAAATTATGAATATGACTTATGATATCATGATATTATTCCAATTACCGAACTTCGTCCGCGCGCGCGGCACAATAATTAGGTTACTTATGACTTTTGCTTTTTTCATAATTAGATGAAAAGTGTCTCTGGATGCTTAGCTACCCGCGTACTATAATGAGTTGAAATAATTTCAGTTGTGGGACGTCGCGTAGGTGGTGTAGACATTACTGTTGAGAGATGTACATCGATCCTATTTTTTATTGAGATTTCTATATGGGACTAAATACATTTATAATGCTCCAAGAATCATCTGTCATCGCGTATAACGGGGAGTGCTCCGAGGAATTGTTCGGATTGATCCCAGCCGCATCTTTCCGCCATCGTTCTACGTGACAATTCTTTCATCCTCATACCACTTAGATAGTTGTCAGTCCACAACCTGTGCGGTTTTCTAGTTTCGTGCCTCGCACGACTGCATTGTGGAATGAATTGTCGCTTGCGGTATTTCCGGACCTTCAAGAAAAGAGCCTACTCCCACCTGAAAGGCCGGCAACGCATTTGTGAGTCCTCTGATGTTTAATGAGCGATGGTAATCGCTTTCCATCAGGCGATCCGTTTGCTCGTTTGCCCCCTTTGTCATAAAAAAGAGTCTGAAATTAGTTTAAGTTCGACATTCCTTTCAAGCGCTGAAAACGTTATATTCATATGGCAAGGGGGACATGACGTCATCACCCCGGAAAGGTAAGACTATGGAAAATTATCTAAATTGCCCTTTTGAACGTGAAAAAGTGCGTTTGAGTACATGGTTGTGGTACAATTATTATTCTGGGTGAGCGTGGGCTCCACAGGGAGCTTAGTAAGCGCCTGAGGGAGGCAACAGGGGACCCACGCGCGGGCAGTTTCTTCGCGCAAAAGCTTTCCATAGCAATCAATTTTTATTAAAGCAGTGACGTCTGCTAACGAAAGCCACAAAATTTTAATTGTATGGTTTGAGCGGGATTTCATCCCGCGTCCCCACGGCTTTCCGGTCAAGACCAATTATACTATCAAAGCCAAAGCATCGAATTTTGTCAATCAGCTTGGGAAAGCTGCCTACGTCATGAGCACTACCGAGGGGTGTTAATTTTACGAATATATTTTTGGTTTTTAGGGTTCCGTACCCAAAGGGGTAAAACGCGACCTAAGACTCTGCTGTCCGTCCGTCCGTCCGTACGTCTGTCCGTCAAATATTTAGGTGAGGCTCGTATACAAGCAAACGTGATCGGTTGCGTTAACTTTGCACTTTATTTGTATGCATTGCCATACATACCAGGTGCAAACTTAACATAACCCAGCCAGTTCAGATGGGATAAGTATTTGTACGGAACCCTCGGTGCGCGAGTGAGACTCGCACTTGGCCGGTTTTATTTATTTATTTAATCTTTATTGCACAAAAGAAAACTTATCGTACAAAAGGCGGACTTAATGCCATGAGGCATTTTCTACTAGTCTACTCTTTTATGTTTCAATTTGACCCATAATAAAGTGTCAGATCCTTGTTTTGTTGATTTATGAGGATTCTAAAATAATTTTTTATTTGCTTTTGGATTAAATAATAAAAACATAAAATTTCCGTACCTTTAAAGTCACATATTTCAATGCCATATTCTATTGTTTTTTTCCTTATTTCATGACATACTGAGCTTTTCTTATTTATATAAGTAGTAACTATAGTATTGTGTGTAAATTCAACATCAATCCACACCCCTATTTTCTCAATTTTACGCGAACAACCAGTAAAATACCATTCTCATGCGGTTTTTGCGAAAAGAATAGAAGAACCTTCTACCGAACGTTGTTCAGTTTCAAGGGAAGAATCTATGTTTTAATTTATTGCTCCTATTACAGGCCACACCCGGTATAATTTTATATTCTGCGTCACGTTGAGTTATGTAACGTATAATGATATAATTTAATTACTCAAATAACTTACGCTAATAACTTCGGAAAGGGTACGCAAAGCCTTTGAACCGCAAATATATGATCGTTTTGCAGTTTGATACATGTTACATGTACATACCGCAAACAATTTCGGCACATTCCATTGATATCAGATAGCGGTAGCTTGGATAGTAGGTATCATATACATACTTGCTTATATGTATCTAACTAATCTGTATGTATCTGTATATGTATCTTTATGATTACTGACAGGGCTTTAACCTTTGGCGAGCGATGTAGCAATGCACCGTGTCTCTGACTCCAAAATTAAACCTGCTTACAAAATTTTATGAGAATCCGTTGAGAAATGCGGCCTGTGGGCGAGAACATCCGGAAACCGGACAGTCGGACATACATACATCCGGACATACGAAAAATGATTACACCAATCTGAAATAGAGACTTTGCTCGCTTCGCCCGCTCGGTCAATAATGCGATTGCTTACATTATCACATTTATCACTCAAGTAGCACAGAAGCTGCATAAGAGCATACCTATATAGCCTTAGCCTTCCAACAGTCAACACCAATAATGCACAGAATTCCCCATTAATTCGGTTCCTTACAACATAGATACATACATACATAAGTACTCTTTATTGCACACCTCATGAAATATACAGGAGAAATACAATGCAAGAAATTACAATTAGAGGTAAACAACAGGCGGTCTTATCGCTAAAGACCGATCTCTTCCAGACAACCTTTGGGTAGTGGAGAACTTGAAAAAATAAGATTTTGTTATTAGGCTGTGCAAAAATCAGAAAATAATAATAATAATATATACATAAAAACACAAATAAATACATAAATATAATCAACAATAAATACATAAATACATACATACATTCAGCGAATAAAACATAAAACAATAAAACAGGTAATAGGACCATTTGAATAAAATTCGAATTATGAAAGGGATAGATAATGTTCTTTCAGTTGAGTTTTGAAAGAAACAAGAGATTTAGCGCGCCTTAGGCCGTGTTCAGACCGGGCTGACTGTCGGCCGCCGAATGTGTGAATATGTATGGAAACTGCGTAAGGCTCGCTCACTTTGGGCGGTAATGGGTGGCCGACAGTCAGCCCGGTCTGAACACAGCCTTAAGCTCACAGGCAAGGAGTTCCACAAACAGACAGCTTTAAAAGTAAACGAATTATTATAAAATTTTGAGACGCAATAAGGTACGGCAAGGAGCAAATTTTGGGCAGATCGAGCAGAAGTGAGATAAGTGAAACGCTCTTTGAGATAGCGGGGAGTTGCAGGATGAAAAAGTATACTATAAAGAAGAGCAAGAATATGAGAGTTACTACGAAAACGGATTGGGAGCCACTTGAGCTGAGAACGGAAACTAGATACATGGTCATATTTCCTTAGACAATATAATAAACTGTTTAGCAGTATTGACTTATTTGACTGTACCAAATTGACATTGAAGAAGCGTATTCATTCTTTAATGCTAAGCTCAGATGATAGTTAATTGAATGACGCACGCACGCACGCAAGCACGCACGCACGCACGCACGCACGCACGCCCACGCGCGCGCACACGCACACACACACGCACACGCACATGTGCACTAACCTGATCGAGCATACCATAATGTTTGTTGAATTTTTCTTGTAACTAGTTCTACTTACTGTATTTTTGTGGACATCTTTTATTGGCTTTTGTTGTTGTACTATATTGTTAGTTATTACAAATTAAATATAAAATAAATAAATAAATATTAAGGGACAATCATACACAAATCGACCTAGTCCCAAACTAAGCAAAGCTTGTATTATGGGTACTAGACGACGATATACATAATATATAAATACATATATAGATAACATCCATGACCCAAGAACAAATATTTGCACAAATATTTGCCCCGGCCGGGATTCGAACCCGGGACCGCCAACTCAGTGGACCGCCAACGCTTTAAAAATGTTCTTTACACACACAAGGGAACTTTGATAAGAAGTACTTATTTTAGTAATTCGTTAAAAACATATTGATAAAATACCAAAACATTGGTAAAATACGACATTGAACCTATACAAATATTTATTATCCAAATTTTTGTTAGGAAAATTATCTTACAGTAGTGACGATTTTCTAAACGATGTAAACATATACGTATAAAATATTGTTACTTAATACATAGAAAGTGACATCTAAGTTTGAATAAACACTGGCACTGACATTCCACTATGACCTATGTAATTAGGGCATGAAAAATTGTGCCCTTATCCCATTTATTAAGGACTATTAATGGTTTCTGTAAATGGGATAATATGCCTGAAATAAATAATATTCTATTCAATTCTATTTCTATCTATTTGGGGTCTGTATTTGTTTGACATTATTTTAGGCAGAGCTTTTAAGGTGCGTCTTCATTGGAGCAGAGCCGAGTGGAGCGGAGATGTGCGAAATAGACCAATCACCTGCGTTGAAATAGACCAATCACCTGCGTTGAAATCTGTATCTTTCCGCTACACTTATGTCATTGGTCGATTCCTCACGTCACGCTCCGCTTCGCTTCAGCGGAGACGCACCCTTAAGAGGCCTTATTCCTTTTAAAATACTGATCGTTTTAGACATTTTTCTCTATGATCAAATATTTTTGTTCACATATTATTGATGTTACTACTTAGAACAGGGCTATTGGGATTTATTGGTATATATTGGAAAACTACAGTTAGAATTTTTCATTGATTAATTTTGTTTCAAAAACTACTCGAAATTGACAAAATTCACGCGGAAAATTAGTTTTTTCAACTTATTTTCGACTGCACGCAAATGAAAGCATGAAATAGCTATGTTACTACCTAGAACTTGGGGAAAAGTATTATTCACATCAAAAAGTTGGTTGAAATTATCAATATATTTGTCATAATATGAAAAAATTTTTTTTTTTAAAGGAATAAGGCCTCTTAACACGCTTTTGGATTCCACAGCCCGTCTAGCACAACTAGGCTTCGCGTTCTCGTCGCCCGACGTAGCATCGCCTGTCACTGTCCAACAGTACTGCGAAGAAAGAGATACTTTATATTTCTCACCCAAGAAAGAGTCGTGTCACAGTTGTGCTAGAGGTGCAGCTCCGCGGAGCAAACTTTGAGAACCGCTGCTATAGGATATGTTGTGCTAAGAGCTAGTACCGAACGTAACTGCTATTTTACCATGCAAATTTCCATTTATGTTAGCTATGCTTGTGACGCTCACTGCCAAATGGAACCGGTTCAAATACTTTGGAAAATCGTCTACTGAGATAATGGAAGTTAAGATATCTTTATACGTACTTAAACAAAATTATATGTAGGTACATTTTCTAACGTTATATAAACAAAATGAGATATGTTTCCTGTATTTAATCTGATCAGCATACCTTAATAACTTACATAAGGTTTTTCGTTAATAATGAGTTAAGAGCGGCTAATTCGAGTGTTCTTTGATATGTCCCCAAATAAGCGATGCCTCAGGTATATCTTCTTTAAGTGTCATTAAAATATGATGTTTGCGATTCGAGCCTAATTGAGAGATCTTTTCAAATACCTACGTATGTTATAGGCACGCCTATCGTGTTTTTGGTATTTTCTACAATAACTCATGCAGTTCATTTTAGAAACTATAATTTATCTGAATTTAATTGGACGGTATTTCGGCCAAATTAATAAAATCCGTTAAATCTCTTATTAGTGTTGAGCTTACAAATTGTATTAATAAGTGCTTGGGACAGGGTAAATTCCCTGACACCCTAAAGACTGCTAAAGTATCGCCGATCTATAAATCTGGTTGTAAAACAGACCCTGGAAACTATCGTCCAATTTCAGTACTACCTACAATAGCTAAGATTTATGAAAAAATCATATACAATAGACTTGCTGTATTCCTCACACAAAAAAAATATCCTTTCTGATAAACAATACGGCTTTAGGCCAAAATCAAACACTCTCTCAGCCACCATAGACTTGATAACTACACTAAAACTTAAAATAGATCAAAAACAAATAGCTCTTGGTGTTTTTATTGACCTCAAAAAGGCCTTTGATACCGTCTGTCACGAGAAACTCTTAACAAAACTTTATAATATAGGAATTACTGGAAATGCACTCGCATTGTTCAAATCGTACTTATCAAACCGAAATCAAGTCGTCAAAATCGGCGAAGACCAGAGTAGCCCGAGGCCCGTCACATTTGGCGTGCCTCAAGGCTCAATTTTAGGACCACTCCTATTCTTAATATATATAAATGACATTCAAGACATAGGACTAAAAGGAAAAATAACATTATACGCTGACGACACTAGTCTCTTCTACTACGGGCAAAAGATTGAAAACATTTTACCGGATGTACAAAGTGACTTAGACCTATTAAGCTCATGGTTAAAGAAGAATCTGCTTACCATGAACATTTCAAAAACAAATTACGTAATCTTTGCTGCAAAAAATAAAAAAATCAACGAATTTTCTCCTCCATCAATAAATAATGAAAATATTAATAGGAAAACAAACGAAAAATATTTAGGCCTTATCATTGACAGTCAACTTACTTGGAAAGCCCATATCGAAAAAATCAAATCCAAACTAACGTCTCTCACCGGAGCTATTTACAACATCGCCCGGTGTATCCCGCAAAAAGTAAAATATTTAGTCTACAATTCCTTAATTAAACCGCATATTGACTATCTAGTTGAAGTATGGGGAACAGCAGCTAAAACTAACCTAAATAAAATACAAACTGCTCAAAATAAACTTATAAAAGCCTTGTTTAACTATAATTACCTAACATCCTCACGTAAGATTTATAAAGATTTAAGAATTATGAACATTCATCAATCATATACATACTATACCTGTCTATTAATCCGCAAAATTCTACAAAAAGACATACACTCGCATATTACTTTTACTAAAAAACAAAGTTTTCAGAAAATTAAATTACGAAATGCGGATCACTTGGTGTTACGATCCCCTAGAACTAACTATGGGAAGAGAAGTATTATGTATGAAGGTGCACAGTTATACAACAAACTACCAAAAGACGTCAAAGAGTCCAAATCTATAATTAGCTTCAAGAAAAATCTTAAATTCCATATTATTGATACCTAATCTCGACTCAGTTAGTTTGTCTTTGTTAAATGTTTATTCTATAATAAAAAAAAATAAAATAAAAAAAAAAAATACTATATGCATATTCAAACTCTTTACATCTAAAACATACCATACTTAAATGCAAGGTGTAAATAAATATTATATATATATAATAAACGCAGTTAAATATACATCATACATTCATTACCATATATTCATGTATTCAATATTATAGTATAATACTCGTACATACACTATGCATAAATACAATAATCAACAATAACAAATTATACCGCATCCCAGTTTCCAAGTCTGTTCGTAGCTTGTGGACATAGACATCGTACAAACTTGCATTTGTTATCGGCGGCTAACGGGTATGATTTCGATGCGTTGGTCGCCGACGCTACTTCTACCCACTTTTTGTAATATGTCTGAACACTGTATGCACGCTAGTTACTAATTTTTTACTAAATGTTGTAATTCTCTTCTAAGTGAATTTTGTAAATTCTTTCTGAGAATAAAGTTCTTAAACCATAATTCAGCAGTTTTTGGTTAAATGTCGATAACGTTAAGTAGTGCTCTTAGAACATAATACATAGTATTTAATTAAAGTTAAAGAGGCACTCAATGAGCGTCAAAACTTCTTAATAGCGATAAAACATTTAATAAACAAAGTTTCATAATTAAACCCCATCACTTCCGCCCTCTCTTACACTATTCAAGCCTGCGGTTTTTGCATAGATCCAGTCTAATCTGCCGCTCATAGCCAGGGCGTTATTATCTATAGACATCTCGCTCTGACTAGTCTTAATGTCCAAGTACGAAAGGGACACATGCTTAACGCGAGTTTGGTGAGATAATGAGGGTATGTAGGAAGTTTTAAGCTATTGTTAACGGTTAATGGATGTATTGGATTAACGTTATGGGTCCTAATTGCGGTACTCCGAAACATAGGTTCTTTATGAGGTAAACTAGTTCTAAATACAAAATAATACACATAGATCAAGATCACTGAAAGTTGGATATTAGTTTTTGAACCACGTTATAACATTTCTAGAAACATTATCGTCTAGTACCCATAACACAAGCCTTCTTGAGCTTAATTTGGGACTAGATTGATTTGTGTGAGGTTGTCCGATATTTATTTATTTATTTTATTTATTATTTATCATTATCAAGGTACGGCACTCCGGAATGACAGGTCGACTTTCGACGACATCGCGCTGTGATTGGTTGGTTGGTTCTGTGTTGCCAGTGGTGAATCTTAATACTCCCCAATTTTCTAGTTACCTGTATGAATAAAATCGGGAGTGTTTTAAATTACTTATTATAACAAAATAAAATGTAGACAAAGAACATGACAACGGTAATGTAGAAATGCATTTTTTTCTTGTACAACTGGCTACAAACATTTTTTCTTTATAATTATTTTGTTACCATAAAGCGGCACCTAATCAGTGATGACGTAAAAAAAGTCTCACTAGTTAAATGACTCGTTGAGGATATAACAAGTTTCTGATGATGATGAAAGTAATGAAATAAAAGTAAATAACCACAGAATAATACAAGTATCTTTCTTCGGTATATACTCGGTAAATTTTTCGCTCCATTACGCAAATTTTTCCAGAACATTTCAACGCATGTAACTGACAGTTGACACACACTGCATTAATCGCGCCGCTCAATAATATAAAAACAGAAACGATTAGCCGGGTACATCCCTTCTCGAACAGAATGTTGCCAACTTTTGATTTCACGGACCAGTTCGGAGTTGAAAAAGGATTTTTTTTAATAATGAATCCTTTTTTCAATTTGTTATAAAAAGTTTTAGGGTAAAGGCCAGAGGGTATCGATGGCAAATTATTGATAAGCCTAATCCATCGTCTGTCCTATATTTAACGTAGCTTTGGCAATAAGACCAAAATGTTTGTAAATTACAATGCAAAAAAAAAACTGCATACAAAAATAAACTTAATTAAAAGGAGCCCCCCAGTATGGTATGGGCCGTCTGAGGCATCGTCCCCAGAACGCTAGCAGCGTTCCCCTGTTGAATCGCGAGGCTTACCCTGGTAGCAAACAGGCTGTGAGCTTATACGGCCATAGGCTAGTACACCCATTTTTGAAATATATTTGAAACTGTTATTAATGATATTACTAGCTCTTAAAAAAAAGTCCTGTATTTTGTGAAAGCTGGAAAGCTAAATTGTATTAATTGAAAATTTGAAATTTCATGAACAGTCAAAAACGCCGTCCGCCATTTTTGCCTTTTGCTAGTCTGTGGCGTGACGTAGAATTCCGCGTAAATATTCGAAATTCGACCGTCATATAGTGCCATCCTGCTCACTCCAATATACTTTGACAGGAGATCGAGAGGGACGGCACTATTCGAAGTCGTTGGAGTAGACCTTCAGTTTTCTTTACGGGACCGATGACGTCACTATCATAAGCGAAAATGTTCAAAATACAGATTAAAAACTATATTTTCAGATTCAATTTTTCAGCCATCTTTCAGTTTTATGAATTGAAAAATATATATTTAGGTTTCCTTTGCTAAATACTATACGAATAAAACATTAGTGTAATACAATGTGACATGAGTCAACTAGCCTATTATAACTAATTTTACTTGTATAACTGCTTTATAAGTGCTTGTGCACCCTGTATGCTACTTGGCTAGTCTTTGTGCGATGATGTCACCCGATGCTCAAATAAGTTTTCGTATGTTTTTACGTTTTTTTTTTTGTATCTGTCGACCAAGGGTAGATAATGTAATCACGAAAAAATCACGTTGGGGGAGGGAGGGGTATAGGGAGACCTCACGTGTATTTTCTACAGTGAACGAATTAAGAAAGAGTCATAAAGTATCCGAAAAACCCTAACCCCACAAGCCCATATTATATTTAAATAGCGGATCTTCTTTAGTGTTTTATTCTATGCCCCGACGTCATTTACCGTAGTATATAGTGACTTGTTTTTTTTTACACAATATCTAAAAAGTGAGTAAAGTATTTAGTGTTAGCGTAACGATAATTGGACAAGGTTACTTAGCACTACTACTACTACTAGCGACCTTATCACAATACAACGTCTTTAACATTAGTTCATTTGTTGACAATATGTTGGAATTAGGTTAGGTGGGAGCAGACTAATAAGGTCACATTTACAAATAGTTCACAAGAAATTAACCCTGTATTTACAATTGTAAATTCACAATTGAAAATACAGGGTCAGGATAATTTCTTGTAAATTTACAATTGTAAATACAGGGTTAGGATAATTTCTTGTGAACTATTTGTAAATTTGACCATATTATAGTCTGCTCGGTTGGACGCTTGAATGGCGTAGAAACTTGGAGAGGCCTCTGATAAGGTGGACTGACGATCTGATAGTAACGCGGGAAGCCTGATTGTGTATAATTATGATGACATGATTGCACACTCATTTGTATACAATACCTATTGAAATATCTGTAGGTATAGTCTACATTGAAAATATTAAGTTCTGAATACTATACTTTTAATATACTTTTCAACATAAAACAACCGATGTCAATGGAGCGAATACATCATGATGCTTTCTGAGAACAACTATTTGAGATACAAAAAAAAAACCCAAATCCAGATATCATTATAATTTTTGAAGAGTTCCCTCAATCTCTCAAGAAAATGAAACCAATCCAAATCGGTCCAGGCGTCTTGAAACGTGGTCGAAACGTACATATACAAAATAAAACATAACGACGAATTGTGTCTGCTTCGTTTATTGACGGGGGAAAATAATGGCTATATAAAAATCTATTAATACTTTTACTAGAATGTCTCTGTCTGTTTGAATGTCTATTATTTTTATTCAAGCAGTAACGTCTGCTGGCGTAAACAAAATGTAAAATCAAGCATAAAGAGACGATGGCGCCGATCAAAAGTCTGAATCTTTACGGTAGATGGCGCTACGATGCCACCCTAACGCATGCCAGAAGCAACTGGTTGAAAAATTCAATGGCTCTCGCATCAGGTTCAGTGGTCCAATAGGTAGGGCGCCCGTGTTGGCTCGGAAAGCCGTTGGAGACGCGGGTTCGAACCCTAACTGAACCATTATTTAAAAAAAATCGCTTTATTCTAAACATTTGAATGTAAATTTTTTGTTGCTTACTTAAATCTAGTTTCACATGCGTAACGGTAGAACATATTAAGGATACATGCTATTACTGTAAGATGTTTAGTACCATGTATTCTGGTGAATAAATATCATTCAGTCATTTATTCATTAATAATTCATTATGATGACTTTAAGATCGCGCTTGTCCAAGAACCCGTAACGTTTCACTATCGGAGTGTCCTTCGTTCATAACTAGTTAACAATGTGTGACTCGTTTTGTGGTTCAAGGGCCCAAGAACTGGTTCAACAGGTTGTACTCTAAAGTAGTAAAAGTGTTTAACGTATATCGTTGTCCATTCATTGATAAGCCATGTCATTTCGACGACGCGGTTGGTGCAGTAGGCAGCTGCCGATGCATGGTTCTGGGTTCGAATTCAAATGCAAAGGGAAATGATGATGAACTCTTCCTGTGTCGTGGGTGTATTTAAGTATGTTTTTATCTATATAAGTATGTATATTGTCATCTAGTGTCCATAACACAAGCCCACTAATAGAGCTTATTGTGGGGCTAGATCGATTTGTGTGAGGTTGTCCGATATTTATTTAATTCGATGGCCTTGTTCCTAATTACTGAAAGTTTTTGAGAATATAGATACGTTCCACTGAAATGCAAAAACTACATAACAAACTTCAATAAAGCTCAGCGATACAGCTTAATTATCATAACAGGACATAGAATACAATTTTATGAATGAAATATCTTTACAAGATGGCTAAACAGAAATTCAAAGTTTGCATGGGTATATTTCATCCTTTGCGTCAGCGGAGCTGCTGGGAAAAGCTAGTGTTAAATGCCGTGGTGGTGGGGTTCTTTGGGAGAGACCTATGCCCAGCAGACACCTGTGCCTGAAGATGATATTTAATATTAATTAGTAAAAAAAAGAGTTTCGTTTTGCCATTTTGGCACTCATACGGGACCCTAAAAACAGATAAAGCCATGGGAGATCCCTAGTTGAAATACGGCTCTACACGGCTCTTCGGCTTTACATCTTGTATTGTGCCATAAAGAATCACGTTGATCTTGCTTTGTAGTAGGTCGAACCAATGAAATCTCGGATTTTTTCTAAATTATAAGATTTATTCAGATATCTACTTATTTCGATCGATTTATGTAATAGCCTTGACCTTTTAGACGTCTCGGTACATCCATGGACACGATTTTATTGCGAAAATGTGTGAATATTTGGTAAATTTAAACAAAGATATAATGTGTCAGATCATTGTATGTACTCTGCCTAGTACGACCGTTCATGACTATTTTATCAATGATGCTACACTCTATAAATAAATATCTGTACATTCCATCATGATTAGATATGTACACTACACAAGACTAATATTTTTAGCAATAGTAAACATATATTTAGATCACCTACTATTTAAATTACATTTACAATTATTACAAAAACCGTTTTTATCCCTGTTAAATTAAGATTTTAACACAACAAATAAGATGGAATAGTAGTAATTTAAACCTAAACAAAACATTTTACAACGCTCCTGTAAGGAAACGAGTCACCATAATTGAATAATACGCTCTATGTATGCTGACCACTTATTATTATCGGCATTAACGTTGCGAATGTTTGCCGACAGATGGCGACACTGTCGCCCGCGTCATTATCTCTCTTGTTGCTATTTCTGTCACACAACGCGATTCGCGTATATCTCTGTTTCTTTCTAGTAATAAAATCAACGCTTAAACGTACTGTTTTCCAATTTATGCTATGCTAATGTTTATAGAATGTATATTTAAAGTGATTTCAGTTGTTTATATTGCAATTTACAGCAGTTTTATGCGTGTAAATCGATAATGTTCTAGATCACGCTATTGAAGTTTTTAAACAAGTTTGCTTAAATACGTTTGCGACGAATCCGGATTGGGGAGTCCGTTTCTACACAGGGAGGCAGTCGATCAGGGTAGAACTGCGTTAAATCTATCCACTAAGGGGTCTCAATGTAGCGTGAACGAGAAGCTCATTGATGACATTATGGCACCGCTGAAGCGGTTATGGGCATAGAGTCCCACGGTGAACGCCCTAGAGGCGATATGAAAAGGCTGAAAGTATGCCTACTGTAAGTGGCCCGTAAGAGGCCCAGTGAATACGACTCGGTTGAGTCTAGTGTCAGAGGTGAAGTCCTCAACCCCACTGTAGTAGAAAATTTGACTCTCTTTTATGATTGTAAATATAATATAATATCTATCTAGTTTCTTGTGTATATTTACGAGAAACTCTAAAAGGATGAGAAATGGCTGTATAGAAATGAAGGCATTTTTTGCCGCCATTCTATTTTAAACCTACTTTGGAACAGAGTTCTCAATTCATCGGGTCAAATCATGTTTTCGTGTGTGTTCCCAAATTACTCTAAAAAGGTTTTTTAGGATTTAAAACATAAGTTTTATAGCATTAATCTCTGATTTTCGAAAACGTTACACTGTACATTTAAATAATAAAAAAATTTAAACATATTGGGTATTTGTTTATTGTTTTATTTATTTTTATAAAAAACAAGTATATTTATTAAAAAAAAACATGCGGATTAAGTGGTAAAACAATTTAAAAACCTAAAACCTACACTAACCTAACTAGCCAAGGTCGCTCATTGGCGGAAATGATCCCAAGATGCTGGCGGCATTTCCCCGCTATTATTATTTAAGTATTGCATAAAAGAAAAGATTATCCTGCAAAGGGGGACTAAATGACATATTAAGGCATTCTCTACCAGTCAACCTTTGGGCGTATATTAACTTATTTCATTACACGAAGGTAAAGCTTCAGTAAACTGCTTTTATTTTACAAAGTCGACGTTCAAATTGTTTTGTTTATAAGTTAGGCTTCTGAAAGATAGGGCGATACAGATTTTAGTTGCATGCTATGAAGTTAATTGCATGGTTCCAAGATGTAGAGCTGGGTCTTTTCGAGTTTTCTGTAAAACGAAACGTAACCGTTTCCGTTTTACAAAAAACTGTTTCGAGAAATCATTTTAAAGTAGGTAACCGTTTTTTTTGCTATAACCCCGTTGCTGATATCACTGTCTCGTTCGTGGCGCGACAGCGTTTTTGAGTTTCGTTACATTTTTTGGAGCTGTAGGTGTAGGTACGTATACTTACTATATAATAGTGTGTAGGTACGTATACTATTATATAGTAAGTATATCGCTGTCAATGTATCATTGTTACAATTTTTGAATAACAGTTTTTTTGCTATAGTAAAGCCCTGCTAAGATGGCTTTACTAATATAACATCTGTACTTTTCGATATTTTTATAGAAGGTGCGTTTATCCTGTACGGCACAACTTATCCTGACTAACCTAATACAAATGAAATATTAAATAAATATTATGGGACAATCATACACAACATAAACCGACCTAGTCCCAAACTAAGCAAAGTTTGTACTATGGGTACTACAGGACGATATACATAATATATACATACATGTTATCTATATAACATCCATGACCCAAGAACAAATATTCGAGTTCATCACACAAATATTTGCCCTGGCCGGGATTCGAACCCGGGACCGCCGGCTCATTAGGCAGGTGTCTGCAAACTGCGCCAACCGTGTCGTCAATCGATACGAGTTTATTTAATCAGTATACCCCGTGGTTTCCGGTGCACGAATCATTTGACACTAGGCCGACATTACGCGTCAAATCATTCGTGCATCCAAAACCCCGGGATATGTTAATCAGTGTATTTTAGTATTTTCTCATTACTCGTTAATTTCTTTATCATTGTTACGTTAGCTGTTGTTTGAAATCAAAGATAAACTATAGATATAGATTTTATTCAGAAAACGTGTTGCAAATTACAACTCAATGGAACAATTCATACCTAAGCAACATTCAATTAAAAGTTATTTGAGGCTCGCTGATATCGATACAAATATTTTAATATTTTTAATGAAGTCCTTTGAAAATAAAGCAGCATTTTAAGGGTGGAAATATTAATTTTTTTTCGGTATTTCCCCTTAGGCTTATAGGGTCCTTACACACCGAAGGTCCTTGATGTGGATGCCTTTGGATTTATTAGCATTTTATATACTTTCGCACTTCTTATAGTATTAAAACATTTCATACATTTTTAGTAAATTATATACTTTTTTGCAAATTTCTAACATGAGCTCTTTATGTAATCTGTCTTCTATGTCAACTCAATTTAAAGATAAGACCGTTTATGCTCAAATAATGACGTATATTTCGACGTTTGCAATGGAAAGATACAGGGGCCTTTCCGTTGATAAAGGAAGCAAATGAAACCATCCAAAAACCGTTAATTTTATATACACACTTATTTTGCAGTTGGTTTATCAACCGCTGTCAATGTATACAATACAACAATATTTTATTTCACTCGCACACCAACAAAAGTTTAAAAACCGGCCAAGAGCATGTCGGGCCACGCTCAGTGTAGGGTTCCGTAGTTGCTCATCCTTCACAATAAACTGCTGTTTTAAGCCCGAGGTTTAAGTTAAGACAGATTTTAAGCTCTATAAAAAGGTCGTAAACGCCCTAGAAACTGTAATCACTTATTACCTTCTGGAAGTCAACTTACGACCTTTTAAAGAAAAAATATGAAATTTGGCGATAACTCAAAAACGGCTTGACCGATTTTGTTCAATATAGTTTTCATTGAAAGTACTTATAAGGCCGCATTAACATGAATTTTTCCATATTTTTTTGACTTGTGGTTCAAAAGTTAGAGGGGGGGGGACACAATTTTTTTTATTTTCGGAGCGAATATTTACAAAACTACTGACTTTATCAAAAAGTAATGTTTGAAAACCCCTATTATTTTCAAGAGACCTATTCAACGACACCCCACACACTAGGGTTGAAACGAAAAAAAAAAATCACCCCCACTTTAGGTGTTCGAGAGGTACCCGAAAAAAAATTTTTTTTTTAGTTTTTATTTTACCGTTTTGTCGGCGTGATACATACACATACTCATACCAAATTTCAGCTTTCTAGTACTAATGATCACGGAGCTAAGCCGCGGACGGACGGACAGACGGACAGACGGACAGACGGACAGACGGACATGGCGAAACTATAAGGGTTCCTAGTTGACTACGGAACCCTAAAAATTGAAAGGACACAAATACAATTTTTAAATAACTGTAGATAACAGGCACAGCACTCAACAGCACCCTGGCTGACGTAATGGTGTGCTAGCTCAGTTGGGAGACCACTACGCCGGAAACAGGATCGAGGGCTCCAATCCTGTTTACATTGCATCACATTCTTGGCTAGCTAGATTTAAACATTTTGGTAGCCCCGTATCTAATTGAATATGATAATCAAACGCCTATTAACCCGAACAAACACTTCCTAATTCAATTATTCAAACACCCACTTTTTTGTGTAATATTACGTCCGGTGGGGCAGATGGCCAACGAAAATATCAGAAACAAAGGATCGATTGAAGATGTTATAGGATGGTTGGAGGGCCGGGGGACAAATTCGGCGTTTCAAATGCTATATGATTGAGATCATTAGCGATACTCTATTTGAAGTCTACATAACAAATAACACTAATACAGAAATAAAATATTAACTATAAATTAAAGTACTTAACTAACTAGAATATATGTGATATTTTCTACAAAGAGGGTCCTCTTTGTCTTTTACCATAAGGGCGCAATTTACTTGCATCTTTATACGAATAATCTGTCAATGTGTCCTTATGACAAGCGACAAAGTGGTACCTTTTGCTTGAAGACGTCACATACGCTAAAACGGAGTTTTAATATTAAAAAATACTTAAAAAATCGGACCCCTTTCGCATGGTTCCGAAGACGCTGGCAGCATTTCCTCGCTGAATAGCAACACTAACACGTTGAGCGAGGAAGCTGCCAGCTATTCGGTCCTCCGTGGTAGCGACCTGTTTCACATGTGAAATCTGCTTAAATAGTTGTCGGCTGAGCTCCTACAGACCAAGGGTTTCAACCCTGAACTGAAGAAAATCGTGTTCAGAGCTGAGATCCCTTTATTTATGTGCTTTTAATTTTTCGGCCGCCGCGCCTGGCTAATGAGATGTTCCATGGAGATGGGAAGGAAGTTGCATTTATGACATTTTATTTCTGATGGAGTATAAACTCTATTAGAGAAAAACGTAAAATTTAATATTTATTCTAGTATTCGCTGGAATGCGCAAATGATAGGTGAGATAAATAAATAAAATTTTGTTATAATGAGTAATGAATGAGCCATATCTCCTTTGAAATTTCAATTTGCCAATGCCACTTATATGGCCGTGGAATAGCCAGATTTTCTTATATAAAAAAACCGCACGTATGTAGATTGTACCCACATGCGTATACAATTTCACGTTTGTAATTGTGTTGACGCTAATCATACTTGAAATCCACAATATTAAACGACTTAATTGTTTCTTTATTATTATTATCGATGTTAACCGACTGGCAGGCTCAAATCAAGATACAGGCTCGGCATCGTTTCAGTTTTTAAACCAATAAGTTTGAATGAAATATTTCATATTTGGTATTTCAAGACATCGCTAAATTAGTGACATATCAATGTTTCTTCGAACTAGTGCCCAGAAAAATCCTTTGGAAAAGGGTTGCGCGGGCCTAATGCGTTGGGGAGTGCTCGCATTTATCAGTATTAAATAAATAGGAGCGTATTTTTTCCTCATTTCCTTATATGAATGGATTTCCAAACCTGTGTAAACATGTGCGAAGATTAGCCCAGTAAAAATTGAGCCGTTGGGGGATTTGATTTACAACGGTTCCATATACATTGATTTTAGGAGCGGAGGAGGAAAGTCGCGGAATATTATTTGAGATAATATTTTGCAATTGCTGATTTGTTTTTTAGCATGGTCAGGGGGGATTCACTCCGCGCCACGTGTCACGAAATATACCTACAAACAAACAGGTCACAATTGAGACCCGGCCCGCCCATCGCTTTTATTCGGCTAGTCGGCTCGTACGTGGCAGAGCCAACACATCGATTATATTTTTATTGTTTATATTTTTCATGATTAGGTATTTTTTTCTTCGTCAATCATCATTCATCAGTCACCATGTTCAGTTAACGTTCTAACAATGCTATTTATACATAATACCCTTTATAACACGTGGAGGGAAACAGTGAATTATGAAACACGACGCAAAAATTAAAATTTCCTGTCTATCCTCACGAAATAATGTACAGTAAAACATTAGCATTCTGTACGCGCCGACACTAATTTCATACAAATTTAATTGGTTCAATCTTTGAGGACCAAGGGACTTCGTCAGTAATTCGTCAAATGTTACCGTTACCTTGCTAATGAACGTGTAAATCAAATTATTCATTTAAAAAGACTGCAATAGGTGACACATAGGAATAAAGAAGTGTTAATCCTTAATTATTTTTTTTCATTTTATGATAACCTTATAATACTAATACTTTCCCTGAGTTCTAGAAAGTAACAAAGCTATTTCAGGCCTTCATTGCGTGCAGTAGAAAAAAAAATTATGCGTGAATTTTGTTAAATTCAAGTAGTTTTTGAAACAAAAATAATCAATGAAAAATTCAAACTGTAAGTTTCAAATATATACCAATAAATCGCTATGGTTCTGTTTAAAGTAGTAACGTGTTTGCTCATAGAGAAAAATGTGTAAAGCAATAAGCATTTTTGAACGGATATTTTTATTACAGACAACAAAATGGCAATAATAATCAAACCTAATCGTTTTGTTAACACGTAAAGAGCGGACATCGGAATGAAAAGTTTAACAAAATGCGCTGTAAAGCGAAAAACACGAACAAAATGGGGTCCCAGAGACCATAAAAATATAATGAGACAACTGGAAGATGAGATTAAGTGCAGTTTCTGTTATGACAACGTAAATAAGGGCAATAAATATTAAGGTGACAAAATGGCGGTAAAAAGTTGTGTGTTTATGAAGTCGTTTTGAGATTTCGGGGCAATCCCGTACAGGTGGCGTACTGGCGAAAATGCAAGTCCCAGAAGTAGGGGAAAGTGGGTAGGATTCGTACAGCGGGAGTATTCGTACAAGGGTCACATCACTATCTAGCATGCTGACGTTTTAATATTTGGATGCGTGACAGCTTGGCGGTGCCGCTGCCACGCTACGGTAAAAGGACGTATCTTACTATAACTTTTACCGTAACACGGCAGACCGTGTCGCGCAGAGACTTGCCGCTGCACGTCTAGCATAACTGTGACACGCGACTTTGTCGCGCGACAAATACTAGCTGACGGTATCCTCTTCTTTTATAGAAAAACACTTCACCGAAGGCCTCATTTCATAGACGGATTTTTCCTCGGAAGTCATACATTTTTCAGATATTTTGAAAATGTCAACGTATAGGTAGTTTAGGTTAGGCTAGAGTTATAACATTCCGAAATATGTTATGGTTTCAGAAAAATGCTTTCGATGAAACGAAATCTCTATGAATGAAAATTCGATGAAACGTTTGTCTGTAAAACAAGGGTAAATCACTAACGACACTTTCCTGTCAGTGTCAACACTATGCGAGCGAAAGAGCTGACGCAAGTCTGACCAAAAAGAGTAGAAATTAAAAAGTGGCAATACTGTAGTGTCGTTCCTTTCTAATCAATCTAAGAAAACGGGGACGACACTACAGTATTGCCACTTTTTAATTTCTACTCTTTTTGGTCAGACCGTAAGGGCCGCTACAGACTGACAGCATTTCAACTGCAACCCAGCTGCAAAGTGGCAGTTTCAGGGCAGTTCTGATGCAGTTGGTGTAACTGAATCAGAACTGCCCTGGAACTGCCACTTTGCAGCTTGGTTGCAGTTGTAATGTGGTCCGTCCGTATCGGCCCTAAGTCGCAACAAGCAAAATCGCATCAAGATATGCCTAGTCCCGCGCTGGTTCGCAAATGCATTTACAATATCGATACCTATTGTCATTTTCTTTGTCGCAGGTTAACACAATGGAAGGCAGTAAGCACGGCTTAAGGATATCCCTCCACTGAAGAGGATGGGACACTTTCACCGTCCCCCATCTTTACCTACTACTCCGTTGAAGGTAAATAAAACTAATATAAGTCTAACTAGTGACAATGTAGAATACATAACTCCTTGTAGACCATTTGAAGGAGGCGCCCAGTATGTCTATACAGTTGCATCTATGTATTATGTTTGTATACAACTAGGTACACTACGATCAGAATCTGAAACTAATTGGCATTAATGAGTTGGCATTAATGCATTAAACACTTAGGCCTGTAAGGTATATTATTATGTACGTATTAACTAATTTATAAGTCTATCAATAGATTCCTCTGCTCTCTGTAACTGACGATTCGAAAGTGCTTGTAGCTAGCCTACTTGAATAAAAAATATTTTGACTTTGACTTGACTTTGACTTATTTGCGGTTGGCTAACTAAACGAACGAAACGAACTATGTCGACGTATGAGGACAAAACTTAGTTAAGTTTGTCCCTCGTAATTTATACGGAACTCTCGGCGTGCGATTCTGACTAGCACTTGACCGATTCGGCTCGACTATTCGCCTTTAATGTCTACCTATAAAAATCAAAATTATAATGGAAATTATATGTATTTATTCATAATATTATTTTTTTTACAATACAGTCGTCTGCTTGCGGTGAGGCAGCACCCTAAAAGTTTTTATTCAGACTAAATGAAAAAAAAAGCAATGTTGTCAATTGGTCGACGTTCAAAAGGCGCTGACAACTGAAGAGTGTCTTTACAAAATGGCTTATTTCTATAATGGAACTCATACTAAAACAAGCCCTTTTGAAAAGACTCCTCAACTGTCCGCGCTCACAAACGTCACATTTTGACATGCTACAAAAGATTTTTTACAAGATTTTCAAGAAATGGTATTTTGCTACGGTGTATTTTTTTGATACGAATATATAGAAGCATAGTTTATTATTCTTTATAAAGTTTACTAAAAACTGACATTGGGAAAAGCAAGAGATCTGAGAGCTGCCATTCCTGGATTAATAATTATATTCATGCTACAAAATATTGTATTACATAATCTATAAAAACATAAATAAAACTTAATAAGTCTAACTAGTGACATATGAATACATAGCTCCTTGTAGACCATCTGAAGGAACCCGCCCAGTATGTCTTATACAGTTGCATCTAATATGTTTGTATACAACTACACTACGATCAGAATCTGAAACTAATTGGCATTAATGAGTTTGCATCATTGCCGATTGCTTCAGTACGTGATAAGGACCTATATATGCAACGTGGTGTTAAATAAAACTCATGAAATTATAACCGAGGAAAGGTTTGAGGATGTTGAGGAGCCAATGAAACGTAAGTGCTCAAAAACTAAGCATTTTTTATTTATTTATTAATTTTAGGTGCTTGGTCGTTGAACGATCATGCCTCTCCATACGTTCTCTGATGTATATTGCAATTTACTTTTTTTTTACGCAGGGCTTAAAAAACTTATATAGTAATTTGGCTTGCTCTGATTCAGGGTTAGCCAACCCAGCATTACAGGTTCCAATGCGGCAATGGAGCGTTGAGACCATGTTGAGACCCTCTTCGCACACATTCCACCAAAAATTACCATTGGGAAACGCATATTTCAGAATAGCCAAAGTATAAAACACTACAGATGGTTCTCTCTTTTATCGTCACAAAAGTCGCCTGGAAACTGCATTTTATTTATTGAGTGTGTGAAATGCGGCGTTATTGATCGTGGAGTGTGATAGCGACAATCATAATTATACTAGATGTGCTTGGAACTGACTACGAACGTGCGAAACAACCGAACAAATGCATAATTAAGGCGGTGCACTTTGTGCAGTGCACGTATTGTCTTGATTAAGAAAAACACCAGTTATTGGACATTTTCGTGAGAAGTGAAGTGATGCACTTAATTATGGCATAGGTAATTCAAAACTATTTAAGTATACCTAATGTTAAATTTTGAAGTGCTTATATTTATTTATTTAAACTTTATTGCACAAAAGAAAAACTTAACGTACAAAAGGCGAACTTAATGCCATGCGGCATTCTCTACCAGTCAACCTTAGGGCAAAGCAGAGAAATTGTAGGCGGTGCATCAAACAACATAATTACACATAATTAAAATACTCATACTATTATAGCTACATACATATAGATAATAAACATACATATATATATATATATATATATAAATAGATACATACATAAATATATACGACGATGAAACAAACCAAGCAGATATACTATGAGACTTCAGTTCTTCCAGCAAAGAAATTTCGCACGGCCCTTTTAAATGCCAACTTACTCGGAGCCTGTTTGATTGTGAGGGGAAGACCGTTCCAGAGGCGAGCCACTTGCAAGGAGAAAGAATTAGACATAAAACCAGTACGGTGAAGAGGAATAGAAAGGGCAAGATTGCCGGAAGAGCGAAAATTACGGTTACGAGTGGATTCAACATAGCAGAAAAATGTTTTCAGGTATTCAGGAGCTTGTGGATCATTGAGTATCGAAAAGAGAGTGCAGAGCATACGAATATTGCGTCGTTGACGGATGGGAAACCAGCCAAGCTGAGAGCGATAAGAAGAAATGTGATCATATTTACGGAGACAGAAAATAAAGCGAATACAATTATTAAGAAGTCGATCCAACTTATCAAGAAGATCCTCATTTAAGTCCGGATAACAAACATCACCATAATCAATTATGGGTAGTAATAGTGTATTTACAAGCAATACCTTAGTTTTGATAGGCAAGAAATTTTTCAGTTTGTTGAGAGCATGAAGCGAGCCAATGACTTTCCGGCTAATTTCACCTACCTGCACCCTCCAGCTCAGTGTGCTATCTAAGTGAACACCTAAATCCTTAACACTAGAACTAAAAGGAATAGGCGTTCCGTTGAAATTTACAGGAGTTACAGAATCCCGGTCAAGTTTAGCAAGCTGACGAGAGCTGCCAATGATAATAGCCTGACACTTTGAGGGGTTTACAAACAGACCAAATTTCTCAGACCATTGTTGGATGTGCAAGAGATCCAGGTTTAATTTGTTAATTGTATCAGTAATATCAGGCACTTTATATTGGTCGTAAAGTTGCAAATCATCAGCATACAGATGGTAAGAACAGCGAAGACCAAGGGTGATAAAGTTTACAAAAAGAGAAAATAATAAAGCAGAGAGAATTCCTCCTTGAGGTACACCAGTGGCAAGGTCGCACCAATCAGACAAAGCCCGATCTACACGGACTGCCTGCTGGCGCCCACAAAGATATGAAGCAAACCAGCCAAGAGCAGAAGAAGACACATTAAGATGGCTGAGCAAAGCAAGAAGGATCTCATGGTCAACAGTATTGAATGCGTTAGAAAAGTCAATGACAACAAGTACTGTGACCAATTGATCCTCCATGCCCCGCCTAACGTCTTCAGTCACTTTGAGAAGTGCAGTACAAGTACTATGGCTGGGACGAAAACCAGACTGAAAGGGGCTCAACAGTTTGAAAGAGTGTATAAAGCTAGAAAGTTGCTTGTGAGCCACCGCTTCAGCAATTTTTGATAAAAAAGGGAGAATGAAAATTGGCCTAAAGTTACTAAGTGATGTGGGATTGCTAATTTTAGGTAACGGAATAACGAACGCGCGACGCCAGAGAGAAGGAAAGTCACCATTAAGCAGCGAGGAGTTGATGATATCGGTTATTATGGGAAGCACACAGTCCAGGACTAATACTACCATATAACGCCCAATATCATCACAACCAACAGCTTTTGATTTAATTTTATTTATAATTTTATTAACATTAGCGTCAGAAGTGGGATAGAAAGAGAAAATATCAGAGACAGCAGCAGACATAGATGAAATATCAGAAAGAGTACTACTCTTAACACGATAATCAATAGAGGCGGAAGTAGAAAAATGTCTGTTTAAATCGTTGAGTGAAAAGGAAGTGCCATCGAAACCGTTACTAGATTTACCTAGACCAAGCGACTTAAGAAACTTCCAGACATCGGCCATCGAAGAAGAGGATACGTTCTGGTGAATGAATCGGCGCTTCGCTGTTCGCACCATCTGGTTACATCGGTTACGAGCTGCCTTAAAAATAGTCCAATTGTCGTCAGTACGGTCACGTTTATAAGTTCTGAAAGCACGGTCCCTCCTTCTCATAGCCATGCGTACGCCCTCAGTGATCCAAGGAGCAGGAGGACGCCGAACTCTAACGGTGTGCAGTGGGGCATGGGTGTCAAATAATTCTAAAATAGCAGTGTTAAACAAAGCAACTTTGGATTCAACTGTAGGTGCGGATAGCACAGGGGTCCAGTCAATGCTTCTTGCATCACTCATGAGAATGTCAGTATCAACTTTATTAAAGTTGCGCATCAAAACCAAGGCAGGCTTACATTTAGGTGGTTTAATTTTGTACGAAGCAAACAACAAGTCATGATGGGAGAAGCAGGGAGCTAACAGCTGACCATGCTTTATTACATCATCAGGCGAAGAAGTAATTATAAGATCCAACCACGTGTCAGAGGTCGCGGTGTGATGGGTAGGATCAAGAGGTAAGATAGAGAATTTGACAGACCGAACAATTGTTTCAAATTTATCGCGCTGTGCGGAATTAGTGCAAAGGTCGGTATTAAAATCTCCCATAATTATGTGATGTGTGTAATCCGAACTTATGTACTCAAATACTTGCTCAAGTTTAGAAAAGTAATCAATGGTTGGGGACAGTAAACTACACCAAGAACGGCCTTGACTCCTTTAACATTCAGTTCGAGAAATATCCATTCCGCGGAGCTAGAATAAAGGGACGGAGAGGTATTTAAAATTTTGTACGGAATGGAACTTTTCAAATTGTGGTGTGGAGACTAGCCCATTTAGGCTAGCTGTTCTTTATATGGTAATCGTAATTAATCATCAATATGTAACCTTATGTAACCTGTATTATTCTGATCATTATAGATTCGTACATTGAACGGTAAACATGTGTTTCATTGATAATCTCCTCCATATCGTGTAGACCCTCAAGAGCAGTCAGTTCATACATTACATGGCGATCCTGCCAGAGCTTTATTAAATGTGACATGGTGCGAGTTTAACATGTGTCAGGTGGACGCTAAAGTGCTAAGGGACTTGGAGGACCTATTGTACCCGTGGATACTATACGGGATAGTTGCAATGGTAATACTCGTTTTGCTGATTTGTATGTGTTTCTGTCGGTGCGGACGTCGGGCAGAGTAAGAGCGGAGCAATGGTATGCATTTGATTTTGCTTTCTTATGTTGACTGGCTTCTAACCATGGGGAAAACTGAGTCAAAGATCGAGAAGGAGGAGGTCATAATCGCTCAAAATGGCCAGGGCAATACGGCTAGCACTACTCAGGACATGCAAGGAGGCGGACAGACGTCCTACATTATGTTTGCTATGGTTTTGATGATGGCAGTCATATTTTGCTACTTTATCTGGAAAAGGATTCATAAGTGCCTTACCAAAAAAATTGAGCGGCAGGCGGCAGCTATAGCGATGCGTAGGCGTGCATCAGTATAATACAGTGAAGTGTCTACGAAAATGTGAGTACTAATAGTTCAGTGCTTGTTCAGTGGTAGTGGTTTAGATATGTGTCGTAGCATGATATCGCGTATGGACAGTTGTTATTTTAAATTACGGAACTTTTATTTAGTATAATATGTTGACTGTGCTCACTGATGATGGTTAATGGTAGTAATGCCTAATTTGGAAGATTTTTATGTGCGTATTAAGTATCTTAAAGAGTATTTGGTTAAGCTTGGGCCGGCTCGGAGGAGCGAGAAATTAGGCCAAGAAAAATTGTTGGAAGCACAGTCAGTGTATGATAAATATAACGAATATATAAAATTATACAGCGTAAAGGTAGAGAAAGGGGAAATCCCTATAAATGATAGCGATCAGCAATGTATTACTAATTTAGAAAACGAGTATAGTAAGTTATTAGAATTATTTAAGGAACAGGAGCGGCTTACAGAGACAAACATGGGTTCTAAAAAGAATTTTGATTTGAAGACGGCAGTCTCTTTGTTGCCTATCATGGACGATAGCGAAAAGTTGACCTTACAGTTAATCGACGCGTTAGAGTTATACGCAACTATGACGGTGGATACCGATATCCCCGTATTAATAAATTTCGTCCTGAAAACACGGTTGTCTCATAACGCTAAGCTGCGCTTGTCCAATACATACACGTCAATATCTAGCATGGTTGATGACATGAAGAAACATTTGCTTACGCGGAAATCCGACACGGCTTTACAGAAAAAAATGCAAATTGCTCGGCAAGGTGGTAGAACTATAGAGCAATTTGGTAGGGAATTGGAGGACATATTTGTGAACCTCACGGTTTCCCAGGCCAACGGTGACTCGGCCGCTTATAGTATTCTAAAACCTATTAACGAGAAGCAGGCAATACACAGGTTTACTGATGGCTTGCGAAATGAGAGGTTAAGTACGGTAGTGTCGGCCCGTAATTACACATCGCTCAAAGATGCGATACAGGCTGCGAAAGATGAAGAGATCGCTATGTCTCCATCATGCTCAGAGCAAGTTTTTACAGCACGCGGTAGGAATATGAGATTACAAAGGGCAACGTCTCGGGGGAACGCATATTTTGCGAGCCGAGGCAGAAACCATTATTCGCAAAATGGTGGTTTCCGACAGCAAAACCGCGGCCATACCTTTCCAAGAGGGGGGTTTGTTCCTTGGAAAAGTTCTAGAGGTGGCTTTCGGGGCAACTTTAGTCACCATAACTATAGCCATAACAGTGGCAATAGGCAAAGTAGGTCACAGAGGCAGAACCAAATAAACGTGACTCGTGAATCACATGACGAGAATGATTTATCCGGCCAGCAGTTTTTTCGTGCCTAACAATTTGTCATACATCTTAGCTTACAGTAATATGAACTCTGTCCAATTTTACGTACAAGGCAAGTTGTTTACATGGCTCGTAGATACGGGAGCGTCACTAAGTGCAGTCAAGCATGACTCAGTAGTGACAACGACCCAGGTGATTCAACCAAAGACTACCACCATAAATGGGATCGGTGGAAAAATTTGTTCGATTGGTGTCATACATCTTAGTTTGGTTGAAGAAAATAATGATTCATTTAGTCATGACTTTCATGTTTTTAAAAATTTGCCATTGGATGTGGATGGTATCATAGGGCAGGATTTTTTGGCCAGATTTAAGTGCGTTTTAAATTTCGAAAATAATACTTTAACCCTTGATAATGAAGGTCACTTAACAGTTGTAGTTTTACACGTATACTCTACCAGTAGTAACATAAACCAATCGTTAGTTAAGCTACCAGCGAGAAGTGAAATGCTAGTTAATGTTCCGATAACTATAAAAGGAGATTTTGTAGTAGCAGCTCGAGAAATATGTGAGGGTATTTTCATGGCAAACTCTATATCTAGAAGCGTGAATGGAAATTTAACAGTGAAAGTGATGAATACACGGGAGCAAGAAGTAACATTGAAATGCTTAACTCCGGAAATTAGGCGGCTAGAAGATTTTAACTGTTTTACTTTTGAAAAGTCTTTAAATAATGCAGATCGAGTTAAGTCCTTACTGTCATTATTGAAATTAAACTATTTAAACAAAGAAGAAGAAAGTAGTATAGAAAGCATTTGCGCTAAATTTGCAGATATCTTTCACCTACCGGGGGATAAATTGAATACTATGAATCTTTACGAACAGAAAATTCACGTGAAATCTAACGAAACTCCAGTATACAGCAAACCGTATCGTCTACCATATACGCAGAAAGCTGAAATTAATAGGCAAATTCAACAGATGTTAGCAGATGACATCATCGAGGAAACTAAATCATCAGAATGGGCAAGCCCTTTACTGCTTGTTCCAAAGAAATCCGACTTCAGTGGGGAAAAAAAATGGAGAGTAGTAATAGATTATAGGAAGGTTAACGAGCGTATAGAAAATGACAAATTCCCGTTACCAAATATTAGCGAGATATTAGACTCTTTGTCAGGAGCCGTATATTTTAGCACATTGGATCTGAATCAAGGTTATTACCAAATTAAGCTCGATGCTGACAGTAGGAAATGTACAGCGTTCGTAGCTGATAAGCACTATCAGATGAAAAGGTTACCAATGGGCTTGAAAACAAGTCCTAGTGCGTTCAGTCGGGCTATGACTATAGCCATGTCAGGCCTTAATTATTTACAATGTATTGTTTACCTTGACGATATAATAATAATGGGACGGAATCTACAGCAGCACAATAAAAATTTAATAGACGTTTTTTTAAGGCTAAGAAAAGTAAATTTTAAGCTCAATCCGTTAAAGTGTAGATTTCTACAAAAAGAGATATTATATTTAGGACACTTGGTCACTGCTGAAGGTATAAAACCCGACCCGAATAAAATTTTGGCGATTCAGAAATATCCGACCCCAAAAAACGAAGATGAAGTAAGGAGATTTGTGGCATTTGCCAACTACTATAGGAAGTTTATACCGAATTTTTCTGAAATAACACAACCGTTAAATAATTTATCACGGAAAAACGTTAAGTTCAACTGGACTAAAGCATGTTCACAAGCATTCGAACACTTGAAGGAAGCAATGAGTAATCCACCCTTATTGCAGTATCCAAACTTTTCTGACGAGAATGAATTTATATTAAATACTGACGCATCAGGGGTAGCACTAGGGTGCATATTATCAAACGGAGATGGATTGCCAGTAGCTTATGCTAGCAGACCCCTAAATAAGGCAGAAAAAAATTATGCAACAGTGGAACAAGAACTTTTGGCAATTACATGGGGAATTAAATATTTTAGGCCATATTTATATGGTCGACGTTTCAAAATAATAACCGATCACCGTCCTTTAATTTATTTATTTAATATGAACAACCCTTCCAGCCGACTAACAAAGTTCAGATTATGTTTAGAGGAGTATGACTTTACAGTTGAATATTTAAAAGGTAAAGATAATGTAGCTGCAGATGCATTATCAAGGATTGTAATAACTAGCGAGCAACTGAAACGTATGAGTGAACATGATATGTATGTGTGTACACGACGTCAAAAGAGACAGATGGAAGAAATGGAGAAAGAGAAGAGTTTGGCCGATAAGCATTTTCGAAACGATTGGATTGATCACCCAAAAGTTGTGGAAATACTTAAAAAACCAAGCAATTCTACAGAGTTATCCTTTGAGAAAAATGACTACAGGAAATGTAAGAAAATGCACGATTCCGTTTTTAGTAAAAAAGATATGTTTGTTTATTCGCCCTCGTTGTCAATTATAGGTCTTGCTCCGATTTCTCAATCATGTATGAAACGAGATTTCTTCATGAGAGAATTGGAAATATTCTGCAAGAATCTAAATATAAAGGAAATATGCGTCATACGAAATAATGACAACGTAAATAAAATAAAAGAGTTAACTCAGCACATTAAAGATGTATGGTGGTAAAGGTGAATGGTCCGGACCACGAATATGTGTAATAAGAGGCGTAACAAAAATAAATGACAAAGACGACAGACGCGTAATAATAAATGATTTTCACATCCTACCAACTAGTGGCCACGCAGGTGTACGAAGGATGTGCAACAATATAAAGCGCTATTATTATTGGCCAGGTATGGAAGACGACGTAAGGCTATTCGTGAAGAGATGTGATAAGTGCCAGAAACAAAAATTTCATACCCCAGTTAAAGAACCTATGTGCGTAACTACTACCGCGACAGCGGCGTTCGACAAAGTATTTCTAGATCTGGTGGGACCTTTAACTAAAGATGACAATGGATATGCCTACATACTGACACTTCAGTGCGAGCTCACGAAGTACGTCGAGGCATACCCACTTCCTAATAAGGAAACCGAAACAGTAGCACGAGCATTTGTTGAAGGGTTTATTTTACGCTACGGTATACCGCGCCAAATAGCAACCGACCGCGGTACTGAATTCATATCATCAACAATGCAAAATATATGTAAGTTGTTAAAAATAGAACAAATTATGTCTACTGCTTATCACCATGAGAGTCTCGGTTCTTTGGAAAACTCTCATAAGGCCTTAGGAGCTTTCCTTAGAATCCAGACGGATAACCAGGTTCATACATGGAGCAACTGGTTGCAGTATTGGTGTTTCTCTTATAACACGACTATGCATACTGAGACTAGATATACACCTTATGAGTTAGTTTTTGGAAAAATATGTTCCATCCCTAGTAACATTAAGAATAATGTGGAGCCTATATATAATTATGATGATTATCCATATGAATTAAGATATAGATTACAGAAGTCCCAAGAGGACGCTCGGAATAATTTAATTAAGTCTAAAGAACTAAGAAAGTATAACTATGACATAAATTGTAATCCTGTTAGTTATAAGGTAGGAGAATTGTTATTAGTTAAGAAAGAAGCACGTGAAAAATTGGACCCTGTCTATATGGGACCGTATCCAGTAATTAAGGATATGGGTGTTAATGTAAAAATTAGTATAGGTACTAAACAAAATATTATTCATAAAAATAGAACTAAGCCATATTTTGTGTAACCCATTATAATCAGTTCATAACATAATTAAGTTGTGCGCCAGATGTGCGAGATGAATCGACATTGTATTGTAAACATTGCACCATATTAGCGCACTGCCAAGCTTGCATAACAAAGGATCAGCGAACTCGGCTGACCGACTTATAGTTAGATTACGAAAAGTCAATGACTTTAAGTAGCAACATAAAATTTTGTTTTCTAGTAATACCTAGTAAAAAAAAAAAAAAAGGGGGTGATGTGGTGTGGAGACTAGCCCATTTAGGCTAGCTGTTCTTTATATGGTAATCGTAATTAATCATCAATATGTAACCTTATGTAACCTGTATTATTCTGATCATTATAGATTCGTACATTGAACGGTAAACATGTGTTTCATTGATAATCTCCTCCATATCGTGTAGACCCTCAAGAGCAGTCAGTTCATACATTACAAAATAAATGGCCACACCACCGCCACCCTTACCTGTTCGGTCGTTCCTAATCAGAACATATCCAGGCAAAGCATAAGATGTCGATTCTTATACACAGTAACAAAGTGGAATGTCAGAAATTCTAATTGTATTAGGGGAACCAGGGGTAATGGGGGCCAGCGGGTAATAGGAGCGGTGCGACTAGAGACAAAACCATATTCACTCATTTACCGCTCGGGCGTTTTCCTCACATTGCGGCCGTCTTCCCCTGGCTCGCTCAGCTCGCCAGTGCCACGCATTATGTTACCACGGACGCTTATCGGATTTTTGCTCCGCGCTTATAAAAAATGCGATATTTCAACGGCCAGCTTAAGTTGAAGTAATATATATGTGTTATAATGAAACCTGTTTTATTTAATAGCTAATATATGTTATCAATTTTGAGTATCTATTCATATCATTTCATTACAAGCTAAATTCGGAATATTATTTTATGAAATTTCAAGATGGTGGTACTTAGTCGGGTAATCAGAGCTTATTACATTATTAGGCTATTATTGTTTGGATCCTTAAAGTTTATTAATTTACGCATACGTTTATGTTAATATTTATATGAATATGAGATTTTAAGCTGACATTTAATGTTTTGAGGCTGACTCAATAATTAAGTAGCTCCCATTACATACATAAAAAAAATGGGTATCTATAGGCTCTCATTTCCCGCAAAGTCGGGTAATAGGAGCGATTCTGTTTTTTTGAAAAAAGTTTATCTGTCGCCAAATGCCTGATAATGTAACGGTGATGCTGTAATTAAATGATAGTCAAATAACCAAGGATTTAGTTTCTATTAAAAAGATCCAAAAATACCCATACATTTGCCTTATATTGAACTTATGCCTTAGTAGGCTCCAATTCCCCCACGCTCCCCTAGGTATGTTCATTTTATATAACTTTTTCATATTAATTTCTTAGAAATAGCAACAAAGTGGAATATCATTAACATTTCTTAATGTGTGACAATAGGGGTGTAGCCCGGTGTTGAATTATACAACATATTGTAGGTAAATATATGAATAAAATAGCTCAATATGTCATGAAATAAAATAAAGTTGTTTTCAGAGTCCTTATAATTTGACAAAACACTAATTGTATGACAACCATGAACTTAAACGCACTTTTCACGGTGAAAGTGGCAAATTACTTATTGCCATCCCACAAACCCCACAAATGACGTCACATGTAGGTGGCCATTTGTATGGAGCGTTTTTAACGCTCCGTAAGAATGTTGAACTTTTACGAGTTAGTGCCATATAGACCATTTGATCCCAATAAAAAATAGAATCGATTGACATCCTAAAAAATAATAGTCTACACACCTATTATTTATTTATTTATTATTCAAATAAGTTACACAGCATTACCGTAGAAACCAAGGCACTGTGAACTACAGAAATACATATAAACAAAGACTTAAAACTAGTTAGATTTAGGCGACACAATTACGTATGTCACAATTAATTGCATCACATGTCACGAAAATGCCCTATTACGATACTATAGTATATCTTTTTCATCATGACATCTCAACATCTGTAATCTCAGTAAATATCACAATCGAAATTCGATTAAAATTAAAATGTACTGAGATGACAGTTGTCACTCGCACAAAGTTTTGTGAAATAGACTTTAACTGTCCTGTCTCTCACAGTATAATTAAACGTGTAATTCTCCGTCTTATTAACTACTTGTACAAAGAGAGAACTTACATAAGTTTATGGGAAGTAATTTCCTGTTCGCCGAAGCGACTAACAAGATTTCTGGACCGGTCCTTCCTAAACATCGCAACTCAACGAATTATCAAGTAGCAAAACCAACCCTGTCTTTTGATTGATAAGTGTCACAATTGCAACTCGAGGTAAAATGGAATGTGAGATTGAATGCTTAATGAATTGACTTGGCTCCAACTGGTGGCTTGGAGTTTACAACTTGGCTACGTTTGCTCAGGTACGGAAAGCACAGTTTCACGTGTGCAAAGTTTAAACTAAAATACTCTATAAGTCTGTAACTTTAATTTGAGACTACATATTTCATTTCACAGGAATAATGTCGTTAGAAAGCCAAGTTGAGCTCAAAATACAGTTCACATATTAACAAAAAATTACCGACATCAACGAAATAAGTTATGTTATATAACAACTAGAAAATATACTCTATCACACAAAAAAGAATTTTCCAAATCGGTTCAGACTTTGTCCGCGCCCCAATTCGCCGCAGCAGCAACCGGGGAACGTTACATAAAAAAAAGAAAAAACACCCCGACGAATTGACAACCTGCTTCGTTTTTTGTCGCCGGTCTAGCTGTCGTCTCTTTACATACATTTGTCACAACCCATTTGTTCTGAATGGACCCACTAAGTAGATCTTTTGGCGTTGAACCCATAGTACTATCATTGGCGTTCAAATGGTTAAAATATATCAATTATTTATTTTCCAGCGCTCCGCGTGCGTGGTGCGCATGCGTTGATGGGCGCAGGCGGAAACGGGGCCGCGGGGGGCCGGGCGGCGCGCGCGCTCCGCCTCCTGCTCCTACTCGTGCTCGCGCTGGCCGCCGTCGAGTATCTGTTCGGCTCCATCCTGGACGCTTCCCCTCTGAAGACCTACCTGTACACTCCGCTGTACAACGCCACTCAGCCCACTATCAGGTAAACGCTCCACTCCTGCACGTGCTCGCGCTGACTACTGTCGAGTATCTGTTCGGCTCCATCCTGGACGCTTCCCCTCTGAAGACCTACCTGTACACTCCGCTGTACAACGCCACTCAGCCCACTATCAGGTAAACGCTCCACTCCTGCACGTGCTCGCGCTGACTACTGTCGAGTATCTGTTCGGCTCCATCCTGGACGCTTCCCCTCTGAAGACCTACCTGTACACTCCGCTGTACAACGCCACTCAGCCCACTATCAGGTAAACGCTCCACTCCTGCACGTGCTCGCGCTGACTACTGTCGAGTATCTGTTCGGCTCCATCCTGGACGCTTCCCCTCTGAAGACCTACCTGTACACTCCGCTGTACAACGCCACTCAGCCCACTATCAGGTAAACGCTCCACTCCTGCACGTGCTCGCGCTGACTACTGTCGAGTATCTGTTCGGCTCCATCCTGGACGCTTCCCCTCTGAAGACCTACCTGTACACTCCGCTGTACAACGCCACTCAGCCCACTATCAGGTAAACGCTCCACTCCTGCACGTGCTCGCGCTGACTACTGTCGAGTATCTGTTCGGCTCCATCCTGGACGCTTCCCCTCTGAAGACCTACCTGTACACTCCGCTGTACAACGCCACTCAGCCCACTATCAGGTAAACGCTCCACTCCTGCACGTGCTCGCGCTGACTACTGTCGAGTATCTGTTCGGCTCCATCCTGGACGCTTCCCCTCTGAAGACCTACCTGTACACTCCGCTGTACAACGCCACTCAGCCCACTATCAGGTAAACGCTCCACTCCTGCACGTGCTCGCGCTGACTACTGTCGAGTATCTGTTCGGCTCCATCCTGGACGCTTCCCCTCTGAAGACCTACCTGTACACTCCGCTGTACAACGCCACTCAGCCCACTATCAGGTAAACGCTCCACTCCTGCACGTGCTCGCGCTGACTACTGTCGAGTATCTGTTCGGCTCCATCCTGGACGCTTCCCCTCTGAAGACCTACCTGTACACTCCGCTGTACAACGCCACTCAGCCCACTATCAGGTAAACGCTCCACTCCTGCACGTGCTCGCGCTGACTACTGTCGAGTATCTGTTCGGCTCCATCCTGGACGCTTCCCCTCTGAAGACCTACCTGTACACTCCGCTGTACAACGCCACTCAGCCCACTATCAGGTAAACGCTCCACTCCTGCACGTGCTCGCGCTGACTACTGTCGAGTATCTGTTCGGCTCCATCCTGGACGCTTCCCCTCTGAAGACCTACCTGTACACTCCGCTGTACAACGCCACTCAGCCCACTATCAGGTAAACGCTCCACTCCTGCACGTGCTCGCGCTGACTACTGTCGAGTATCTGTTCGGCTCCATCCTGGACGCTTCCCCTCTGAAGACCTACCTGTACACTCCGCTGTACAACGCCACTCAGCCCACTATCAGGTAAACGCTCCACTCCTGCACGTGCTCGCGCTGACTACTGTCGAGTATCTGTTCGGCTCCATCCTGGACGCTTCCCCTCTGAAGACCTACCTGTACACTCCGCTGTACAACGCCACTCAGCCCACTATCAGGTAAACGCTCCACTCCTGCACGTGCTCGCGCTGACTACTGTCGAGTATCTGTTCGGCTCCATCCTGGACGCTTCCCCTCTGAAGACCTACCTGTGCACTCCGCTGTACAACGCCTCTCAGCCACTCTGTTTTTGAAAACCTACATGATTACTGTCACTGAGTAATGGTTAGTAAATGGTAATCGGATAAGTAAGATATTGGCTATTTAATAAATAAAAGAAATTATCAAATTCAGCTAGATAGACAAAATTCCCTCAACCAATTTCAGTTACTCCTTTTCGATTCTTGAAAACGATATATAAACAGACTATTATTTCTAAAAACTCAAACATCATCACAATTTCGCAGATCCGCCGACCACTCGCCGTGGCCGAAGGCTCTGCAAGCCGAGACGACTCAGAACACCAGAAACTCAACCCACAACTCGACTCAAACGACAAAAGGGCGCCCCGACCCCCACAACGCCACTCTCCCCCCCGACATGGTGCGACAGGACGAGAACAGCACTGCGCTACTGATCGCCAAGATCATTGACAGTATTAAGAACATAGTGACTACTGAAAGTGCAGAGCTGAAGAGAAACGAGTCTGATTTGCCGTTGTGCGACAGTATGCCACCGGATTTAGGTAAGAATGTGAACAAATTATATTTTATTTCAATTTGCAAGTGATTGATTATATTGATTGAGTGACATTCTACTACTTGGAGTGAATTTAGATGAAACATGGCATTGGTACACACAATTATAAGGATTAAGACATACTTCGAGGGAAAAGATAAGTGTCTCTATCAGTGCGCTAAGTTTCATCTAAATCCGTTCGAAGGTTCGCGCATCGTTGACGAGTAACAAATATCTAATCATCAAACAATTTTTGTAGGAAATAGGCCACCATTTCTTGAAAATACGGTTTTTAATTTTATTTTTTTATTTTTTTATGAATTTCTTTGGAAAATTTGAAAGATTAATATAAGTAAGACATTTAATTCATTAATCCAGAACAATAATATCACTTTTCAGGTCCAATACCAGTAAACAAGACAGACATGGAACTAGACATGGTGGAGAAGAAATACCCCGAAGTGCACTGGGGTGGGCGGTACTCCCCGCCAAACTGCACGGCCCGGCACAAGGTTGCCATTATAGTGCCATACAGGTTCGTTTCATTATGGCCGTCTTAGAAGAAATACCCCAAACTGCATTGGGGCTGGCGGTAGTCTCTGCCAAACTGCACGGCTCGGCACAAGGTTGCCATTATAGTGCCATACAGGTTCGTGTCATTATCTTCATTATGGTCGTCTTAGAAGAAATACCCCAAACTGCACTGGGGCTGGCGGTAGTCTCTGCCAAACTGCACGGCTTGGCACAAGGTTGCCATTATAGTGCCGTACAGGTTCGTGTCATTATCTTCATTATGGTCGGCTTAGAAGAAATACCCCAAACTGCACTGGGGCTGGCGGTAGTCTCTGCCAAACTGCACGGCTCGGCACAAGGTTGCCATTATAGTGCCATACAGGTTCGTGTCATTATCTTCATTATGGACGTCTTAGAAGAAATACCCCAAACTGCACTGGGGCTGGCGGTAGTCTCTGCCAAACTGCACGGCTTGGCACAAGGTTGCCATTATAGTGCCATACAGGTTCGTGTCATTATCTTCATTATGGTCGTCTCAGAAGAAATACCCCGAAGTGCAATGGGGCTGGCGGTAGTCTCTTCCAAACTGCACGGTTCGGCACAAGGTTGCTATTATAGTGCCATACAGGTTTGTGCCAATCTCGGTCATCATCATTTTATTATCTCAAATTGATGTGCACAAGTTCGCAAGCCATACAGGTACGGAGAAAGGACGGCCGTTGGGGCAGCAAAGTCCTAGAGTGGCGATCATGTTAGCAAAGCGCAGCGTGGGTCAGCCCCCGAGTAGATGGACGGATGTCCTCGTGAGGGTAGCGGGGAATCAGTGGATGCGTTCTGCACGGGATCGCACTTTGTGGCGAGTCATGGGGGACGCCTATGTTCAGCAGTGGACGTCTGTGGCTGATAGATAGATAGACAGGTTCGTGGAATCATCGTCATCATTTTCTCCTTACGGTCCGACCGTCCAGCCACGACTTCGTGCGACTAGCGGACTAGCGAGCGGGACACCGCGCTCGAACCTTCCGCTCCCACCTATGGCTGCCGCTCGCCGTTCCACTGCTATTTTGATTTTATGACCAATAGATGGCGCCAGACTGGCGTGGCGACGCGCGCCCATACGAAGCAAATGACGATCCTGCATCAGGCCATTAACATTTTTCCTGAAATCATAACCCCTCTCCATAGAAAACTGATATTCAATATAAATCAAGAATTTTAGTATAGTATAGATAGACAACTCTGTAGCTATTTTGGATACTAATTTCAGTTTAGAAGAATACTGCTCTTTTTTTGATATAACAAAATATTTTCTTTTTACAGAGATCGCCAGCAGCATTTGGCGATATTCTTGAATCACATGCATCCTTTCCTAATGCGACAGCAAATAGAATACGGAATATTTATAGTAGAACAAGAAGGTAAGTATCTGAGTCGTAAGATCATTTCAAAAGTATCATAATTTTTTTCTTAAAATTATTTTTACATTTACGTCAAAGACTAAGCTCATGACCAATAGCACAAAACGTAGGGTTGAGATAAACGGTGAACTCATTGCATATGTCCATGATTACCTTTATTTGGGCCAATTAGTCTCCTTCCAGGTGCGACAAGAAAAAGAGATCGAAAGAAGGACTGAAAACGCCTGAAGGAGCTATTGGCCCATGAAACACCTGATGAAGGGTGACCTCCCCTTATCACTAAAACGGAGGCTCATGGACATGTGCATCCTTCCAGTTCTCACCTACGGTGCTCAGACTTGGTCTTTGACAGAATCTCAAAAGTTCAAACTCGGGGTCTGCCAGCGAGCCATGGAGCGCAGCATATTAGGTGTAAAATTAAAGGATCGCATCCAGAACACCACGCTGCGCTCCAAGACTCAGGTAGTCGACGTAGCTCAGAAGACGGCCGAGTTGAAGTGGGACTGGGCTGGTCACGTCTGTCGAATGCCGAATGAGCTGTGGGCCAAGATCGCTACAGAGTGGAAGCCCAGCAGCCAGAAACGGAGACGTGGCAGACCTCATCGGCGATGGCGGGACGAGCTAGACTCCTTTATTAAGGAATGGCCAGAAATAGCTCAAAGCCGGGAACAATGGAAGAAGAGTGAGGAGGCCTTTGCCCAGCAGTGGGACATCATGGGCTCACAATAATAATAATAATAATAATTTTTACATTCTATTCGGGGATTCGGGGTACGGTTTTGATTTAGCTACGAATCCTGTTTTTACAAAGCTTCTAAATGATAAATGATGCAAGAAACAAGACTACAGCAGGTTCTCTTTGGTGATTTTCGCAGAAGCCGCCAGGGAACTATATTTTATTGATTATTTGTGTTACGCGTTACGCAGTCGTTAGGTTAATATGCGGTACATAGTTGAACTCGGCTCATAAAGCCCTACCATTAGATACCCCACATGATCGGATTCAGAACAATAAATATTAAATTCCCATCCAAAAAAATTATCACGTCATAACTTCTTCCTTCATTAAGAACCAAGACGGCTCGATCTCGTTCTTAAAATGTTCTTAGGGTTCAGAAGATCCATCCTTCCAAAGGAAAACTCCCGATCATCAAATGCCGTATATTTACCTAATCGAACTCCGGCCACTACTATGGCATTTCACAGACTTACTATATTCTAATTAAGCAGTAGAATTCACTATACATAGATTAACTTTTCTCTACCAGGAACACATGCCTTCAATCGTGCGAAACTCATGAACGTGGGCTTCATGGAGAGTCAAAAGCAGAAGGCCGGTGGCTGGCAATGCTTTATCTTCCACGACATTGACCTGCTGCCGTTGGACCAGCGGAACATGTACTCCTGCCCACGGCAGCCTAGGCATATGTCCGCTGCCATCGATAAGCTGAACTTTAAGTAAGAATCTACATACCTACTATAATATATAGCCTTGCAAGGGGATTTACAACGCACGCCATATTGCGGATTTTCAGTGGTACTAAATTATTTTACTGGCAACGACAAATTTTTGGTACCTAACTGACGTTGAAAGTCGGTGAATGTCACTGATGTAAACAAAGAGGAAACAGGACTAAATATTCCGCAAATGTCAAGTAATTTTTGCATAATATAGCCAAACAGTGATGAAAGTCAAGTTTTTTCAATAGGATTCAGTATTTATTTCGCAAGAAGAACGAATGATTGAGCAGAATTCCGGTAAAAATGTTTTGAATTTTGATAATGACAAATCCTTGACTGACTTTTAATAATGCAAATATGACGTATGCACATTATTGTCATATGAAACCCCGTTTGTAGCGCCACTATCCCTGGGCCGTACCGACGCTTGCTAGGCTATAATTCTCTAGGGGTAGGGCAACCTCAACCCAAGACTTCGATAGACTTCATGGATAGTCAATAGCAGAAGGCGGAAAGTTGGCAGTGCTTCATCTTACACGATATTGACCTGCTGTATCTAGACCAGCAGCGGATCATATACTCCTGATTGACAATTAAGTATCTACATTATTATATGTAGTGGAGCAACCAATTTCACTCTTTAAAATAGTTATAATACAAGTTGGGCTTCGCTTCGTGGATGGTCAAAAGCAGAAGGCCGGAGGCTGGCAAATATCTCTTGATTACTTTATTAATTGATTTCAGACTGCCATATGAAGATATCTTCGGCGGAGTGTCTGCCCTGACGCTGGAGCAGTTCAACAACGTCAACGGGTTCTCCAACCGATACTGGGGTTGGGGTGGAGAAGACGATGATATGTCCTATAGGTAACTATTGACGACTGACGTTAAATTCTACAGCATACTATAGAAACAAAAAAAATGAGAGAAAAAACTATGCTTTGAAAGACATCCTCAGAAATAGGAGAAACCCTGCTCGATAACACATCGACCAATCACTCCCTAAAGTCATATTAATAATATAATGCATACCAAAGTAGTAGTGTTTACTCCGGTGATGATGATTTGATGATGTGTGTGATTGCCCCATACGGTACTACCCACTTGAAATATTTTGTTTTTTTACCTCCATAAATGGACCATCAAGGACGCGCGACATTCATGAGCCGGCAGTCCTGGGTTCGAATCCCGGCAAAGGCAAATATTTGTGTGATGAACACGAATATTTGTACCTAGATCATAGATGTTGTCTATATCATTATTATGTCTATATCGTTGTTTAGTACCCATATTATAAGCATTGCTTAGTTTGAAACTAGGTCGATTTTTGAAAAGTTTATTTATTATTTACTAGCTTTTGCCCGCGCGTACGTCCGCGTGGAACTTGGAAGTATGGAAGCAACCTCGTACAGTACAACACGATAGATTTCCACCTAACCTAATCACCTTAATTAATAAAAGGGATTATTAAAAGCGCCTAAGCAAATGTAAGAGCAATTGTGCTTTTGGCCTAATAATTACATTTCCTACAGGGTCATCAATGTCATCATGAATTACTTACTCACTTTTCAATCTTTTTAGGGATAATTTCCAGGATGAAAACTATCCTATCTCCTTCCTCGGATCTTAAACTATCTCCATGCCAAATTTCATCAAAATCGATTCAGCGGTTTAAGCGTGAAGAGGTAACAGACAGACAGACACATTTTCGCATTTATATATATTAGTATGGATTTTATTTTGCAACAACGTTCCCCGGTAGGCCAGACTCAACAAACGGCAGGACACGGTTCTTGCTTATCTGTTAGTTTCCCAGATATGATATACACATTGAGTTGAATTAAACTACACCAACATTCTTACATTCTTGTTATATTCTTTACAGGTTGAAAAAAATGAATTACCACGTCGCACGATATAAGATGTCCATAGCTCGATATGCTATGCTGAACCACAAAAAGTCAACACCAAACCCCAAGAGGTATTGTTTTATTGTTTCCACTAGGTACCATTTTTATATTAAAGCACTCAGTCGATCCGATGTATACATAGGTTTTAGAGAGATTGGGGCCTAGAGAGGCTCAAGACCAATTATTAAAATTTTGTTTTAAATGACGAATGTTATTTCTGGAAAATCTGCTCGGTATCATAACCAGTCTTAGTTATTCTGTTTGACATTTTTCGGTAGTTCGGTATTCAAATTGGTGCACAGGTATTTGTTTACCGATTATTATTATTTTCTAAATTTCGTTAATTTTCTGAACCATTGATACGAAAATCAAAGCACAATAATACGGAAGAGATCACGAATCGAACCCGGTCTTACCTTAGGATTACCGGTCCAACGTGTCAACCAGTCTACCACCCGAACGCTAAAAGACCTCTCGAATTTTTCCTTATGCATTGTTTGTTGATCTTTGTATTATTTATTTTGAAAGGTTTACTCCGCAACGATTGACTTACTGTATCAAATGAGGTGTTCCCACATTTAAAAAAATATTGAACATCACAAAATCATAAAATTAGAGTTTTGCGACAATATTCTTATACGTATTTTAAGTGTTATTTTGTGTGTATTCACGGATACTTTACAATGATGTTTTATAAGAAGATAAAACTAAAACTTACTTAGTAAAATTACTAGCGACTAGCGCTCCAAAAGTGGAGCACTTCAAAATGTAGCTTATGCTACGCTTATTATTGATCCCCTGAAAGTGACAGATGCGTGTGTCAAGTAGGTACTCAGTAACGGTGTGATTTTGCGTAAAAAAATCCGTCTTGCGTAGTGCACAAATTACGGATGAAAATGGGATCTGATTTTCATCACAAGCAAGTAAGCGGAAATCATTTGATTTTCCCGGTTTACATTTTTTTTTTGACGTCATCAAGACGCCGCCCTAGAGAAAGATTATGTTTAAGTCACTGACCGTGATCAGGAAAGTAAATATTGCAGCAGTCATGTTAGTGTATACCGTATCATCTTATAAAACATAATTTTTACCTTACAAAGTGTTTTTTTTCGTAAGATCTGACACTTTAACTGTTTATTTTCAGGTACCAACTATTGTCACAAACTAGTAAAACTTTTAAAAAAGACGGCCTGTCGACGCTGGAATACGTACTAGTGGAGATAGTCCACCACCATCTGTACACCCACATCGTAGCGAACATCGACGAGCACAGCTGATGGGCATATTTCGCCAAACTGTTGTTTGGCGATGAACGGTAACGCAAGTGACTGCCAAGACCATGTGATATTAACAGTGTTAACAGTTACCATTATATTATGAACTCCTTATAAGGAACAATGTTGAACTCAGGCTTGTTATGAACTCCTATTACGTAATCCTGTAAAAATTGCAAATTTCGGTACGCTTTGTGTTGTCTACATGCGTATTAAGGTCTGACTCACACGGGGAAGTTTGGCTACGCGTAGTTTAAGTGTCCTGTGTGAGCGGACGCCCTCGAAGCGGAGCGTTTAGCGGAGCGGGTAGCGTGGCAGGCAAGCGGAAAATAGAATCGACAGCATGCGCTGAGGAGCGATTGCATTTGTTTTACATGAACGTCGCACGCTACGCCTCGCTGCGCGCTCAACGGAAACTGGGAGAAACAGCCCCTCTTCCACAATTTGCCACGACTAGTTTGTCGCGAAACATGACGATACTCCTCTCTCACACAATACTATATAGAAAGAGATGGGTAATGTTTGCGCGTGAGAAATAGTCGCGTACTGCAGTTGTGGTACAGGAGTAAACCGATCGCATCCCAGAAATTCGTGTGTGTTTAAACCGAACTCTGAGCACTCAAACTGTTTTGCGTAGGTACATACGTGATTCCTGAATGTGAAAGAAGTCATTAACTGTGGTTACAATTAGGATAAGATTTAAAGTTTGACTAACATTAATAAAAACCTAACTCGAAAGACTTATGAATTAAGTCGCAAAATACGAGTAGCTAAATAATTGTGCCAGTTCCAATAAATGTGCATTAGTTGTTTTTCGTACGTATTTCATACTTATTTAAAAATATTGAATATTTTTAAACAAATTTTGTTTCACGAATACCTACCTACTTTGTGAGTCTCCCCCAAATTCAAGGTCTCTTAAACCTAGTATTGGGTATTATTTTATTATTAGGTACGTTGTGATTGGTTGCATTCTTGCATTATGCAATTAATATACCCAATATTGTCGCGTTGTCCACGTGTTTCCACAAAATTCACAATTATAGTTTTTAGTCACAAAAAAAAATAAAAACACTTAAATAATTACGCATTTTTTGAAATTATTTTGTTATTGGAATATATTTTTCAATCAGACATCCTGAGTTATTACTTGTTTATGGAGAATATGTGTATGACAGCGGTATTGTTGTTTTGTTTTTTTTTTTGCGATATACCTATATTTTTTAAACATGTGACACACTGAATTGTACTTTTGTTCGATAATTTTGTTTTTTATATTTACATTATTTTTTACTACGTTTTTTTAATCATATACGTAAATACAGTTTAATGTTTTTGACAAACACATATATTTTTCAATAAATTATTTAATGCCCTTCTGGCACATGTGCAACTGTCTTTACACATTAGGCCCATCGGGCATACTGTATGTACACCTTTTTTTTAATTCATAACTTTGACTTTTGAAAAATTGTGTTTGTCTCATTCAACCTTCGACAACGGTAACGGTTTCTTTTCTGTTCTAAATTCTACACTTATAGCATTTTGACACTTTGTAAAAGCTAGCAGATTTTATTTTCAGGACACCAGCCTATTGGTACTGGTAAAAATAACAATGATGTCACATTTATACCATTAAGCACTATTTCTAATAAAACTTTTTCGTGTAACATATATAGGTAACAATGTACAGTCTTGTTAGATACATCAAGTACATATAATGACAATATAATATATGAATACTAATGTCAGTATTTGTTGTATAAAATAAAATCGCTCAGAGCGTCCAATTGTTAACTTTTGCATAAATATACCCACTAAATATTACCTAGGTTTAAAAATTTGGCCACGTAATCTCACATGCAAAGCCAGAAATTCGAATCTATGTAAAAATGAAATTATTACTAACTAATATGTACATAGCTTTTCTAGGATAGTATTGTAACTTTGAAAATTCTTAAACTGCCTGTTTTCGACCACGGCAAAGTACGCAAGGGATGGTCATAGTCATAGTATTTCTATCCTAATGCCTGCTTACATTCTTACCCACAGTCCTATTCATTTTATATGGTATTGCGAGCCTTGAAATGTTAAACCTCAAAATGCACTTTTTTCGCAAATAAATCCAGTGAGGCATCACTTTAATTATTCTGTTTACGAGCAAATTGTTAATTCATACAAAAAGTGAATTTTTAGGTTAGGTACTAATATTTTTATCACGCTCGACTACTTTGGCGCGGTTGAATTGAGGACATGTTCAATTAAGCTAAACCCAAATGGAATATTTATAGATACTCGAATTGTATGAAATACCCCGTTAGCTTTATTGCGATCTTTGTGTTTCGTTGTTTGCGGCTCTAAAATTGTGATAGAAGCCGGGCACGGCGCATCGTGTAAATAAGAGTAACTTTATTTTGTTCTTAAGTGTAAGGTCCATGTGATAATGAAGATTTATTCGGGAAAAGTAATCTGCGTCGAAATTTGAGGAATTTAGGAATCTCGTGATGTGGGTCGACTGTTTACTTTCTTAAGCTGCAAAATGCAACAAGTATTCTTTGCTGGTTTACATTCTGGGTACATAAGTTTTGGTACATATAGTCTGTTGATCACCAAAACTCACTAATGCGGCTATTACACTTTCCTAAATTAGTCACTAACGAGAGGGATGTGAGACACGTATGGAGATAACTCCATCTCACTCTTTGGTATTGCTGCATCCCTCACTTAGGATGCTAAATTTAGCCAAGTGTAATAAGCCTGTAAGTAACAAATACCTACTTAAAACAAAGCTCGTATGGCTGTATTTATTTTCAAACTAGATACGAGGTTTTGAAAAGTAGTGACAGAAATTTTAGTGAGCTCTGAGACCTAATTCGAGAATGCTGTTTGAGAGATCGCAAAGCGTCAAAACTCTATTAGATAACAGTGATATCGCCTTTGAACTGTCATCAAAATGCGATGAGCATCAAGTGACATATCTCATCTCAATTTTAGAAATACGAAGGCAATAATGATTGTCAAAAATGCTATTCATGCATATGAATTTTTGTTTTGAACGAAACGTATCTGACTAATTTCACGCACTACACGGTCAAGTTAAAGTATGCGCCTGTTATTTATGCCATCACATACAAAGGAAACTCAAATTAAGCTCGATCGGATTGACGACGTTGCGATGTTCCAGGGATATCGTCACTTGTCAAGTAGGGACACGTCAAAAGTGACGGATAGCGATGAAATGGAGAGATCTCCATCATCTCTCTAAAATTGGTCGAATTATCTGGTTTTCACCAGGCGATAATTACGTGTGGATTAATTCGATAAGTACATACCTATTTTACACTTGACAGCAACACGGTGCATAACTCATCTCACGCAAAAAGGTGCCAAACTCAACTCGTACCTCTTAATGCAGATTTTTTTCACAGTTACCGTGCGCTTCGTGACGAAAATTGTGAAAAATGTCATTGTGAAATCCGCCTTTTGTGCCCAATATTGCAGTCAAATTATTATTGTACAATACAAGAAAACAGCTTGTGAAAGTATACTGTTGATTGTGGCTTAGTCTTTCCGCGGGCCTAATTGTTGAGCCGAGAGTTGTTGGCGATTACTTAAGTGAAGTAAGGCTAGCTTTCCTAAGAGAAACATTATTTTCCTGTTATCGTATTAACTGTAAACAAAATAACTAACGGCCTTTATTTCACAAACGTGCGCCGTAGGTGAAAACGACAATACGGTATTTGATGACAGCTCGAATCAGCTACTCTTTATGAAATGGGTCATTGTCAGTTCAAAAAACAAAATTTGTCCCTTCGGTGGTCAAAAGTTAAGAGCTTGTATGAATCTAGGTTATGTTGCTATTACATCGGATTATAGAAGAGGGAACGTTCCTTATTCCCACAGGCATTTAAGAAAATTAGGCCCTGGAATCCTTAATTTTGCAAATATCCACCGGAAAGACGCGCTCCTAAATCTGACAATGATCCAAATGTGAAAAACGATCTGTTAGTATGAAGCTTCTATAATGGTTTGATTTGTCACAGGCATCATAAAAAGCAGTAGTCAAAACACGTCTTTTAGTTATTGTAGGTACAATTAAAAATAGTATAATGTCCAAAAGTTAGTGATAGTTTATTTGGTTCCGCGTATTTTTTAACGTGTGTTTAGTGGTTTCAATGCTACAATTTATATTCACTAAAGTCAAATACCGTATTGTGAAAATTTATCATAAGCATCTAATAATAGTCATTGACACCTGACAATTTAGTTATCAAAAAATGTCGGATACGTATTTTTTCTTTTGTTAATCATACAAACGCGATCGAAGTTCCAGGGTGGAGGGTGGGGGATCGTCACGTAACACCAAGGAAAAAAAATAGCACGATGTGACCTCACGCGGAACTTACGAACTCTGTTTTTTTGTTTACTTGACAATATAACAAATATATGTGGGAACGGGGCAGGGAAAACGCACTAAATGTTCTTAACGTCGTTTATTAACATATATTACAACTCAACTAGCATTAATCATCTATCAGCCAGCTCCTTATACTCTACTAGTAGCAATCCCACATATATATCCAATTTTTTATGTAATAGTCAGCAACATATCTTTTTTTTTTATGATAATTAACTGATTAATTATATTTTTTTTTGAAAACATTGTCTTAATTCTGAAGTAGGGGTCTGGTTATTCAGCCAGGGGTACAGGCAGCGGCAGAAGTAGCTAAGCAGAATAACAGGCTCATAATGATCTGTGCAACTATTTTCTTAATAATAAGAGTCCGTGTGTTGTGTACATAATTTTGTGTACTTGGCAACTAGAAAAACGCAAATCGTGTCACTCAAATGATGGAGAACGATTCATGACTTTAGCTGTCGCCATATATAAGTATCACTCGTTTCGTTCATTTCGTTCAGTGGTTCATTTGAATTATGCGTCGTAAGAAGTATTAAGAAAGTATACACAATTAATACTTATTTTATTTTATTTTTTAATTTTCAATACTAATGACGTAAAAGTAATCGACAAATTAAATTATTTGACGTCGTTAATTTGTTTTAAGTATCTATAACTTCATAATGTATAGCATAGCATCAACATTCAGTTCAGTTCATATTGAGTGGTGAGTGGTTGCGAACGAAATATAATAAAGTGAGTTGGTATATACCTACATACTTCAGTGAGTGAGTGAGTTACTGACATGAATGAAAATATATACTTCGTTTGAATCACTCACTCGCGAACGACACACATCTATTTCTGGCAGGAACTTCTGCTGCTGATTGTACTGAACCAATTCAAACGATTCCTTTGATTGATACAATCCGTGAAAGTTATATTCATGATATGTTGAATCTCACACTGAGTATTATACCAGGATTTGGAATAATTATAAAAACGGTTTAAACTCACGTAAAAATTGTCAAGAACGGCCCGGCATGTTCCGAACTCATTTGGAGCTCTTCATCACGGGTAGCTACCGTGCTGCTACGCGACTCGCGACCCACTGAGTGAGTGATATCATAATGAGTATAATTATTATAGATGTCTCACGATAGTTTTAATAATATAATGGGATTTGGAATGTTTCTCTTAGGAATATCAGGCAGGTTCCTTTTATTTCAGCTAGCATTTATATCGTTTTGTATCTGAATGAGGACTAGTTTTCTAAATTTGTTTATTTAAATAAGTGTCGCTTACTAGTCTGTTCATACGTTTTAATAGTTCGTAAAGATTAATGTTATACATATTTGCGCCCAAATCATTTTTTTGTAAGTAAATGTATTAATACATTTAGTCAGATACTTGTGTACTGATTGAAGTCAATATAATAATGTATAAACGTAGAAATTTTTATATTTTTACGAAATAGTGATGCGCATTGAGATGTAAACATTGGATATTTGAATTCGATAGAACGTAGCAGACCGAAACTCAACTAATCTAGTTATACTCAAACCAATTTCTACTTTAAACACATAAGTTATTTTATATTTTCACAATCAACTTTGAGACTTAATGTTATTTGCTTCTAGGTGGTGATATGTGCTTCTATGTTCAATTATTTTTTTTATAATTTCCTATACTAAGTTAATTTTTAACATTAACGATAAGGGCACAACGCGCGTTTTGCTAACGCGCGTTTACAACTACATACCTATAAAGCAGCACATGTGTACACCATGAAGGTTTAAAGGTTTAAATAAATGTAGGTTTAAACCTAACGCAAGGTTTAGGTGCGTTAGCAAAATGTATGTATCGGCTTAATATTATATTGGAATGGAATTGTAATTATGTGTTTTTCTTAATAGAGTTTTACTATTATATTCAAAACGCACGTTGAGCGCTTATCATCTGAGCGTATTTTAAGGGGAATTACCACTACTCACTTTGTCATACAAAATAGTAAAGGATTTTGGAACTTTAGGAAAGTTTGTGGCGGACCGTTAGATATTATTATACAATTTGTGTACTAGGTGGAGGAGGAAACAGTCGAAAATGGAACCTCGATCTCTGTAACCCAGTGGCGTTAAGTTTGGACCTCATTTGTATTCGACGCCTTACCTAGCAGGTGAAAACTTAACGTAAACAGACATTATGGAAGAATGAGCAGTGGTATCTCCTATTAAGAGTGCGTTTCCTCGGACACGAAGGTCGGCCAAGTATTTTTTTTAAGTGTGCTCAAACTCCACTTACAATTTTTAGAAAAATGCGGAGTGGAGTAGAGCTGGGGGTGCGTCATTCGCACGACTTAAAGCTGTCAGCCACAGCGACTGTGACGCTCAAAAGGTTCAACATCTATTAGGCTCTTATCACACTTGCGATTTGCGAGAGAGTTTTCTATACAAATAAGCGTCGCGGCGAACTCGCTGCGTGATCGCTTTCATACAAAATTCGCTCTTATTCGAAATAGTTCCGTAAAAAATTGTGCAGCTCTAGAATGAAGGCTAAGCACTGTGATTGGTCAACTCATGGTCCGTTCCTCTCCTTCGCGTCTATAGAAACGCACTCTTAATTTCGCGTTCCAGTCTTGTAATAATCAAAGGGCGGACTGGATGCAATATACGTCAAAATTATGTCAAACGATATACGGAATATGGATATGACTACAAAAACTGTACACATAAATGTTACTGCAAATGTAATAAGTCTTATCCATGTTTTATGCTTTCGTCACCATACTGCATCCACTGTCCGCTCTTTGGTAATAATCGACTAAAATCTGTATCATAAAATTGTATGTAAAGTCGATTTTGTTGTGAGAATAGACCGTGTGATAGACCGTGACAGAGTAACTCACACCTTTACCTTTTGTATCCAAAGAGAAAATAATATGGTTACCTGCTTTAATTTTCTGATTACAACCTGTTTGTTAATTAGCGGCATTGATTTGACAATTGTCAAATTCTCTGTATTAAATATCTCATAGGTAAGTCAGGCGAGTGTCTCCTCAAATTTATTAATGAACAACTGCTGTCATAGAGTGCCAGTGAGAGGCATATGTCATTTGTGATTTTCTGCCGCAATCCCACTATGGTCATAGTTGCAAATAACTACACAACGGGCATGCTTCAGCGGCAAGCGGCAGAGCGCGTCGGTCATACGAGTTCGTAGTGTTGGTAAAAACTAGAGTTCTAGAAGCCTACATTGCTAGAACTCGACTCATATTTACGGACGGAACTCTTAGCTTAAAAGACTTCCGCGTCTTTTGAGTCATAAGTCGAGTCTTTTTTCGAATCTTATCGAGTCCTGTAGTCACAAATCAAGCTTTAAAAAGACTCGCTCCGTCATGTATTTTAGGTAAAGCCCTTTTTCAACTTAGGTGTGTCTCAAAATGTAATTCCTATAAGTTCCAAAAGCCTTAGGACCTTATCACACTTTCAATTTGCGAGCGAAATTTGTATGAAGGCGAGCATGCAGCGAGTTCGCCACGACGCTTTATTTGTATAGAAAACTCGCTAGCAAATCGCAAGTGTGATAATGCCTTTAGGGCTTAATTTTAACGTAACAAAACACTCGAGTCTCTATAGAAGACTCAAGTCCCCCCGTTAAAAAGAACTCGAGCTTCGATTCAATGACTGGAGTCTAAAAAACTAAGTCGAGTCTTAGAAATGGAGACTCCAAAGACTTGAGTCTACCACACACACCGCTCGCCGCTGCCGCTGGCCGCCGAAGTCGTGGCAGGGACGTTATAACTAGGCAGTGGACTTCTGATAGCACGGTAGGACGTTAGAGAGCCATGGAGTCGATATTAACATTAAAATATATATTTTTTGACGACGCGGTTGGCTCAGTTTGCAAGCACCTGCCTACTGAGCGGCGGTCCCGGGTTCGAATCCCGGCCAGGGCAAATATTTGTGTGATGAACTTATATTTGTGCTCGGGTCATGGTTGTTCCTATGTATTTAAGTATATATTTATCTATATAAGTATGTATATCGTCGTCTAGTACCCATAACACAAGCCTTCTTGAGCTTAATTTGGGACTAGATCGATTCGTGTGAGTTTGTCTGATATTTATTTATTTATTATTTAAATACAATTGATACCTACTCATAAGTGTATTTCATTCGCAATTTTAATTTTATAGTCATGGAAAAAGTCAGAAGAATATATTTAAGTACAAAGACCTGATTTATGTAGGCATTGTTTTTTTCGACATCATAAAATACGTAAATATTTGCGACTTTATCCATGTTTTCTGGAATAAATGGAGTTCTATATTGATCGAGCATCCAGTGATGACTAGAAATTATATTGACAATTAATATATACTTAAGTTAAATCAAGGAGTTTGTAATATTGTACATTGTACATATTTTTTTTTATTTAAAGTTTTAGTAATTTAATGCTTGGGAATGTTAACCACAATAACCATAAAGACAGTTTGTAATGAAATAGATGAATGAGTAATATGAGTATTAGTATGAATTGTATTTTAATGTTAATATCGACTCCATAGCTTTCTAAGGCAGCGTTTCTTAACCTTTTTTGTCCACGGACCCCTTGGGAAATCAAGCACAGTTTTAAGGACCCCCTTAATAAAAAAAACAGCCATAAATAGCATGGCGTGCGTAGCGATTACGAGAATTTTGGTGGCATTTATTAATAATTGTTAAATAGTCCATAGATAAGGCTGCGGACTCCCATACATATGCTCGCGGACCCCCAGGGGTCCGCGGACCACAGGTTAAGAAACACTTCTCTAAGGTCTTACCGTGGTATCGAAAGTCCGATGCCTAGTAATAACTACTCGTAATAGAAATAGTGGCGTTGAATTGATAAATAATTTAGAAATGTTTTTAATCGAAGTAGGCAAAAATTAGGCAGAAATACGTTTTCCGAATATTATTTTGTACTAGTTACTGAAATTGAATAAGATTCTAGTAATTCTAGCATTTGTATTATCTCAATGTAATAAGAGTTATGTCTAGTTCTTGTTTGTCTCACACCAGCGTATGTAAACTCTAAAGTTTAGATGAAGACAATCAGGGGACATATACGATATTAATAAAGGTTCGACCACACCGCTGCTCAAAAGACGCTGACGGTACGTTTACGCGGTGACGTCGTATGCGAACGTTTTCTCACACATTTCTCTGAGCATACACCCTGTTACTGTCATTTTGTGATATTCATAGTATTCCATTGGCTCAGTTTTATTCCTGTCGTCCCTTTTTATCTAAACTTTAAAGTACAGGCAAGAACGATTATAATCCAGAACAGCGTATACTTAGACATTATCTTCGTAGGGAAAATTTTACCTAAATAAGTCAAATTTAACTTAAAAGGAGAAATGATGATCTTATCCACTCAATTGCTTTTGGTAGCTACGGCTACCTGTCACCGCTCTTATTTTATTATATAAATAGAGTTCAACTCAAAATTCGAAGCAATTGAGTGGTGATACAGTATACATCTGACTATGGGGCTTTAAATGTAAAGTTCGATTTTACTCACTTAACTGATTTAAGTTTGTCTTGTGACATTAAAAAAAAAATAGATAATTTCGTATTTAAACTGTTAGGCCATTGTATCGTAAATTGCGATTATTCATTTGGCATTTGACGTCACTTAAAGCTACAGGTACATTATCAGTATGTCAATTTAGCATTGGATTGCGTACATTGAAAATATTACATTTAGGTAACTTTTATGAAAAAAAAAAGACTAATTAAGACTGGATATGGACTGTTTTTAAAAAGATGTTCAGTTTGGACCGCACAATCAAACATTGCAATTAAAACCCCATGGTCAGAAACACCCTGCATGCTACCTATGGGACTTGCATTCCAAGTCGCATATAGTATAAAGAGCTGAAAAATTATAGCAACACGGACCAGCTAAACTGTGTCCAAAATTAATATCACTCTTCTACATGAACCGTATGTTTCTTTATTTTGTTTTAGTTACCAACGATTAATTGCATAGCCCAATGATAGGTATAGACGATTATTGGGTAAGCTTGAAGTCTAACGGTCCGGCCTCGACATCGGCGGCTAGCGGCGGTGAGGGTGGCAATAGGTGGGGGCAGCAGGTCCGACGCTGTGTCTCGTTCTCTCCTGTGGTCGCTGCTCGCCGCCAATGTTAGGCCAGGCGGTTAGGTCTATCACAAATAAATACCTACACTATTTTAACATTGCTAAATGAGAAAGGCCTGGTGTCAAGCGCCTAGCGCAAGGCTGTTGTGCATTACAACTGTATAGGGTTATATAATATTGTGACCATTGAGATACTTAAGAAAAGGTGATAAGCTCATTAAATTTTATTTTTTCTGATTGGTTTTTATAAATAAATTGTTCGTTTTTTAATCGCTATTTTATTTTCCTCTATTATGACAAGGCTACGGTCAATTATCCTATTAAAATCGTGGGTGGTATGTGCGGGGAAGAAAAAGTCATAACCCTCTTTTTTGTTTCTCCGTAGTCGTGTAAAAAGTATCCTATGGTAACTGGGGATAAACTGCACACCAAAAATAGTAGAGGATCCCTTTAAGAACGACCTTCACCGAGATGTTTATTTGATTAAATGTATTTTATATTTAATTTAATATGTCAATAAATATATTGCATATGGGTTGCCTAACAAATTTTAGTCCAGGGTATGTTTAATTAATGATTAAAAAAATTTTTTTTTTAAACATTTGATTATTAGATAAATTCTATACCAATCGAAAGTATGAAGCCCATAGAATATGCAAACGTTAGGTTGCCTATTCTTTTCCCGTCACAATTATCGGGTAGCCAGGTTTAAACTGGTAAATCTATACTAGCATTTTGCAACTGTCTGATTATTGAATTGAAATTAAATAACATTAAAGATTATTTTATTATGAACACGGTGGTATAGGGTTGCCTGCGAAAAATCTGTCCAGAATTCCGGTTGACGAATTTTGAAAAGTAAAATATTGCAGCGAGTGAATGTGTGCGACTGAGAGGTCCCAACCAAAACCATCCCATACGATAGAAGAGGACACAGCATAGCAGCTGTTTGAAGTCCGCCCATTTAAAAAAAGAGAGTGCGCATGCTATTTGTGCTTGAAAATGAAAAGGATAGCGATAGACTCGTATATGCTGTGCATTATTTTGGAGTAGATTGTCGCTATAGATACAATAAAATGCATGGTATAATAATATACTCCGCCTGGTACTCTCTTCCGAGACTCGCGAACCACGTGACTGACACAAGCCTACGTCATCATGGTGTTCAGAGATTCTCATACTTTTAAATGTTGGAGAATTTTAACCAACGGTGAAAAGTGTTTAAACGGCATTAATTTTAAGTGATTCAAGTAGAAACATAGGTAGTAGAATAAAACAAATGTAATGTATCTAATCTTTCGGAGTTTCTTCTCAACAGTGGTCACCTCTTGTGAAATGTCGATAGACTCAGACATGTAAAAGTGCCCTTGTGGCCTACTTGCAGAATAAAGTTCATTATTTCATTAATTAATTGATAAAAAAAAAGTTAAATAACTATTTCTCTATTTTAATAATAAACTTCTCCAAAATAATGTACAGCATATACGAGTCTATCGCTATGCTTTTCATTTTCAAGCACAAATAGCATGCGCACTCTCTTTTTTTAAATGGGCGGACTACAAACAGCTGCTATGCTGTGTCCTCTTCTATCGTATGGGATGGTTTTGGTTGGGACCTCTCAGTCGCACACATTCACTCGCTGCAATATTTTACTTTTCAAAATTCGACAACCGGAATTCTGGACAGATTTTTCGCAGGCAACCCTATACCACCGTGTTCATAATAAAATAATCTTTAATGTTATTTAATTTCAATTTAATAATCAGACCGTTGCAAAATGCTAGTATAGATTTACCAGTTTAAACCTGGCTACCCGATAGTTGTGACGGGAAAAGAATAGGCAACCTAAAGTTTGCATATTCTATGGGCTTCATACTTTCGATTGGTATAGAATTTATCTAATAATCAAATGTTTAAAAAAAAAATTTTTTTAATCATTAATTAAACATACCCTGGACTAAAATTTGTTAGGCAACCCATATGCAATATATTTATTGACATATTAAATTAAATATAAAATACATTTCATCAAATAAACATCTCGGTGAAGGTCGTTCTTAAAGGGATCTTAGACTAAAAGTTTCGACAAATATTCTAGCCGGAGAGCTAGCGACCAAATCGGTCATGTGGCTTCAGCTGTATTGAAACTCCGTTAGCTACTTCTCTGAACAACCTTTTCCTATAATCTTCGTGCTGGCAGGCCGCGGGCGGTGGGTGCGGGTGTAGTGGGGTGGAGAAAAAAAAGAAAAAAAATGTGGGCTCAGCGGCTTTCATTTTTTTTTTCAAACAGTTGCTCTCTACTCCCTGTGCACCCAAAAAAAAAATTAAATCGATCGGGTGGTGGGAAGGGGTTGCCAGCGTTAATTAAAAGTACCAAAATAATAATAATTTTCATGTGCCGATATTTTTGCATGGCTATTTTTTGGGGCTTACATATTGATTAATCTCGCGTCAGAAAAAAGCCAATACAGCTGAGCCCACTCGAAAATTATTATTATTTTGGTACCTTTAATTAACGCTGGTAGCCCCTTCCCACCACCCGATCGATAATTTTTTTTTTTGGGTGCACAGGGAGAACAGAGCAACTGTTTGAAAAAAAAAAAGTCGCTGAGCCCACATTTTTTCTCTTTTTTTTCCCCACCCCACTACACCCGCACCCACCGCCCGCGGCCTGCCAGCACGAAGATTATAGGAAAAGATTGTTCATAGAAGTAGCTAACGGAGTTTCAATACAGCTGAAGCCACATTACCGATTTGGTCGCTAGCTCTTAATCTATTCCATTTTTACACTTTTTATTAGAAGGTGACCGCAACGTCGTACACGTATTTTTTTATGCCGGAGCCAGGAAAAAGGTATCCTTGGATATCCAGTATCACTGTACCAAAATTGGTTAAAATCCGGTCAGCTGTTTTGACGTGATAAGAGAACTAAAGGAAATTATGCCCAACAGGTGACGCCAAACTGGCACGGCGCCGCGCGCCCATACAAAACAAATGACGATCCTGCATCTCGCTATTAAGATTATTCCTGAAATCATGACTCATCTTCATAGAAAACTGATTTTCAATAGTAAATAATCTAGAATTTCATCAAATCAACCTTGTACACTCGTCATCAGGTGCCGGTGATGTTGCCAACCCGAAGCGTAGCGATCCACCAACCGAATCCGAATATTATTATTAAATAAAACATTTCATTTTTATTTATTTACTAGCTGTGCCCCGCGGTGTTACCCGCTCATCCCACGGGAAAACTAAATTTATTCGGGATGAAAAGTATCCTATGTCATTCCCCGGGACTGACACTATCTATATACCAAATTAGCGGTTTAAGCGTGAAGAGGTAACAGACAGACAGACAGACAGACAGACAGACACACTTTCGCATTTATAATATTAGTATGGATGGATTTAGGAGAACCAATACCTTTAACAGTTTCGAGTACACTTAAATATTATAGAAAACAGGGAAATCAGGTAGAGGTGTGCCGTTCTCCGGAACGTTCCCCGATTTGTATGGGGGCAGAACGTTCTCGAGAACATTTTCCGTACAAATCGAGAAATATTATCGAGAACTATTATAGAGTTAGTAAGACAATAATTTCATCCGTTTGCCCATTAAGTAAGTAAGACTAATTTTTTTGAGGATGTCAATCGATTCTATTTTTTATTGTGATCAAATGTCTAAATATATGAGACTGGCTAGACTTAAACTGCTCTAAAAGTCAGAAATTACCGTCAAAGTTCAACATTCCTACGTAGCGCTAAAAACGCTCCATACAAAAGGCGTCCAGGCTAGTGACGTTGACGTCACAGGCCGGTATAATAACGGTACCAATGATTGTATGGAGAAATTAAGAAATTTGCCATTTTCGCCGTGAAAAAGTGCGTTTAAGTCCATGGTTGTCATACGATTAATAGTTTTGTAAAATTATGGGGATTCTGAAAACATTTTCAAAATTTCTTTTGGATTAAATTATTATCATAAAATTTTCGTACCTTTGAAGTCACATATTTCCAATTTTTTTTTATTTTTCTGGATTTTTTTCTTTGTTTCGTGATATATTTAGCTAATTTTATTCATATAACTACAGTACGCTGTAGAATTCAACATCAGTCAACATTTCTATTGTTTTTCACCTTAGTACTAACTATTTTGTGATGAAATCACTATTGACTTGTATTTCACAACGGCAAGGGAAAGTAAAAGTCGAAAAATTAATTACCCAATTTCAAACAAGTATTGTTTATTGTTTTCAATGACGATTAAATATATAGTTATACATTTGCAATCTGTATTATTTAAATTAACCTAATCTAGTTATCGGCACAAAACGGATACCTATCCCATTTGCAGTGTAATAAAGAGTACTAAGGTGGGCTTACCCGTTTATTGTAATAGGTATCTGGTCTTTCCGTATAGCCTACAGTAGTTCTGTCCCACTCTCTTTTAGACTTCAGCAGTTGCTCCTGTTCCTGTCGTATGAGATATTGACGGAGTCGCACGACTTGGTCGGCGGGCACCCGTTCACTGATGTAGTCAACCTGTCAAAATATCACAATACCGTTGGTACAATCATTGGAAGACCATACAATTATTATTTTTTCGTATATATTTTTTTAATTGGGCTTCGAAGGCAAAAATCCCTTCAACCAAGAATATTGCGAATAATGAAATTGTAAAAAAAGCGATTTTGGAAAAACCATGGTACAGAAAAATGAAAAAGCTGCAGTTTGTAGATCCTCAGTAAGTCTATCGAATAGGGTTAGGTACTACAGCGCTAAAGTAAGGAAGATAAGCTAAATATTTACTCATTTGTTCGGAGACTTATCCAAATAAAATATATATATATAACATATATATATCGGACAACCTCATACAAATCGATCTAGCTCAAAATTAAGCTCAAGAAGGATTGTGCTTGGGTACTAGACGACTTACATAAGTACAACATAACCATTTTTGAGACGCTTATCCTAATACAACCTAAGTTCACTTGTAAGTTTGTTAGTTAGTTGTAAAATAATTTTTCAAATCGACTCATAAATGACGGAGTTCTGAAGTAAAAATAATAAAAAAAAGACACAACTGAATTGAGAACCCCCTTCTTTTTTTGAAGTTGCTGATTGCTGTTGAAATTGCTGAGAACAACTGAACGGGTGAATACCAAGACAGGCATATTGGTAAGTACCTATAAGACAACAATATTTTGAATAAATAAATAAATAAAATAGATGATTACCAACATTTTATGGGACCCATTCGGAGATATGCCTAATGTAAAGCCTGACCAGAAATATATGAGGATGCGTCATATTGCGAAATTTCACTGGAACTAATTTCTTACACTGGGAAAGATTTTAATGATGGTTTGTCAACAATGTCAATGTCATTCGTGGTGGTTTCTTTAAAAGACAAATATTTAAAATATCCAAAGAAAATGCCGAAAATCATTCTCAGTGGTGTACGTAATATTATAAATATGGTGTACACGTGTTTTTTAACTACACGAAAAACAGTCAGGAAAAGAGTGCATTCCATTAAATGATATTACGAGCTTACCATAGGAACTGACAGGTATTTATTCTATTCTATTTTTTTTTTAAATGGCGACCGGTCACAGTTAAGCGACCATTACTGCCAATGTCTCGTTGCCAATCGCACTCGGCGACTAGATAGAGGATTGATACCACGTTGTACGGTGAGTTGATAAAATCGTGCTTTTTGTAAAGTGATAGCGATTTACAAAAAACCACGCGGACTATCGGGCCTTGACCCAGGAAGGGCTATGTACGCTTCAAGTTGAATTCTTCATTAGCTATTCACACATTCGTTTGATCACTGCACAATACGCTATCAATACTACACATTGAACGACAAAAATGAATAAATAACGAACAACAAAACCTAAACGCATGCGGCCATCTTAAGTCACGGACCGGAAGTCCGACAGGTATTTAAATTAATGTCATTATGTGCGGTTGCGATTGGTTGCAAAATTGTTGCCATATCAATCTTATAAATAGCGCCCTCTTGACAATATATCTTCTGGTCAGGCTTTTCATTCGAACAAAAATATAGACGGTTAGTAAAGTATGGAGTTCTGTGGTAACATACATAAAATAAAATTACATACCAATTGATAATGTCTCTCTCTTTTTGAAGATACAAAAATATATTTGCAACATATTTACCTACGTACCGCCACCATTCCGTGGCATAGGTTTCGTGTTTTCGTCCAATCACAAAAAGGTTTCGTCGATAATTTTTGAAGTAAGTCGATAATGTGACACTGCGTCGATGTCGTCGCATATATGTGGCCCCGGCATTACTACACTTAACCTTACAGCCTCTGGTGATGATGAGGAGCGATCACTTTGAACAATCGATCAAAGCACAAAAAAAAACCGCAACCTGGCGCAACTTCTGTATTACCAATCATGTCAACCACACCACCACCCCAACGCCAGGAGACATCTTGAATTTTCCCGTTTGCTCTGTTGATCTTTGCATTGTTTATTTTGCAATGCTTCACATCTTGAACTTGACGATCACTTACCATGTAACTGGCATCAATGTTCCGCCGCATGACTTGGGAGTATAACTGTACTTGCCGTGTCGTGGTCATGTTCGAACTATCAATCCTACAATACAACACAATACTACTCTTTAACAACAAGCAGAGAAGCAATTGACAACATTTCATATTTCACACCAATATCTTTTATTATGCAGTTCTAAAGAGGGCAAAATTTTAAGTTACACTTATTTTTTTATTTTTACACCGAGTCTTAGTAAAGATGCGAATCAATGTCCGTGAGAGAGCCAAGTCGTAAGAAAGTTGCGAATCAATATCCGTGAGAAAGCCGAGTCGTAGATAGGGTGATAATAATTATAATTGAGAAAATTTAGGACGAGCGAAAATTGAACAAAGACAAAGGGATGACAATGACAATTGTTCCGTCAATTGTCGAATTTGAAGTAACTGATAAGCGGAAAATACTTTTTTTTTTAATTTAATTTCGAGGCAAAGGTCCTCAATCCACTATGTGACGTCAACTTCCGGTTTAGCAATTTCAGCAGATTTTTTCCAAAAATATACGCATAAAAAATCTGAAAATATTTTTTTTGTCTTATTTACTCACTTTTCTGCAAATGGATTTCGATTTAGGACTTTCACAAAATATGAAATGTTGTCAATTCACCATGCCCTTACAAAAAAAATACAAGTGCTCTAAATTCAACAGGGATTGAACAGTAGATTGTTTACTTTGACAATAAAGAGGCTTTAATAAGCCATTATGACATGAAGTGATAGCTTACACGTGGCTAACCACGTGTTAAACACTCTGTTCTATCACTGTGCGCAATAATAGCAGTTTTCTTTTGTAGATTTGGCACTTTTTTTTACTATGACAAAGCAGGCATAAACAATTTTAAGATCAGGAAAAGGCCTAAGACCATTAAGATCGTAGGTAAATCTACGTCTAACTGCGCCTAATGCTTTCTTCGTATTATTTTTTCATTTTTAACTGTTATGCATGAATTAATAGTAGAGTTGATAAGTCGCGAAAATGTGCGCGTCGGGTTACAAGCATGAAATTTCTACCACAGATAGAGCGTTCTGCGGTGATTATTTTCAGATGTGGAGGGAAGTAAGATTCGTCCCCTGTGTGGCGGTAGAGTATGAACGATAACATGAGATTAAGGTGCGTAGGAACTACGTCCGCGCGGAAGAAGTCATAATATTCCCTCTTTTTCACTTCTCCGTTGTCGGATTAAAAATATTGATGCCTGATGTTTTAACAACATGGCTAGCTGGGCATCTATAGATTATTATAGGATAAGTTACCGATATGAAGAAACAAAGCGGATGCTTATGACTTTTTCTAGTTTTTATGACTTACGTTCTTTGTAGATACAAATATAAGGCATGAGTTTCGTAGACTAGCTGGTCCAGCTTCAGGAATATGAAGGCCATGCGGTATGGAGTCAAGTTTTGGTATTTATTGACGATTGATTCCAGCGGCCACAAACGCTCCTGCAAGCAGTTTGAATGGTTACTATTGCCCGCCCCGGCTTCGCACGGGTGCAATGCTATATTATGCATGTATTGTACCTTCCACTTGAATCACTCTATCTAATAAAAAACCGCATCCAAATCGTTGCGTAGTTTTAAAGTTCTAAGCATACATACATAGGGACAGACAGACAGACAGCAGAAAGCGACTTTGTTTTATACTAACTCGCGCCCGGACACACACTACGAATACTTCGTTTGTAAAAACCACGAACTGATTAAATTAATATTGCCCTAACGAAGCAAGTGATAAATTGTACTGAGAAACCAATTTTGATAAAATTTGGTATGGCGGTAGCTGACACCTTGGATTAACACATAGGCTACCTTTTATCCCGAAAAAAGTTACTGTTCCCGTCAGATGAGCGGGTAACGAAGGCGCAGCTAGTGCATTGTGTAGAAACAATATCGTACCTGGGCCGAATACATGGACTGCAGCATCATACCAAGGACCTTTTGCTTTAGAGTTTCTTCAGCTGCGGCATCCCTGCGCGTGCCGTCTTGCAACTGCGGCACGCTAGGCAACTGCGGCAGCCCTGCAAATAGGGCTGAGGAAGCCTGTCGTTTGGCTCTCGAACTATTCAGCAAGTTCAAAAATATAGGGACTTGGGCTGCATTTTCAATAGCTCCGGTCATCCTGAGGGGGGCTGAGCCTGCAACAGCAGTTTCTACCGACGGTGGCCCACTGTTTAGCAAACGTAGCAATTGGTCCGATTTCTCATCCAATTGGTTCTCCCTCTTCGCTTTCATTAATGAAACCAATATATATGAGAGAGCAGTTATGTCTGCAGGACGATCCGTATCAAAACTACTATTTAAATGGTTGGGAAATTCTATGAAAGAATGCTGTGTAGCTTTTTTCATGTCCTCACTTCTTTGGTTGGAATCGTTTAAGCTAGTTGTAATGTTTTGTTGCGTTTTTGAATTAGGGCTCGGAGACGACGATGCCGAGTAAACGCCTGGGTAAACAAAATTGCCAGCAATCGTACCGCTAGTATCATTTCCCCTAACCACGAGCTAACGTGACCGTACTCGCTAACACAGACAACTTACTCGCTAATGACAGCGTAAATGATTTGTATGGAGAATAATACAGCGCTTCTAGCGGTTGCTTTGTAGAACTACAATTATCTAAACTCATGGCAAGGGTACATAATATATAGTTTAGAATGACCACACTCGCTAACGACTGGCGTAACCGATTCGACCATAGGGAAACTACACAAATCGGTTACACAGTCGCTAGCGATTGCGTTCATTTTCAACCGACTTCAAAACCTACTCCGTTCTCAGTTCGTTAGGGCTTTTTTTATGTTTTTGTTTTTGAAGTGAAACTTCTTATGCGACTTCCAACAAGGTTGCGTTAGACGTTTAACGTTTAACGATTAACGCTACCGTCACAGAATACTTAATAGTATTACATACTACCGTGGAGGGGGTAGGAAAGCATGTTGCGTTAAACGTTCAACGCAACAATCCCACGGACAATGCGACGGATTTAAGGTTATGTCAAGGTACGTCTCTTGTGAATATCAATTGATTGTTAGGTTTTCTCTTTTGAAATTACAATTTCTACCCCTTCCTATTTTCATTTCCACATTACGAAGTTTCACGTCTTCCGCGCGGAGGGCCTCCACGCACTATTATTTTTTTCGATTATTCGAAGACGGCTGGGCCTGGACCAATTAGAAAAAATATGTTTGTGTTTCAAAAAGCATATACTTAGTTTCTACTTAGTCCCATTGTTACTTCGTTTCGTTGACATCGTTATTTATTTCCTTAAAAAATGTTTTCGTACTCATGGTACCGGTAACCGGTACTGATGTGAGCTGCATTCCAGATAAGTTAAGATATGCGTTTATTGTCAAAAACAATGTACAAAAGGTCTTACATATATGGTTCAGTGTCAACAGTTTGCCTATTTCGGACTTACAATTAATGATTTACATTATATTAATAGAAAAGATAAAATAACCTGAACATTGCTACATATTTAATATTCATAAATGGACCATGCATTTGTGCAGCCCATAGGTACTGAAGAACGCATTTTGCAAGGCATTCCACTAGGATAAGCAACCATTGCAAAGATTAAGATAGTTAATTAATGTTCCTTTATTAACACCAAAGCTAACGAAGATAACTTTAAACGAAACGTTTTACTCTCAAAATTAACGTCGAATTCCCGTGTTATGTAAATTTACATGTATTTTAAAGCTTAGTTAGTTAGATATTAATTAGTTTTAAGATTTTATTCAGTGTTGTCTAATTTAGTCTATTAAATAATAGTACCTACATTAGCAGACGCCGAGAGAGAAGAGCTTGCCGGGTGAGTAGGTATAGTGATACGTAACTGGCAAGCCCTTTTCACGGCTAAGGCATGTATAGTGGTTTTCTCAAACATGCAATGAAATAAAAATATACACCACTCAAAACAAATATAATTCAGTTGTTTAGACTGTTCAGGCCACAGACGATAGGTATGTTGATTTTTTTTTACTTCCTAGCCTTTTTAATTTTGTATGAAATTCCTTTACAGTTCTCTCGAGTTGTTTCGCCCGAAACGTGATACTTCGAAGCCTGTTATAACGCACGTTATGAACACATTTCATGGTATGTTTGAGAATAGTGTTTTTTACTTACAAAGAGCCATCATTAAGATAATCATAACGACTGGTCGCGACGTCGACAGTACCAAGCCGAACCTGTCGCTGAAGTAATTTAAAAAGTTTTACTACACCGTAACACAGTCATTAATGAACTGTAAATTATTATCACATGGACCATTAAAATCCTTAGAGATTTAAACCAACCGGAGACGAATTCGCGGTATATTTCCAAGTAAATAAGTCTGCCAAAACCTGAGGGGGGCGAGGTAACACACATAAACAATCTGCACACAAATTGAAAACCAAGGAGCTTTTATATGTTTAAAACTCTCTCTCTTATTCCTACGCGTACCGTAAAACGGGGTTACTTTAGGAAAATTTGGGGCTACTTTGATAGATTTAAAATGGTTATAAAAACGCAAATATTCATAGTGCGTTTGAGCAAATGAAGTAAAAGGTTAGGTCATTGTTGAAGGTAGGTATTGCATTACCACAGAATAAAAAAAAATATGGATATGGCGTAAAAACAGTTTTCCAAAGTAGCCCTGCATTTTATAGTAACCCCGTTTTACGGGGTATACTATAATTAATACTACGACACTTATTTTAAGTCGTCACACTAATGCAAACTCCATACAAATGTGGTTAAGTGTAATTTTTGTTTGTAATTTCAAACAAAATATTGTAATTTTTAACGATAGTTTATAAATCGATTTTGCTGTGAAGCTTTATTTCTGATTTGAATTAAAACGTTTATATTGTAAAACATAATGATAATTTACTGCATAAATACATTTTCCTTTGAAATGTTATTCCATCTTTTTATAAACTAGACGTAGCAGAACGTCTTTTACACACAAAACAATACATACTCGTATATGGGCTTTTTCATGGAGCTTCGCATTCGCATCCATTAAGAACGATGATCAAAATGCGTAAAATCGATTATTGAAGTAGTTTTATGTAACCGCTATGACCGACAGTCGACTTTTGGCAGAGGGGAACGCATGTCAATGGCCACTCCGGTTGGTTTAATGCTCTAAGTTAAAATCTGATAATCACGTTGAAGTATACAATCAGATGCCGTGTACTGCAGCTCATTGTATTTACACAATGCACGGGGCAGCTCCATAACACTTCGGGAACCCTAATTCTGCGAGTCAAATGCTGCCATTAGGGCTTAAAACCTTTTGCTAACCACCAAATAGCCCAAACGGGTAGTATTTTCTTTACCTGCACCGCACCTCTAGCCCAACTGTGATACGTGACTTTTTCAGGCTCCTGATATTCATCTATCTCTTTCTGTGCAGTACTGTGAGAGAGTAACAGGTGACGCTACGCCACGCACCACGTACATACAATGGTGATCGTTTCAGCCAACACTGGCCAACACATCGAAGCTAGCGAACATACCGAATAATCAACGTGCTAGGCGGATAAAGAGAGCATAGAATAATAGAAGGGAGCCCGAATATTCATCATTTAAATGAATTACCAAGGTGAGTGGATTACGGTCCGTAATGTTTCATATAAATAATTTTTCATCTAATGTCATAATTGACCTAATCTAATGTTTAATATTTTATGGTTTATTCATTTTTTAGGGTTTTACCCAAAGGGTAAAAACGGAACCCTATTACTAAGCCTCCACTGTCCGTCTGTCTGTCCGCCTGCCACCCGGCTGTATCTCATGAACCGTGATAGCTAGACAATTGATTTCTTTTTAACAGATGATGTACTCGTATTTCTGTTGCCACTATAACAACAAATACTAAAAAACAGAATAAAATAAATATTGAAGGGGGGCTCCCATACAAGAAACGTGATCGATTGCTTTAACTTTGCACCTCATTTGTATCCGGCGCCATACATACCAGATGTGGTACGCGTTTGTACGGAACCCTCGGTGCGCGAGTCCAACTCGCACTTGGCCGATTCTTTCTGAAGTTATAACAGTTTCTAACCGAACCTAACCTATTCCAACCTAACCTTACCTAACTCATCCACCAATTTCATTTACAAGTTGTTGGTTTGAAGGAAATTAATCACAGAAAAAGACATATCAAACGACGGGCACCCGTAGGTACCGATATATTGTACTGGAAGATGCCCGAAACTTTGTCCGCATCTTTTCCCTTTTCCATACCCGGGTAAATAAAATCCCATAACCATCTTTGGATGTCCAGAACACGCGGCGCCAGATTGGCACGTCGCCCCGCGCCCATACAAAACAAAAGGCGATCTTGCATCGCGCTATTAAGTTTTCCTGATTGTTTGCCAACAGATGGCGCTGTGTCGTTGGCGCCACGCTGCTGTATCGCGCTGTTAAGATTTTTCCTCAAATAATGACCTCTTTCCATAGAAAATTGGTTTTCAATACAATTTTATAGTAATATAGATATAGATTACTAGCTGTGCCCCGCGGCTCCGCACGCGTGAAAATCGGTCTGTGTCAGTTGGTAACGATGTACTACATCCAAAATAATTATTTTTATTAAAGCAGTAACGTCTGCTAACCAATTTTTCGTTTCATTCTAAACATTTGGTTTACGGTACGCCCGTGTTGGTCCGGAAAGCCGGAGACGCAGCAGGTTTAAACCCTGCTTAAACTATTATTTTCATTCTAAACATTTGGTTTACAACGGCTTTCTGGGCCAACACGGGCGTCCTACCTATTGGACCACTGAACCTGATGCAAGAGCCATTGAATTTTTCAACCAGTTGCTTCTGCATGTCTTAGGGTGGCATTTGGCATGGATTTAATTAAAATAATTATTACATGTTTCATAAATTTATAAATAACAGATTCAATTGTATCTGCAGTGACCGGAGGTAGGTATCTAGTTTCATCCCGATTTGTTTGTGCACTTTATCCAAGGACACACTGTCAGCTTCCATAACTAAACTCAATTTTGTGTCATTTTGAAGTGGAGGAGGTTTAAAGGGAAATAGAACACTGTTTATCACGTTATAAGGATTTTCATTACACTATGAATCAGAAACATCTCATCGATAACAATGGCGTATGAAGAGTAAGTAACTCGCTATGTTTTCATTAGCTACTTGACCCTATGTTTACACAAGGCTTGTATGTGTATTCCGCAATCAATTGAGCTGGTTTTTAAATTTCGTGACCAGTAAGCAATCGCGCAATTACCGTCCGAAGCTTCTCCCATTCTTGGCAAGTCGCTGAACGGGAAGAACACATCTTCTTGAACTGTCTGGTCTGAAAAGTTAAGTTTTTGCTTAGAATAGTTCGCTTGAAAGTGAAGCCAGTTTTGGTTAGCCACGGGCAACGTAGCGTCCGTCGGCGTCGGCGCATCTGTAACATATTCAATGTCACTACTGTCACATCACAAGGCAATGTCACGCCGGTCATTCTCCAGATTTGGGTTCTAATTCTAATTAACGAGTCGCTTTTTTTCTACTTACTTTTCAATCATTTTTATCTCAAATATAGTAACATATCGATCATTGAAACTTAAATGTGTATAGGGCACTTTATAATTATTAAAGGTTCATTACTTAGAAGCAAATTAAAATTTATATGACGCGTGAATTAGAAAAACGACGTGTTAATTAGAATATTTGACTTTTGTATGACGTATGAATTAGAAAATCGACGCGTTAATTATACAAATTCAGTTATATGTTTTAAATTAAAATAAAAACGTTTTGTATAATAATATATGACTGATATGGTGACAGTTATATGATATAAGCTATGTTTTAAATAATATGAAAGAGCCTAAGTACTCAAGAAACAAGCATACCGGCCGTTAGAGTTACTAGGTAGATTAGGTATGTAAATTGTAAGTATGTATGCAAATTGAATTATTATGATAAGTTATAATAAATAAAACACCATAGTTCGGACTAAGGTAGTCTTAGTGTTGGCGGAGAAGTTCCTATCATTCCGTACATTATTAAGCTGCGACATTGCGCCCTTGGCCATCCTAGCGCGAATTCTGCGAACTTCGGTCTTACTTGAACCATTATTGCTAATGTTAGAACCCAGGTTCTCCGTGATTTCGAAGTTAAGTCTTCCACTGAGTTATTCCACCTTGCCTGTACGATCAATAATCATGAGTTTGGTCTTGGATCTGTTGATTGAAAGTCCAAATTCTTCACAAAATGCGCCATCCTGATCAATAAACTGCCCATCTTGCTTTCGCTAGCTGCTAGGGGGCTTTTGTCATCGGCGTATCACAAGACTTTTCGTCCACGAACAGTAATGCTACCATCCCAGCCGTCCTCCTTATGATGTATTCGCCGTATATATTGAACAGGATAGGTGAAATAATGCAACCTTGTCGGACACCCTTTTGGAAACTGAAGAGATTGTATGACGTCTTATCTATTCTCATTGTTGCTTGGCTGTTGTAGAAAAGTGACTGTAGTGTACGAGTAGTAGTGCAGTGAGGAGGCGAGGAACACCCAAATCGGTCAAAATATCCCATAGACAGTCCCAGTCGACACAATAAAAACCCTTGCAATAGTCGACAAAGCACATGCTGAAAGGTATATTGAACTCGTAGCACTACTGTACAATTTGCCTCACGTTCAGTATTTTCTTGCTCGTACCTTTTCCCTTCACAAAACCCGCTTGTTTTTGCGCGATCTGTCAGTCTAGATAATGATGAAATCTGTAGTTTATCACGTGGAGCAAAGCGGAGTCAGAGCAAGTGTACGGTTAGGTAGTTGTCGCATTTTTTCATTAAACCTTTTTTGTGTAACGGGATGATGACGAATTGGGTCCAGACTTTCGGCCATCTGCCGTTTTGCCATAAGTGGTTGCAGATCTTGTGCAAGATATGGATTTTTTTATCACCTAGAGCTTTGAAAACCTTGGAAGTAATGTCGTCTGGTCCTGGAGCTGTTTTAATTTTAAGGCGATCGATTGCAGCTATTATCTGATTTGAAGATGTTGGGCGTCAGGTTCAGAAATCCCCAGTGCAACCGAGTGTCGGTGGATGTACAGTGTCTTTTGTACAGCTGCTCATAGTGGCCACGCCAGCGTTCTGCAATTTTGACAAACTCATGCAGCGGTTGCTCATCGTGATCTTCAATGACCCAGAACTTGGGTTTGAACTTTCGACTCAGCAGGCGAACTTTCTTGAACAGATCTGAGGTTTGTAATATATTTATTATTATTAGCAATTGGGCCTTTTGTGTGCCACATCGACCATAGTTGATCTATTGTGGCAGCCCTGTCTTAAAGCTCACTGCTGAGACCCGTTGAGTCCAGGAATTCCCAGATTCTTTGGGCAGTGAGATATTGTATCTCCTCTGGGGGCACAAGGTGTTGCCCTAAGTGGATACTTCTTTTGTGCATAAGTGGTCCACAGAAGCAGAGGATATGCATAGCTGTCTCCTCTGACTCTTGGCAGAACCTGCACGTTGCGTCCTGTTCCATACCCATTAGGAACAAGTGTTTTTTCAGCTTGCAGTGACCGGTCAGAGTTCTAGTCACCGCACAGACTTTTGACCTTTTGAGCTGTAGTAACTCTTTAGATAACTTTTGAACAAAGCCTTTTATAAGGGCTTTCGAGTGATTTTGTCCTTTCACAGCCACCCACATCTCGATCGCCTTAGATTTGTGTATCTCGCTGAGCAGAGAGTAAGCCTGGCGTTTTGTGATTCCACAGAACGGTTCTGGGCCGACAAGGGGCTTGTCCGCGCCATCTCTCGCGAGTTTATCTGCTCTTTTATTACCGTCAATATCGGAGTGACCTGGTACCCATCTAAGAGTGACTTTGTTGGTTTCGCCTAGGGCATTTAAGTTGTTTTTGCATAGTTGGACTAGTCTAGATTTGACCTCTAGTGATTCCAGTGCCAACAGGGCAGCTTGGCTGTCCGAGTTGATGTATATGTGGCAGTGTCTTATGTTCTTGTCAAGGTTTATCTCTGCGCATTTGTTTATGGCAAAGATCTCCGCTTGGAAGATTGAGGCCTCTGTGCCCATGCTGACGCTTGCATTGAGCTTTGGTCTCATTTGATTGTCCATAGACCCCACATCCTAAATCTTTTCCTTTTTTGGAACCATCCGTATACCAGATGTGGCAGCCCTCTTTGAGAGACATTTGGTCGTTTAGCCATTCGTCTCTGGAGGGTAGTTCCACTGAGTAGTATTGCTTAAAGATACATTCAGTGAGCATGTCGTCAGAGGGCATGCACAGAAGTTTGTTTTCGAACACTGAAGCCTTGAGTTTGTTCAGTGCTTGTGAGCGCCATTTTGTCTTGGACAGAGTGCAGAGCCTGTAGATGCACTGCTGCTCTTTCCGCACCTGTAGGTGCAGAGGTGTTAGGTCGAGCAGTACGTCCAGGGCCGCGCCCGGCATCGAAGACAAGGCTCCTGTTGCAATAATGCAGGCAGTGCGTTGTAGGCCACTTAGTTATAGGATCGCTGTCTTTTGGTTGGCCTTATTGCACCAGACAGCGGAGGCATAAGTTATTATAGGCCTCACGACTGCTGTGTATAGCCTTACGCCCCATCTTGCTCCTGCCATTCGACAGCATGTCCACAGTGCCATTTTCGCTTTTTGGATTATATTGTTCAAATGCGTGTTCCAAGTTAGCCTTTGGTCGAAGGTGACCCCTAGATACTTGGCTTCATTTGAAAGTGGTATAGTTTGTCCGTTTAGCTTTAAAGTATTGAGCTTGTCGAGTTTCCTTTTATTTGTGAAGGGCACTATTATGGTTTTGTTTGCATTGATAGACAATTCGTTTTCTCTGCACCATATACAGATAGTGTTGAAAGAAAAGAAAGAAGAAAGAAAGAAATAAATTTATTTAGCATAATATAGACATAAACATGATAAACGCGTAGTACTTATGTGTAGATTAAATTAATGCTAAAAAGCTCTAAAGTTGAGAGGTCCTTGCATGATGTTCGAGATTGTGTTAAGGCAAGGTCCTTTGATTATGACTACGATATCGTCGGCATATCCTTGTACGTCATAATTGTTGGCCGCCATTCGAACAAGGAGTTGGTCAACCGCTAGAGTCCACAGAAGTGGTGATAACACCCCTCCCTGTGGACATCCTCTTGTGGTGTGAAATTCATGCGTGGTGGCATTTAGGGTTAGTATTGCTGTTCTGTTGGAGAGCATACTCCGAACCCATCTTTTTGTGGTGCCGTCCACACCTTTTGATTCCATACCCTTAATGATGGTATCAGTGGGTGTGTTGTCGAAGGCCCCTTCTACATCTAAGAACGCGCATAGAGCTGTTTGCTTGTCCTCTAGGGTTTTCTGCACCTTGTCGACCAGATCTAGCAGGGCAGTTTCTGTGGATTTCCCCTTTTGGTAGGCATGCTGGCAAGGACTGAGTGGCCTTGTTACCAGATATTTAGCTCGTATGTGTTGGTCAATTACCCTTTCCATGGTAGCAATTTCAATATTAATATGGATATGACTACTCTTAAATACCTGCCATGTTGTTTATATAGGTTCTTAACAGTCTATTATTATTACACCGCACACCGCAAGCAAATAAATAATTAGATTAAATAAATGTTATATTTGCAACAAACTACATTTAAAGAAAAATATTTTATTATAAATAAAGGAGTTTTTATACAACTCAAAGAGTAGTTCCTGTACGGTCTGTACAAAGGTGCATTCTGCCCGTCAGCATTTTACGTCACGTAGCATTTATTCCATTACTTTAAGTTAGTGCATATCCGGCAACCGCGGAGTGCATTCATATGTATCATTTTATTACTTTATCAATAAATCATTATTTCGGTGGAAAACTGAAGTGTTATCATTATCAACTATCAACTCAAGTGTGTGCGAGACTGTCCCGTACATCTTTATGGTCCTTCGAACCGGATTTGAGATATCAGAACTATCGTCCTTCAAACAACTTTGTATCAGTGCACAGTGAAATTCAGGCCACGTGGTGTGACAACGCAACGTGACCTCAACTACGACTTAGTGACATTACATAATATCATAATTTTCATCGGTGAATATCAATATCAAGTGTTATATCAATTATATCAAGACCAAAAGCTATATCAAGATTACCATTATTATCAAGAAAAAGAAATATTATATCAAGGTCATCAGGACTTCGTGCTATAGTGATCCCACGTGAGTAGCGAATCGGTTATGACGGCCTCCCACAAGCGGGTCTCACCGTCTGATTGAGAGGCGCGCATACTTACGAAGGACACTTAAGCACGGAACTGCGACCATCTTCTAGATAAAACTAAACGTGAAGCCATCATCTTATAAATACATACCATATCAGAATAGAAGTTGGAGATATATCAATCATGGAGGATTTACTGAACTCTCAAGGTCAACTTGCAGATGCTATCAGCAATCTTTTGGTCAATTTCAAGAAGGATGGAGCAGAACGTAAGACTCCTCAAAATATCAAAAGGCGATTAGACACTCTCGAACAATATTGGAAAGATTTCCAAAATAATCATATCAGGCTTTGTGAATTTGAAAATCAAGACTACGTCTATTTTGCCGAAAATCACTACGATCAAATATCAAGCATTTACAACGAAGCCCGAAAAACTATACGCCAATGTGTACCACAATATCAAGAAGAAAAACCCATTATCAAACCTGCTTCCTCACAGTTCAACTTGAACATTGACTGGGACCAACCATCGGCGCCCGCAGGAGCCGGTCCTGCACCTCCTGGCCGAATGGACATATCAGCTACCGAGAAACCGGCACCTAAATCTAACTTTCAAACTACTGATCGTGGCAATCAAAGCAAATTGGAAGAAATGTTCCGAAAACAACAAAGTAATTTTAAAGCGTTTCAACGCACTATCAACAATATCAAGTTAGAACTTCGTACCGAGAGGTGGGAATTCGAAGATGCTTTACGAACCATACAAGCTCGGTGGGCAACGGTCGACTCTTTACATTGGGAGATCGACAGTGAACAAATAAGTGAGAAACCAGAATATGAAGAAACGTACAACCTATGCGAACAGAAGTACGAGGAAGTCAAAAAACTTATCAACACCAAAATGTGGGCTTTTTCACATCAAGAAAGATCGACACCTAAGATTGAAATACCTACCTTTTACGGAAATTATCATATGTGGACATCATTTAAGGATTTGTTCACTGAAACTATACATAAAAACAATTCCATATCAAATGCGCAGAAAATGCAATTCTTAAAGAGCAAGGTCAAAGGCGAAGCAGAGAAGCTTATTCAACATTTAAATATCAGCACTGAAAATTATCAAGTATGTTGGGAAATCTTAAATCACCGCTACAACAACACGAAGCTAATATTCAGTTCCCATATCAATATTCTTCTGGGACTACCAACCATGCCACAGCAATCCGCTGTATCAATAAAAAGGCTACATGATACTACTAAGGAGACCCTTCACGCCATACAAAACTTGGGCGTCGATACCTCCACTTGGGACCCGTTAGTCGTACATCTATTGGCGCAAAAATTGGACACGGAGTCTCATAATGACTACGTTGAGCATTTATCAAATCCAAAGGAACTGCCTACCCTTGCGGAATTTTTGAGCTTTTTGGAGAATAAATTCACAGCTCTAGAATCATCTCGTCGAAAATACGATTTAGCTAAACCTGTTCAACCATCCAACTACGAAAAAAGGTCTGGCCCTATGAAGACGTCGGCATACCCAAACCCTCGCTTCGAAAATCATATCAAGGAAAACCGATTTTATCAACCAATGCCCAACAAAAATAGTCACGGAACCCCAACGAAAAACTATCAAGCATTTGCAACTAATACAGTGTTGTGTTCATATTGCAATTATAATCATGAATTGTTTCGATGCCAGAAGTTTCTAGGTATGACACCTGAAACGAAGCTTGACATAATATCCACGCGGGAAATATGTCCGAACTGCTTATACAAACATCACGGAAAGTCATGTTTATCAGAAAAACGTTGCAAGCAATGTAGCGGCGAACATAATACGATACTTCATGAAGCCTTTGTCGGCAACAAGACACAAGCCGCCATCGAACCGACTTCATCGAAAAATACAGGACACGTGTCTCAAGATGACGACCCTGAAACATTATTATCAACCGCCCAAATCAAGGTGCAATCAGCAGATGGATCCCATATCAAATTACGGGCATTAATAGATCAAGGATCACAAATATCAATTATCACCGAAAATGCTGCCCAGCGACTAGGCCTTCCACGTCATAAATATCATGGATCAGTTTTTGGAATCGGGAGCAAAGAAAACAATTGCAAAGGATTTATCAATATCAAGGCCACTTCATTACACTCGGATTACACTTTTAACACGAAAGTGTTTATCATGAATCGTCTTATCAATAATTTGCCTTCTCGGTCATTTATCAAGCCATTGTGGTCTCATCTAGAAGGTCTCCAGCTCGCAGATCCCGAATTTAATATCAGCCAACCCATTGACATTTTACTTGGCGCGGACATCTACTCAAATATCATTTTAAATACAATTATCAGAAAAGACGAAAATACTCCCATTGCGCAGGAATCCCGTCTTGGATTTATTTTATGTGGAACTATGAAATCTTATCATTGCAACGTCGTTGTAAATAACATTGAAGATATCAGTCGATTTTGGACAATTGAAGATATTGCTGACACCTCAGACGACTTATCATCAGAAGATCTATACTGTATAAATCAATTCAAGGCCGAAACTAGCCGCCAAAATGATGGGCGCTATGTAGTACGGTTACCATTAAAACCCGATATACATGAGAAACTGGGTGAATCAAGACAGAAGGCAGTTGCTCAATTCTATCAGCTAGAGAAGAAATTTATCAAAAACCAAAAATTTGCAGAGGATTACAAATCATTTATCAACGAATATCATGAACTGGGACATATGCGCGAGTGTGAAAGAGACACAACACCTAGTAACTTCCTACCGCACCACGCGGTACAGCGTGCTGAATCGTCAACTTCGGCTTTACGCGTTGTTTACAATGCGAGCGTACCTACGGTATCAGGCTACAGTTTGAATGATCTAATGTACAGTGGGCCAAATTTACAAGCCGATTTATTTACATTGATTTTGAGATGGAGACAATATAAAATAGCGTACACTGCTGACATAGAAAAAATGTTTCGGCAGATATTATGTCATCAACAAGATCAACTTTATCAAAAAATCATCTGGAGAAATCAACCGAATGAAGCATTACGCGATTATGCTTTGACTACTGTTACCTACGGAACCAAGGCCGCCCCCTTTTTGGCAATGATGACGCTTAAACAACTAGCCATAGATGAAGGTCATCGGTATCCAGAAGCAGCCAAGGTTCTAGAACAAGACTTTTATATGGACGACCTTCTAAGTGGCACGCATAGCCTTGAAGCAGCCAAGAAAGTTCAATCTGACCTTATCAACCTCCTTAAAGCAGGTGGTTTTAATTTAAGAAAGTGGTGTAGTAATAATCCAGAGTTGTTAGAAAACATGAGCACCACTACGCATCAACAAGCATTTGATTTCAAGCATCAAGAATCTCAAAAAACACTGGGACTGCGATGGAACCCACGAGAAGATACGTTTACATTCCAGTTCAACATAGACTCATCAACTACCAAGAAAGTTACAAAACGCTCACTGTTATCAGACATCTCCAAGGTCTTTGACCCTTTGGGGTGGCTTTGTCCCGCCACAACCAAATTGAAGTTACTGTTTCAATCAGTCTGGAAACAAAATTTAGACTGGGATGATCAAGTACCAGCAAATATTGAAAACGAGTGGAGAAGTATCAAAGAAAATCTAGAAGAAATCAATCACATATCAATCCCAAGATGGTTACAAAACACTGAGAACGACACTATTGAATTATTTGCATTCTGTGACTCATCTGAAAATGCATACGCATGCGTAATATACAGCATCATTCGAGCGAATCGTGAGAAATCGAATGCCTCACCTAAAATCACTATCGTAGCAGCCAAGTCAAAATTAATTCCATCAAAGAAAAGCATGTCCTTACCAAGACTCGAATTATGCGCGGCATTATTATTGTCAAAATTACTCAAACGCGTAAAAGACAGCTTATCAAGCAACAATATCAAATCATTCTGCTGGACGGATTCTACTGCCGTTTTGGGGTGGATCCAGGGCGACATCAACCGCTGGAAGCCATTTGTATCAAATAGAGTACAACAAATCAAGGAAGTAGCACCTGCAGATTGCTGGCGCTATGTTAAATCAGCAGAAAACCTATCAGACTGCGCAAGCAGGGGTATCAATGCTTCGCAGTTGAAGGAACACCCATTGTGGTGGAAAGGACCTTCATGGTTGTCAACGTTTGAAGCGAAACTTCAGGAACATGCCTATACTACAAATGAAGATATCAAAGTATCAAAACAAGCAAACGTCACAGCGCTACGTCACAACAAAGACGTCATCAGTGATTTAATAAGTAAACATAGCAGTATTAACCGTATGACACGCGTACTGGCGTGGGTGTTGCGCGCTATATCACCTTGCAAGCAAAAATTACCTTATATCACAGTGCCTGAATTACGAAAAGCCAGAGAGATGATAATCAAACATGTACAAGAAGAATCATTTCGAGAAGACATAAACAATTTGTCGCGAAACGGACAAGTGAAATCAAACAGCGATATTTTATCATTAAATCCTTTCCTGGACGGAAATGGATTACTGAGGGTCCGAGGCAGAATCGGCAAGGCAAACATCGATCCAAATATGAAACATCCACTTATCATGCCTCATCAAGGACATATGACCCATTTTCTCATAGAAAATGCACATCGAATGACCCTGCATGGTGGAGCACGTCTGACCTTGAGACAGCTCAGATATCAATTTTGGATAATAGGAGGCAATCGAGCCGTTAAAAAGTTTATCACCCAATGTGTCATATGCAGACGTCATAAAGCTGCAAAACAAGAACAAATAATGGGAGACTTGCCGGCCGCGCGGTGTAACCCAACGCGCCCATTTTATCACACAGGTGTGGACTACACTGGGTTCGTCGAAGTTAAATCAAATAAGGGCCGAGGTATAAAGACAACAAAGGGCTATGTTGCGGTGTTTGTGTGTATGGTGACAAAAGCCATACACCTCGAGTTAGTATCGGACCTCAGCAGCTCAGCATTCCTAGCAGCTCTTCGGAGACTAGCGGCACGTCGAGGAGCTCCACGACACCTGTACAGTGACCAAGGAACAAATTTTATTGGTGCTAACAATCGATTAAATCAAGAATTCATAGATTTGAAAAACACATTGGACGCTGATTTTTTCGCAGCGATATCAGAAATGGAAATTGAATGGCACTTTAACGCCCCTTCATGGCCGAGTGCTGGAGGCTTATGGGAGGCATCTGTCCGTAGCCTCAAACATCATCTTCGTAGAGTCATGGGAGAGCAGAAGCTGACCTATGAAGAGTTATCAACACTCTTAGCACAAGTTGAAGCATGCCTTAATTCAAGGCCCTTGTGTGCAATCACTGAAGATCCTGATGATCTGGACTTCTTAACACCTTCTCACTTCCTATCGAGTGGTCCAAATTTAACTATCACTGAAACTGAAAAAGATGAACGCACAAGATGGCAACTTGTACAAAAAATATTCTCAGATGTATGGAAAAGATGGAAGTCGGAATATCTTTGTCAATTATCAAAGAGAAGCAAGTGGCTGAAACCTAAGGAAAACATGAAAGTCGGAGACGTTGTTATCATCCATGATGTTAATCTGCCCCCTGGAAAATGGCCTCTTGGCAGAGTTGAAACCGTACACCCGGGTCACGATGGGTATGTACGTGTAGTATCAGTTAAAACGAAAAATGGAATTATCAAGAGACCCATTACGAAAATATCAAAATTGCTTGCCAGTCAAGAATCAGGCAATGATCCAAAACGAGACCCCGGACAGAAAAACCCGAAAGTATAAAGTGACACACAACACTACCAATGTGAACTCAGCCTAATACACAAATATTAAGTGAGAACCTTACTGGCGAGAACAAAACTATTAAAACAATATCTTACAACTACGTCACGGGTTCGCGGAACTATAGAGTACTACAGGGGCATAATGCTCACTCAGCAGGCCGCACGCTCGACGCGCTAATGTCGAGGTCGAGGTCTTATCAACAAGGTCGAATATCTAGCGAACTGTTTACGTAAAAATTTAGACAAAAATTTTGCAGAACAAGAATAGAGGAGATAGAGGAAAATTTGTAAAGTACAAATTATAAGTGTTCTATACACAAAATACAAAACCGAAGGAGCAACCCATAACTAAAATAAACATGGATCTATGACCAACGCTGGAGTTAAAATATCAAGGAGCACGGGGACTCGACAAGGCGGCGTCAGCTTTCTTCGGCGGGCGCTTTATTGCGAGTGCAAGATTTATTTAGTATAGTTTAACATTACTATTTTTTTTAAGTTCATTTATTTTTGTATAACTTCATCATCCTTCATCTCGCGCGGGGAGCATGTACGGTCTGTACAAAGCAATCGTTACCATCGTGGACAGTAAACATAACGGATGAAAATGTATTTTTCGACGGTGTATGCTTAAAATGCACTGTAAATGAGTATCATTATTGCTTAGACTTCGTTTGTGAGGAAGCACTAATAAACTAACTCGAAATTAATTATTGTTCTGTGAGCATTGTGGAAGCGAATTATTTTATTTTTTCATTTCTTAAAAAAAAATCCTAAAAATTTTTTTTACTGTGCATTGTGCACAAAAAATATTAGAGGAAGAAAGAAATATACTATTTCAAAAATTAACAAACGGTGTTTTTATTTATTATCATCATAATTTTTGCCCAGTAATTTACAAAAGCTTCCAAAATCATTTTTACTTTTTTGTTCTAATAAGTTACATTATTTTTGTATGTAGAAAAAATAATAAATTATACCTACCAGTCATATCCATATTAATATTGAGATCGCTACTTCAAATCCGCTCTCTAATGATGATATACTCTTGATTCATTTTTGGAAGGTTATCCCTTGAAGAGGCTTCGTCCGTCTATCGAATTAAATGGAAATTAAAACCATAATTATCACATTCACAACGTGATCTAGAAATTTAATATATAAATCTAATACCCAATAAAATATGTAATGTGCGCAGATTTTTGAAATGAAATGAAAATGAAATGAAATGTATTTATTTGCATTTATTAGTTAGTAAGTAATGTAGGTATTTATTAGTTTAAGAACGAACAATAAAATGGGTAGCAAGTTAACACAGATAACGTTTCCAGACCCTGTGCGAGCGAAGCCGCGGGCAAAAGCTAGTACAACTATAATGGTGACTTACTATCCTCCTGTCGATACCATGCGCTTCCCCTCCGCACATAACCGGTCCAAAATTGCCCAGTCCCTGGATTGGGTAAATTGTCTCTCAAAGCCAGTTGCTCTATCAAGTCGTCGTAGGTGATAGCGTAACCGTCCCTAGCGTTGCACCATGCTTGAGCGTCTGCTTGCGTTAACGAACTCGAAGGCGAGACCATGTAGCAGGCGCTCGTAACGTCAGCAAGTTTTGAGAAGTATCCTGGAATCATAGCATATGAAATTATCCACCCACACTAATTCACATTTTTGTCATCCGGGCCTATGCTAGTTGCTTTTATCTCGCGATAAATAAGTGACAAGGCATCCGTCACGTTTTGATATAATGTGAGTGTGAGTGACAGATGCTTTGTCACTTATTTATCACGCGATAAACGCAATCGTCATAAAAACTACCTATGTTCCAAAAATACAACATACGCTCATTGTTGTAAGTAAGGTATAATTTTCAAATCCGTATGAAACAGCACTAGAGTGGCACTGCAGCGTGCAGCGGCGAGGAGCGGCGAGAAGCGGCGCGGATCGGTAAAATTGATAAAATTCTACAACATACTGTACGACGAATTAAATTAACTCAATATGTTATAAAACAAAGTAATATATATATAATAAAATCTTATTTCTAACTAATATTTGACCTAATTTCTAAAGTTTGTTAGGAAGTAGATATGGATTTCTATGTGTATATTTCTTACCTTTTCATGCTTAGACTGATTTGACTGGAAGACGGGTTTGGATGATATTTGCCATGGACATGATTTGGATAGGTAACAGTCAAGGACGTAAAAATACAAAAATGGTATTGTATCGTCCGATGTACTCTTACTACTCTATGTCGTTTAAATCACGTAAAAAAATTAATAAGGGCAAATAAAACTATTAATTTTGAACTGTAATTTTATTTAGTGGTAATTGAAAAATATTTTATTTTGTCTACAGTCCTCCAGTCATTCCAGGGAAGAGGAATTAGCCCAATTTTCACGCGGGCGGAGCCGCGGGCACTGCTAGTTTATGATAAAGTACCTAGTTCGCTTACCTGGATAATAGGTCCTGCACGTATAGTCATATACTGAAAAGACAAAGCGAATTATTTAGTATCGTAGGCCTATGATGGTTGCGTTTGTCCCGTCATCTCGTGATACATACTTATAGCATAAATCAGAAATCATTTATAAAGTGTTTGTGTGATAAGTGATACGACGCCTATTCTTACCCATCTAGTTAAGGAGTCTACCTAAATACCTAGTCCAGCAAATAACTAGGTAACAAAACTGGTACGACACCATAAAATTGAACTTTCGCATTCTACTTAGCAGTACTAACCGAGTGTTACTTATTTCTAGTGACAAAAACTCAATTTATTGGCAACATAGATGGTTGACAGTAACCATCGACATTGCCTAACAAATAATCTTTATAGGTAAGGTGTATACCTACTTAAATGTTACTTGGTTAATCTGCGCCTGCAACCGATTCTCCCAATGGATGATTCTCCAGTTCGGTGAATTTGTACAATTCGCCTTGGACAATTAATTAAAGAAGATTGACAAAGCTTATAGAAACTTGCGCTCTACGGATCGCCTGGTGACAATCAAAACTCACTAAAATTTCTGCTACTGCTCTTCGAAACCTCGTATCTAGTCAGTAGGTTGACACCATGATACGAGCTTTGTTTTAAGTAGTTATTTGTTAGTGTCTGAGGTTAGTGTGTTTTGGTTTGGTTGTCAACAGACGAGATGATCTAAATAGCGCCACTTTTCCGCAGTCTCCTGGATGATTTGTTAGTCGGCTTTCCCGTCTAGCACAACTATGCTTCGCGACTCTTGTCGCGTCGCATAGCGTCACCCGTCACTCTCTCACCCGTGCATAGAAAGGCATAGGGCGAGAAAGTCGTGTGTCTCAGTGCTAGAGGTTGTAGTTCGGTGAAAGCGGCTTCGTATATGCAGTGATAGTCTTCTTAAATGGTCCTTGGTATCTCATATCGAACGGAGAATTAGCCGCTGGCGAATCGTGTTGCCTGTGCCAATACCAACGAAACGTTGGTGGGTGACGCAGTTACAAATTATAGGTATTATTATTTCTACGTTATTGAACCCTTAAAAGTACGTGAAATTACATACGACGTGCTGTATATTAAGTAAAAACATCTTAATATTACATTTGTGATACTGTGTAACAACAGTTATTCATTACTAAGATGTTTTTCAATGTCAAATGTGTTGACTGTGGTTTTGTGAAGGTTACCGCGTCGTAGGGAAGAATATCATCCTTAAGCAATTAATTAAAGACTAATTAAGTTACATGGAGTTAAAAGTTACCTAATCTATAGGTATTCCGCGTATATTTAAAGGTTGTAAAATTTTATTTTATAGTGCCTATGCCACCTACTTTTGACCCTATTTACAATGTATAATCATTACAATACTTACATAATATATGTAGGTATCATTGGTATACCACACCTATACCTTATATCCGCTGAGCACAGAATTTACGTGGTTTCATACAATACCTCAAGTCTCCTGCCGGGAGGTGGTTTTAATAATTTCCTGACAGACCACAAAAGATCCTGTCGAAAATGAATAAGACTTATTAGAAAAGAGACAAGTTACAGGATTTTACAGGCCCCTACCTATCCCCAGAATCCAAGCCATTTGAGTGAACAGAAAAAAAATAAGTTCAAAAATTCTGAATGTTTTAGAATTTTTTTCTATGATGAAACATGTTTCTTAACATATTTATCAATGTTACTACTTAGAACAGAGTTATTAAAATATATTAATGTATGTTTGAAGCCTACACTGTGAATTTTTCATTGATAATTTTTGTTTCAAAAACTACTCGAAATAGTTTTTTCAACTTATCTTCGACTGCACACAATAAAAGCATGAAATAGCTATGTTGCTTTCTAGAACTCATGGAAAAGTATTATTCAAAACTTGTTGAAATTATCAATATACTTGTCATAATACGAAAAAATAAAGTTCAAAGGCCTTCATTGATCTATTATTGAGAGTATACATTATAATAAATAAATAAGAATTGAATATAATTCTAATTGTCTATCGACGAACTCCAAGCACAGTGCATGAGCTGTCGGAATGTAATTCGCGTTTCATACTTAATAACTGTCTCGCTCGCTCTTAACCAGATAAGAAGCTCTTAGTTTTCACCCAAACCAGAATCCTAATCTGAAAGCTGTACAGTCCGTGAGCTTTAAAAAGTTAAATCCAGGATTTATAAAATGGCTGCTCAAAAAAATACGAGGGTTCACTAATTAATATAAATACGAGCTTTCTTGGCAAAATACGATGACAAACCATTATGCTTTATAGGTACAGACAACCAATTTGATTCCTAGGCCATTTCGTACCTTGTCACAGTGAACGTCAATATGAAAGCCGCTTGAATTGTCATTGTGACAAGGTTCTCTATTGGCCTAGAAATCAAATTGGTTGACTGTACCTTTTTTGTAGGTCTTGTAACTTGATTCTTACGTTGAGTTCTTAAGAGTCGTCCGGGCAGGCCACGGATGCAGTTAAATAAATTATATTGATATCGAATGTATTACTGTAAAAGAAGAAAAACAATTAAAAATACAATTATGATTCGTCACGGACTCTGAGAAATAATATGCAAACACGTGTACTTTGTAATTAAAAAAACACAATCATATTTCACAAATTATATAATAATCAATCAAATCAATGCTGTGACGAATAATACACGGACCTTCTACCTATTTATACTAAGTACTACTTAATAAGTTATTAACTTTTTCGTCCCCATACCCATCTTGTCCATAATTCTAGTCCTCTGAAGCGGCGCGGAGAAATTAGACCAATGAGACTGCGTATAAGACAACATTTCTTATTTCTAACAGGTGGAAATTGAGAGCTCTGTGTCGTCTACACCATAAAAAATGTTTTGTTTATTTTTTCATATGTAAATAAATATAAGACAATACATAAAATAACCGCAAGCTACGACAACAGCTATGCCTGCATAGAGTTGTAGTCTTCGACCTATTCGCGAAAAAAATGACATGTCAATAAAGTCAAGCTCAACGGCATTAGTTTTTTTTTTTATAAGACCAGACTAAAGTAAACGTCTCATATTGTGTCATACCTAGTTTTGGAGTTACTACATTTTAGAATTTGTAAATTTTAATTAATCAATTATTATATGATAATTAGGAAAAATAAAAAAAAAAACAGTGATGACGTCCTCTTTCTAAGCGGAATACGGAAAAGAAATAAAAAAATTGGGCAAGTGCGAGCCCGACTCGCGCATGAAGGGTTCCGTACCTATACATATATATAATCTATAACAAGTTTGTTGTATGGTAGCCCCCCTTAAATATTTATTTTTAGTATTTGTTGTTATAGCGGCAATAGAAATACATCATCTGTGAAAATTTCAACTGTCTAGCTATCACCGTTGTTGAGATACAGCCTGGTGATAGACGGACGGACAGCGAAGTCTCAGTAATAGGGTCCCGTTGTTACCCTTTGGGTACGGAACCCTAAAAACCGGCCATGTCGGGCCACGCTCAGTGTAGGGTTCCGTAGTCGCCCATCCTTCACAATAGACGGGTTTAAATTACGAGAAAGATTTCAAGCTCTATAAAAAGATCGTAAACGCCTAAGTAACAGTAATTACTTATTACCTTCTGGAAGTTATCGATTATACGCGCCAGATTGACCGAAATGTTTTAATACAGTATGGCACTTAACTAATATGTGTAACGTTCGAAGTATAAGGACACCGCGCGGCACTTATGTCATTTTAAAGAAAATTATGAATTTGCGATAACTCAAAACGGCTCGACCGATTTTATTCAATATAAGTACATAGTTTTCATTGAAAGTGCTTATATAAGACCTCATTTTTATGATTTTTTCCATAAATTATTGACTCATGGTTGAAACGTTAGAGGGAGGGGGGATTTTTTGGATTTCTGGAGCGAATATTTACAAAACTGCTGACTATCAAAAAATTATATTTGAAGACCACTATTATTTTTAAGACCTTATTCTACGACACCCCACACATTAGTGTTGGAACGAAAAAAAATCACCCCCACTAGGTGTACGGGTGGTACCCGAAAAGAAGCAATTTTTTTTTAGTTTTTATTTTACCGTTCGTTTTGGTCGGCCTGATACATACTTACACATACTCATACCAAATTTCAGCTTTCTAGTACTAATGATCACGGAGCTAAGGCGCGGACGGACAGACAGACGGACAGACGGACATGGCGAAACAACACATGGTGAAAGAAAGAACATGACAATCGTAATGCAATAAATGCATAATGTTTTTCGTACGACTGGCGACAAACATTTTTTTCCTTATAATTATTTTGTTACCATACAGCGGCAAATAATCAGTGACGTAGAAAGTTTCACTGGCCGAAGTGCCATACCTTTTTTTTATACCATGCGTTGTACTGTACAGTATCAAGCCCCATGTTTACAGTCTGACCAAAGAGTAGAAATTAAAAAGTGGCGATACTGTAGTGTCATCCCTTTCTAATCAATCTAAGAAAACGGGGACGACACTACCGTATTGCCACGTACATATTGGGTTCGGACTTTTGGTGGCATACCGCGGTACTAAAAATCCACGGAGTCGCTAATTGTAAAGATTTCCAAAATAAGTTTAGTTACGATGAAGCAGCATAATTCTTGTCGTCGTTGACAACTGAAACTCACTAAGTAACAAATACTTACTTAAAACATAGCTCGTATCTCAGTGTTAATCTACAAATTAGATACGAGGTTCTGAAGAGTAGTGACAGAAATTTTAGTATTTTTTTTGTTGGTTGTCATCAGGCGATAATATATCGTCATACATTTAAAGTTTGTTTGGGTGTGATGTACCCACGTTTTGTTACACGGGTAGCTGGGAATCACAAATAGTTATGATACTTTTCACCCGACTACTTAGAAGCAAAACAAGAAGAAAAGAATAATGTTATTAAAACTATCCAGAGACATCTTTATTAATTATAAAAACGGTTTAAACTCACGTAAAAATTGTCAGGAACGGCCCGACATGTATATAACATTTATATAAACATGTTGGGCCGTTCCTGACAATTTTTACGTGAGTTTAAACCGTTTTCATAATAAAATTATTCAAGAAGAAAAGACTTGAAATATCAACTACAGCTTAAAGTGTTAAGTCACAGGGCACTATAAAATGTTTCAATATGCAGTCTATGATTTAGTAGGTCTCGCCCAACTAGCAAAAATATGTTGTACAAGTGTTCTACAAACGTTTTTGATAAAACTTAATGGTATGCAATTTAAGGTATATAACCGTTTATAAAATGCGATTTTGGCGCAGTTTTTAAGACAAAATAGTCGTACAGTGATCACACAATGGTCATAAGCAAACACATTTAGTCACACGGCTGTCATAAAATAGATATTAAAGAACTATTTCGTCAGAAAAGTATCGTAAGTTCTCGCTTCCTAAGAGCAATTGGTTGTATTGTAGAGTTATCATAACGCAGACGTTTGTATGACAAATAAGTCTGTTAAATGCAACAGCGAAGCGGTTTTAATTATAACAACATGCAACGTTTGTGAGTGATATTATTATCGTGCAAATAATATCTGAAAACAGTAAGTATTACACTTTAATATATTGTAGCATCATCGTACTATATGTATACTTACATTTAGATATCATGTATACTCGTATAGTTATAAGAGTAGCGCTGGCTGCGTCCAGCGCATAAGCACTTAGATAGTCTCACAGTAAACACCGCGAAGCGAATACGCGCATTTTATTTTACCATCCTTCTGATACTTAACCTAAAGACACACACCTTAAATGGTAAAGTGGTGACCCCGACGCGAATAGTGTCCCACTCGCGAGTAACTTTCTAATAAATCAAAATTTTTGCCGTTTACTGTGACTCATCATGCTCAGCGACCAACAACAGCAGCACCAGCCGGCCGTCCCACAGCAACAGCAGCAACTGCAGGCAGGGGAACAACACCAGCCTCAACACCAGCCTCCGCAGATGACAGCAATCACCATATCATCGAGGATTCCGGAATTTTGGCGTCAGCAGCCGAGACTCTGGTTCCATCAATTCAACGCAATCGTGGACCCGCAAAAGGCAAGTGACCTACATAAAAGTCAGCTCTTAATAGCTAAGTTGGGGCGAGACGAATTGAGGGACATTAGTGACATATTAGAAAACATGCCCGAAACAAATAAATTTGATACCATTAAAAACCGATTAATATCCGTGTACGAGGAATCAGAATCACGACAGTTAAACCAGCTCCTCAATGAGATTGAACTCGGTGACCAAAAGCCCTCACAATTACTTAGGCGCATGCGAGAACTAGGTAAAAATCGCGTTCAGGACGACACTCTTAAATTACTTTTTGTAGGTCGTCTACCGCAGTCCATTCGAGCAGTTATAGCAGCATGTGACACGGGGGAAGTTAAATTAGATAATCTAGCGAAAATGGCAGACAAAATAATAGAAAATACAAAGCCATCCGAAATGGCCGTCATAGCCACCCACAGCCACAAATCTGATAACGATAGGTTAGTCCGTGAAATCGCAAGCCTAAAGTTAGAGATGCAAGCAATTAAGCAAAGCAGCAACCATAGGGAATCACGAAATCATGCCCGTAGCTACCAACGCAACTCGTCACGCACACGTTCAACAAGCCGTGGCAATTCAAATACCAGTAGCTTAGCATACCTCTCTCAAACTGCAAAACCTGGGGACGCAGATTACAAATGTTTTTATCATTTTACCTATGGGGCAAGTGCTCGCAAATGTGGCGATCTTACAAATTGCCGTTACACTAACGTGTCGGAAAACTAATTCTGACACCGGCACACATAGAAAACGTCGCCGGTGTCGAAAATAGTCACCGACTTTGCGTAACCGATCAAAACACAGGTACACGATTTTTAATAGATACCGGCGCTGATGTGTCTGTTTTAGCCGGAAAAAGGCAAAACACTCAATCAGATTACACATTATACGCAGCTAATGGTACAAAAATTAGAACATTTGGCGAAAAAACTATTACAGTAGATCTAGGATTTCGACGCACATTCCAATGGAAATTTATATTGGCCGACGTCCAGAGATCAATCATAGGCGCCGATTTTCTAACAGCGAACAAATTAATGGTCGATTTACACGGTAGAAAACTCATAGACAAGGTCACTAACTTGTCACGAGGCACACACATCACAAAAACCACTGAACCGACTACCATTCGATCGATAGACATCAATAACGAATATCATAAATTATTAGAGAAATTTCCCGACATCACCAAAAAGGAAAATTTCAAATTAAATCCGAAGCACGGTATACAACACCACATTTATACCACAGGTCCTCCGGTTCATCAAAAAGCGCGTCCACTCAACCCAGAAAAATACAAATTAGCCAAAGCTGAATTCGAAAGAATGATGCAATTAGGTATTTGTAGACCGTCCAACAGCCCTTGGGCGAGTCCTCTTGTATGTGTCAAGAAAAAAAACGGACAAGAAACAAGACCTTGTGGTGACTATCGTAGGCTTAACACACAAACGATCCCTGATCGTTACCCATTACCCAGACTTTTAGACTTCACCTACATTCTAAAAGGTAAATCGACGTTTTCCAAAATTGACGTACGAAAAGCTTACCACAACATACCCATGGCACCAGAGGACATTCCAAAAACAGCTGTAATTACTCCATTTGGGTTATTCGAATTTACTAGATTGAATTTTGGATTACGTAATGGGGCCCAAGATTTTCAAAGGTTAATTAATAATGCACTCAAAGGTCTCGATTTTGCATTTGCATACTTAGATGACATAATTATCAGCTCCGAGTCTAAAAAACAACATTTTAAGCATTTAGAATTAGTCCTAGAACGCCTACATAACTACGGACTGACTATAAACACGGAGAAATGTGAATTCGGAAAATCAGAATTAAACTTTCTTGGGTATCATATTAGCAGTGAAGGAATAGAGCCAAGTAAGGAAAAAACGCTTGTCATTTCAAACTTTCCGCTACCGAAAACAGTTGAAGAACTTAGACGTTTTCTAGGAATGATGAATTTTTATAGACAAAGCATTCCGAGAGCGGCCGAAATACAAGCACCACTAAACGCGTATTTACATAATGCAAAAAAACGCGACAACACAAAAATTGCATGGACTGAAAGTGCATTAGAAGCGTTCAGTAAGTGTAAGAATAGCATAAATAACACATTAATATTATCACACCCCGAACCGTCGGCACCACTTATCTTAATGACCGACGCTTCAGGTAATTGCGTAGGCGCAGCCCTACACCAAAAGATAAGCGATAAGTTAGAACCACTAGCGTTCTACTCTAAAAAGCTTACAGAGACACAAACCAGATACAGTACATATGACAGGGAGTTATTAGCAATATATATGGCTATAAAGCATTTCCGTTACATGGTAGAAGGTAAAGAATTAACTGTCTTGACAGACCACAAACCTTTGACCTTTGCGCTTACAAAAAAAGTCTCACCTTCAGATTCACCCCGACGCTTAAGACAATTAGACTTCATAGCTCAATTTTGCGACCAAATTCAATATATAGAAGGCGATAAAAATACAGTTGCCGATACCTTATCAAGAGTCAACGAAATAACCATGCCTACCTTATTCGACTATAAATTACTAGCTGAAGCACAAAAAGACGATCCAGAATTGCAAAAATTAAAATCACAAAACAATCTGCAATTCAAATTAATCACCATGCCTGACTCTGGAATAAAAATAGCCTGTGAAACATCAACTGATAACATCCGTCCATATCTACCATCAACATTCCGTGAGCGCGCTATCACAACAACACACAATATTAGTCATCCCGGCGTAGCCGCTACTAGGAACGCGGTTAAAAATAGATATTTCTGGCCAAATATGAACAACGACATAAAATTATTCGTAAAAGGTTGCATTAAATGCCAGAAAGCGAAAATACAACGACATACTATCACCCCATTAGGAAAGTTCGAAGACGCCTCACGTTTCGAAAATATCCATATAGACATTATTGGCCCACTTCCGTTATCTGGCGATTTTAGATATTGTGTTACCATTATAGATAGAGTAACGAAATGGCCTGAAGTTATCCCTACAAAGGACATAACAGCCGAAACGGTTGCAAATGTGTTCATAGAACACTGGATAGCCCGTTTCGGTAGTCCCAAGCGGATAACTTCAGACCAAGGCCGTCAATTTGAGTCTGATCTATTTACACAACTATTAAAAAGACTCGGCATTGAACGTGTTCGTACGACGGCATACAATCCAAAAGCTAACGGCATGATTGAACGATTTCACCGTACTTTAAAAGCAGCTATAATGGCCAAATGCAACGACAACACACAATGGTCGCGAGAATTACCTCTAGTTTTATTAGGCTTACGAACAGCCGTAAAACAAGACCTAGGTTATAGCTCATCACAATTGCTATACGGTTCGAATATTAGATTGCCAGGTGACTTATTTACCAAACCCGTTACTAACGTAAACACTTCTGAGTACGTAACACACCTTGCTCAAGTACTATCATCTATTCCAAATATAACAAACACAAGTTCCCATAACAAGAATCTTAATGTTTTCGTTCACAAGGACTTAGGTAACAGTTCTCATGTGTTCCTAAGAAATGAGGCACGGAAATCATTAGTACCACCATATGAGGGGCCATTCAAAGTTATATCGCGGCACCCCAAATTCTATGTCATAGAATCCAACAATAAACATGTCACGGTGTCACTTGACCGTCTTAAACCGGCTTATCTTTTAACGACTGACGTTATGTCGGTCCCAGAACAGGCCCACGAAAACAAGGAACAACAACACCAGACACCGGAGACAATAACCATTACGCCATCCTCCTCAGAGAAACAAAACGACACCGCTGTAACCACGCCGCCGGTGATAACAAGATCCGGTCGCGTAGTAAAAAAAAAGGTGAGGTTCGACATATAAACATCACAACAACCTACGTCAACCACACATTCACACTCAGCCACAATACCGTGCAGACATCACTGAGAGCCAACTATATTTCAGTTTCCGACATCTTTACAATGGGAAACCCACCTAGCAAATCGTCATCCCACACCACTATCATCGCACAGAATGGAGCAAATGGCGCAGAAAGCGGAATCAAAGAAGACGAACAATCGCTCAACTTCAAAATGTCGCTAATTGCCGTAATACTTGTAAGTGCGACAGTTTCAGTGGCCACCCTTTACATTGGTTGGCAGTACTGCAAACGGCGCATGAAATTATCAATGGATAACCGCATACAGAGGATCGTCGTACAGCGCACCGCACCCGTTGCGCTGCATCGAGCCAACTCAGCGGCCGTAGCCGCGCCGATGCCGAACCAGCACCAGCAGTGTAACGCGAGTGTAAATCATGTCATCGTGTAAAATAGTGTACAGTCGTGAGTGAAGTGAATAGGATAAGGACAAGGTTTCAAGTATAAACTAATTTTAGGAATTTAACTTTTTATTTAGCTTTAAAACATGTGCCCTCATTTAATTTTTAATTTTACCATGTTTCCTCTAAGGGCGGAGGATTGTAGCATCATCGTACTATATGTATACTTACATTTAGATATCATGTATACTCGTATAGTTATAAGAGTAGCGCTGGCTGCGTCCAGCGCATAAGCACTTAGATAGTCTCACAGTAAACACCGCGAAGCGAATACGCGCATTTTATTTTACCATCCTTCTGATACTTAACCTAAAGACACACACCTTAAATGGTAAAATATTTACTTTACCGTTTTAAGTAACAGACTCGACATCAGATCTACAAGTGTGAATGAAATGCGAACATTACTTTATCAATCAATTTGCAAGGTTATTGAGTGTATTTTAAAAGCCCCCTTTAAATATTGTTGATTTCATTATATTTTAATAAATTAAAATAATTTAGGTTTTAGTCTCTGTGTAAATATGACTTGTTAAAACTTATTGTACTTAAAAACGCTGCCTTGTGACTTAGAATAACACTTTGCCGACGCCATCACTACCTAGTTAGGGTTCCCTACTGCTGAGGCCTAAACCTTGTGGGACGCAGTCATGTACTTGTGATATTATGTACTTGAATAATAGTAATAAGACATTTTGACTTTGACGCTGGCATATTAATTACCTCTGTGGTGACATAATTTATTATTCATTATTATTAATTTTAGTTGCTGAAAAAAATTGTGCTTTTAATTTTCAAACACGTAATTCGTATTTTTTTGTAGATCGTACGATACAAATATGGCCTTTTTGGATGTGGACACTTTTCTTAAGAAAGGTGATTTCGAATTGCTGTCACACCGATTTTCTATAAAAAAATACCTACGGAACCTTCCCTCTCTGGCATGTTTATTTCTCTTGGCTGTTTTCCGTTCGTTCACTGTCCGAGTTGAAGATGTTATGAAACATTTAAGTCGTAAGATCTATCTTTTTATCATAAGACGGCTGTGTATATGACTGTCATATGTCATTTTAATAGTATTAAAGTTGTAAAAAGTTAAAATTATGATTAGTCGTACAGTAGTCACTCTAAAAGCTTTTATATGAACAATCTGCTGTAAAATGTCATATTAATGTTGTAAAACCGGGGAAATGTCACGGCTAAAACTTTTGTACGACAAAGATTAAAATTGCTGTAGTACTATGTCATACAAACGTGTGTACAACTGTGTTTTATGAACAAATTGCTTTTAAACTAAAATGCTGTAGTTATAAATGACAGTTACATAACGTCACGTTTTAAAACTTGCTTATTTACGACGTATCTACGATGAAATAGTCATATAATGTTGAGATTTTATAACCATTTTGTTAGTTGGGCGGTAACTTGATTCTTACGCTGAGTTCTTAAAAGTCGTCCAGTCAGGCCACGGATGCAGTTAAATAAATTTGACATCGAATGTATTACTGTTAAAGGAATAAAAACTATTAAAAATACAATTAAGATTCGTCACGGGACAGAATAGAGTCTGGCTAACGAAATATTACTTGAATGTTTGGCGGGAGATTTAAAAAATCTTGGGTTATCTCGCTTCGTGTAGTGGGAATTATAGTTTTGATGCTAGAAAATATTTTAAATATTCTGTCCACACGTAAGTTACCTAAGGAAATGAGTTAAATAAGTCAAACTAAGACTAAACAGCCCAAGATTTTTGAATTTCCCGCCAAACATTTGAGTAATATTTCGTTAGCCAGACTAACAAACAGAAAAAGTTGATCCACCCAAATAAGTATTACCTATTTACAAAACGGGTAGTAGACTTAATCGCGTTCCAACCAAAAGGTATTGATTGACCTCGACATTTCGGCCGTAATTTTACTTCCAAGGTCTCGAAGGGACTTTCCCTTCTGACTTTACGTCCTTGGACACCGTAATTAAATGAACCCCTTTTTGAGCGGGATTAAGTCCGGTTTTGTTATAATAATGTGTGAGAATCGTGTAAGTTTAAATCAATTATAATTTAATAGTAGTTTCGAACCCGTTGGGACAAAACAGTGAAAAACCTAATGAATGTGAAATCAGTGAAGAAACAATTCAAATATATTGTACTAAACACATTGGACACGGGTTTAAGATTTAAATTGCGAAATTGCGTGAGCGTAGTTTAACAAGGAAGACAGGTTGGCCGGCAGCTGTCGCGAGTGGTCGCAGGGGGCCAATGGTCGCAGGACGCTCACGCCAGGCCGTGCGTCGCCGGTTCCACGGAGGTCATTAAATGAACACTTTTTGAACGCGATTAGGTCCGGTTTTGTTATGTGTGAGAATCGTGTAAGTTTAAATCAATTATAATTTAATAAGTATAGTTTCGAAACCGTTGAGTGAAAACAATAACTAACTATGAACTAACTGAGCGCAACGACCCAAAGTGGATCTTGGCCTCCGACACCAGATCACGGCATGCTCCACGATCCTGAGCCAGCTCTCGCCAGTTAAGGATGCCTAGGTCCCTGAGATCTTTTTGGACTTCATCACTCCAGCGATATCTAGGCCGTCCTACGGGTCTGCGACCACTCGGTCGCCCCAAATAAGCGGTTTTTGTGGCGCGACCCACTCCCATTCTCTCAACGTGCCCGAGCCAGCGGAGTCTGGACGCCTTGGTCTCTCCTATAATATTAGGCTCCCGCACTAGATCTTCGATCTCTTTATTCTTCTTCACTCTCTAGCTTCCATCTTCTCTTCGGGTCGGGCCCAGAATCGCCCGCAAGATCCTCCATTCCGCCACTAATAGCATACTTTCTTCCTTCAAGGTGAGAGTCCAAGCTTCGCAACCGTAAGTTAAGATTGGTCTAATAACGGTTTTGTAGAAAATAAAATAAAAAACTGAATCAATGTAAATTCAGCGAAAAAACAAATCGTGCATGAGGGTTTTTAATTTTTATTATCAATTCAAATATATTGTACAAAACACATTGGACACGGGACACATTTAAATAGCGAAATTGGGTGAGCGTAGTTTAACTAGGAAGACAGGTTGGCCGGCAGCAGTCGCGACTGGTCGCAGGGGTCCCATGGTCGCAGGACGCTCACGCCAGGCTGTGCGCCGCCGGTACCACGGAGGCGTCGCGCATACCATTGTGAGGCGCAGAAGATCTTCAACCGCCTTTTCCAACGTCTCGGTTCTGAATGGGGATGATGTTAAATGCTATAGCATACTGTAGTTATATGAATAAAATTAGCTCAATGTCATGGAACAAAGTTTTTTTTTAAATACTGTTATGTCAAACGTACGGAAATTCTATGATGTTTTTTAATCCTAAAGATTTTTCTTTTCAGAATTCTCATAATTTAACAAAACAATAAGAACTTAAACGCACTTTTCCACGACGAAAATGGCAAATTACTTTTTATCCATACAAATATTGGTACCCAGCATAACATATTATAATGACTATAATGATATCACGATTATGTGGCCATTTGTATGGAGTTTTGAGTGCTCCTTAGGAATGTTTGAACTTTGACGGTCATTTCTGACTTTTAAAGCAGTCTATGTGTAGTTAGTCCCATATGGATATTTAACCCAATGAAACATAGAATCATTTGTTTGCCGCGACTTCGCTTGTCACGTATACATGGCGGTTGATCGTCGATCGCGGACGGTCGATTAAGATAATTTAAAAAATAAAAATATACGTTATTCTTGGTTTATGTCCAGATAATTGTTGCTATTCCGATATTGTGTGGTGGAGGTGGTGGTATCGGTAAGTGTTTGTTCTTTGTGCGTGTGTATATTAGTTAAATCTTTGTGGGGTTTGTTTCTATTTGGAGGGTAGTGCCACCATCCTCATGAGTGAGGATGCTGGCCTGGACGATCCCGGAGAGGGGAATTTCTTTTCTGGGTTTAAAAATGTTAGCTCAATTTGAACATTTCGAAAAATCTCAGACAGATTCATCTACCCCTATAATGACAAAAAATTAAAATTCGAGGCAAAGGGCCCGCGAAAGAAAGCAGCAAGTTAGGCATAACACTTCGCGATCCCGTTCTAGGACCCCGCCTCCGACGGGGCAATCGGAAGACTCGGATGTGGAAGGAGGATTGCAATCGGCACATGATTCCCAACTACCGTTAGGACAAAAATCTTTGCAGCAATCATTATCGCCACCGTCTCCTCCGGCACATCTTATTACGTCACCCCCAAATGAGCAAATGGACTCACAGACTCCATCTTCCCCTTTTACTCCTATCGGACGGGAGCGGTACTGTCAAAATGATCAGGGACCATTTGTGGTACACGTGCAGAGAGTAGAGACGGCTCCGGATGCTGGCACAATTCTACACCCGGTGACTTTGGGACTCTTTTTACAAAAAAGGAAAAGAGAGTTCCCAAACATTATCGATGGCACTGTCAAAAGGATAGGGCGTAACCGAGTGTCCATCAATTTTCATTCAGGTGAGGATGCTAATTCATTTACAGATTCGCCTACATTGGTACACCCCAAGTATAGGGCATTCTTATAGTCTAAGATTCCGATATAGAACGAGCTTCACCGAGATGTTTATTTGATGAAATGTATGTTATATTTAATTTAATAGGTCTTTAAATATATTGCATATGGGTTGCCTAACAAATTTTAGTCCAGGGTATGTTTAACGAGTAATTAAAAAAAAATTTTTTTAAACATTTGATTATTAGATAAATTCTATACGAAAGTATGAAGCCCATAGAATATGCAAACGTTAGGTTGCCTATTCTTTTCCCGTCACAACTATCGGGTAGCCAGGTTTAAACAGGTAAATCTATACTAGCATTTTGCAACGGTCTGATTATTGAATTGAAATTAAAAAACATTAAAGATTATTTTATTATGAACACGGTGGTATAGGGTTGCCTGCGAAAAATCAGTCCAGAATTCCGGTTGTCGAATTTTGAAAAGTAAAATATTGCTGCGAGTGAATGTGTGCGACTGAGAGGTCCCAACCGAAACCATCCCATACGATAGAAGAGGACACAGCATAGCAGCTGTTTGAAGTCCACCCATTTAAAAAAAGAGACTGCGCATGCTATTTGTGCTTGAAAATGAAAACGAAAGCGATAGACTCGTATATGCTGTACATCATTTTGGAGTAGATTGTCGCTGTAGATACAATAAAGACCGTTGCAAAATGCTAGTATAGATTTACCTGTTTAAACCTGGCTACCCGATAGTTGTGACGGGAAAAGAATAGGCAACCTAACGTTTGCATATTCTATGGGCTTCATACTTTCGATTGGTATAGAATTTATCTAATAATCAAATGTTTAAAAAAAAATTTTTTTAATTATTAATTAAACATACCCTGGACTAAAATTTGTTAGGCAACCCATATGCAATATATTAATTGACATATTAAATTAAATGTAAAATACATTTCATCAAATAAACATCTCGGTGAAGGTCGTTCTATATCGGGATCCTCTACTATTACCCTCTTTTAATATAACTTCGGATGGGACTGGTTCGCGGGGTGCCAACGGAATGGACCCCAGAGGAAGTGCTGGAAAATATCCAAGTTCCGACGGGTTCTTGTGGTGCCGTCCCCTTAAAAATAAGACGGCTTAATTATAAAAAATCAAAACCTTCCTTCGACGGCTCTTATTCCTGGATGCCTTCCGAGACGATAGTTGTGACATTTGACGGCCAAACCCTACCACAACGGATATTTCTCTGTTTTAACTCCCTGATCGTGGAGCAGTATCAGTACCCCACCATCCAATGCTTCAGGTGTTGTCGATTCGGACACACCAAAGAAAAATGTCGGTCACTTCCTCGATGTTTTCGATGCGGCGAGTCTGATACAGGGGACTCCTGTGATGTTTACTGCCCCTCTCTGCCCTCGGGGATTGGGAGCGGGTCATTTTGCCACAAGCAAATCTTGCCCAGAGTATAATCAACAATTAGCAATTAAAAAAACAATGACCAGCCAAAACATCTCGTACAGAGAGGCATCAAACGCACATGGCAAAATTTTCCAAAAATCTTATGCAAATGTCACAGCTATCTCCCCTCAGACACCACCTCAGGTCAATACGTCCTATACAAAAACCGTTTTTCGTAATCCCCGATCCCCACCTTCATTGGCAAAAGGATACGACCGAAAGGCTCATGAAGCAATAATTAGGAACCCTAACATTGCATCTAGTCCAGTTACTCAACAACCGCCCCAAAAATCAAACGATGACCTGATTAGCGAGCTGTTGAAGATACTCGTTTCTCTTATAAAAGTTTTCTCACCTTCCAGCCCTCTGGCTAATTCTTCTCTGTTGTCCCACGTTGCCCCAATAATTTCTTCTTGCCTATATCAATCTAAACATGGACTTAACAGTACTACAGTGGAATTGCCGTAGTATTACAAATAAGAAACAAGAGCTCATTTATCTGACTAATAGATTCAATCTCTCCGTTCTAGCCATATCAGAACTATGGCTAAAACCCGATTCTAATTTTGTTATACCTACTTTTGTTTCCCTTTTGAACTGTCGGGCAGATGGACGCGCTGGATGTGCCTTGTTCATTAGGGACCATATTACATTTTCTTCTGTGCAGATCCCTTTTCATAGCGATACTTTTCATGCTACCTGTGCACGTCTGGAAGGTATTACTTTTTTGTCAGTGTATATTCTGAGTCCCTCACTAGAGATTATCAAGGAATTGGAACTAGTGATTAAAGCTCTCCCTCAACCAGTTATTATATTGGGTGACTTTAATATTCACCACACATTGTGGGGATGCGATGGGAATGACACTCTAGTTGAAAAGTTTATAGAGATTCTTGACTGTAGAAACGTATGCTTACTAAATACTGGGAAACTAACTTTGCGCGGCCTGCCTAATCAAAATACTGGCGCTGTTGATCTGTCTTTATCTTCCCCCCTACTGGCTTTAAATAGCACCTACGGCAGTGATCATTTTCCCATCCTCGTAAGCCTCCCATTTGTATCTGCAAAAAGGCCAGACATTAAGTATTAAGCCCTTGCTGAGCTATAATATAAATGGAGCTGACTGGGATAGCTACAAAACGTGCCTTGAGAGTGAAGTTAACAGTCTTCCTCCCATTACTTCAGACTATTCAATTTTGTTCCGATGCATTAGTCTCAGCCGTAAAATCGTCAAAGTTTTTCCCCTTAAAAACACAGCAGTTGGTAAGTTAGCTTCACCACCATGGTGGGATAAAGAGTGTACACAAAGTGTTAAAGAAAGGAAAAATGCAGAAAAAATTTACGCTGTCTATATGTCTGCAGAAAATTTTCAAAATTTACTAAACATATTGACTGAAACTAAATCTTTACTCAATAAAAAAATTCTGATGGTTGGAAAACATTCTGTTCATCCCTAAGCCCTTCCACCCCGGATACAGTAGTATGGAATAATATTCGGAAATTTAGGAGAGCATATAACCCTCGAAGCTGTTCCTATCCTAGTTCACTCGGTTGGCCCGAATCTTTTCTATCCAATATTGCTCCCCCTCATGTCCCGGCCGTATCCGATTCACCCATTGGTCTACTTAACAATTCCTTACCTGATCCTTTAGATCAAGTGTTCACAATGCTAGAACTTAAAAATGTGCTGAGATCATTGAAAGACTCCGCCCCAGGGCATGACGGGATTACATATTCATTTATAGCTAAAGCTGGTGAAAAGTTATTGAAATATTTCCTTGACCTAATTAATTGCATTTTCATTAAAGGCCACCCGCCTGTTTCCTGGAAGTCACAACTAGTAATGTCCATATTAAAGCCAACTAAAGACCCTAATGATGCTCGATCGTATCGACCCATTGCTCTCTCCTCGGTATTAATAAAGATTCTAGAACATCTTGTAAAAAATAGACTACAGTGGTTTTTGGAGAGTAAAGACTTATTGGCAAAATCCCAATATGGGTTTAGAAAGGGAAAAAGTACAATGGATAGTTTGAGTATTTTCACTTCTGATATTCGTTGGGGGCACATCCAACGGGTGCCTGTCGTATCGCATAACGTTTTTTGTCCTAAAAATGTTTGGCCGAGAATGTTTGGCATACTGTTGAATGGCATACTACTCGTTTGTCCTAATATTTTTTGCGCATACTCATTTAAAGTCCTAAAGCAAGTTTATCCTAATATCTAACTCGAAAATCTAATTACCTAAAGCATAATATTCCTAACATGAATTGCCCTAAGAATTATTTTGCCTATTATTAAATTGGCTAAAATTACGGGTTCCCTTTATCTTGCATAATTCAAATTCAAATTCAAATTATTTATTTCGGAAAAAGATCCATATATTTTTAGTAAATACAGCTTAACATAAGGTTAGTACACACACAATGAAATATTGACATAATAAATAATGAACTATAATAAACAGCACTTACACTTTGCTCACACTATAATATCGATTCTCCGAAATACATTTTGCATAGCAGCTATCACCGAAACATTTTTAGCCGAATGATTCTTTAGCATAATTATATATGTATCATAATTGTCAGTTAGCATAATTTTAAATGGCAGAACACTAGTATCACCGACTTTTATTTCATATAATTTTATATGGCATAACATTAATATCGCCGAATTTATTATGGCATAAAGACATAGTTTACGGAACAGACGGGCGCTAGGAATTTAGTTTAGGTTTTAGGTTAGATTAGGCGATTATTAACTAAACTGATACCAGTTAAATGGGTTAGGTTAGGTTAGAACTGCGACCACAACAGAACCGAACTGCTGCCAGTAAAGTAGGTTAGGTTAGAACCGAACTTAATGGGTTAGGTTAGGTTAGAACTGCGACCACAACAGAACCGAACTGCTGCCAGTAAAGTAGGTTAGGTTAGAACCGAACTTAATGGGTTAGGTTAGGTTAGAACTGCGACCACAACAGAACCGAACTGCTGCCAGTAAAGTAGGTTAGGTTAGAACCGAACTTAATGGGTTAGGTTAGGTTAGAACTGCGACCACAACAGAACCGTATTGCTGCCAGTAAAGTAGATTAGGTTAGAATCGAACTTAATGGGTTAGGTTAGGTTAGAACTGCGACCATAATAGAATCGAATACTTTTGAACTATTCGGACATGTAAATATTATGCTTATTCATATTCTGCCATATGAATGTTCTGATATAAAAAATATGTAAAATCACAATATGAGAATAAAATTCGGAGAAATGATGTTCAAAAATATGCAAAATAAAATTAGGAGAAATGATGTTTCTGTCGAAGGTTGTTATACAAAATGAATATATGAGTATTAATTTTATGCAACATATTAGTGAACCTAAAATTACAGCACCTAAACTAAACTATGGTAGGCGTGAAGTCAGAATCGTTACGTAGGCAGGTCAGATTTTGGTCAGGTTGGGTACGACGACGAGCGAAGCGAGGAGGAGTGTTAGGTAGAACTGTGACCCTAACGAGCGAGCGAAATTATAATTAAAATTTAGCAGTTAGTAGGTTAGGTTAAAGACCGAAAACTGTAGGTTAGGTTAGGTTTCTTTTATGACCATGGATAGCGGAGCGAGCGAAGCGAGTGGAGCGTTAGAATGTTTGCTTGCTGCATGGAGGTATACTTATTAAAATTTAGCAGTTAGTAGGTTAGGTTAAAGACCGAAAACTGTAGGTTAGGTTAGGTTTGTTTTCTGACCATGGATAACGGAGTGAAATTTTGCAGTTAGTAGGTTAGGTTAAAGACCGAAAACTGTAGGTTAGGTTAGGTTTCTTTTATGACCATGGATAGCGGAGCGAGCGAAGCGAGTGGAGCGTCAGAATGTTTGCTTGCTGCATGGAGGTATATTAAAATGTAGCAGTTAGTAGGTTAGGTTAAAGACCGAAAACTGTAGGTTAGGTTAGGTTTGTTTTCTGACCATGGATAACGGAGTGAAATTTTGCAGTTAGTAGGTTAGGTTAAAGACCGAAAACTGTAGGTTAGGTTAGGTTTGTTTTATGACCATGGATAGCGGAGCGAGCGAAGCGAGTGGAGCGTCAGAATGTTTGCTTGCTGCATGGAGGTTTATTAAAATGTAGCAGTTAGTAGGTTAGGTTAAAGACCGAAAACTGTAGGTTAGGTTAGGTTTGTTTTATGACCAAGGATAGCGGAGCGAGCGAAGCGAGCGGAGCGTCAGAATGCTTGCTTAAAAATCTTCGAGATTTAGGTATAATGAAATGTAGTCAAAAGATTTTTAGCACATTAAATATTAGGAACATTACAATTATGCACATCAATCATTCGATAGTTGAATCTTAGCCACATCAAACGATAGGACAAATAATATTTAGGACAAACGATAATAGGAGCAACAATTTCGGACAATCAAAAATATGCGGAACAAAGTGTATGCCAAACGTTATTAGGACAAAAGACGTTATGCGACACGACGATAGGACTAATAATTGTATGCCATCCGATATAGACCCACATCCAACTTCTCTTCGATTACTATATAATGCCATAGTCCGAAGTGTGATGGACTATGGAACATTTCTCTTAGAGCCGGGTAATAAAACGGGATTGAGAAAGCTGGACTTGATTCAATATAAAGCACTCAGAATAATTTCAGGAGCGATGAGATCGAGTCCTACCAATGCTCTACAAATAGAATGTTCAGAACCCCCACTAAATTTACGTAGACAATTTTTGGCTGATAGCTACTTTTTCGGCCCCTTCAATTTTCTCACCATCCAATCATACACCGAATGATCTTAAAGGAACCCCTTGCTCAAACCGTAACAACCCACCCCTCTTTGTTAGGAGTCTTGCACAATTTGAATCATTAAAAGATCCTGTATTTCACTCTACTAAACTTCCCCTTTTTGAATTCACGTATGAAACCATTACGTTCCAGCCCCGAGTCATACTTAATTCCGATATTTGTCACGAAGACCCACATGCTGATGAGTATCTCCGTGAGATACTTACTCGTGAATGGCATGACTTCCACACTATTTACTGCGATGCGACGCATCCAAACTGAACCCGGTGGGTTGTGTGGGAGTCGGGGTTTTCCACTCGCAGTATAATATCGTACAAAAAGTCAAGTGCCCTCCAGAAACTTCCGTTTTCACGGGAGAATGCATAGGCTTATTGGAAAGCGTGAAATATGTAATACTTTTCAAATTAAAAAAATCTATATTTTATTTCGGATTCACGGAGCTGCCTGCAGACTTTACTTTCCAATCCGTTCTCGGTAAAATTTCACAATCCAATTATACATATACGAAATTAAGGAATGCCTTTTAAAATGTAAAAACAAAGGTTATGAGGTCACATTGATGTGGGTTCCGGGGCATACGGGAGTCTCGGGAAATGAAAGAGCTGATCAGGTTGCTAAGGAGGCGGTGGTGTGCGGTGACAAAGTGCCTTTTAGGAACTACTGCCATGATTTAGTTCCCTTGTCTTCAAGGTATATGTTTCAAAAGTGGTCAGCTGTGTGGGCTACATCAAGTAAAAAACGCGGAAGAATGTACGTACAGGTCAATCCAAAAATTTCAAAAAAACCATGGTTCTCAAAAATCCACCTTGAAAAACAACTTTGTTCCACCATTATACGTATGAGACTAGGTCATTGCTGTATTCCCTCCCATTTGGCCAAGATCCACATCCGAGACTCCTCTTTATGCGAATGTGGTCTAGATGACGGTGATTTGAATCATGTTTTCTTTGCTTGCCCTCTGTATAATAATTCCATTCTTTATGAAGAACTGATCAAACCTAAGGTTCCTTTTCAAACTCATATTTTTGAATTAATTCAAATTAAAAAAGATAAAGATGTTTTTATGGCCTTGGGTTCTTTCTGCCGACTTAATAACTGAGGGATATAGTATTAATATGTCCCTGGTAAATGTATTAAAATGGTAGTTGTGTTACGTTTTTGTTTTTGCTAACAGCATGTTTTGTCAATATTTGAGTTTCCCTAACGAATACTAACAATTGTTAATTATTCAGGTATAGCAACAATACTTTGCTTGCCGCGTTCGTTACCTTTGCTATTTCTAAAATCGACACGACACTGGCTAAATCCGTGGTATAGCCATATAAAAAAAACATTGACGAACGTGGCACGATGTAACATCGTAACATTGAAAACTTTATTTTATTTTTTCATCTTGTAACAAGACGATGCAGTCGCGTCCTGCCACGATGCAATGTCGTGTAAAACTAGTACAAATAAAAAAACCTCAGTTCGCACTTCGCATGCAGCGGCACGCGGCAGTGTGATAGATTATATTATAAAGTTAATGTCCGCAACTTTAATAGAAGAGAATTTATGCAACAGTTACATAAAGATGGGCCTTAAAACATGAGCGTAGTTGTGATCACACGACTGTGTTAAGGCCTAGTTATGTATTTAACTTACTTGAGTATTTCTTTCTCTTTATCGTTATCTTTATTCGGCCTCAATCTGCGGGTAGGCGTTGTTGCTCTAAATCTGTAGTATTTCGGCATTTTAAATTTGGCAAAAAAACTAACTAGGTAGGCACTTAACTCTATGATATTAACTACATTTATTATTTTATCATGGCTTAAGAGAATTCATTCACTACGATATCGAAATGACATTTGAATTGAAACTATTTTAGACACATTAAATACTAAACTTTCAGAATTTATTTTTAATTCCTCTATTGTCCAACCAGTTATTGTCTACGTCTACATGCACATGGAGTGCAAACTGCAAGCTAGCCGAATGCTTGACTTGGCGTTCGTTATTTTTTACCCCCGACGAAAAAAGATATAATATATTCCTTAGTTATAAGTTTAATATTGGGATCACACGCTTGCCAAGTCTTGGCAAGCCACAGGACGCAGTTATAGCGCTAATTTCTCATACAATTTCATCTTTTGAGAAGAATTTCATGCAAAATACTTTGGCGAATGGCGCAGCGAAGTGCGCACTCATCATAAAATAATAGAAAATGTGGCATGCTGATTAACTACACACAACCGCTAATTATTTATTAAACTAGCCTTATATTTTAATTAGTTTCTTACTAAAAATATCTACACAGGAATAAATTCAACATTCTGTATAGCGTATATTAACAGTTAAACTTGTAACTTAAACAGCGTAAAACATGACATTTCATAGTTTTGTTTGACACTTTTGACTTGACAGTTTGTTGATAAGGTTCTCGACGAGGATACACAGAAATTAATTTATTGTTATTAAAAATAATTATAGTATTAGTATAATGCTCGGAATCTAGTTTTACACGAGCACTATGGCGTTTTTAGAGGTATATAAGAATATTTTTCTAAATTCCAATCTGTAACAAAGAAATAATCAGAAAAGTTCGCATTTCTGACCAAATCAGCGTAATGATTACGCTTGTTTGTGCTAATTAGACTCATTAAAATAAAATAAAAACAGTTGATACGCTAAGTATTATATTCTTGCCTGCCCTCAGTATGGCATGTAAATAAGCCTATGTAGTAATACGATAATTCAACAGATTTGTTGTTTTCAGTGGCGTCGTTTTACATTTTTCGACATACACAGAAACGTTGACAATGGAAAGGTAGCAGAAAACTTACAAGTAAGTAAACAACAAATTATTACATGATACCAAACTTACATCCACCCCTAACTTAATGAGTAATGACTCACTGTTTTGTCTGATATCAAGGTTGCCTGATTAAAATAAAAATAAGCAGTGGACTTCATCATGAGAATAGGAAAATATAAGATTTCTCAGGGATGATGTCTCTTCACATTAGCACTGCCATCTCTAAATTAGCCGGACCCGGACAAAGACTTAAAAAAACCTGGACATTTGGCATAAATTGCATGTTTCCCCAGACGTGTCTGAGAATAATATTATTATTAAAAAATTTTTTTTTAGTAAAATAACAATCACCTTCAAAAAAAACTACTAACTATACAATTATTACTATGAAAACAAAAGTGCAAGTTAATGTGAGGTTTGCCACCAACTTCAAAAGGTGATTTAAATGTAATCTGTAGATGATTGGGTTATTCCTGGCTTTTCAGTTTTTTTTAAGTTGTTTTTTTTTTTGTTACTTTTTTTTCTTTTCTTTTTAGTGATTCAAATATAACCCCTTTACACTTAAAAATAACAGACTTCGATGAGTGAAATGGAACATACAATAACACTGAACCTGGAACTGGACCAAATTTAAATGGGACCACATGGGAAGCACCAGCTTTCAAATAATAAAAGAATCATCAAAATCGGTTCGCCCAGTCAAAAGTTCTGACATTACAAACAAAAAAGAAAAAAAATACAGTTGAATTGAAAACTCTCCTCCTTCTTGAAGTCGGTAAAAAAAAGAACCCCTTATTTTTATTCACATAAAGCGTCCCCACCAGACATTTTTTGAAAACCCCTGGATGGCCCTCGGATGGCCTCCAAACTAGGACAAATCCATTGAAACCTGGACGGACAGCATCCCTACTTCAGATAAATGTAACCTTTTGAAGGCCAAGCGGTAAAGCGATTCACCAAAAATTTTAAAATCAATAGGGGTTGAAAAACACTTGTAGCGGTTTGAATTACCATGTTTTTGGTCATTGAAATTTTGACATCCATAGGTGACATTGCTTGGTTATGAAGTCTAACATGGACTTAAAATTAAAAAAGAAAGTAAGGCTCAATTCACACGTACCACAACCACACCACGTCGCAGCGTTAAAATGTGGTGTGGTTGTGGTTACGTGTGAATTGGACTATTTATTAAACATACAAAATATGCGCCCGACCACGTGGTGTGGTTGTGGTTACGTGTGAATTGTACTATTTATTAAACATACAAAATATGCGCCCGACCACGTGGTGTGGTTGTGGTTGTCGCGTGGTTGTGGTACGTGTGAAACAACCCTAATGGACTCATATTGTCTCTTACCCTGCCTCACATATGGTTGTCAAACTTGGATATTTAATTCAACAACCAACAGAAAGCTAACATCTTGTCAAAGAGCTTTGAAACGCAGCTTACTAAAAATCAAATTGAAGGACAGAGTCCGCCACAGAAAAATAAGAAAACAGACTGGCGTGATAGACGCCTTGTCCTTTGCACGAGGTCTGAAATGGAGGTGGGCGGGTCACGTGGCACGCTTCACTGACAACAGGTGGACGAAGACCGTGACTATGTGGGGCGGACCTCATGGGCACAGAAACAGAGGCCGTCCAAAAGCAAGGTGGAAGGACGAAATAGAGACCATTGCATCAAGAAATTGGTTAAACCTGGCAAAAAATCGTGACGAGTGGAAATCTTTGGAGGAGGCCTTCACCCAAAGAGGGATCCAGTTGGCAGGCATATCGGACTAAAATTGCATATATCACAACTGTAAATTTGCCAATGGAATAATAAAAGGCTTTTTTATTTATTTAGGTGACATTGTGCCAGTGGCACAATTTTCCGTCAATGTCATTTGTGGTCTTTGGCGCTCAATAGGTCAAAGGCAAGCTTAGGGCTTAGGGTATAATTCTTATTCCTCAAATTTTAAACATGCTTTTTCATTTTAGGTCTCCTAATAATAATTATACATGGAAATTGTTAGTTCCATATCAAACTACCAACTATGAATGAGTCCATACATTACACTGGCAAGCCATTTTTCGTTTGGTTTACAAAAAGCTCAAAAGTAATAATTCTAAAATTGGGAATTGGTGTCCATACAGACGACACATGAATGAAATTGTGTTGAAATGTTCTCCTGATAAAAAGATTGCTCCCTTTGGATGATAAAAGTATTTAATAAAACATCAATACTAACAAATCTGTAGAACACCTATTAAATGGGATACTGTAATCAAAAGAAAAGAAGAAAAGATGTATCCATGCACTCTCTACTTATAAGAAAGAAGAAAGAAAGAAAGAAATATATTTATTCTTGACGAGACATAAAACATAATTATATAAAAGGTGTGACAGACATTATAAGAAAATAAAACAATAAGCAACTATGTATTATACTACTATCTACTTAATATTATATACCTACTACTATCTACTTAATATTATTAAGTAGATAGTAATATTTCTGCTAATTAAAGAAGGTAAACATGTGTGAGTGCAAAAAGTGAGGTGTTATGAGTAGGCAACGGACTTCTGATCACACGGTAGGACTTTAGAGAGTTATGGAGCCCATATTTACATTCAAATAAAATTCATCCTCATACAACATACAAATATATCCAGTTATTATTATTGTTATTGAGGTTAACTATCCCAAGCATTCAATAACTAATATTATAAATAAAATATTTTTTAATCAATATTGGAAGTAGATTTAACTATATTCATTGTCGAATTCATGTTTTTTCTAGTCGTAACTCGATATTCAATCAATATAGAAGCCAGTTTGCTCCAGGAAACATGGAGGAAGTCGCAAATATTTACGTGTTTTATGATGACAAGTCCTCGCGCACCAATGTGGATAAGGAGGGATTCACACTGGTGGAAAGGAAGAGCAAGACGCGTAGAGTGCTCCGCAAGACTATGGCGGCGGCACTGCCGAGCCGGTTGGTCTGGTCTTCGGATTGCGACACCGAGTAAGGCGCTCTATGTGCCGCGCTTGCATCAGTCCGCCGTGGCTGACGATGTGGTGGAGTACGTCCGCCGGAAGCTGAGGTTGCACCAGCTGCAGTCCCGCCTCTACGTGCACTTCAGCTCGTTTGTGGTGCGCGTGCCGCGGCCGCTGCAGCACACCATCGCAAGTGCAGACTTCTGGCCGAAGGGTGTTGTGTTTCGGCGGTTCCGTGGCAATCTGCCGAATCCTGCGCCAGATCAGACGATGCAACGGAGTCACGCTGTTACGTCGCCTAAATCAAACTAGTTCAGTTTTTTAATGTAATTTTTTAGTTTACAGTGTCTTGGTTTAATTACTTTACTGTAAAACTACAAAAAAATTAATTACTTTAATGCTGTGTAACTAATTTGAATAAATAAATAAATATCAGTCTTTGTTGTTGTAAGACTGACTTTGTCCTTGGCTATATAATTAAAATTTATAAGGATGAATTGTATTTTAATGTTAATATCGGCTCCATAGCTCCCTATAGTCCTACCGTGCTATTAGAAGTGCGATGCCTAGTTATAAGTTTAATATGTGTATCTATGTGTCTATCTGTGGCATAGTAGCTCCCAAACGGATGGTCCCATTTGAATGCGTTTTTTTATTGAACTCCTTATCCGACGAAATGGTTCTTAGCTATGTTTGGTTAGGTTGGGGGTATTTTAAATTTAGAATTTAGGTTGTCAATGGTTAAACAAATGTTTTTATTTTATTTCCGACACCATTCCCGTATAGTATAGTTATTAAATTGTTGAGAAAAAGAATGCAAACATGAGTTTAAAACAAAACCTTTGAAAGTTTCACCTAGATAATTTGATAAAGCTTGAAAATCTACAGAACATTGTGAAAAATAAATGAATATGTTTTCAGGGTACAAATATAACAGCCACCACAAGCGGCAGCTCCCATGTGGTGGTCTGCGACAGCACTGGCTGGGCGCACCTGGTCTCCCGCTCCTGGAAGTTCACATCCTTCAAAGCTTATGACCTCACTGTCACACTCGCCCAGCAACTGCCTCATGACCCGTTCTTGGTCACCATTGGGGTAAGTGATTTCTTAATGTTAAATCAGTTGATAATTAAAAATAGCTAAACTCTTACGGCCGCCACAGACGGTCGGAATTTTCATTCGGTTTCCGTCAGCAAGAGACATCGCTATATAACAGACAGAGACAAATACACTTTCTGACGTCGTTCCTTACGGAACCTTTACTAGAGATCAATATAAAAACCATTAAAAGGCATTTACATTAGGATAGTTATTATGGCAAAGGATCATTATGACCATTATGGAATTTAAAAATAGGACAAAGGATATTATGGATTCCAATATATGTAGACCCGCCACTTTTATTAGAAATCAATATAAAAGAGGTGAAATATCTTGCTCTGTTCCGATAAAACGGCCCGGCCAGTTATTTTATTTGATGGGAGTTCCTTCTCACACTAAGCCGGTATTTTTTTTAATATCATAATTATTCTTCTTTTTTTGTTAATTATATTCTAGTTTCATCCCTAGTTGTGAGTATGTGAACTTTATCCTGGGACACACTGTATTGTATTGTATGTTCGGCATTATGTTTTCCTGTAGTATTTTTTATTCTACTCATAACTCAATATATAATTTATAATGATTACAATTAGCATAAACCATCATAAGTAATTTAGAATTAGTAAATAATATGACACAAAACATCCATGAACTAATTTAAATGGCTTTTGAGTGTTTCACTTTTGAGATTTCTTCGTGGGTCAGTTGTCATTTAATACTAACCTTTAAGAATTTCCCTTTACCAAGTAAGTCCAGAACGTCCCTTAACCCTTTACCAAGCGGCAACAGTTTTTTTTTGTTCCAAAATCCAAATTTCAAGAACGTCTCCCATCCGGCAATTGCCTACGTGAAACGGGGCAAAATTCTAATGGTTTTTATTTTTTTATTATTTATTGATGCAGTGTTTTGTAATAACTATACGATAAAAAACCAGAAAGTCTACTTTGTCGGACATGCTATCAATACTAAAGCAAAGTTATAAAATGTTGACATACCATAAATTGACTTACTTACTTCCTTAGATTCAAAATTCAAAATTGTTTATTGTTTGAATGTGAGTGGTTATAAATGGTGGTAGGGTTAATATTTGGTTACATCACAAGCAGCCAGAATTTGGCGTACAATACTTTGACTCTCAATATATTGATTGATGAAAGAACGGAGTCACGTGCTCGACATTCTGGTGGTGATGAAAAGAAGCGCCGTTAAAGCGGAATATTCATACTTATATACATATTTACTAGGATATGTCGGCAACTTCGTCCGCGTATTTTTTCTTTACTGTAGAAGTGTAGACGGATAAAAAATACCATATAACCTTCTCTGGGTGTCCAGCTATCCCTGTACCAAAATTGGTTAAAATTTGTCAAGCCGTTTCGGCGTGATGCGAGGACAAAGGAAATTATGACCAACAGACGGCGCCAGGCTGGCACGGCGCCGCGCGCCCATACAAAACAAATGACGATCCTGCATCACGCTATTAAGATTTTTCCTGAAATCATGACCCCTCTCCATAGAAAACTGATTTTCAATACATATCTAGAATTTTATGATACCTAGTATAGGGGTATGTTCGCGAAAAAGTGTACCGTTACATTCATGACATTATAACACATGTAACGTACATGACTGAATGTTACGTACACTCATCTTAACAATCCGTCATGACTGTAACGTAACATTCATGACAAAAATGGTAGGACATAACATAGAAATGAAGATAGCACTCAATCGCGACATAGCAATGGGCTCCACATCACATTAATTCGGTGACTGAATTGTAAATCTGCGTAATCATATATATTAGAACAGTGGAATATGTATAGTTACCGTGCAATAACAACTCTAAAAAAGATAAATTTTGAGCCACAAAACTGTTGTTGACACAAAAACATCATTTTACTCATAAAATATGGCTGCTATTTTTTTTTCTATGTTGGCGTCATATTATGGTGTCACCATTCAAGAAAAATATTTATAGGTGGGAGGATATGCTGTTTGTATAGTGGAGTAAGAAGCGTTACTTTCATGACGTTACACAGAGTATCAAAATGTGGACACGTTTTAAAAAAAAACATATTTAAAAAGAATGAAAACAGTTTTTGATGAAAGCTTTTCAGAAACGTGTGGGTTAAATACCATAGAACTGCATGTTTACTTAAAAAAAATGGGATAGTGATTCCATTTTTTGTTGCAGGAGTAGTAGTTGGACAAATCATTTTAGTATAGGAGTGAAAATAGGTGTTAATGATAAAGTGAATATTTGAATAAAAATATATAAAAACCTAAGAGTGGGCTCAAATTTCATAGAATTACATAAAATAGAACATATAAGTATTCTATTCTATACAATATCCAACAGCTTCTATATAATCGAATAAGGATCCCGGGAAATTCAAATAAAATTGAGTCAAGCAAAAATATGAAATGTACAATTTTTCGCGGACATACCCATAGATTTAAGCGGGAAGCAATCGGTTAAAGGCGGCGCACGACCGATCGTCGTGGAGAACTATACGGGAAGCTTTTGTCTGTCGGCTGATATGATGATTGATGATGATTAATTTTAGGATGATGAAGCCGGCACGCCGCTGATCAAAGTGTGGGACTGGGCGCGCCGCGACCGCCACGACAACCCCATATGCGTGCGCGTGTCGCGCGCCGTGCCCTCGCACATGCGCGCCACGCCCGCCACCGCGCTCGCGGTGCATGAGAACAAGGTACGTGTGGGACGGTCTTTAGGGTGAAAGACGAGGGGATGCGGCTGATGTTGAATTATAAAACATAGTGGTTGGTTATATGAATTAAATTATCTCCATATGCCATGAAACAAAGAAAAAAAAAGAAATAATTTTTTTTTGAAGTATTTGACTTCAAAGGTACGAAACCTTTTTTTTTTAATCTTAAATAAATTTTAAAATTGTTTTCTTAATCCTCATAATTTTACAAAACTATAATTATATTATATGCCAACCGTGAACTTAAACGCACTTTTTCACGGTGCAAATAGCAAATTACTTATTGTCTCCATACAAATATTGGTACCCAACTCGCAGATGACGTCATATGTAGGTTGGCCGTTTTTTGTGGTCTGTAGGAATGTTGAATTTTGATGGTCATTTCTGACTTTTAGAGCAGTCTAAGTATAGGTAGTCCTTTATAGACATTGATCCTAATAAAAAACTGAATCGATTGACATCCTAAAAAAATGTCCGTGATCAGGTGACATGATGTAAGGCGCGACCGAAATTACGCGACTCAAATTACGCTCGCCTGGCTTCACCTTTAGAGGGTCTAGCTACTGGAGACGCCTTTTGTACTATTTCCCCTCTGCCAAAAGGATAAGTAGCATCATATTTGTTTGTAAAAACTATGTCAAATTCGATTACACGCATTTTAGTCATCGTTCTCAATGGACATCAAGCTTTGTAAAAATGCCTGTAATGTATGTACTTAACTGTTTTTAAATGTAAATGAAGTGACGTTATGACGGTAAATCGTCAATTATTGGCCACCGCATACTAAAAATTAACTCTGTCCACCTACAAAGTACAAACTGAATTCATTTTAGTATAACGTGGCCAGTTATTGAAGGATAGCCAGTAATTACCACCTTATACTAAAAAGAATTCTGTTTGTAGGTGAACAGAGTTCATTTTTAGTATGAGGTGGCCAGTTATTGATAGTCTAAGATCCCTTTAAGAACGACCTTCACCGAGATGTTTATTTGATGAAATGTATTTTATATTTAACTTAATATGTCAATAAATATATTGCATATGGGTTGCCTAACAAATTTTAGTCCAGGGTATGTTTAATTAATGATTAAAAAAATTTTTTTTTTAAACATTTGATTATTAGATAAATTCTATACCAATCGAAAGTATGAAGCCCATAGAATATGCAAACGTTAGGTTGCCTATTCTTTTCCCGTCACAACTATCGGGTAGCCAGGTTTAAACTGGTAAATCTATACTAGCATTTTGCAACGGTCTGATTATTGAATTGAAATTAAATAACATTAAAGATTATTTTATTATGAACACGGTGGTATAGGGTTGCCTGCGAAAAATCAGTCCAGAATTCCGGTTGTCGAATTTTGAAAAGTAAAATATTTCTGCGAGTGAATGTGTGCGACTGAGAGGTCCCAACCAAAACCATCCCATACGATAGAAGAGGACACAGCATAGCAGCTGTTTGAAGCCCGCCCATTTAAAAAAAGAGAGTGCGCATGCTATTTGTGCTTGAAAATGAAAAGGATAGCGATAGACTCGTATATGCTGTACATTATTTTGGAGTAGTTTATTATTAAAATAGAGAAATAGTTATTTAACTTTTTTTTTATCAATTAATTAATGAAATAATGAACTTTATTCTGCAAGTAGGCCACAAGGGCACTTTTACATGTCTGAGTCTATCGACATTTCACAAGAGGTGACCACTGTTGAGAAGAAACTACGAAAGATTAGATATATTAGATTTGTTTTATTCTACTACCTGTGTTTCTACTTGAATCACTTAAAATTAATGCCGTTTAAATACTTTTCACCATTGGTTAAAATTCTCCAACATTTAAAAGTATGAGAATCTCTGAACACCATGATGACGTAGGCTTGTGTCAGTCACGTGGTTCGCGAGTCTCGGAAGAGAGTACCAGGCGGAGTATATTATTATACCATGAATTTTATTGTATCTATAGCGACAATCTACTCCAAAATAATGCACATCATATACGAGTCTATCGCTATCCTTTTAATTTTCAAGCACAAATAGCATGCGCACGCTCTTTTTTTAAATGGGCGGACTTCAAACAGCTGCTATGCTGTGTCCTCTTCTATCGTATGGGATGGTTTTGGTTGGGACCTCTCAGTCGCACACATTCACTCGCAGCAATATTTTACTTTTCAAAATTCGACAACCGGAATTCTGGACTGATTTTTCGCAGGCAACCCTATACCACCGTGTTCATAATAAAATAATCTTTAATGTTATTTAATTTCAATTCAATAATCAGACCGTTGCAAAATGCTAGTATAGATTTACCAGTTTAAACCTGGCTACCCGATAGTTGTGACGGGAAAAGAATAGGCAACCTAACGTTTGCATATTCTATGGGCTTCATACTTTCGATTGGTATAGAATTTATCTAATAATCAAATGTTTAAAAAAAAAAATTTTTTAATCATTAATTAAACATACCCTGGACTAAAATTTGTTAGGCAACCCATATGTAATATATTTATTGACATATTAAATTAAATATAAAATACATTTCATCAAATAAACATCTCGGTGAAGGTCGTTCTTAAAGGGATCCTCTACTATGAACGGTGGCCAGTAATTTTAACGATTGACCCTATGTCTAGTTCACTAAAAAGGTGGAATATTATTTCACAGGTAAGTGTATATTTTGTTTTAATGGTCAAATGGTTTATTTTAAAATAAACACATAAATCATAATATTTACAATACCAAAAACTATACATACATTTGGTTTTAATAATAATATTTATTTCTTCCATGGTATTCGTATTATAAATAAGTATGTCTGTTTGCAGAACCTGCTGGCAGTGGGGTTCCAGGACGGTTCCGTGACGCTATATCGCGGCGATATCGCTCGGCAGCGCTCTGGCAAGATGAAGACTCTTCTCGATTCTGGAAACAGCCCTATCACTGGCCTCGCTTTCAAGTAAGGGGGAGGGTAACCTTTTTTCGGTAGTTCAAAGGTTGACTGGAAGAGATTGCTCTTTAGCGATAAGACCGCTGGTTGTTTACCTATATTTGTAACTTCTTGTATTGTATCTCTCCTGTTTGTTTTGTGAGGTCTGCTATTACACTAGTATACTAGGAATATTTTTTAAGGCCGAATTCACTTTGCTTTGTTCTAAAAAAACAATGAGACCCAATGGGTATTATGTGCATTATGAACTGAGGCTACGACAGCACTTCAGATACATTTCCTTTTAAAGTAGCATCTTGTAGCCGCAGTACATATGCACTCAAGATCCATTGGGTCACATTGTTAGAAAAAAGCGAAGTGAATTCGGCCTTAAAAAACAATTCCTACTATACAAGTACTCGCGCACACCTCACAAGCGAAGTGCATTTGACCTCAAAAAGTTTAATTTTATTTTATTTACCAACAAAAACATACATAACATACAGATTTAAGTAATTTCTCGCCAAACTGTAACGTTTATTGGCGAGACGCGCTCAATTTTAACAAAACAACGTAGCGTATATTATCAACAGTATTTCCTTCTCTACAACAACTTCCACAGGTGTCCGATTGTATTATAGAGTAGAATGAGTATTTTCAACCTCCTGACAAAGAAAAGTTATTGAGAAAGAAATCCCTAAGCCTTGATTTTAACAGTGTTTTACTTAATTTTGGTTCTTGTCTTAGCAAGTCTATTTTATTCAATATTTTGGTACTAATTCTTATTCCTACTATGTATACGTAAGTATTGTACTGTTGTGTCACAGCGGCGCGGACAAGTTGTTCGTAGTGTCGCGCGCGTGCGTGATGGTGTACTGGCTGGGCTCGGAGCGCTGCGTGACGCTGGACGGCAAGGGCGCCGCCGCCGGCTGCTCCGTGCTCGCGGACAAGCACCGCCTCACCGTGGCTAACGAGGATGTGAGTATTAGCACAAAACAGATATCAATCTACATACAAGCGCGCTCGAGCAAACGCACACATAGACATTGCTCACTGACACGATATCTCGGACCAGTTCAGACCAGTGCCAGCGCGAGTGCCATCCGCTTGACGTGTCGGTGAGCAATGTCTATGTGTGCGTTTGCTCGGGCGCGCTTTTATGTAGATTCATTTCTGTACTACCTATCTGTTTTGTGGTATTAGCCAAAGCTGCAAGTCACCAAAAGAGCCAGCTTGAAAATCCCGGCCAGGGCAAATATTTGTGTGATGAACTCGAATATTTGTGGTTGTTTTATGTATTTAAGTGTATATTTATCTATATAAGTATGTATATCGTCGTTCACGTACCCATAACACAAGCATTCTTGAGCTTAATTTGGGACTAGGACGATTTGTGTGAGGTTGTCTGATAGTTTTTATTTTTATTATTTGTGTGTTGCTTGCGCGGACCCCTAAAAAACGAACTGGTTCCAGGCGATATTCTGCTACACGAGCGAAGGCCGAGGCCCGTGCTACGCCATCGAGGGCGAGAAGGTCCGGCTGGACTGGTTCCACAGCTACCTGGTCATCACCACGAACGACACGCCCAAGCATGGCGCCTCCACCAGCGCAGCGCCCGCCCCGAGGGCTCACCACGTCACCATATTGGACATACAGAACAAGTTCATAGTCTTCTCGAAAACCTTCGAAGGTGAATCTTTCCGCTCTTGAGTGTTTTTTTTTTATCGAAAGTAGCAAATCACTTAAATTTCGCGCTCATTAGCACCGATTGTCTATTTTCAACCGACTTAATTTTTTTATAATACGTGATTGTTCCGCCAATTTTTGTCTGGTAGATCATACTTCAGAGGTGATCCTATATTAATACATTTTATCGAAATTGATTTCGTGCTTTTTAAGAAAATCAAGAAAAACTAAATATGTCATATACCCATTTTGCTCATTGACGTCGGTTATTTTTTGTAAAAAAAAAAATTGATTATTCCTTTTCAAAAAGCCCCAACTTTAATATAACAATGATGAAAGTATTTCAGTTCTAAAGGCACACAGTTTTAATTATTGTATTAAGCGGCGTGCACTCACGTCAAATTGTCAGGAACGGCCCGATTGTTTAGAACGAGTACTCGTAGAGCTCCGTACGAGTTCGAAACATGTCGGGACGTTCCTGTGTTCCTTAATACAATAATTAAATATATCTCACGAAAGTTTTAATAAGATTACACACAGTTCTTTACGTAACAAGCCTTTTATTATCACAGAGATAGACGCAGTACTAACGGAGTGGGGCTCATTCTACATCCTCACAAAGAACAAGGAGATGATATTCTTAGCAGAGAAGGACTTGCATTCGAAGCTGTGGCTGTTGTTCAAGAAGAACCTGTACGACGTGGCCATTCGGATAGCGAGCGGGCAACACTACGACGCGGTGGGACTCACGGAGATTTATAAGCAGTATGGAGATCATTTGTACGGCAAGGTTAGTATTTAAATAGTCTATTAGACTACCTTTCAAAAAAATTAAATAGGTACAGAGATTAAAACGGATGGGGAAATTGAAAGCGTAGCGTAGTCGCCATTAGACATATAGCAGCATATAAGGCATTCATAAATATGTGAACATGTACTGTAATGCGCAGTCAATAAGAGCCGTGTTCAGATATTTATGAATACCTTACATGCTACGATATATCTGATGGCGACTGTACAGGCGTTCAGTGCTAATAAAAACCGACACAACCACTATAACTGATATATTGTTTTTCCCAAACATGTAATGAAATGTCATCATAACATATCATAACAAGCTTCGAAGTATCACGTTTCAGTCGCAACAACTCGAGAGAACTGTAAAGGAATTTCATACAAAACTGAAGGCCTAACTCGGCAACTTGGCTTCTGTGTTCACGAGCAGGCTGCTGCTAGCTGAATTATATATTTTTTGAGTGGTGTGTGTTTTTTTATTTATTTCATTGCATATGTTGAAAAGCACTATACGTGCCTAGCCGTGAAAAGGGCTTGCACGCTTCGTATCACTATCCGGCCTCCCTACGGTAGGCTGTCTCTGATACCTACTCACCCGGCTAGCCCTTCATACCGACATCTGCAGTAATGTACTATTTCTTTACAGGGCGATCTAAAAGGTGCTATAGAACAATACGTCAAAACTATCGGCTGGCTAGAAACCTCGTACGTGATCCGCAAATACCTGGAGTCCCGTCACCTGGAGCCGCTGGTGCTGTACCTGGAGGAGCTGCACAAGAAGGGCGGCGCCACCGAGGACCACACCACGCTGCTGCTCACCTGCTACGTCAAGCTGGACCAGCACGACCAGCAGGGGAAGCTCAAGGAGTTCATCAACTCCAAGGACAAGGTCATAGATTTCGATGTGGATGTCGCTATTAAGGTACGTTGAGATGCCGTACTTGGTGTGAAATAACTTCTTTTTAGCCGCAAATCCCGTCCAAAAGTCCCGTCACCTGGAACCGCTCGTACGATACCTGGAGGAGCTGCACAAGAAGACTTCGATGTGGATATGTTGCTATTAAGGTACGTCGAGATGCCATACTTAGTGTGAAATAACTTCTTTTTATCCGCAATTCCCGTCACCTGGAACAGCTTGTGCAATACCTGGAGGAGCTGCACATGTGGATGTTGCTATTAAGGTACGTTGAGATGCCATACTTGGTATGAAGAAACAACTTCTTTTTATCCGCAATTCCCGTCCAAAAGTCACTTCACCTGGAGCCGCTGGTGCTGCACCTGGAGGAGCTGCACAAGAAGGGCGGCGCCACCGAGGACCACACCACGCTGCTGCTCACCTGCTACGTCAAGCTGGACCAGCACGACCAGCAGGGGAAGCTCAAGGAGTTCATCAACTCCAAGGACAAGGTCATAGATTTCGATGTGGATGTCGCTATTAAGGTACGTTGAGATGCCGTACTTGGTGTGAAATAACTTCTTTTTAGCCGCAAATCCCGTCCAAAAGTCCCGTCACCTGGAACCGCTCGTACGATACCTGGAGGAGCTGCACAAGAAGACTTCGATGTGGATATGTTGCTATTAAGGTACGTCGAGATGCCATACTTAGTGTGAAATAACTTATTTTTTTCCGCAATTCCCGTCACCTGGAACAGCTTGTGCAATACCTGGAGGAGCTGCACATGTGGATGTTGCTATTAAGGTACGTTGAGATGCCATACTTGGTATGAAGAAACAACTTCTTTTTATCCGCAATTCCCGTCCAAAAGTCACTTCACCTGGAGCCGCTGGTGCTGTACCTGGAGGAGCTGCACATGTGGATGTTGCTATTTAAGTACGTCGAGATGCCATACTTGGTATGAAGAAACAACTTTTTTTTATCCGCAAATCCCGTCCAAAAGTCACTTCACCTGGAGCCGCTGGTGCTGTACCTGGAGGAGCTGCACAAGAAGGGCGGCGCCACCGAGGACCACACCACGCTGCTGCTCACCTGCTACGTCAAGCTGGACCAGCACGACCAGCAGGGGAAGCTCAAGGAGTTCATCAACTCCAAAGACAAGGGACTTCGATGTGGATGTTGCTATTAAGGTACGTTGTACGTTGGTATTAGGTTATGTTGAGATGCCATACTTGGTATGAATAAATAACTTATTTTTAAAAGGTAAAATGTATTAAAATCAATTGTAATAGTTGTTGATGGCCGAACGGTCGGGATTGTAAACATGATAATAGTGTATTCCTGAAAATTGTAATAGGAATTTTCTTCGGCGGCGGGTGCTATAAACAGAAAGAGTAGGTATGTGAACATTCGTCACGTTTTTTTTTACTCGCAAAAAGAAACGACTGATCTATCCCAATTGGTCGCTAGATGGCGGTGTAGCGTGCCAAAACTAGCTAACGATGTGATGCCTCAAACTTGACTAGTCGAAGGAGGTTTTTGTTAGTTTTAATTATTGCTTGTTTTCACTAAATTTTTGACCACGGTGTCTGGTGTCGCTCTAACTCTAACGTTACTGACATGTAATTATTTTAGGGTTCACTGAAGAGTGATAACGGGATCCATTAATTACTGCTAGTTGCGGTATTCGTCGACAAACGTAAGAACTGCCTGTAAAAATTACGCTCATAGCAATATCACACGTCCACTCTCGCCCTCAGCTCGCGTGTAACTAACCAGAGTTGTCACATCTACTAACTTTTCAGTAGATCTACCTATTTTGCCTCCGTTCTACCTATCTACCACCCTCAGCATCAAATCTACCTATTTTACAAAATTTTACGATCGTAAAAAATTTCAACGCGTGGAACGAATTGTTACTCACTACTGAATGTAGCCTGTTGTGTATAGAGCCAAAGCCTATCTTGTAATTGCATCGGAACGCTTTAAGTGAGGTGTGACTACACTTACTTGACAGTTGGCACTGACAGTGATAGCTGACAGTATATTTGCCGGCAATTTATTTGGCAGATGACAGCTGATTGTATATTTCGCGGCAATTTTAAACACTTACACTCTGTTTACGCATTGTTAATCATTAAAAACGAACTGGTGGTAGATCTACCTATTTTACATTTAAAATTTTCATCTACCATGTTGCCAAAATTGTATTGGACAACACTGTACCTAGATAAACGCAGCATTCAATGCGACATGTGCCCGAGACAGTATATACCTATTGTATAATAACCATCCATCCACAGGTTGTCCGTCAAGTAAGCATCGACGACGCCCTCACCCTCGCCGCGAACCACAAGCGACACGATTGGTACCTCAAGCTCATGCTGGAAGACAAGAAGGCGTACGACGCTGCCTTGGAGTACCTGGCTGACTTGGAGTTCGATGACGCAGACGCGTACATGAAGAAATACGGCTTGAAGCTGATACAACATCTGCCCGAAGAAAGCACCAAATTTCTTATCGGTGAGTCGCTTTTTATTTTCTAGTAACTCTGTGAGCTGTGGACCTCGCGAGTCTTCGTATAGCTTAAGAGGCCTTATTCCTTTAAAATGCTGATTGTTTTAGTCATTTTTCTCTATGATCAAACATGTTTCTTAACATATTATGGATGTAACTACCTAGATTAGGGCTGTTGGGATTTATTGGTATATATTTGAACTCTACAGTTTGAATTTTTATTGATAATTTTTGTTTCAAAAACTACTCGAAATTGAAAATATTCACGCGGAAAAGTAGTTTTTCCAGCCGATTTTCGACTGCACGCCATGAAAGCATGAAATAACTATGTTACTACCTACAACTCGGGGAAAAATATTATTTACTTCAAAAAGTTGGTTGAAATTAACAATATATTTGTCATAATATGAATATAAAAAATTAAAGGGAATAAGGCCTCTTAAAACGGAATTAATACGCCATTTTTAAATATATCCAAGAAGGTATCGACAAAAAACCTTATATACTTATTATTCGAGTGGAATACAAGCACAATTATGATGAATAAGGATTGTGTCATGAAAGCTGCTTATTTGGGGCAACTGAGTGATCACAGATCAGCAGGCAGCCTAGAAAGTCCAGATGGATCTGAGAAACTAGTAAGATCTAGCTCAAGATCGAGAGATGAGGCATAGACTGGTGTTTTATATGCCAATGTACTTTTGACACAAACGTCTGCTAGCGAAATCCAAATATGAATAAGAATAAGAATAAGAATAAGAATGATTTATTTTGTAAAACATAGGTAGTCACATAGGTGTTTTATGAGTGAATCAGGATCACTATGTTTTGCCGAAAGGCATACAAAATTTGAGAGTGCAGCATGCAATACAAAATATAAGTATAAGTATAGTCGAAATTAGTTAGTAATCAACATTCATTAACATTATTATCAAACAGATATTCTTGAGTAGAATAGTACGCCTTTTTTACTAAGAATTTATACAATGATTTTTTAAACATTTGAATATCTTGCAAATTTCTTATACTAATTGGTAGTTTATTAAATATTTTAGGTGCCATTCCAAATATACTTTTATCGAACAGAGCAGTTTTATGCGGCTCGTGATTTATCCTACTCTGCATACGAACACTGTTGAATTTTGCAAACTGATTCAGGTTGCTCTTTACATATATAGCCATTTCATATATGTAAAGAGACGGAAATGTCAATACACTTAGTCTAGCGAAATGAGATCTACATGATTCTGTGGGCTTTAGACCACACATGGCTCGAATACATTTCTTTTGGCATTTAAATACTAAATCTTTGTCTGTCGCATTACCCCAAAATATTACGCCGTATCGTAATGTAGATGTGACGTATGCGTGATAAGAAGTCATAACGGTGGATTGATTAACTACTTTACTAAGTTGATATAAAGCATAAGAGTACTTGTTTAGTTTTTTGCATATTATGTCAATTTGATTTTTCCAATTTAATTTACTATCTAAGCTTAACCCTAAAAATTTTGTGATGTCCGTTTCATCAATTATATGATCCTTATATGCTACTTTCAGGTTTGTAATTTTGTCAACTCTTTGTTTAAAATTCATAATATTGGTTTTTTCTAAATTAATACGGAGGTTGTTACTGTTCAGCCATTCTATTAGAGATTTTAGCGAGCAATTAATTTTATCTTCATACGCATGTAAGTGTTCTCCAGTAAATATAACGGTGCTATCGTCAGCAAAGAGAACCATAGATTCATTTATCGCTTGTGGTAGGTCATTAATATAAATGATAAAAAGCAGCGGACCCAAGACACTACCCTGCGGAACCCCAAATTTTATTACCCTGTAATCTGAAGCGAACGTGATCTGCTTCCTGGTTTTAACACATACGTAATCTAACTGAGTAATTTGTTTTCGGCCTTTCAGGTAAGATTCAAGTAAACTGTGCACATTACCACGAACTCCATATCTATACAGTTTGGATAACAAAATATGATGGTCTACAAAATCAAAAGCCTTAGTCATGTCCATGTAGAGAGCAGTTACAGGGATTTTTTTGTCAATATTGGTCATGATGATTCGAAGTAGATCGAAAATTGCCATGTTTATTGACCTGCCCTTTCGGAAACCTTTTTGTTCTCGAGCAAATAGATTAAAAGACTCAAAATAACTATTAAGATTATTATAAATTACTTTTTCAATTACTTTTGAAAACACAGATAATAAAGCGATAGGCCTATAATTATTTAAGGAGGTTTTATCGCCTTTTTTATGAAGTGGTCGAAGTATGGCTACCTTTAGCTTTTCGGGAAAACATCCATGTTCTATGCATAAATTTACTATATAGGCAATTGGCGATGAAACTACATCAGCGACTTTTTTTATTATGCTAAAGCGATACGTTGAATAATTTTGTGCGTTGTCATCTCGGCTCTCCGGGCTAACTCGGTCGATCTAAGCACGCAGTAGTACTCTGGACGTATAGTGACATTGTGGCAAATGTTTTCCTTTTTTTATGAGTTGGTTAATCTTGTGTGTGATTTACTTTACGCGACCAAATATACAAGTTACCTTGGTCTCTATTTGAGGGGTTCCATCGATTCCTCTTGGATCTCAGTTGTTTATATTAAAATAAAAATGAACATTTGGGGTAAGAAATGAAGCAACTGATTGTAAAGTCGACGCTTCGACTAGTAATTTCGATATAACAATAGGTAGTACACTCTTTCCTCAGAGCTTAAAACTTATCACATAATTAGGTTTAGACAAATGAAAATAACGAAAACATAATATAGCTATTATTTCCTTTATTATATTAAGGTATCATTAGGTACATGAAGCAACATGAATTTACCATACAGAGTCCTTAATTTAAGATTTATAATATGTGCATGTATATAATATTAATACTTTAGATTTCAAATAGGTGCTATATATTCACCACTGGTTCTAAAATATAAGCCTTTACGTTAAATATGTACAGAATCTTTAGTGGTCAGTTGCAAATGTATCAAGAAATAAATAATTAGTGCAGATTTATCATATGTATTAGAAGTACATTTTATGATGAAATTGACAACTAAATTAAACATTTTCCAGACATTTGAGTGATCATTGTAGATAAGGTTTTTGGTGTTATGTATAATGGAATACATTACTCTTTATAGTTAAATACATTTACTGTCTCTACTAATATTGTTAACTACGTCACAGCTTAAATAGAGCTTATTAAGGAGTCCAAACCTTTATATGTATAAAACACTACTTTTCATGGAAGCGTGTGATAGCTTAAAATTTTACAAATTCAATATAAACGTTGCCAAATTCGGTTTGTATATAAATAAATTTAACGCGGAAAGCGACTTCGGCAAAATACCAACTTTATCATGAAAATTATAGAACATTCTACAAGTAAATCAAAGTACATTAATTAAACAAAATTCAGATCGTATACATATTCACTGTTCACTGCGGACAATACGAGAGTAGCTCCTCCAAGTTACAAGCCTTCATGCAGCATTCCTCGACCACCAACCTCTTGCCTCTCGCCTCGAAGCCAAGCGCCCTTTCCGGCTCCATCCAGTACGGTTTGTAGTAACGCTGCATTATCGAGTTGTACACCGACCCCGATCGCTTATGCCCCTTCTCTTCGCGTTCCCTACATAACACAGCCAAAGTATTAGCCAGATTCCGACCACAGAACTTCTGGGCCTCCGACTGCAGCGACTGGCCGATCAAAACGCTCAGCAGTGCTAATATGAGAAGCGACTGCATTTTTAACTCTCCACTTTCGCTGGTATAATGATATTTTGTCTCGGTGTCTGGCGGTTTTATAGGGGCGGCATATTAATATTCATATATGCGTTAACGAAGCTCTTAATGACGTCTATTCTTGTCACATGTGATTTGCTCATTTCGTGGAGCTTCTAACAACGTTTGGAACTATAAATAGGATTATTTGGGTTGTTTTAGAGATACACGTCAAGACAAATTCGAGTTAACCGCTAAGTTAACGAAGAGTATAATTCTCATGGCAAAGTAAAGGTTAGAGGGTTATAGACCTTCGGTAAATTTGCCCGTCACTAATAAATGTAACACGTAGTGGGCGTGAGTATGAATGAATTAAATTTGTTTCAATTATTTTCTCAATAAAAACAGCTTAATAAGTTTGTGCGAAATATTCCATCATCTGAGGAAGTTACCTAGTTACCTATTTTGCCAAACACCGAATGTTTGATACACGGTCTTTCTCTATTATGAACTTAAGTTAAGTTACTTCCTCATGCGAGCTTTAGTCACTACATTAGAATTTATCATTTACTTGTTATTACCCCGTTTTATATGTTATATAAATAGGGAAGGCCATATATTATTTAATCTGTTCACGGGCACGGCATATTTAAAAACCTTTGATACATGAAATATTATGATTTAAGGTTGAACATTGCAACGTAATTTTTTTTTTGTTACCAGTGGTCTATCTCCTCTTTTCATTGCAGCGTTATGCACCGACTACAAGCCGCGAAGCAAGCCCCTCGTCGACGAGTTGTCGCTAACAGGCGGCTACCGCGAGCCCGACCGAGCCTGTCCCGACGACTACATACACATGTTCCTGAGCAACTCGGAACAGCTCATCGAGTTCCTGGAACACATGACCAAGAACGACCCCCAGTGTTCCAAGCTCGTCTACAATGCGCTTATAGAACACTATATACATGTGTGGTGAGTATTGCACCGAGTACAAGCCCCGAAGCGGCTTGTGGATGAGGCGTCTCTAACAGGTGACTATTGCGAGCCTGTCGACGACTACATACATGTTCCGTAGCAACTCGGCGCAGCTCATCGACTTCCTGAAACACATGACCAAGAACGAGTCCAAGTGTTCCAAGCTCGTCTACAATGCGCTTAAAGAAAACTATATGTACATGTGTGGTGAGTGTTATATACAATTAAACCATGCGTTTATGCGAGTTTGGTTTAATATAAGCACTTAATGATTTGTACAGTCTGTTTTAAGTTTTTCGTGAGATAGTGACTTTACTAATCCCTAAAAGGCTTTCACCAATATATTAAAACAAAACATTTACGCAATAAAATAGTTTTTCATAAAAGTGTATTTCGTGAGGTGTTTTTGTCACCAAGAGGTATATTAAATTATGACTTTAACCTAGATGTTTGGTTCATATGGTGTTTTAGATCGGTGCAGTAAATTTTGTCGGTTCGTTTCGATACTAATAGAAATGAATTAGCATATACTTACTTGTAAGATTATTAATGAAGCTACGTCGGTCGGGTGAGCTAATAATTGTATATACTATCCTTTTAGGTCAAGTCTGCTCACCCATTACTAAGTGCAGTATTAGCAGTTACTGCAGTTAAGAAGTTTAATGCTTTTTGCGTTGGAATGAGGTGCAAATCAATTTGACCATGAAAGCATATTTAAATAAAATTATTTGAACGGATTATATCGCGTAAAGCCTGACCAGAAATATATGAGGATTGTCAAGAGGGTGCTATTTATAAGATTTATATGGCAACAATTTTGCAACCAATCGCAACCACACTATAATGACATTAGTTTAAATACCTGTCAGTTCCACTATGTTAACCTCGTAATTTCATTTAATAGAATGCACTCTTTTCCTGACTGTGTTTCGTGTAGTAAACACGTGTACACTTTATTTATAATATTACGTTCATGACTGTGAATGGTTTTCGGCATTTACTTTGGATATTTTTAAGTATTTGTCTTATAAAGAAATCACCACGAATGACATTGACATTGTTGACAAATCATCATAAAATCGTTGCCAGTGTAAGAAATTAGTTCCAGTGAAATTCCACAATATGGCGCATCCTTATATATTTCTGGTCAGGCTTTATATTATTTATTTGAGCCTCCCTGACGTTTCGGTAACTTTCCAGTTACCGTTGTGAAAGGCTGAATGTGTGAAAGTCGCGGAAACAGAAGAAAACGTTAAACCATTACTGCATTTATCGCTAGGAGGGTAGAAGTTAGATCCATAAAAAGCTATTTGAGGCATTAATTTCCAGTAAGCTGGAAATCGTTTTAATACTTCCATTGGTACCACATGCGTGTTATCTGAGTTTACGCAATCCTAGGAGCTGTGCACAACTTTTAGGAGCCAAGGTACTGAGATATTTTCGCTTTTTCTGCAGTCTTGCGCGAAAATTTCATTCCATTCAATATTAAAGAGTGTTAAATTCTGCGTCGAACTAGTATCTAAAACTGCAAATTAGGTTCAGCGGTACTGCCAAAATCATAAGTTAGAGAGCGGATTAATTCTTCGATAAAATCCTAATTTGATTGGCCTATTTCCTAACACGCTATCTATTGCCCCTTAGGGCGAAGTCGCCCGCGGAGAAGAAGGCAGAGTACGACGCGAAAATAATGAAGGTGCTGCAAGACCCCACCGCCAACTACGACAAGAACCAGACCCTGGTCATCTGCCAGATGAGGGGGTTCCGCACCGGAATTCTCTACCTGTATGAAGAGAACAAACTGTGAGTTACTAAGTGGGTCTCATGACCATATTCCCTATTTATCTTAAGACCAACTCGATGATATCATACAATACAATGCATATCCTCTTTATTGCAAACCTTAAATACACAGGGAAACAACACATACGAGATACAATAAATAATAAACAGAGGTAACCGACAGGCGGTGTTAAATACATCTCTCCCAGAAAACTTTTAATTAGCGGAGTAGTTAAAACAAGTTTGCATTGAGTAGGTTGTGCAAAACAGTTATAAATTCAAATAAACGAGAATATTAAAATATTAAATAAAATGCAATAAAGACTTAAATATGTGTAAGCAGATATATAAACAAAAAATCCAGTTACTAACATAACATCTATACTATTATAAAACTCTAGATTTGTATTGAAAATCAGTTTTCTATGGAGAGGGGTCATGATTTCAGGAAAAATCTTAATAACGCGATGCAGGATCGTCTTTTGTTTTGTATGGGCGCGCGGCCTCATGCCAGTCTGGCGCTATCTGTTATCTTTCATAAGTTCCATTGTCCTCGCATCACGCCGAAACGGCTGGAAAAATTTTAACCAATTTTAGTACAGGGATAGCTGGACATCCAAAGATGGTTACAGGACACTTTTTACCTGACTAGGTACGGTATAAAAAAAATTACGCATACGAAGTTGCGGGCACCGTCTATTGTAAAATAAATAAAAAATATTTATTTAATTATTGTTACATATTGTGTCGTGATAGATGGCGAGCGCAAGTAGCATTACATATGCGCGCGGGCAACGCAGAGAGTGCCCTAGACGTTTGCCGTCGTCGTGGCGGCGCCGCGCCGCGCCTCTGGCTGGACGTGCTGTGGTGGCCCGTGCGCGCGCAGCGACCCGCGCCTGCGCCGCACCTGCCCGAGCTGCTCCACGTGATAGGTGAGCACATGTGTGATGTAGATGACAGGTAGCACTACGTAATGTGTCTGTACACGTCGTGGCGGCGCCGCGCCGCGCCTCTGGCTGGACGTGCTGTGGTGGCCCGTGCGCGCGCAGCGACCCGCGCCTGCGCCGCACCTGCCCGAGCTGCTCCACGTGATAGGTGAGCACATGTGTGATGTAGATGACAGGTAGCACTACGTAATGTGTCTGTACACGTCGTGGCGGCGCCGCGCCGCGCCTCTGGCTGGACGTGCTGTGGTGGCCCGTGCGCGCGCAGCGACCCGCGCCTGCGCCGCACCTGCCCGAGCTGCTCCACGTGATAGGTGAGCACATGTGTGATGTAGATGACAGGTAGCACTACGTAATGTGTCTGTACACGTCGTGGCGGCGCCGCGCCGCGCCTCTGGCTGGACGTGCTGTGGTGGCCCGTGCGCGCGCAGCGACCCGCGCCTGCGCCGCACCTGCCCGAGCTGCTCCACGTGATAGGTGAGCACATGTGTGATGTAGATGACAGGTAGCACTACGTAATGTGTCTGTACACGTCGTGGCGGCGCCGCGCCGCGCCTCTGGCTGGACGTGCTGTGGTGGCCCGTGCGCGCGCAGCGACCCGCGCCTGCGCCGCACCTGCCCGAGCTGCTCCACGTGATAGGTGAGCACATGTGTGATGTAGATGACAGGTAGCACTACGTAATGTGTCTGTACACGTCGTGGCGGCGCCGCGCCGCGCCTCTGGCTGGACGTGCTGTGGTGGCCCGTGCGCGCGCAGCGACCCGCGCCTGCGCCGCACCTGCCCGAGCTGCTCCACGTGATAGGTGAGCACATGTGTGATGTAGATGACAGGTAGCACTACGTAATGTGTCTGTACACGTCGTGGCGGCGCCGCGCCGCGCCTCTGGCTGGACGTGCTGTGGTGGCCCGTGCGCGCGCAGCGACCCGCGCCTGCGCCGCACCTGCCCGAGCTGCTCCACGTGATAGGTGAGCACATGTGTGATGTAGATGACAGGTAGCACTACGTAATGTGTCTGTACACGTCGTGGCGGCGCCGCGCCGCGCCTCTGGCTGGACGTGCTGTGGTGGCCCGTGCGCGCGCAGCGACCCGCGCCTGCGCCGCACCTGCCCGAGCTGCTCCACGTGATAGGTGAGCACATGTGTGATGTAGATGACAGGTAGCACTACGTAATGTGTCTGTACACGTCGTGGCGGCGCCGCGCCGCGCCTCTGGCTGGACGTGCTGTGGTGGCCCGTGCGCGCGCAGCGACCCGCGCCTGCGCCGCACCTGCCCGAGCTGCTCCACGTGATAGGTGAGCACATGTGTGATGTAGATGACAGGTAGCACTACGTAATGTGTCTGTACACGTCGTGGCGGCGCCGCGCCGCGCCTCTGGCTGGACGTGCTGTGGTGGCCCGTGCGCGCGCAGCGACCCGCGCCTGCGCCGCACCTGCCCGAGCTGCTCCACGTGATAGGTGAGCACATGTGTGATGTAGATGACAGGTAGCACTACGTAATGTGTCTGTACACGTCGTGGCGGCGCCGCGCCGCGCCTCTGGCTGGACGTGCTGTGGTGGCCCGTGCGCGCGCAGCGACCCGCGCCTGCGCCGCACCTGCCCGAGCTGCTCCACGTGATAGGTGAGCACATGTGTGATGTAGATGACAGGTAGCACTACGTAATGTGTCTGTACACGTCGTGGCGGCGCCGCGCCGCGCCTCTGGCTGGACGTGCTGTGGTGGCCCGTGCGCGCGCAGCGACCCGCGCCTGCGCCGCACCTGCCCGAGCTGCTCCACGTGATAGGTTAGAACATGTGTGATGTAGATGACAGGTAGCACTACATAATGTGTCTGTACACGTCGTGGCGGCACCGCGCCGCGCCTTGCTTACGGCTGAATGCGCTGTGGTGGCCCGTGCGCGCGCTGCGACCCGAGCTGTTATATTTAATGAACCGCAATCAGACAGCGCAACTTACGACTTAGCTGCCAGCCAACTTATATAGTGGTCTTTTGGGGCCACATAACATGTCCGTGGAACCCATTTTAACCCGTAGCATGTAGATGTCCTTGGCGGTGGGGTCTTGCAGCACCTTCAATATATAAAAAAAAAGAAATTTTTACTTTGACCTATGTCATTGAGGTCTAAATTCTTACCTGCCATATATGGCTTCGTATGCACTAAAGGGTCCGATAACAACTCTTACATTTATTGCAGTCGTCCGAGTTAGGGAATGCAAACCGGTATTTTTTTGTATGGAAATTGCCTGATTGTAATCAATTTAAATTACCGGTAATTTTCATAAAAAAAAATCCGATTTGCATTCCCCATTCCGACTACGGTTATCATCAAAATTATCTGACAGCTCTACTACTTCTGTCAAAATGCAAACTAAAATTATCAGCTACTTTTGATGCTGACTGTACCATCACTCATACTCAAATAAATGTCTAAATGTAACCGACGTATTCTAGGAAATTTTCGAACCGTATTTTGATGTTAACTTGATTTTTGGACAAAGAAAAACAAGAAAGATCTCTTTTAAAACGATCGTTATGTAAGGTGGCTTAATTGATCGTACAGTAAATAACTAAGCACATTTGTAGAAAGAGCTACAAATAATGTATACTGTTGTAGTAATAACGTGTTTCTTTTTTGTTTCAGCCACCGAAAAACTTTTATCTCCTATTCTAGTCATTGATTGCCTTGCGAACATTCCCACCTACACACTTGGCGATGTTAGAAAGTAAGTTTTGCAAATCAAAATAATATAAGAATAATATATTTTACGTTACCTTAGGTCGAAAGTGGGATTTCCTACATAAGGCAAGATATAAAACTTTAGGCAAACCCCGGGCGGTAATTCGTAAAGCTCCAGATCGCAATTTTATAACCTTCACCTTCAGTTCGGGCAACAAACACCTGCGATCTGGGACATTCGCAAATTCAACGCTCTAGATATGTATAAACCTTTATAATATTAGGTCCTTACATATGAAATTGGCGTTTGGCGAACTGGTAACTTTGGTTCAAAATATGTGGCGTTCGGCTAGGAATTCCAAATTCAAATTTATTTCAAATTTAAGACCATGTATTTCTGTGTTCGAATTACGAAATTTATTTGTTATCGCGTCATTTGTTTTTCTTTCACATCGTTCTGTTCACAATATGGAGAACTTAAAATATCACAATATTTACGAATATGACCTCACCTCGGCACCAGTGCTGCAGAAACGGCTCGTAGGATTAACAATGCGTATGGGGAAGCTACTGCAATAGAAAATACGATACGTTATTGGTTTGAACATATCCGTTCTGGAAATTTTGACCTACAGAACAAGCCCCGTGGACGGCCGGAGACAAGTTGACAACGAAGAATTAAAAGCAATTGTGGAAGCAGATTCATCGCAAACCACATCAGAGTTAGCGGCAGGCTTCTGTGTGAGCGATAAAACCATTTTGATTCACTTGAAATAAACTGGAAAAGTGAAAAAACTTGAGAAATGGGTACCGCATGAGTGGTCAATCGATCTAGCCCACTGCTGCTTCAGGACAACGCTCGACCACATACGTTTGACGGCCGCAAAACTAAGGGAGCTGCGACTGGAATGTCTTCGACACCCACCATACTCCCCGGACCTTGCTCCAACTGAGTACCATTTTTTTCGGAATTTGGACAACTTCATCCAAGGAAAAAAATTCAATTCTCACGAGGCTGTCCAAACGGCCTTCAAAGATTTTATTGATTCTCGCTCACAAACTTTCTTTAGTAAAGGAATCAATGAACTACGTTCGAGATGGCAAAAGTGCATTGATAGCCATGGTACATACTTTGATTAAATAAAAAAATAGTTTCATAAAAAAAAAATCATTTTCATTTCTGCCATATGAAACGCCAATTTCATATGTAAGGACCTAATATTAGCAGTATCGTAACATATATATGTATATCTAATAGTCGTTATATTTTAGGTACCTAACAGACGTCCTCAAGTCCGAGGACGATGTGATAAGCCGCGAACAGGAACTCGCCGCCAAATACAGGAACGACAGCGAACGTATGAAGGCGCAGATACAGCGACTGCAGCACGAACCCGTGCCGTTCCAGAGCTCCAAGTGTTCCGTCTGCAACAGGCCGCTGGAGCTGCCCAGCGTGCACTTCCTGTGCCAGCACTCCTTCCACCAGCAGTGAGTACAGTAGCCACGCCCACCAGGACAGCATGAAGCAGGAGCCAGTTCCAGAGCTCCAAGTGTTCCGTCTGCAACAGGCCGCTGGAGCTGCCCAGCGTGCACTTCCTGTGCCAGCACTCCTTCCACCAGCAGTGAGTACAGTAGCCACGCCCACCAGGACAGCATGAAGCAGGAGCCAGTTCCAGAGCTCCAAGTGTTCCGTCTGCAACAGGCCGCTGGAGCTGCCCAGCGTGCACTTCCTGTGCCAGCACTCCTTCCACCAGCAGTGAGTACAGTAGCCACGCCCACCAGGACAGCATGAAGCAGGAACCAGTTCCAGAGCCCCAAGTGTTCCGTCTGCAACAGGCCGCTGGAGCTGCCCAGCGTGCACTTCCTGTGCCAGCACTCCTTCCACCAGCAGTGAGTACAGTAGCCACGCCCACCAGGACAGCATGAAGCAGGAACCAGTTCCAGAGCCCCAAGTGTTCCGTCTGCAACAGGCCGCTGGAGCTGCCCAGCGTGCACTTCCTGTGCCAGCACTCCTTCCACCAGCAGTGAGTACAGTAGCCACGCCCACCAGGACAGCATAAAGCAGGAACCAGTTCCAGAGCTCCAAGTGTTCCGTCTGCAACAGGCCGCTGGAGCTGCCCAGCGTGCACTTCCTGTGCCAGCACTCCTTCCACCAGCAGTGAGTACAGTAGCCATGCCCACCAGGACAGCATGAAGCAGGAACCAGTTCCAGAGCCCCAAGTGTTCCGTCTGCAACAGGCCGCTGGAGCTGCCCAGCGTGCACTTCCTGTGCCAGCACTCCTTCCACCAGCAGTGAGTACAGTAGCCGCGCCCACCAGGACAGCATGAAGCAGGAACCAGTTCCAGAGCCCCAAGTGTTCCGTCTGCAACAGGCCGCTGGAGCTGCCCAGCGTGCACTTCCTGTGCCAGCATTCCTTCCACCATTCCACTAGCAGTGAGTACAGTAGCCACGCCCACCAGGACAGCATGAAGCAGGAACCAGTTCCAGAGCCCCAAGTGTTCCGTCTGCAACAGGCCGCTGGAGCTGCCCAGCGTGCACTTCCTGTGGCAGCACTCCTTCCACCAGCAGTGAGTACAGTAGCCACGCCCACCAGGACAGCATGAAGCAGGAACGAGTTCCAGAGCCCCAAGTGTTCCGTCTGCAACAGGCCGCTGGAGCTGCCCAGCGTGCACTTCGTGTGCCAGCACTCCTTCCACCAGCAGTGAGTACAGTAGCCGCGCCCACCAGGACAGCATGAAGCAGGAACCAGTTCCAGAGCCCCAAGTGTTCCGTCTGCAACAGGCCGCTGGAGCTGCCCAGCGTGCACTTCCTGTGCCAGCACTCCTTCCACCAGCAGTGAGTACAGTAGCCACGCCCACCAGGACAGCATGAAGCAGGAACCAGTTCCAGAGCCCCAAGTGTTCCGTCTGCAACAGGCCGCTGGAGCTGCCCAGCGAGCACTTCCTGTGCCAGCACTCCTTCCACCAGCAGTGAGTACAGTAGCCACGCCCACCAGGACAGCATGAAGCAGGAACCAGTTCCAGAGCTCCAAGTGTTCCGTCTGCAACAGGCCGCTGGAGCTGCCCAGCGTGCACTTCCTGTGCCAGCACTCCTTCCACCAGCAGTGAGTACAGTAGCCACGCCCACCAGGACAGCATGAAGCAGGAACCAGTTCCAGAGCCCCAAGTGTTCCGTCTGCAACAGGCCGCTGGAGCTGCCCAGCGTGCACTTCCTGTGCCAGCACTCCTTCCACCAGCAGTGAGTACAGTAGCCGCGCCCACCAGGACAGCATGAAGCAGGAACCAGTTCCAGAGCCCGGCAGTCTGTCTGCAACAGCAGTGAATACAGTAGCTACGCCCACCAGGACTGCAGCGCAGGAGATCTCCAGAATACATAACATACGACACGAATTCGAGCTTAGCCTGCTTGCGGGGAGTCTCCGCATGCGGACTAACGACCGAGTTATCGACCAATGAGACTGTAGTTCCTACGTAAGACAAACGTTGGACTGTTTCTAGATGTTACAACGACACCTGCCATCAAATCGGGGAACCTTTGTACGTACCGTCTCGATCAAATACTAAAAACAATGAGTAGACGTGACGACAACATAGAACACCGTGTGCTGATTGAATACTAATGATGATAAATGATATATGTCTCCTCCACAGCTGCTTCCAAAGTTACTCGGAGTCGGAGCGCGAGTGTCCCGCGTGCGGGCCGCGGCGCCGCGAGCCGCCGCCGCCCGCCGCCGAGAGCCTGCACGCGCGGCTGCACCAGGAGCCCGACCCGTAACTATACACTTATACTAGCCTAGTCAGTCCAGCCGGAGCCCTGCTTGCGGCGAGCAGGGCTGGGAAACACGGCCCGCGAGTAGCGGAGGCCGAAGGATTCAGGAACAGAGTTGAGTTCCAACAACGTCAATTTCTCGGAGTTTTGACAGGCCCCAACGCCCGCTCGCTAACAAAGGTAGATCCTAGAAAGTAACATTGTTTTAACGACACCCATATTGTTAAATTACTATAATAATTTCAGATACTATAGATAAAGACCTACATTACTTGGCAGCGACCAAAATCAGAGATGTAATTTCATAACAGTACCATAGCCATGTGCCTACAGCACGAGGTCACCTCATTATTCATGTGTTTCCTCCTTCTTATAACTTGGGACCCTTCAAACGAAGCGTGAAGAAGCATCTCTCGGGCCAGCATGGCAGTGTCAACTGACTTGGCACCGTTGGTTTCTCGTCAGTTGCCATTGCGACTTGGGCTCCCCTTTTTGCTTACCATCAGGCGAAGTGGAGCCACTATGTTGTGCCGTTATAAAAAAAAAAAAAAAAAATCCTCAGCTCCGCGTACCGAATACTCAATATCTACATAAAAGAAAATCTATGATAATGATGATGAGTATGGGTGTTGATAAAGTAGTGTATGCTACGGTATATAAGTAATTAAGTCTTAAAACAAATGTGCGATCCTATTTTTTTTTAATGAAAATCTCTTCTTACGTAACTGTTGCCTAACGTCGGGGATAGTGCAATACCGCGTAAGTAACAAGTGTCGATACGAATCAATATTCAAACAAATGCTAAGTAGTTTTATTGAAATGACAACTTTATCGACAGCTGTTATTAACGCGGTATTGCACTATCCCCGACGATAAACTACTATTTCTCCAACTTGCTTGGAAATGTTGCCATTAATGTAGTAAAACTGGACCGCGAAATCGTTCGTTATATTTAGAAGGCGTTAATGAAAATTAATAAAAATATATATTATTGGCCTTAGCCGGGAAATCAATATTATTTAAATAAGGCGATTAAGTAAAAAACACACCTTCCGTTTATAACGTCTCATACAAATGAGGGTAATCTTAATTTGGTCGGTTACTGCATTTTTACTTTTAATTTTTTCAAAGACTTTGATAATTCACCATACAGCCAATTGTCCACTAAATTTAAAAAATGAAAACTATTATAAACTTTTTAATTGTTCTCTGCGTTTAGTTCTTGCACTGAACATTTTTTTGCTCTGCTACTGTCAATGTATTTAAAATGTCGACAAATTTCGAATAACGGACAAACAATTTGAATAATAATCTTATATGCGGTTAATTTATTTTCATGATTCTTAGTTATTTATTAGAGATTTCTCACGACAGTTTTAATTTTAATAATATGATGATATTTAATGAGTGATTTGAAAATTAATAAGTGTACCAAACGTAAACAAATAAAAAATAAAACAGAAATGATTGTGTCCAAATCAATATAAAAGTTATTTTGAACTTATGATCTTCTCCGAATGATAAATATGGTATGGTTTCTAAAAAAACAGTGTGTTTAGAAGTTGTTCATTTAACTAAAATTTATAATTACCTATGTGCATATTTTTTGTTATTGTGTTTTCATATATATTTAATTCTTATTCATATATTTTGTTTTAAATCAAACATATGATTCGGACCCGAAATTTTATTCCTATTCCTAAAAAAAATAAGTACCAAATGAACTTCATGGTACTGATACATTAAATTAAAATGTAGATTGGTGATTATTTCCAAGCATATTTGGAGAAAAGCACTATACAAGCCTCGGCGGGAATGTCAGTTCGCAGATTCGTATTATTGAAGGACTCGGCTACGCCTCGTCCTTCAAAATCATACTCATCCACGAACTGACTTTTCCCGGCCTCGGCAGTAATATACTATTAATTCACCTCTCTATCAAAAACCTCTCGTAAATACGGCACTAGCCCATGGTAAAACTCATACCCACAGCAAAAAGTACAGCTGCAATCTACATACATATGTTGTGCCTTGTGGAACACTCACACTTCGTGACAATACAGGTAGTGGGGACATACACACACACGCAAGTAGACCCACTATTCAACAATGAATTCATTGATCGCTGTCCTAATGAGTATAATAATGGATAAGTATCGGTAAATTAAACAACCCATTGTAAATATTGTCATAGCTGAAACTATCAGTTTGTAAACATTACATTGTTTTGAGTTGCGAACACTTCGCTTTAAAACTGCAGAAAAATACGAGTTCATTTTTGAAATTTTCTAATTTGCGATCTGTTTATTTCTTGTATCGAGTAATTGTAAAATAAATGACCTTTCATATATTACGTATAAAGCAGTAAAAATAATAATAACTATATATTTTCACCAATAAAATAATGATAAAACAAATGAAAATACCTACCATCAATTTTCTGATACCCTCGACCAAGCAATTATCAACTCACTGTGTCATACACACAAAGTCCAATTTTCACTAAGATGTGTATTGAAGAATATGCCATATTGAATACGTCGATCGAGCCACGCGGATTATATCTATAGCTAGTTCTCAATCAACTCATCATTCATATGAGTTTGCTCGAAATGTACACCTTATCTATATGAAATGAAGTCATATTTTTTATCTGTTTGTACGAACAGATACGAGTTTTTAAGGTTGTTCGTACGTGTACTTATTATATTAGTGTAAGCCGATCATTAAAAAATAATCGTCGGCGATAACGGTGGCGGCTTCTATTTTGTTTTAAATTAACAAATTAGTGTTATTTGTGATGATTTCGCGTATACCACCTTTTTCGTGGTGCCTGAGAAACGCTGCGGACGAAAACTGGTAGGAATTTACACTTGTTTTTCGTAAATTTATTTTATCAATATTGTTTTAACACTACCATATGTTATGTTGGTAAAATGACATAGGTATTAAATACAGATTTTTAAATGTTATGTAGAATACAGTTATTTCAATAGATGATTAATATTTTTTTATTGATTTTCTACTTTTAGGTTTAATTATTGATAATTCAGAGAAAAATAAGAATTATATTGATATCCGTACAATTTGAAACTAAAACGTTTTTAAGTAATTAACTTGTTCCATATGTTATATTTTTATTTAATGAATTGGTTAGTGGCAGCAGCACTCATTAGTATTTTTTTTAACGTATCTATACCGTTTTTTTTTTAATTTACTATTCTTCATTATCCGAAGTTTCAAGCGCATTTAGGTACTTACATGCGTCGTGGACCCGAATGTTCTGACACAATCAACAAATTTGATTCTGCGTTTCTGTAAACCATGTCATAGTAAATCATCTTGCTTTTCTCCTAATACATACTTAATCTTTAATATTATAAAATTGTAAAAAAAAACTTGATCGCTTGTCCATTCATCACGGCTAAACGGCTGGACTTATTTCAAAAAATTCTGGTATACATGTAGTTGCGCATCGCCAGATGGTTTTAGGATAATTTTACCCGACTACGGAGGAGCAAAAAAAGGGTAATGGCTTTTTCTTCCAAGCCTACTGAGCCGGCGGTCCCGGATTCGAATCCTGGCCAGGCCAAATATTTGTGTGATGAACTCTAATATTTGTGCTTGGGTCATTATTATTATTATTATTACTCGACACTCCAACAAAGTACAAGGCTTTACATGTATTACATTACCGATTAATATTTGCGACCTGATAATTGTTACTTATAGTATAATTGTATAAAATGATGTTTAATTAAGTAGAATAATAATTTGGAAGTCAAAGGAGCATGTTAATATTTAATGATTTATAAACAATAATAAAATAATGTAATATGAATCTAGCCTAGCTGATTCACTCATTTTTTTGCATGCCACATGTGGGCAAATTGTCCTGTTCTGACACTTTTTATACATGACCTTTATGTACCACAATTTGAGCAATAAATAATTTGAATTTGAATGTAAAAAGTATCACTCAACACTAGAAGCACTTCTAGCCCGCACCTCAATGACAGATGTGCAACAGCATTTTTACAAATATTGGACAGGTTGGCAAAAAGGTACATAAATACTTAACTTAATCTAAAGTAAGTACATAATTACAGAGAGAAAATAAAAATAAAAATAAACAAATCTTGCGACTACCTACAACGATCCTTACACAATCAAATAAAAATAAAAATGGAAAAAGGAACTATTGCGTGTAACTAGCTTGCGAAAGCAGTCTACGCCTCCAGCAACCGATACTGTCAGAGTAGATATCCAGATCATGCACAATTTGCAGCGTATTGTATCGTTTCTGTATTACCTATTCTGTTTAGGACGGAAAATTTACCTAAATTTGTTTTCGCTAGCTTTGGTCGGAAAGTGGTGATGCGTGAGGGTCTAACATTAGCACTAGGTACAATAAAGTTAAAACTCTCTAGGACGCGACCTTCATTAATTTCCCCATTTATCACTTTGTGTAGCCAAACAAGATCTAAATAATCTCGTCTCTGTTGAAGAGTGCACATATTGAAATGTTCAAGTCTTTTCTCGTAACTGGTGCGTTTTGTGACGTTTTTAGAACGGTAATATAACGAGTAAAAGAGCGCTGGATCCTCTCCAACCGGTCGATATGAACTTGGTATGATGGATTCCAGACTTGACTACCATACTCAATTCGCGATCTCACGAAGGTGTTATAAAGCGTGTCACTTATAGTCATGGTTGTTCTATGTATTTAAGTATATACTTATCTATTTTTAAGTATGTATATCGTCGTCTAGTACCCATAACACAAGCCTTCTTGAGCTTAATTTGGGACTAGATCGATTTGTGCGAGGTTTTCTGATATTTATTTATTCTAGTTACATAAAATGTGCATATTTACAGCTACGCAGTGGTGTCGGAGTACTACGGGCGCGGGCTGTTCAACAAGCTGACGGTTATCACGGAGCGGGAGGCGGCGCCGCGCGCCCCCGCACCCGCCCCCGCCCCTGCCCCCGCCACCGCCTCCGCCCCCGCCTGTGGGCCCGGCGCAGAGGCCAAGCTGCGGCTGCAGGAGGGGCAGAGCAAGCAAGGTGACACATTCACTATTCAACTCTACTTCACGTGTTATCCTGTCTTATGTTTCTCAAAAATATCACATAACGAACCGTCGCTTAAAATTACCTCACTGGAAAGAATTGTGACAGTTACGACAAAACAGAAAGAACAGTAGCACAATTTTTATAGTAATTCTGATTAGATTTACTTGAATATGAAGTAAACTGTAAAATGTATCAATAAAAAATCATATTCGGATTATAAACGAAAACGAAAGCGAGATATCATTTGCCATATGCGACAACCTATAAGGAACGAGTCGCCTTGTTGTCACTTATAGTTTTGTCTAACTGAACATTGTTCTACGTTTCTAAAATTGTTTAAAATATAATAGTATTATTACTTTGAGCCTAAATTGACCCTTCTAACATTTATTTTCCAGTATTCGTGTCCAACGCTACCAAGCAGGTAGCACCGAAGGGCACCACCGTCATCCCCGTACCAGAAGGCAGAATGCGCCTCATAGAACAGCAGCAGTACAGCTCCAGCCTCGAAGCCAACATCTCGCGCCTCGAGCCCAAGGTCCACACCGCCGCCAAAACCTCCCCCCTGGCCTCCCCCATGGCGAACAGAAGAAAGATGGAACAACCAAAACTCGGACACTCTCCCAATATATCTTCCTCCATAAGCAATGGGGCGAGCAAAAACCCTTTCGAGGACGAAGCGTACGACGACACTAAAAACCCCTTCGCTGATGACGATGTCAACGACCCCACGAACCCCTTCGGTGAGGATGACGACTACGATAAGAATCTGAATCCGTTCTCTTGAAGCTAGTGTATTGCGATCTCAGGACTTAGTTTGAAGCGAGTGCTTGCAGGGTTAGCCTCCTCTTCGTGAAGGGATTATCGCCATCCGTCAAATATACCGATGAATGCGTGCTTTAAGAATTTAAAAACAGAAACCTGCACCTCTAGCGCAACTGTGACACGTGACTCTTTCTCGTGCGAGATATATACTACCCATCTCTTTCTTTACAGTACTGTAAGAGAGTGACGGGGATGCTATATCGCGCACAACCATGGTTCGCGACTCTTGTCGCGCGACACAGCATCACCCATCACTCTCTCACAGTACTGTAAAAATAGAGATAAGTAGTATATCTCGCGCGAGAAAGAGTCGCATTTCACAATTGTGAGGTGTAGACTGTTTTGATCGTTTTGCGAACCTCAACGTAAGACTGGCATTGAAAGTCTGTCTAGATATCGAGACAATCAAGTGTGTTTCAACGCAAAGACTTACTAGTTTTTCCTGAACTACAAAGTGGATAAATAATTTCCACCAGGAAAATGTAGAACTCTGCTTACTAATCCTGAAGTGTCTATCTTTACTGGCAGTTGACACTGGCCTATGGAAATTCTTTTTTGCCGTGACTTGCACACGTAGGTCGTTCTCATACACTCTGTACTAAATAGATAGAGACGAATGTTAATCGTATCTTTGCATAGTCGCGCGGCTAAACAGCTTAGTGCTAACCGTTCAGTTATTAAAAGTACCCTAGTTTTATACCCATGCAAGCCATGTTATTTCACGCAATTATGCTTTTTAATTATTGCCTTTGAAGAAAGACAGCGATGTACAGTCAGCAGCAGAAGTACTACTAGCTAGCTACGCACGCCAGGTGCACAAAATGGTATGCACACGGACTTTGTTATATAGAGAATAATAATTGTAAGCGTGGTATATAGCTACTTTTGCTGCTGACTGTACCTACATAATTAGTATAATTATTACACCAGGCTGAGTTAGTTCTTGACGGCTCATTACGCCGGTCAAATGATTGTTAAAGCCTGAAATACGAGTATATGATGATTGTCAAGAGGGCGCTATTTATAAGACGTATATGGCAACAATTTAGCAACCTATCGCAACGCACTTTAATGACATTAGTTTAAATACCTGTCAGTTCCACTATGTTAACATCGTAATATTATTTAATGGAATGCACTCTTTTCCTGACTGTATTTCGTGTAGTAAACACGTGTACACTTTATATATAATCTTACGTTCACGACTGTAAATAGATTTCGGCATTTTCTTTGGATAATTTTAAATATTCGTCTTTTAAAGAGACCATCACGAATGACATAGACATTGTTGACAAACCATCATAAAATCATTGCCAGTGTAAGAAATTAGTTCCAGTTAAATTCCGCAATATGGCGCATCCTCATATATTTCTGGTCAGGCTTTACTTTCTGACAATTGTAGCCGTAACCAGAGCTTTATTCAATTATGCTCTGCTTGAGCTCTCAGATTGCGATTCGGGTTTGGGTGGAAACTGAGAGGTTCGTATCTGGATCGTGTAAGAGCGAGCGAGACCGGTAACAAACGCGAATCGCATTCTGACAGCTCGCGCACTGTAACTAGAACAAAAGGTTCTAACAATAGTGGCTTCTGCATTGGTATAAGAAAGGTATGGCACTCTGGAATGACAGGTGGACTTTCGACGTTACCACGCTATGATTGGTTGGTTGGTTCTGTCAATCTGTTTCTGTGTTGCTAGTGGTGACAGGTAACAAGGGAATCGGGGAGTATTAATATTAGTAATAAATGATCGAGGGATTCAGTCCCGAATAGGACTATTAAGTCACGAGCGCAAGTGCTGTCGCGATGCGGCTGAAATCGTCTGTTATAGATGACAAGGCCTATTTATTATTGTATGAAACTCATAAAATCTGTGAGTGTTTTAAATCAATTATTACGGCAAAATAAAATTTTGTCAAAGAACATGACAGCTGTAATCATACATGCGTTTTTTTGGCGGCAATCATCAGTGACGTAGAGTCTCACTGGCCGGAGTGTCATACCTTTTTTTCTTATACCATGGCTTCTGCAAATCATAGACTTGACAAGACGGGACTTGATTGCGTATACGATTTGTTTCATCATTATTAAATCATGTTTATATATGCAATGAAGTCCTGTATTGTTTAATCGTACATACCCGACATCGTCGATGCGATCAAATATCGATTGATACCTCTTGCGTCCCTATAAATATTGACTGTAGAGGGTCATATACCTGATCAGCTCGTGATTTTAGTTCAAGCTTGGATTTTAAATCTCATTCATTCGGTCCAACGTGAACATCACACAGATAAGCCCCTGTAACGGCCTTTTCACACTTGCTATTTGCGAGCGAGTTTTCAATACAAATAAGCGCTCGCTGAACTCGCCGCACGATCGCATTTATACAAAATTCGCTCGCAAATCGCAAGTGTGATAACGCCTTTAGGTAAATAGTATTCGCTGGGTGCGAAGTAGGTGGTGGGGGAACCACGAATCGATCGCAGCGCGCGCCGTGGCCAAAAAAAAAAGGAACTTTCGTCAGGCCAACTGTCACTTTTTACTAGCGAAATTAAGGCATCTAAAAATAAATAAATATGCGGAACGAAACCTGCAGCGTAGTTAATTGCAGAAACAATGGCAGAAACAGTTAATCATAACTGAATAAATTTCCACAAGCAAGTTGGAAACGAGAACAACGAATTAAATGTATAATCGCTATCAAGAGGAAAAAGTTAGTATAACCTATAGAACAACATTTTAAATATTATATCTTGTATGTTGTAGGGAGCAGCATGTTTATGCGTTTATTTTCTTTTAAATTTTGGACATGTTGAGCAAAAACGAATCCCACCAAAAACATTCTGTAAAAAAAAACTAGCCAAGTCTCGATGGAGCCGCTTGTTTATCTCTAAAAAGTAATGAAATCTTAGGGCCTGAAAATGCGGCGAAATGGTTCCAGTAAAGGATGGTACGGCAGTGTTTGCTTCGCGCTCGACTTGGCGGGGGCACTGCCGTGCCCCCCGATTGTTTCCCATTTTATTGTAGTTTGGGATTTGAAAGCAATGTTGTGTTTGAGTAGAATCCAGTTATAATAATTAATTTGGCCATGTTTAACTGAAAAAACAAAATAATCTGTATTATTACGAAAATACAGTCATAAATGATCGGTTGCATTATGCATGAAATGCGTTATTCGGTTAAATTTGTTTATTTTGTAACTTACTTCTCATGAAGATAACCATGAAAAGGTTCGTGTGAATTACATCTGAAAGTTATTGATTTTGCCATTTTAGACGGGAAATAAAGAAGGTCAACGTTTTATCGACACTATAGATTAACATCATCGAATAAAATGAACGAAAATTACGATATTTCATTGAAATTATTTGTTTGTTTACTTACTCTTCGTAAAGACAGTCAGCCATTTGACATTCAAAATCCCGCCGTAATTGTAACCGCTAGTTGACGCTGTCATCGCGCACCCAGCGAATACCCACTCAATTGCTTTTGGTAACTACGGCTACCTGTCATCGCTCTTATTTTATTATACAAATAGAGTCCAACTCAAAATTCGAAGCAATTGAGTGGCTAGTTCCAAAATATGATAAAATTCCTTTTTTTTTTAGTTTTGTTGCAAATGAATTTAGTTGTTCAGCGATGACCAGTATTGTGTTATACTTATTTGTGCATACTATATCAAATATTATAAGAGATTACCTATTTTAGATGGTTAAATATTACGAAATTGTAATATTTACAAGTGTATTGGAGTTGCACCGGATGTACGGTTTACATGAATAAAACTATATTATATTTATTAGGCTAATCAATGAATGCTGTGCTTTATGTATAGGTATATGGCCAATTATTATTTCGAAATGTCCTACCTTGTTTTGTAAGGAAAACACTACATAGTGTATATATAATTATTATGTTATAAAATGTATATTGTCTTTTAAAGTATTCCTTTTGTATACTAAATCGTAATAATCCGTTGATACTGAAAATAAAGAAAATCAAAGACTAGTTTACCTTTTTATTACATCGTCCCGTGGTCGCGCGAAGTGAAAAATCCTCATACTGTTTATTTATTAATCATTACCGGCATATCAGCCAACTTAAAAAATACTGTTGGATAAAGTAGAAAGGTTTTGGGTATATCATGAAGTATCCGAAGTTCTACAACTGAAATGACATAAAATGTAATATAGTTAAGGATGCTCTCACCGCGAGCCCGTAATGTAACAGACAAATCAAATTTTCATATAAATGTTTGTTACATTACAGGCGAATTCTCGCGGTGAGGCAGCACCCTAACTTATAGCCTCACAAGTGTCGGTCCCGCCCGGGATAGTGGCACCACAACAGCTTGCATATGGCAATAATGTGAATACGTCATATTATTGCATTATAAAACGTCAGTAGCGATTTGTCAAAGATTTGTCATCAACGAAAGTCAAAACATTGTTTACCGGAATGATGCTCAATCCTTCGTTCTTCGGCCGCAGGTGTTTGTGGCCCGAACCGAAGCGATCTGGGGCTTTACGTCTTGCCTTCGCCAGGAAGTGAGATTTTCTCCCCGCGTAGCGGACAGAAAATCCCGCTTACGGCCTAGGGAGACGTAAAACACCATGTTGGGCTATATTTTTTTGTTCTATCTATGTCACAAAGTGTCAGGCGCTATTTGAATTCGAAATGCTGTCAATTATGCTTTGTTGGGAAAGGCTGCGAAATAGAAACAACGATTTGGAAATTTTCAAAGCATTTTATTTATGACCTTTAACACTGTGTATAATATATTTTGATAGTACATTTAGAGCAATGAGTAATATTACCAATCAATTACATTGTTCTTATTTTCATAAATTGAATGAAATTTATAAATTATATATAATATATAATTTTCAATATCATTCTCGGCCAACAATCAACAATCACTATCGTAATCACTCGGCGCGCTGAGCACAGCGCGCGCCCACGAACGGACCAACCAAACGAACGAAACTGCCGAACAAAACAACACCTACTCCTATAAAAATAGCAGTATAGCTTAAAGAGTATACTCTATAAAAATATATATAATCCAGCGTCAGCTGTTATCTCTAATTTAAAAAGACATTTTATTCGAATTACAAAAATATAACAACTAAACGTAACGTAAGCTTTGCAAACGAAATTTCCAAAAAATAGTCGATAAACAGTTGCACCCACAACAACACACACCCATTATTACTCCTGCTATGTCTCTACGAAAACATCATTTTGCTATGCAAAATACATCACTAGATATTTGAGAAAGTAAATAGTTACAAACTTTGGAATGTTATACAAAATGACTAGAAAAGAAAAGTATGTAAAAAATAACACGCTGCGAGATCTCTCTTCGTTGCGGCGCCCCGAACAGATGCTGCGTATAGAACAAGATATACGTAGAAAATAAACTGACACTCGCTGCCTATAATATATATCTTCAGTTGTAAGCACATCGTCAAATACAAGTGGATAAAATAATAGCTATTCTGTTGTCACCGTTCGAAATAAAACCATCAGATACACAATATTCTCGACGACAATCATTGTAGTAAGTAATTTTTAAATTTAAGAAATATAACACACAGCATGTCTAGACTTGGATAATACTTTTTTGATCTTAGCCTACATAGTCTATGCTAAATTAATTATTATCGGGATATTCTCTAAGGTCGGCCAGGCCGCTAAAGCGCCAGGGCCCGGCCTAACTCAGCCAGATACCAAATCAACTAGGAAATATTTACAACGACTAAACGTCACAAAAGCTTACTTTGTCAAGATGGAGTTAATGGAAATATAAAACAGTCACCTAAAAGCGATAGTATAGTGACAATATTAGATATACTTTCAACATTAATCGAAGCGGTAACGAGAGTAAGCATTGCTCGGACTGTCAAGGTACACCGAAATAAGTTATTCAAAGAAATATCATCCATATAAAACTACAGTCACATCGAATCTAATTACGCTATGTTTCCTGTATAAATATTAGTGTGAACTATGGAGCGGTCGAGCGACGTGATGCACGCTGAGTGAACGACACGAACAAAATAACTCGTATATTAAGTACTACATTGTGACTGACGATTATATTATGTTAATTGCATCTCTCTGGGGCCGATTCTCGTTGTCATCGACATATCTCGATTGTGAGATTATACATAGGTTCCGATTGCTTGGACAAACTAACGATGGAGATTGGCTGGCGATGACATCGGGAACAGGCGATACACAGCTGGGATGGAGGCCGGAGCTCGAACTATGTAGCTACTCTATCACATACAACGTACTACACAGAGAGCACATGACTAGGTCCGGAATGTTTGTGACGCGCCGGCGCAGAGCGGCGACGTTGGATACTCCTGCCGCATTACATTAGCCTACTTTATACAATCCAGAACATATCGTTATCACTATAGGAACCTAATACGAAAACGATTTAAGGTATAACAGAAAATTATATAAAACAATGATACTACCAAATAAGTAGTGTACGTTAAATGATGTATAATTTCTTGGAACGCGTATTCTACATTTAACTACAACGTTATAATTATTATTATGTATTTACAATCAATTCTAAACGTGAAACGAAACTTTACGTATGACGTCATACGGACACCGCCACTTCGATTGGCTATTTGAGCCTCAAAATATAATTACTCTACCGTTCGGGTCATACGTATATACAAGGTAAATTACATTAATAATGTATCCAACATTAGAAGAAAATCTATATAGGTATTTTCAGTAATTTGTCTTTTCACAATACATTCATTTAAATTCTTATATTTCGCCGTAGGTTCGTTACAAAATAGAGTCTATCGACATCGCCGGCGTACATTCGTTTGTGCGCAATTCAATCAGCTTAATCGAAGGGAAAATACTCGTCGGCGCTGCGTCAACGTGAAAATCGGGTCTAAAATACCGGATCACACACTTGTGTTTCGGAAAATACGAGTCTAATTGTTAACCTTTTTGTTCCGAAATAGCCACGACTATCCAGACATAAAAGCCCTTTTAGGTAATTCGACTGAAGCGGATAACGTGGCCAGTCGACCGCAGCGCCGACCATTCTACTACAAAAACAACACAATGTAAACAAAAGACGTAATACATATGTAACAACAGGCATAACAAAACCTATAGTATTGTTGGTAGTAATTTACCACAATCTACGTATGAAGTGTGACATTCTGTAGCAGACATGAACGAAAGTAGCTTAGCGATACAAAGTAAGCGCCTCACTCGCCTGTAGTTCTGGAATAGTGAACTCACACATGCATACTCACAGTAGTCACTATAACTAGTAAACATTCACTATGGCCGAGATAGGAATACTTGGAATACATTATTGCATTACACAGAGCTCTTCGAGCCCGTTACAAAGACCAGATAACTATAACGTATATAAATGTAACGTAATATAATAACGTGCATCCTTTTGCATATTTGAAACAGCTCAAAAGAGTCTTGTACAATTATTGTTCCTGCATGTTAAAATTCGTCAAATTTCATAACTTTACCCCTTTTCCGATGGTGCACCGGTTTGGTCCCGCCTGGCGCCCTCGCTGCTTGTACCTCGCACTAATCAACATATATAAACATATGCCTATTTACGTATAAATCGTATATAGCATTAAATGCATTTGTTTTATAATACTGTTAATAAATTGGGGATATGCTAAAATAATTGATCGTGTCTGGACTTACTATAGTTTAAAATGATCGTTCAATTCGTTACTGTGGTCCCAAAATTCTTGGAAAGTAATGCAAACTAGATGAATCCGTGGACCACGTATTCTTAGCTTCTCTCATTTTTACCGTCTCTCGTAAAAATCAAATAGAATATTGTCTTGGCCTGCTACCAAACCAGCCACAGTTTCCACTAAACAAACCTGTCATACCGATATTAATTTGATTTGTGACAGTTTGTTGTCAACTCATCAGTTAACGATCCTGTACTTTCAAGTAAACAAGACATTATTAGTCTCCATTAATTTCAAATTGATCAAATTGTCTTCAGACTAAATTGTTTATAGCCGTAATTAAATTGACCAAATCGAAAACATAATTGAAGAGAAATTATTTCCTTTCAGCAGTCACCAGTAGCTGGCTATTGCTGTGAATTTGACTTAATTTCATTATTGTATTAAAATTCTCTAGAAAACTCGTACATATGACGCATAGGAATTCTTTACCCATATTTCGTCAATCTGTTAGAAATGAATATGACGCATAGGAATTCTTTACCCATATTTCGTCAATCTGTTAGAAATGAATTGCCGCGATTCAAATCTCATTTAACATGGTGGCTTACTAGACCGATGGTTGTCGCTCGTCAACGTCTTTGACGATACGACAACCGCAGTTACTCTCGACACTCGGGCATTTCGAATTCAACCGACCCGCATTCGGTCTAACTTCCGCGCCACGAACATTCAGAAACAGAACATAAAAACAAGTCCCAGCGGTTTCAATGGCAAGGATGCACGTTAGCGGTACGCTGGTGGGTGGCGATGCGCTTAATAAACGAGGATAGACTCCATTGTGAGGCTGTCTCATGCGGGCGCCGGGGCCGCCGCCTTGTCGCCGCGACGCGCCGAGCGTGATCTGTGTGCAAGAGACTTTACGCGTGTATATTGATCTGGGCCTATTCTCCCAAGTTCTGGGGTCGCAGTTCGAATCGTGCCGGGATCTTGGTGTTCTGTTATTTTCAGGTGCGGCACGATTTGAACTTGAAAGTATAGGCCCTGAGCCGAACTAAGTAGCTCTTAGGTTAGTAGGTTGAAGAAGGAATAGTCTGGAGATAATTACTTAATAATCAATAAACTGAAATTGAAAAGTAGCTATTCCATCGTATGTTACTCGGGAATCATATACATTATACTGAATCGTTTTGCTAAGATATAAGAACAATTTAATTAAAAAGACTATTTCTTATTCCACACAAAAAGAGTCATGTCAAATATTACCAAATTTATTATGAAATTAATTTGAAGTTAACTTTAATGTGACATTCATCATTTAAATTTAAAACAAAAGAAAAATGCCAGTTATATGTTAATTAAAGTTAAAATTTCCCTGCATTTAATGAATTTTACTAGTTATGTATAATCGCGTCCATTTTATCTTTATCAATAAAAACTTAACATTCTCATCAGAAACGATGACGGCTGAGCTGACCCATTGGTTACAAAATCTTTCGTGTTATAACGGAATGAATAAGTGTCTCACCTGATCTGTCCGGCGAGCAGCGGGTTGATAGCGTAGAGCCAGTCGTGGACTTCCTTGTCGCCCAGCGTCTGCAGTAAGTACCCGCGCTCCTTGCTCACCACGCTGCAATAGACATCATGGTTGATACGAATATCCACTCAACAACAATAAAATACATAGACATCTTGACCGGACTTGTTGATCAGCTAACCTCGAACGACGCCACCTTAATTGGTCCTACAAGGACCGATAGCTCCTCCTTATAAACTTTTTAGTATGTTGGTTCTTGGATCCTAGAGTCTTCCCCACATAGCAGCGCGTGGCGAGGATTTTTTGGAACCCAGCTTTTCCTCGAAAGACGGGCTTCACCGAAAAGGGGCTGACCATAGAAACACAAATGTAATGTTTGTTACCTGAAGGTGTTAGGCATCCGCACCATCTGCTCCTGATCCTCGGAGTACTCGACGTGCGCGTTGGCCAGGTTGATGACGGCGCGCTCGATGGGGTCGCGCTCGTCGCGGTAGATGAATACGTAGGGTCGTCGCACCACCTGAAAGGAGGAAGAAAATATATTGAGACCCTGGCTCTGCACTACTCGCGAAGTTGACGGAAGTTGGCCGAAGTATGGGTTTCCGCAGCGAAGTGCCCCTCCACAACAACCTCGAGTAGTGTGGAGCTAGGGAGACGATTGGATTCTCCTTTTGCTACAATTAAAACCGAAAGTTCTTAAGGAAAGTGTGTGTTCTTAAGTTGGCTTTACCGCCTAGAGACGCATCTGAACAACATAAGTATGCAGGATGGTACTATAGAGCAACCATTTGACTGATTGTGAGTCGTTATTCGCACTAAGAGAGAGATGCGTCCTACCACGCGCTCACAGCACAAAATGTTTTTTTCAAACATGCAATGAAATGTTGTCATAACGTGCGTCATAACAGGCTTCGAAGTTTCACGTTACAAGCGGAACAACTCGAGAGAACTGTAAAGGAATTTCATACAAAATTGAAGACCTAGGCCGGGAAGTATTTTTTTTAAACATTGCGTATGTGTTCATGAACGGGCTAAACAGCTGATTTTTTTTCGAGTAGCGTTTCGATTTCAGTTTGAGAAAAGCACTATACCTTAGCCGTGAAAAGGGCTTGCTGGCTTCGTATCACTATCCCAACATATATCTACGTATACCTACTCACCCGGCCCTTGCTTCTCAGCGTCTGCAGTAATGTACGAATGTCGCTCCACTCCTTTCTTGCCGCAATGACCAAGTGAAGACGGCTCACATATAACCATCGTTGGAAGATACTCACCAGCCAGCGCTTCTTCCAGCCGTGCGTGCCGTGCTGCAGCACGTTGAGGTGTCCGCGGCGCGCGACGGCGGCCGACACGCGCACCTCTTCGCAGTCGGGCACGTACAGCGCGCCGCCCGCGCTCAGCACCGCGCCGCCCCACGCCGCCATCGACTTCTCCAGGAGCGCGCGCTCCGGCGAGCATAGTCTACAGAAACAGGTTGTTTTACTTTCTATTTATACCTTAGGCCATGTTCAGATGACAAGCGCTCAACGCGCGTTTTGCTAACGCGCGTTTTTGGCTCCATACATAAACGCGCGTACGGCCAGAACAAAATGTATGTAGTTGTAAACGCGCATTAGCAAAAAGCGCGTTGAGCGCTTGTCATCTGAACATGGCCTATGTCTATAGAAAGAGGTTATTTTACTTTCTATTTATACTTAAAAAAAGTATTGTCTTGGCCGCTATACAGCGTGTATATTTTATATAGTAACCGCAAATTGAAGCCACACGGAGATTTTAGTGCTATAATCCGATGTTAAAAAAAATATTAACTGCCATAGCGTAATTATTTTTTGAAAATTTTCTGAGCAGCAATGTATGGCGTAGTTATTTTATTACTAAGTGACAGTTGTGACATCACTATGTTAAGTGTCAACAAACAAATACATTGCGTGCTGAATTATTTTATATGGGAAATGCATAGTTCGATTTTTTTTACAATTTACTGATACCCGTAAAGTTTGCGGTTAAAATATCAAATATACACGCTGTATATGGGACTTACAGATGCACGCAAGTTTCCGGGATTACTAAATTTTTCAATTTAAAAACTAGCGGGTTAATCCTAAGTATTAGGCGATCGAACGAAATTTCATAAATCGCTCTTTAAAAGCTCGGTGAAGTATTGAGGGTGACTTTATGAGTGTGAGTTATTTTTATATTTCCGATCAAGTTGTATCTCGTACCCATTACTTAGTTGCGCTGGACGTTTCCCATACTGGTAAGTAGTAATTAATAAAAGTTCAGACGAAACTTGGTTAACATGGTAATATCTTTTTATGTTTTCATAACATACTTAGACTTAGTTGTTTTACTTTCTGCGCAATATGGACTAATACATTCAAGAAGACTGCCAACTTTCATAAGTTACGTTCTACCGACCTGTTGGATGAAGCAACATCGTCTTTGTCTTAAGGTTGACTGGTAGAGAATGCCTAGTGGCATTAAGTCCGCCTTTTGTACAATAAAAAATAAGTAAATATACAAATGGAGTCATCCGCACATTTTGTATACCCCCAATAAAACACGTTTAAAACATTTTATTTTATTTTCTATCATTTTTAGACGCTATTTTGTTAAGCATAAGTTTAGTTTAGACCTATTGCGGCAGACTTCTCATTGGTCCATGATGCGCAGGTTATTATGTTAGTGTACTTGTAAGCTAGAAGTGTCATTCCGGAAGCGCGTGTCGTGGTTAGTGTCTGCATATTTTCGGCCTGTTTATAGAAAAGGTAAGCGAAGATTCCTTCATGCGATTTAGCGAGTTCTCCAAATACAACGTCAATGTGACGTAAATAGTTTTTATATGTAGATTTTTGTTCTGCTGAATACCTCAGTATTATCGACGCTATCGTCCAAGGGGATGGCGTGCATGCAAGGGGGAGCCGGGCGGGATACGATAAAAAGCTAGGAAAAAAAGAAATAATAGACAGAAAAAAAAAACAAAAAATATTATATGACATCACAGGGAGTTTTGAACAAAGTTAGTAACAAACAAAAGACACACTGGAAAGAACAAAATAAAAGAAAATTAATAAGAACAGGATTTATTTTGGATATTATGTTACGAAGTACCTTATAAAATGGTTTTTCGTGGAGCAATTATTTTTAATAATTGTATTAAGCGATTTACACTCTCGTGAAATCGCCAGGAACGGCCCGAAATGTTTCGAACTCGTATGGGCGTCATTGACGAAGTTACCGCGCCGCTTTACGGGTGTCCCTAAAGAAAAGCTCCATTCGAGTTCGAAACATGTCGGGCCGTTCCTGACAATTTCACGTGAGTGTAAACAGCTTAATACAATAATTAAATATGTCTCACGAAAGTTTTAATATGTAATTATTTTTAGTAATTTATTGTGTTCTGTTGGGTATCAGTATGATTGCAATACACTACAATACTCCGAAGTTTCATTTGTCCAAATGCATCATTCCGCATATTCATAATTCCGAAAACCATGTTCTGATAAAATATTCAGTTTTTTTTTTGGCATATCATACTCGTATAACCCTAACAGTAAGTATGTATCATATGATCCATGGCGAAAATGATAGTTTCGCGTTATTTCACTTTCGGAATATTTGAGTGATCCCTTATTGCAGAGATATATGAATACTTTATATAGTGTGGTAATACTCACTCGAAGCTGCTAGCGCTGTGTACGGAGGAGAGCAGCGAGGGCGTGGACACGTCGGCCGCGACGCCCTCGTCCACCGGCGTGGCCGGCGACACCGCGCCCTCTGTGGCCGCGCTCATGCCTATTCGTCCTGGCACACACAACTCATATTAGCGGGTCCATATTGGACATGAAATTCTTATTCATAATTCTCATAAGTCATAATTTTCGTCGTCATAATTTCTACTTTTCACTGAAACAAATTACTTTTCAGGGTTGTTATAGTACAAACCTAACCTAACGGGTTTTACTCTCAAAACTCTTGTAAAGTTAATAGTTCCAGAATTATGACTAACGACTTTGTGACAAACTATTCGTTATGACAATAAATCGTTATGTGAAAAAATGCGCAAATATTAGTAGCGTTTTCGACATTTTCTCTTTCTTAGGACATTCCAAAGCTTCATATTCGAAATTTCTTACCAAACAATTATTTTCGAACGTAACTTAGATGATATGACTGGCCAGACCCTCTAAACAGTAATCGGATACATTATGTATAGCAAATATTTGTGACTGGGTCATGGCTGTTATTTGTATTTAAGTATTTATTTATATATGTATGTATATCATTGTCTAGTGCCCATGACACAAGACCACTAAGAGGCAATCCATAAATTACGTCACACGTTAAGGGGGAGGGGGTCGACGTAGTGTGACATTGTTTGACAAGGGGGTGGGAGGGGTCCTAAATTTCGTGACGTCACATTTCAGCTATGCCAGTTATAAATAATTTAAAGGAGTGGGTTCAAAGTCCATAGACTCAAGATTATTAAGTTTGTACCTTTAATTAATATAATTATGTTAATATTTTTTGGTTTGTTAATTTCTTTAATTGGGTCATTGTCAGATTTAGGTGCGCGTCTTTCCGGTGGACACTTGCGAAATTAAGGATTCCAGGGCCTAATTTTCTGATTAAATGCCTGTGGGAATGAAGAACGTTCACTCTTCTATAATCCGATGTAATAGCAACATAATATTCATACCAGCTCTTAACTTATGACCACCGAAGGGACAAATTTTGGTTTTTTGATCTGACAATGACCCAATTAACATGGTCAATCGTTTTTTTGTTTTGTTAATTTCTTTAATTTAATATAATTAATCGTTTTTTGTTTTGTGAATTGTTTGATTTGATGTTCGTTTTATTAAAAAATAATTTAAATGCAATAAAACTGATTTCGGGACCGCTGTTTTCATTCAATAATTTCTAGATGTAAATTTGCAAAATAGGTAACATCACACTAGGGAGGGGGGAGTCTCACAAATGTGACCAGCTGTGACAAGGACGGGGGGAGGGTTAAAAAATCATGAAATTCGTGTGACGTAATTTATGGATGGTCCCTAAAGCTACTGTGGGACTAGATCGATTTGTGTGAGGTTGTCCGATATTCATTTATAGATGAAGCCCATTAATGGGTCGATTGCAAAAAAATTGTACATAGTTAAAGGCTTAGTTAACATTAAATACGATCGCTTCCTTTGGGTGACGAAAGTTAGTCATACAAAATGTATGGGTAACTTTCGTCACACAAAGGAATCAATTAACATTGTTTTAATTAAAGCCCTTAACTATGTACAATTTTTTTGCAATTGACCCTAATAAGGATGCCATCCGCGGCCACATAACAAAAGGAATGAACGCGGAGCGCAAGCCCTGCGGGGATACGAGGGCCGCTTGATAAGTCTTTTTTTTTAACTTTACTGACACAATTTTTCAAATACCTGTCCTAGCTCTAGGCACAAAACATATAGGTACAGAAATCAATCTATATACAAGCGCGCTCGAGCAAACGCACACATAGACATTGTTCACGGACACGATATCTCGGACCAGTTCAGACCAGTGCCAGCGCGAGCGCCATCCGCTTGACGTGTCCGTGAGCAATGTCTATGTGTGCGTTTGCTCGAGCGCGCTTTTATGTAGATTGATTTATGTACCTAGTTATCTGTTTTGTGCTCTAGGGAAGTTAATTTAGAATGTGTAGTGGTACCTTGTATGAGTTTCAGGAACTTGCTGGCCAGCTCCCTCTCGAGCGGCGTCATCTCCCAGGGCTCGTAGAGCGCCTCGTCGCGCTGCCCGTGCGCGCACTCCGCCGCAGCCTTCGCCGCCATGTTGCACACCTCCTGTACATCAAACAAGGTTATGCATAACTTAGGAGACGAGGCTACTTTAGTAAATTTTATATAAAGATTTGTCTAAAACAAGAGAGAATAGATAGAGCGGAACGTCGATCAAAGTATCAGCAGTGACGAGGTTGCCGCGGCGGTGTACGGGCAGCCGTCCCTGATGAAGAGCTCCATACGAGTTCGAAACATGTCGGGCCGTTCCGTTCCTGACAATTTCACGTGAGTGTAAACCGCTTAATACAATAATTAATAGATAAAGCGTTCATAATGTTGAATACCGCGACTCTTAAGCAAGTGAGTGATCAATGATTACTATTTTTATTAAAACGTCTGCTAGCGTAAACAAAATGTTTTCAATGAAGCGAAAAATTGAAAAATCTCGATTACAAATTCTGAATGTTTTCGGTAGATGGCGCTACGATGCCATCCTAAGGCATGCCAGAAGCAACTGGTTGAAAAATTCAATGGCTCTCGCATCAGGTTCAGTGGTCCAATAGGTAGGACGCCCGTGTGGGCCCGGAAAGCCGTTGGGGTAGCAGGTTCAAACCCTGCCTGAACAATTAAATTTTTCAATTTTCGCTTCATTGTAACCATTTCAGTGGTTCAAAATACAAACAATATTAAATCTTCCATCGCTCAACACTGGCCGATAATAGAAGACAATTTTTAAAATTCGATATTCGACGATTGCTTTTTGTTACTGGCGGGCACGTTCTGACATGTTAGCGCATGAATGTACTCTATTTTAAAACATGACTTGAACTGTATCTGTGCTGTTTAGCCCTCACTACCAGTGAGTCGGACTCTGTGTGGGAGTATAACCCGTATACATTTATGTACCTTCTCTGCTCCTGCCCTAAGTCAGACTGATTCGGTTCAGTCTATTCACGACGCAGTCCATGCGCCCTGTGCGCCCGCGTCACCCCAACCCAAATTACCCCTGTGGCGCGGAGATAATCCCATTAGCGGGTTATACTCCCACACAAAGTCCGACTACTAGTAGTGAGGGCTAACCAGCCCTGATCCAGTTCAAGTCCAGTTAATAAAAAGAGTCAAGATTCATGCACCAACAGGTCAAAGCTACGAATTAAAAAACGAACTAAAAAAAGGAAAAAAGAACTTTTCACTTCTCATGCTCTAAAAGTTCAACTTTATGCTGTGCGTAGGCGACATAAAGTCGCTTTTTATGCTCTAGAGCATAAAGTAAAATCGTCGTCGAAGACCAAGGCGATCGGTCCAACAGCCACACGAAAAAAATAAAACTTTATAGAATAAACTCTTTATTTTTTTTCGTTTCGTTAGTATTCTAAGACCAAGGCAAAAATACCAACAGCCAAAGTACACGGCAAACTTCTTGAAATAAACTTGTAATTTTATTTACTATCATTTATTACTTTTTTAATTTATTTTTATTTTAGTAAATCAATATACTATTTATTTAAACTACAACAATAATTTATCGTAGATATAAATGTTTGTAAATTTTTATTTAATTTGTTTTGAAGTATAATATTTACATGATGTAGTTTAATTTTCTCGCAGTCGAAGTGAAAAGTAGAGTGTGCAACTCGTCCATAAAACGCATTTTACACTCGACTTTATATTCATCCTCGCTCGCAAGCTCGCTCGGATGGATAAACGTCTCGTATAAAATGGTGCGTTTTATGCACTTGTTGTACAATTTACTATTTCGCTGCAGTTTGTCGTCTTAAAAAAAAAAATACCTTCTCTGTTTTGGTGAAGTCGTTGGGCGCGACGGTGTTCTCGTGTCCGTGCCGCAGGCGCTCGCGCAGCGCGAGGAAGTGCCGCGTGCGCCCCACTTGCTCCAGCCGGGTCATCTTCTCCAGCTCCCACTGTTGATGGCATTATACTTTGTTATAAATAATATAATAAATATCAGACAACCTCACACAAATCGAATCTAGTCCCAAATTAAGCTCAAGCAGGCTTGTGTTATGGGTACTATACATTCTTATATAGATAAATATATACTTAAATACATAGAACAACCATGACTCAAACACAAATATTTCAGTTCAACACACAAATATTTGCCCTGGCCGGGATTCGAACCCGGGACCGCCGGCTCAGTAGGCAAATCTCTACAAACCGAGCCAACCGCGTCGTCATATGTTATATACCGTGAATCTACCAATCGGGCGAAGGAGTGCAAGTTGTACTGCATTAAGGATTGCTATAGGAAAAAGTCCAAAACCCGGCAGGTCCCGAAATGTTAAGGTGACATAGAACTGTGATCATACTAGAATAATGCTTCAGAGTATCTTTCGAATTCATAAAAAAATCAAAACTTTTACACTTACTTAGATTACTTAGATCATCATCTGTCTTAACATTTGTTCAGATAAGAATGACTGAAAAAAAACGTCGTAAAAATGCTGAAGATATGCCCTAATATAATAAATAAATATTAAGGGACAATCTTACACAATTCCACCTAGTCCCAAATTAAGCAAAGCTTGTGCTATGGTTACTAGACGACGATATACATAATATATAAATACATATATAGATAACATCCATGACCCAGGAACAAATATTCGAGTTCATCACACAAATATTTGTCCTGGCCAGGATTCGAACCCAGCACCGTCAGCTCAGTAGGCAGCGCGCTACAAACCTATAAACTTCCATTAGAGAAAACAAAAGAACACATTCATTTTTCAAAAGAGTTTATAGCATTTTACAGCCCTAGAATAGCGAACAGTTTAGTAACTAAGTGGGTACATGCCTGGTGGTCGAATATGAGCGAGTCGCCGCGCGGACGCCAGCCGTGCAGGTTCTCCTCTCCGCGCACGTACGTTCCGCTCGTGTCCAGCACTCGCCGCTGTCGCCTTTGCACGCCTGCACACACAGATAACCTTGTGAATGGAGTCTTCACGTGTCATTTTTGTCGTGCCCGGTTCGATTACTATAAAATGGTGCTTTTAAATTGCTATTAATTACCGATTAAATTTTTGTTTTATATGTTCTCATTCTAATAAAAAAGCCCATATTGTTAAATTACTATAACAAGTTCAAATACTATCGGTAAGCATCTACATTACTTGGCAGCTCTCAAAATCAGAGACGTTATTTCAACTGTACTATATAGAATAGAATAGAATAGAATACTCTTTATTGCACACCTCAAGAAGAAAGAAATACAAATACAAATGACACTTAAAATTACAATAGAGGCAAACAATAGGCGATCTTATCGCTAAAAAGCGATCTCTTCCAGACAACCTTTGGGTAGCGGAATAATATAAATGAAATGAGTAGGCGATGCAAAAAGTAATCAAGAAAAGTACTGAAAAATTATTAAAATCTACTAAAACCTATATCTCCAGCGCAGCGTTCGATCTCTCGCTCTCATCACACTCGTGTTTTAAAAATCTCATTATATTATATATAACCTCTCATAGTATAAAACAAAGTCGCTTCCTGTTGTCTGACCGTCCCTATGTATGCTTAGATCTTTAAAACTACGCAACGGATTTTGATGCGGATTTTTTAATAGATAGAGTGATTCAAGAGGAAGTTTTATATGTATAATACATCCATAATATAGTATAAAAACACTTTTCATTTAGTATCAGCATTGCACCCGTGCGAAGCCGGGGCAGGTCGCTAGTAGTAGCATAAACTACAAATCCTTAGCGGCGCTTTTTTGTTACTTCTTTTTTTAATGAACGGGATTGTGGCTATGGTACAGACTACGGCAGGCAGTCTTATGATGAGTGACGTCAGAACAATGCTTACCTGGTTCCAAAGCACGGTGCAGGCTGAGCTCGTAGACGCCCGTGAGTCGGTCGGCGCGCGCGCATTTGGATCCGAAGAGCGCGCGTCGAAGGGAGCGGCCGGTGCGCGCCTCGCGGCCCACCACCACCAGCGACAGGTCCTTCGTGATGATGGCCGGTCGAGCGCAGTTCTCCACCTACAAGGAAAAGATTGGTTGTCTGTAAAGTCGGTTTACGGACGATAATTTTAAGTGATAACGTCAAAGAAAACATTGATGAAAAATTGCATACTTTTATGAATTGAATGCCGGCCGATGGAGTGGAAGAGTTATAGATGCGTCACAAGCCGAATGCTTAGGCCGATTGTGCCTCTTTATCGCTTGTTCCGCGTTCTCGCTTGTACGCTCGGCTCAGACGGAACGTGACAATGAGTCATGCTTTTTCGTGCGTGCAGCCGAAGTTCATCGATTTATAAGACGTTATCACGTCAAAAAAACACGTTACGTTCACGCCAGTTTTTGTGAAGACTGCCCGAAATGGAGACCGACAACAGTTTCAAGATTGGGTATTATGGGTAAGCCCCTGTAGCTCTGTTTTTTTATTTATTTTAATAATATATTCCCTAGTCATAAGGACGTCTTACTGCTAAGGCGCCTGTGTAGGTTACACAAAAAATGTTTTATATATTGGGAACACCCGTCACATGGCTGAAATAAGGCACGGATAATGGCCACAGTAAAGTTATTTGGGCCAATTTTTATTTTGTTGTCATTAGGTTACAATTGGGCTTTCCATGGTCGGAATAAGCAAGTTTACCAACTCCAAATTTGACTGAAATCTGAGAAAAAATAAATCGACAGCAAAATTTAATTGGCTCATTTTTTGAAAAGTAGAGTGCGTTGACTAGATTTTTGGTGTAAGTACATAATCTTTTTAAAAATGAGTTGGGGTGAATGTGTTGTAGGTTCAGATGTCCGTGTTGTCTTACCTCGAGGTATGCGCTGAGTGTGATGTAGACAACCTCTCCGTTGGCGCTGACCCTGTTGAGTAGTGGCGATCCGTGGAGACTGCTGTCCCAAGCCGCTTCGAACCTGATATAACAGATATAGGGTAAGTGAACCAATATTAATTCAGGGTCAGTTTGTCCTCATTAGTATAATTAAGACGATATTAAATTGTATCCAAGAAATAACTAGTGATAATACATACCTAGGGCGGTGAATTTGTGAAGCCGTCAACACATAATACCTGAGTTCTGGGAAGAACTGTTGAAGAATGAATCGATTTCAGCGATTTTATGGGGCTTCTAAACGGGCCATATTTTACTGCAATTTGTGGCCGGCAACTATGGCCGTCCCTCTCTGACACCCTACGCTAGAGCAAGATGCAAATAATGGCCGGCCACAAATTGCAGAAAAACATGGCTCGTTTAAAAGCCCCTTTACGAATTACCGCCCGTGGTTTGTCTACAGTTTTACGTCTTGCCTTGGCCAGGAAGTGTGATATTCTCCCTGGAGTGACGTACAATTTTTACGTCACCCTAAGCTGTTACTGGAATTTGCTGGCACTTGAGAGCTGGGACATTCACTAATTCATCGCCTAGGTATTTCATGTACTTATAATAATGGCATAAATAGTTAACAACCAATGCAATGTTTAGTCAACTAAAAGTTCGACCACCTACTCGATTGTTTGTTTATTATGCAGGTACCTGAATACTGCTCGGTCATCAAGCGTGGGCCTCTCGCCAGGGAACAATCCAAGCGACAGCGCGCCATCTTCTTCGCCGTCTGCGGTGTCCTCATTGGCCTCCGGTGAATTGCGGATGCGACCTGTGAGTTGTGACACAAAACGTGACCATAATTACCGTCAGATAAAAAGTAACACACCCTATATTGCTCCAAAATAAAAACCATTGAACACCTAAGATGAGTCGATGCATATTCAATCCCACTAAGCTCTTAAAATTTGGTATAGCCGTGTGAATTAACTTTGTTTAAAAATTTTCAAATTTATTCTGTTATAGTCTGTCCGATCTCTAAGATTAAATGAAGTCACTTTGGCACAAGGTATAAACAACCGTATGTTACGTGTAAATTTGAGGTCGTTTTTGTACTAGTTTGACATATTTGATCTTAGAATTCCGGATAGACTATACTATATTCTACGTGTATTTAGGGGGCAAACGAGCAAACGGATCGCCTGATGGAAAGCGATTACCGTCGTTGCAGGTGTATATCTGCAATACCAGAGAATTCACAAGTGCGTTGCCGGATTTTTGACGCTTCTCTCGTCTTACACGGCGTAGGCACAGCATGGTGCCGCTAGCGTTGCAACACAATAGCATGACATAAATATGGTATTAAGTAAAAAACTGTGCATACCGACAACGAGTTCGCGTACATCGCTCCACTGCAGGTCGGCGGAGGGCTCGTGCAGGATCGTGATACGAATACGGCGCTGGATGCCTTGGTGCAGGAGGAAGAGTCCGCGGCACGGCAGCTCGTCACTATGCTCCACCACCTGGTACAACAATAATGGTTTCACTTGTCCTGTAGTCAAAGTAGTCGTTTTAGTCCCTAGAGCTTAAATGGAAACCATAAAATTATTTGTATGAAAAAAAAAACTTGTTAGTGGCCAGCTAGATACGGATAATTAAAAACAAATCAATCTGATCAGATCGGTCAAAATTTCCAATGGTAGGGTGGTCCCCTTTATATAAAAATGGTTAAACGCCAAAGACAATGTTACACGTCTGTTTACAATTGTTGATAGGCGTTTTTCTGATCTTACAATTTTTATGACAAACGACGGTTGTTATATTGAAAAAAAAAAAAAAACAATGAATATTTGATTTAAACTTTGTCGAAGTGAAAAGCAGGTGGCTGAAAGCCATTATGACACAGATATGTTTGTCCTTCCTAACTTCGTGCGCTCATTAAAGTAACCACTTAGTGTCATAATGGCTTATTTTGGCCCCTCGTTAAACTATCTACTATTATCATAAGTATTCAGACATTCCAGACTAATAAAAAACGAAACAGACACCAAGAACGCCACAATTAATTGAGAATGTAGATTCAAACAACTGCTTTAACTCCTTTAATATTATGACCAGGTCAACATCTATGTTTATGTCCCCAAGTACTCCTATAGATATATACAAAATTATAAAAGACCTCAGAAATAAAAAAAGCGTAGGACATGATGGTGTTTCAACAAATGTTATTAAGTATGTTGCCGACTATATCGCACCACACCTAAGCTACCTGATTAACCTTAGCATCAGTGAAGGTGTTTTTCCTGACATGCTGAAAACGGGTATCATAAAACCAATTCATAAAAAAGACGACAAGGAAGATATGAAATCCTATAGACCCGTTGCACTGCTGTCAGTATTCGCAAAAATATTTGAAAAGTTTATTCATAGACAATTGTACAATTATTTTGAAAAGAAGAATTTACTAACAGTCGAACAACAAGGTTTTCGTAAACAGAGGTCTACAACTATGGCTATATTTAATCTTCTTAATACTGTAATGAAAAATGTTGATCAGAGAAGGCCTGTTTGCAGTGTATTCATGGATATGACCCAGGCCTTCGATTTTGTTAATCATAACATTCTTCTTAAAAAACTCAATGCTTATGGAGTAAGAGGAAATGTGCTTCAACTGTTAGAATCTTATTTAAGTCATAGATGCCAATACGTGGAAATATGTAGATTAGATCCAAAGACTACAAAAGAGACTTTATTTTTATCTGAGAAAAGAACTATAAAATATGGAGTACCACAAGGTTCTGTGCTTGGACCATTGCTTTTTATTATTTATATTAATGACTTGCCAAATGCAGTAAATTTCCCAATGACATTATTTGCAGATGATAGTACCGTAACTGTAGAATGTAAGAATAGATTGACATATGAAAATGATATTAATGAATCAATAAATGACATTATTTCCTGGCTAACAAGGAATAATCTTAGAGTAAACTTATCTAAAACTAAACTGCTGCACTATGGTCAACGCAAGTCTAATATACCACATGTTAGTATATCATATGAAGGTAACCAGTTAGACGAAGTAGAAAACCTAAAGTTCTTGGGTGTCTATATAGATCAATCTCTTAACTGGAAAAAACACGTTGAAGTTACTTGCTCAAAACTGGCTAAATCATCATATGCGCTACATAAACTGAGGCAAATAGTAAATGTAGAGATTGTTTTATCCGCATACCACGCGCTAGTGGCATCTATACTAAGATATGGAGTGATATTTTGGGGAAATTGTACAGATCGGGACAGTATCTTTAAAATCCAAAAGCGATGTATACGAGCTATGTTTGGCCTGAAACCACTAGATAGCTGTAAACCATACTTTATAAAATATAAAATATTGACATTTCCCTCAATCTACATATACGAAGTTGCTGTATTTATTAAGAGCAATCCTGATCTGTTTCAACGAGGAAATATCCCTAACAGTTATCTAAGAGCACGTGACAACACTAAGGTATTAAATCAGATCTCGAACACTGCTCTGCTGAGGAAAAGCATTTTCGGCATTGCTCCTAAAATTTATAATAAGATACCTAAAGAGATACGAGACAGTACAATTGCAGGTTTTAAGCGAGAACTTATGAAATTGTTAGTAAACAAGGGATATTATAGCATTAATGATTTTTTAAATGATTGTAGTAATTAATATACGTAAGTTATTGTAATATGAATGAAGACTCAATTTAATTTAATGTTAGTATGACATCATCATGAATGTATATTTCCACTTTTGATTTAATTTATTTCGCTATCTAATTATGTTATCAACAATTGTGAATTGTAATTTGTACGCCGAAAGGCAAAACATGGAGGACATTATATTTTCATTTTAAAACAACCGTATGTAATACTCATGTTCACAAATAAATTATCTTTTATCTTTTATCTTTTAAGATATCTTTAGTTCCAAAGTGGGCATATATTTTAGGCTAGAGTAAAGACGCTTGTACTCACGGCAGGAACATATTCCCCGCTGGGCGCGAGCTCGCAGATCTCGAACCACACGAGCAGGTCGTGCTTGGAGTGCAGGTGCGAGGAGCAGCAGGGCGGCGCCACGCTGGCCGCGCCCCACTTGGGGCTGCGCACGGGCGCCGAGATGGGGATGGAGGGCGGCAGCATGCGGCGCGGCGGCGTGCGCCCGCCTACTGGACCGTCCTGTTTCGCGTCCTGCGGATAAACATTGGTTACCATAGGCGTATCTAGGGGGTGGCCGACCAGTATGGTCTAGTGCCCACCCCAGGATGTTGGGTTACCGATAGAAATTCATGGCTTCATCTCTTTGGATATGGCCAGGCCCCTCCCCAGGCCCACCCCAGGCCCCCCCTGAAAAATAATCTTAGATACGCCAATGTTGGTTACACGTGTTTTTTTATTTATTTCATGAGCACGGAATCAGTCCTTCAGTCGAAAACATAGTATAACAAAAACTGGAAAATTGCCAATGACACGGAAGCTGACGCACGTCATGGGGCCGGCTGTGTACATTTGCCCGAGGCGGTCACATCGGCGTTTAAAGGGCGATTAAAAAAATGGCTTATCGAGCAAACGCTGTACACATGTAAAGCCTGACCAGAAATATATGAGGATTGTCAAGAGGGCGTTATTTATAAGATTTATATGGCAACAATTTTGCAACCAATCGCAATCCGCACTCTAATGACATTAGTTTAAATATCTGTCAGTTCCTATGATCATAAAATCATTGCCAGTGTAAGAAATTAGTTCCAGCGAAGTTCCGCAATATGGCGCATCCACATATATTTCTGGTCAGGCTTTAATTGATTAATTATCAATAAATGAGTTTATGAATTTAACATAAAAAAAATACGGTCACTCATGTTTGATGTCCAGTGCTATGCCACTAGGCAGAGATCAGAACCATGGTCTCTCGGGTCTTTTTTATGGGTTCTTCTTACCTTGTGCAGCGGATGCTGCTGGTAGTGTCCGAATACTTCAAATACGATGGGTTGTGTTTTGATATATTCCACAAATGATTTTGTCACGGGTACTGTGATCTGCAAAGCGAATGTTGGTTTTAGACAATCATTAAACCTATCTACTTTCTAGTTATCTATTAAAAAATAATTTATACATACATTCTGTACGTGATAGAATCCGAGCGGTGTGTTTTTGATAGTGTTCTTAACGGGCTCTGTCGAGAATGCGTCTTCGTTACGGTGGAGGAAGCTGAAACGAAAACAAATCGTCAAAAATGATATACAAAAGACAAGTTCTTTTTTAGGGTTCCGTACCCAAAGGGTAAAAACGGGACCCTATTACTGAGACTTCGCTGTCCGTCCGTCCGTCCGTCTGCCACCAGGCTGTATCTCAAGAACGGTGATAGCTAGACAGTTGAAATTTTTACAGATGATGTATTTCTATTGCCGCTATAACAACAAATACTAAAAATAAAATAAAATAAATAGTTAAGGGGGGCTCCCATACAACAAATTTGTTATAGATTATGGTACGGAACCCTTCATGCGCGAGTCGGACTCGCACTTGCCCAATTTTCTTTCTAACTCTGAACGAAAAGGTCGAACGAAACGACCGAAAGTCATGACCTATCCCCACTGTGATAAGATTACGGGTATGACTTAACAGGAACTGAAAGAGACAGTGTATTAAATGTGTGACGATCTCTCCACCAACAAGCCTATAAATTAATGTAACGAAGTGCTGAATGTTGGTTCCGCGGGCTCGGCGGGCAGGCCCCGCCCCCCGTAACATACTGACTAGCGGATGCAGCCGCAAAAGGCTTCCGTCTCTCAAGGAAAGGAAAAAAAAAAGCTGAATGTTGGTTCTTGATGGTAACTCACTTGAACTGGCAGAACACGTCGGCGTAGTCGGTGGAGACGCTGTGCGCCTGCAGCACGGTGACGCGGAAGGTGAACTCCTTGCCGAGCGTCAGGTGCTCGGGCAGGTCTTCCTCCTTGAGCTCCGAGGCGAGCGAGCTGTCTCCCCGCCCGCTGTCCGCGTCGCACTCGCCGCCGGCTAGCTCTGGAATTTAAAATAGTTTCAACTTCCTTAATTTTTGACGTGATAACGTCTTATCCATATCCATACTAATATTATAAATGCGAAAGTGTGTCTGTCTGTCTGTCTGTTACCTCTTCACGCTTAAACCGCTGAATCGATTTTGATGAAATTTGGCATGGAGATAGTTCAAGATCCGAGGAAGGACATAGGATAGTTTTCATCCTGGAAATTATCCCTAAAAAGATTGAAAAGTGAGTAAGTAATTCATGATGACATTGATGACCCTGTAGGAAATGTAATGATTAGACCAAAAGCACCATTGCTCTTACATTTGCTTAGGCGCTTTTAATAATCCCTTTTATTAATTAAGGTGATTAGGTGGATATCTATCGTGTTGTACGAGGTTGCTTCCATACTTCCAAGTTCCACGCGGACGTAGTCGCGGGCAAAAGCTAGTAGATTGATAAACTCCGGCTGCTCGCGCGAAAAGGCACTCATTGTCACTTCCCGCCTGAGCTGAGCGTGCAAGCGAGGGCGCGGAACAAGCGAGGCACGATTGGCCTAAGCGTTCAGCTTGTGACGCATCTATTGCGTTTTTTTTTATGTCATAGGGGCCAACGAACAAACGCGAAACGGATCGCCGGATGCAAAGGGATTACCGACGCCCATAGACACCTGACACCAGCACCTCTAGCACAACTGTGAAATGCGACTCTTTCTCGCGCGAGATATACTACCTATCTCTTTTTTTACAGTACTGTGAGAGTACGGGTGATGCTATGTCGCACGACATGAGTCGCGAACCATGGTCTAAGGAGTCACAAGTGCGTTGCCGGCCTTTAAGCCGGGTGACTGATTTATCTAACCTTCGATCTTGATGTTGGAGTCGGCGACGTCGATGCGGTCCTCCAGGTTGAGCGCGTTGTTCTTGTCGACCACGCTGGCGAGCGTCTTGCCGCGGGGCCGCGCGGGCACTACGTCGTCGTCGAACGATATCTTGGCTGACTGTTTCACGCCGGCTGCGAACTCTGCATTGTCTGTAGAAAGGATAGGAGACCCCTATAAAGTCATTCATTCCGAATCTTCCGAACAAATTAGAAATAAGGAGTAATGGAACATGTCGCTTTAGGGTGCTCCTTCGCAGGTCAATGCTTCCGGTGAGGGAAAATTATATACGTATTCGATTAATTTCAGTGACACGTATAAATTCAATTCAAGTTCAACGGCCACTTTATGATCACGTATGGAAATGGAGATCAAAGCTGGTTTTTCTCTATTTCAAATTACCGCCCTTATTACGCTCACTGCTGGACAAAGACCTCCCCCAAAGCTCTCGCGTTCTTGCGCCGCCCTTATCCAATTTCTGCCCGCGATCCTAAGCAGGTCGTCGGTCCACCTTATTGGAGTCTTCCTTTCTGCCCTAACGGCCATCGGGTCTAGGAGCAATGTGCCCCACCCACTGCCACTTTAGTTTGGCGACTGTCTGAGCTATATCTACAACCTTGGTTCTCTTGCGTATCTCATCATTACAGATTCGATCCCGCAAGGAAACTCCTTTGCTTGTATAGTTAAAATTTATGACACAAAAGAGACTAAATTAATGTTAATGAGAAAATTCGACAGGCGTTTGGTGCTCTGTAGTCTTGACCTGCTGTAAATGTTAACAGAAGAAGGACAATTTAGAACTAAGACAGTAATGGAGATGGCGTACTCTTCTCGGCGTCGATGACTGCCTGTACGGCGACCCGGAGGTAGCCTTTCACGTCTCCTTTCTCGTTCACGATCGCGACCTTGTGAATGAGCGGAACCGGGTACAGGAGGTTTGACAGATACACGAAGCTCCTGTGAACAAAAATGATATGTTAATATGTGAACAATTGTTTATAGAGCCAAAACGAATTTTGTTTTTATAAGTAAGACGACCGCGGTGGCCTTCGACGTGTGACCAACCTTCGAAAAGGTGGATAGCATTACTTAAACGGAAATCGAGGGTTTGTTAAAAACCATAACGAGAATAAATGTCATAACGAGAGCGGGAAAATGTTTGGTTACCTAATATGACACGGCGGCTTCATTAACAACAGGAGAAGAAAAGGTTGAAGTAAAGCTATACGGAACCAAGAAAAAATATAATACTATGAGTATGTTGAGAAATGGGAAATCAGAAGGTTATGAAAAGTTAAATGGAGACAGTTACACGCTTCATCAGCTACACCCAGGAATTAACAAGAAGTATTTATGATGCGTAGGTACCTTCGAAGAAAAAAAAGACGGAGTGAGCTCGACGCTAAGCGCGAGGAGCTTAAGGCCCGACCAACAGCGGTCATCCAATACAACTTTGTCGGTGAAGTGCTGACATGCAGCGAATGTCGCCGCGCATTTGTTGCGAAAATTGGCTACGTCAGCCACCTGAGAGCGACGCGAAGGGATGATGCGTGTGACTCACCGTCCGACCATGCGGAACCAGGGGAAGCGGTCGTAGAAGGGGTCCCCGCCGGTGACGGACTCCACGTTGTGGTCGGGCGAGGTGGGCGACAGTTCCGCCTCGTTGTGGTACATCTCTCGCATTAGTTCCAGGCGTTGTCTGTGGACATACCGACAGTCAGTATCCGATATACTAAGGACTGATATGAAGCAATATGGATGTTTTGTAATGGCAATTTGTGTTTAAATTAAAACATTATTTCGTTCTTAAAAAAAGGACTGATTTAAAAATACCGCCCAGTTTAATACTTAAGAATAGAATGAATATCAACATTGTTTCTTGTAATAAGGGTTTTTATTGAGGGAATCGGGCCTTGAACAATTGAGAAGTGGTCAACAATTTAAACAAATACATTCATAATAACCCGATAAAACAAAGGGAACATTCTCGATTAGACTGGATAACGGGCGGTATTTTAATGAAAATTCGATCAGTTTTATTGGGTTCACTTATACATTTTTAAGGTTTGGCTCGCATACAAAGGCAAGTTCCACAAGGTCTGCACAGTTTTTTTTATCTCCATGCGCTTTACATAATAAAACGTGAATAGAATAAAAAGAAAAACATTTGAATGCAGGCTATATTGGCAAGAAAGGTAATTAAACAAAAATAAAAGTGACATTACAGGCTTGAATAATCAGCAGGTGCAAAAATTTGCTTAGGTTATCTTCAAGATTACAGGCTTCGGACTTTTCAGTAGGAGGTTAGAGGGCTATGAACCAGACATTAAGTGTAATTCATATTCATAAATGCAGTGCCCATGCTCTTTAACGTCCTACCGTGCTATGAAAAGTCCAAACCGTAAGCCTACATTACTATGCTTTACACATGAATAATAAATGTGTCAACGAATAAGTATCAAACTAGTTAAATCCTTATATCCGTACCTGAGAAGTAAAATATTGCACAATATTGCAAAAATTGCACTGTAAATGCTACTCGTATGTTAACTACATACATGAACTTACACTGTTATGCCTCTAAGGTACGGATATAACGGTTGCCTGATTTGGGCGAGTTAGGTACCTATATCAAATAAAATAAAATGGTACATCATACACCAATATTAGAAATTGTTTGGGCGATCTTGATATGGCTTCATCGACACAGTTTACATTTTGAGTATCCAATAGTCGTTACGGCCCTGAAGGTAAGCGGCAGCGGCAAGCGGCGGACCGAAAGGTCCGAGTGCGGCGGCCATACGAGTGTGTGAGACACCGGTATGGCCACCGCTATTTTTATTCATGTCCGTAAGTACGAGTATATTTTATCAGAAGATAAGAGAAGCGTAGGTATTTTATTATATGAAATGAGGCTAAAACTAAAATAACACAAGAAACATGCTTGGTATATTTTATTTAAGAGCCAACGTACGCATAAGTTATGCTGATTACGTGCAATTTTATAAAGTATACATATGTTACAATTAAGACATGCAGGAGAATGCTTATTCAACAATCTTCATGGGCTACACTCTTTAAACAATAAATTATACAAGATAAACCTAATGTCAAAGAATTCAATTTACAACGATCATATCCGCCTGGCACTCTATTTAAAAAAATTTCATCCTAGGAAATACCACTCCTTGATTTTCCGTACCCGTTTACGTTAAGTTAGCACCTGATAAGTATTGTGTCGCATACAAATTGTATAATAGTAAACTCCAAAATCAAAACTGTCCGTCATGGAATATTTCCTTCCCATTCAGTTTACAAAATTTTGTTACGAATGGTTTACTTTTGGAGCAAGAATGAAATCTCGATTTGTGTGAAAATGAGCAGTGAAATTTCCTCTTAAATAGAACGAAGATAGATGATACTTATAGTCTCAATAGATCCAGTGTAGTAACTGTCTTTAATAAATTTTTACACTCGTATGTCGATACGAGTACGTCGCAATTGAATTTTTGACACGACAAATATAGAAAGCTATGATGTATAGGTAGTGTTAACTATTAAATTATTTAGTGCAATACTTTCACACGTAATTATTTAGTGGTAAGTAGTAAAATTTACTCGTAGGTTTTGGAGAAATTTATTATAAAACATTATTTCGATTGGTAACTATTCAAGGAACATAACAGTACAAACTGACGAATGTGCAATAAATATACAATGATTATAATTTAATATTTGAAGACTGTTGATATTAACACCACTATGTGATGCACTTAGATAGTAGACGTGTAGGTCGTGTAGACATTAAAACCAATGTTATTTTTTTCCTATAAAACCATGTCAAGTCTTCTCGTAAAGCCGATTCAACAAGCTGATGAAAGCGTCTCGTATAGCGTAAACTTTTCATCTTTCAAGATACTTAAGTACCAACAAAACAGATCCAAACCAGTTACAATAGTCATATGCATATGGTAATAAAAAACCGGCCAAGTGCGAGTCGGACTCGCGCAGGAAGGGTTGCGTACTATCAAATAAAATAACTAGTCGGGTTACGTTTGAACCTGACATGTATGGCGCCAGATACAAATAAGGCGCAAAGTTAACGCAACCGATCACGTTTGTTGCATGGGAACAAAACTTAAACATTTATTTTATTCTGGTGTTAATATCGTTATAGCGGCAACATACATACGTCATCTCATCTGTGAAAATTTCATCTGTCTATCACGGTTCTTGGTGACAGACAGACAAACAGACAGATAGACGGACAGTGAAGTCTCAGTAATAGAGTCCCGTTTTTTATCCTTTGTGTACGGAACCCTAAAAACGATCTCGAAGCACCTAAGCGAGAATGGAGGATCGTTGCTAAGGAAGTTCTTAAGGTGTAAAAAATTACCTTCTACAAATTCATCGGTTATAGGACTTGCATCTTACTGTTATCTCAAAGTAACGTTACGTTAAAATTGCGCCTTAGTCATATTTGGGTGAAGAACAAAAAGTATACCACCTTACCCCACTTAATTCCAATTTTTATAGAAGTGTCCGTTGTGCGACCAAAATCATCGAATAACGTTACCTTATGGTATCGTAGTTTTTTAACGCACAATGACACCTTTTCCCAATCGTTTCTTTTTTTCTCGTTTTCCATCACTAACTACACCTAAATTTCTTCCAACTTTCTTATACTTTAGGAAACTTTTTTCCGCAAATTATCGAAATCTAACGTTTACCTACTTCAGTTCTATGAAAGGTTTGGTTCGGTTTTGTTTTCCATGTGCAAGGCGTAGCGAAAGCGAAACTCAACAAGTGTAGTAAATTTGCATACAAATACACTCGCGAATAAAGCCGTCCACATGGGCCAACGTTTGTCATGACGTCCAGAAAACAATATTTTAAGCGAAACTGAATGCTACTTTTTTTTTTGATGATCATTCAGGGCTTGCTGATTCAATGAGCATTTCAGCCTATAAAATACAGTGAGGTTGCGGTATTTGGATATTTATTTACTCATGTGTGACCAAACACTACATATATTAGTGTGAGAAAGTATGTTCAGTTAAAAGATAAAAGTCAATAGTACCTATCTTTTCTACTAGTTCTAAAAATCGACTGAGCTTTATCACTAAGTCTTTACATACTACCAACATAAAACATAAGGTATGCGCATCACGGTGCTTGAAACTTGAAACATCCAAGTTATTTTTGGAATGGCAATCAAATCATTAGGATGCAGTCGATACAATTTCACTCAACCTCACTGTACGCCTATCGTTCCGCCGAAGCAGAGAGTATTGACTTAAAGTGTTACAGTCTAACAAATTTGTGCTGTCACGAAAACAGGATAGCGTTACTCCTGGCGGTCATTGAACCACCAAAAGTAATGTATCTAGTTTTGCAGCTATCCAGTACCTACACATTCATAGACAATGAACACTACATAAGTCCACTCTGGTCTAAGTAGGGCTGCCATTCCTAAATTCGCCGAACCCGGACAAAGACTTAAAAAACCCAGACATTTAGCGTTAATCGCATTTTTTCCCCGGACGTGTCCGAAAATGATATTATTAAAAAAACAAATCGCTTTATTTTTCATTCACTAATCAGTGTCCTGGTTTTCCCCGGACACTTTTAAAAACCTCCCCGGACGGCCTCCAAACTAGGACAAATCCGGACGGATGGCAACCCTAGGCCTAAGTGAAGCTGGTTCGAGTCGTTCGCTGCATGGGTGCCACGCACCTCGAGGGCAGCAGGTTGGCTAGCGACAGCCGGGTACTCTGCGCGGCCGCAGAGATACACTGCAGAATGTCGGGAGTGGGCGGGGCCGGGGCCGCGGGCGCAGGCGCGGCGAGCGCGGGGGGCGGGGCCTCGTCCTCGTCGCACGCGCTCTCGTTCATGTTGTATATCTGGCGCATTAGCTCCAGGCGGTGGCTACAACAATACCTGCCTTCACGCCCTGTTCTACGCGACAGATCGACGCGTGTTGGACGACGGTTGAGGACGAAGCGTCGATATGACGCGTTCCGATCGCATTTGGTTGAGATTCATAGTCGACGTTACTTTAATGTAGCATGTGAACTTACATTACATATATTATCAGTAGCCAAGCGCACCCAGTGCTCAAAATTATACGCACATGATTTGTCAAAAGAATAACGCTTGAGGGTAGGGTTCAGCGACTGAAATACGTTTGATACTGATTTTATTTATTCATTAAGTCTATTAGATGTATATTTTCTATGAATCTCGGCCAACTGCTCGCTTAAATGATGAGAACTAACACGATCCACAACTATATTTATTCTCTAAATCTACTAAGTATCAGAATAATATTAAGAAAAATTAAAACCATCTTCCATTTCTATATGGCTATTTCTATGATGTTCTCATAATTTAGCTTACGTAGAATATAATGAAAATTGTGATAATAATTAAAATAGTAGGTACAGATAACGGAAATAGCACGTTAAAATCATAAATTATAATAAGAAAGCAGCAACGAAAATAAGCACTAGGTATAACAATTTTGAGCTCTTTCAACTAGACATTAATTAAGTTCATATATAGGAAAATACTTACCCTTACACATATGTATATACAACCAACACTATACAATATCATATAGGTATGTTACATGTAGGTACTCATTTTTGTATCAATACGGCTCTAGCAAAAACAGTATCGTAAGAAAGTTTACGCGTAATTCCAAATCAGAGGACACAATAGAAAAAAAAACAAAATCATTTAAAATCACAACAAAACGCAACGGAAAATAAATTAGGTAAATCAAATAATGCAATGAACCTGTAATCATTGAAATCAAGTGAAAATCATAGAAAATTATCAAACTTATGAATCAAGATTAGGTATACACGGGCTTATGTTTGGCCACAAATTAATCAGATAGATGTCAATACAATCTAGAGCACACAAGATGCACACTCTCACAGTCACAAACACAAAATCATTATTGCAAAACCTAGGACAATGGGACAGCATTTCATACCTTACGCCCAACTAAATTGTTACAATCTTCTTTACATAAAATTTATTTCTTTTCAAATATAAATTTATTCAAATATAACATTTTACGACACCCTAGGCCGTAAGTGGCCAAGGCAAAACTAAAAACTTTCGACAAACCACGGTTGGTAATTCTTAAAGCCCCATATCGCATATTTATGGCCCTCACCTTCGGTTCACACCACAAACACCTGCGACCTCGGGCATTCACGAATTCGCCGCCCTTGTTTTATGATGTACTAATACATCTGTCATCTTGTCTTACGCTTTTAAAATTTGTACCTAAGGTTAGTACAACTTCTCACAATCAACGGGATGGAACGACATTTTTACCTATGTAGAAAAACATTTGTAGTTGTTTGGAATCTCGGATTATAGACAAAATTAGAAACCCTGTTAACGTACATTTCATACATTAAATTCCCGTGCTTACGCACCTATAAACGAAAGCCTCAGTGCCTTTTCCAAAGGGCTTATTTTTATATGAGTTTCATAGATAAACAATCTCTTTCAAAATACACTCCTCAGTTAGGCATTAGGTATAAAAGCCCTCGCACCATCATTCCACGTATCTACCTATCACACGTATATCTCCCCAAACCCCCAAGTTTTTAAAAAACTTACCGCAGTTTCTCCAGCGTCCAGTAGTGCGTGGCTCCGTTCTTGGTGTCGGTGACTTCGACGGCGACGACGGTGGGTGCGCTGGGGCGGTACTCGTCGTCCGCGTCGTCGCGCGGCGCCAGCTCCCCCGGCAGAGGGGAGTACGGGGTGTCGGTGAGCAGGGTGAACTGGAATTGGACCTTTTTGCGAAGCTCCACTGATATCGCGTTGGCTTCCTGTTAAGGGAAGAGTGTGTCAGTCGGGGCGGGAGGAGAGGAGAAAGAGAATCTGGCTATGACAGCGAAAAAACGCGAACTAAGTAGCGGTAGTACCCCGCCGGCGGGGATTACGCTGAGGCGCCGTTCGAAGAGTTCGGCGACCATCGCTTGGATTGTTTCTGTGATTTCATCGTCCGGGTCAGATAGTACATTCCTTAGAAGTCGGATAAACCGACCTCTTTGTAATAGTGAGTCAAGAAATGTGCAGGTAAGTAAAGTTCCCTCGCCAATGACTGCTAGGATAATGTGGCCCTAGTGAAAGGGGTATAAGTCAAATATTAACCAGAAACAAAAAGTCATAACTCAATTGTGAGAGTTTAGCTTCTTAGTAACTAGGTTAAATCTGATATAACTATACTTCTTTTCACTAGTGCCACAGGATCGTACGCGGGGGCTATAGCCATATAATTTACGATGGAAGAATTCAAAGTGAAGTAAAGGTTCTGTTCTGTGCAAATATGAAAAAGTGCTGACTGAAATGAATACTTTCACAAGACTTATATTTATAACGATTATGAATTGAGAGACAGGATTCAAGTTTGATTAAACGTGGCTCATACTTTTCTACCATCAAGTTTTAGAATAGAATAGAATATTCTTCATAGAATTGAATAATGTGTTTCTTACATTTGGTCCTACTATATTGTAACTAAATGGAACAGAGTAGAACAATAACGATTATATGGAAGTGATGTCCCTAATATATTAACATAATAAAGTTACCTTCAAGAATATAGCGTTGCCCCACAGGTCGTCCCTGAGCGAGGTGAACTGGTGGTACTTCCACTTGCGGAACGCCCAGGCGGCCAGCCCCACCTCGCGCGCCGACCAACACTCTGTCTCAAACAGGGGATTCACTAAAGGAACGGGAATAAAGTCAGTCTATTAACTTAAACAAACCATAAGCTATAACAATAAAGGGGGACATGAGACGCGTAATACACGAAACAAAACATACCATCTATCGTCCACGGATTCCAAGGAGAATTTCGAAATCTCGTATCTAGGGTTATAGTTCCTGTAATCGTGTGTGTGTCAAATTAGAATTGGATAGTCTGGGTTATTGACCGAAAGCGCTGAACAAGGGCGTTAGGAACTTTTAAAGTATATTATGTATACTATTAACCTAATGAGCTCGTTAAAATATAATTAACTAATTTTCTCCCAATAAGTAAAAAAGTGTCAGTAAGTGAAGACCGAACTTTTGCACACGTTATACTGACGAATTCTGAAATTAATGTTCTTCTGTCATCTTTATGTTGCGTTTCGGTTCAGCGCGTCACATGGGAATCGCACGAAAACTCACTAGGGTGGAGCTTCATTCCGAAAAACCTATTAAAATAATTACATTTCTGCGTTTTAGTATTGCGGATCTCATGTCTTACTAGGGTGTGGAATAAACAAGGAAAATTTAACCCTACGTCTAGTGTGGCACAATGAAGTCAGGTGGAAACTTAATATACTTAAACAATATTTATAAATTACAACATAAGAAATTAATTGTTTTATTGAACTATGAAGAAACCCAATGTATCTAAGAATGAAACCATAAATTATGACATTAGACTATAATCACAAGATGATAAGGTTATAACTCAAAAGATTTAACACATTCTATAATCCAACTAGGTTAAGCAATCGATTAATCATGAAATGAAGATAGAGATCGCAAAAGATATCCATTTATTAGATATTGTACATTTTTATTTTCTGAAATAAGTCGATATTATATTGCCCTAGAGATGTGAAGAGAAGAGAATGAGGGAAGAGTGTGGAAGCGGTTCACCTCTGTTTTTGAACATATTCTTCTGATCACAATTTATATTTTTGTAGCTGTGTTCTGTCTCAGTCCACGACTGAGTGGTTTTTACATATACTTACGCGACTTGTTTGAACAAGTTCCACATTTTAGCGATTGTATGAATGCTCACCAAAGATATCCTCGTCATTGTGGAAGTCCTCGGGGGTGTAGGAGCTGTACATCGACATGGTGACGCTCTGCTCCTCCACTTGGCGCTGCAGGGCGTCTATACGGGCCTCGTAGTTCTGAAACGAATATGATTTTGAGGTTCTACCATTTTTTTTAAATCTCTGCTCTTATTTGACATAGACAACTCCCGTGAGTCTCAGGCAATACTTGATACTAATATTATGAAGGAGAACGTTTGTCAGTGTGTGTATGTGTATGTTTGTTACTTCTTCACACTCAAACGGCTGAACCAATTTTGATAAATTTTGGTATGAGGGTAGTTGACACCCTGGATTAACACATAGGCTAGTTTATATTTCGAAAAAAAAAATAGTTAAATAACGTAACTTTACATACTTTTGTTTATTTACTTCTGTTTTTAGTATTTATTGTTGTAGCATTTTAGCTAATTATCTGTGAAAATTTCAACTGTGTGACAGACAGACGGACAAACGGACGGACAGCGGAGTCTTAGTAATAGCGTCCAGTTTTTTCCCTTTGAGTACGGAACCCAAAATCCGCACTCAAATCGGTTCAACCGTATGGGCGCTACGATGCCACAGACAGACACAGAGATAGTAGAGAGTCGCATACAGTTTTTTTTTAATAGTAGAGAGTCAGTTTCTCATCGTCATCAGGACGGCTGCTTATGCATCCTGTTAAGTTACCTTTCTCTGTTCCTCGAACTGCTGGTCGGCGTGCTCCTTCTCCCGACGGAACTGCTCCTCGAGCGCGACGAGCCGCTTCTGCATCTCGGCCTTCAGGTCGATGCCCTGCTTCTCGAGCAGCTCGCATTGCGCGAAGTCCCAGTCTACGTTTTCGGCGTCATTGCCTGGGGAAGTCATTGAATAAGTACCGAATTAACCACGGTGTTTGATGGCTTACCTGATTTATGATAAGCAAAATAGATACTGCCGTGTGAAACTAAAAGGTGGCGACACTATAAGGTGGTTAAGGGTTGCCTTTTAGCTAAGAACGGCACAATATTTGGTTGGAATAGAACAGATAAAAATAGACTAGGTTTATGCTGTCTTAATAACCAGGCGTGTGATTTGAAGTGCGTACTATGAAATCTATCAAGAAGCATTTTGTGGTTATGGGTTTTTCATAAGAAAAAAAAACATAAAATAAAAGGGAATGAATCTTCACATCTCCAAGTCTGTCTAGCACAACTAGGCTTCGCGACTCTTGACGCGCGACATGGCATCGCCCGACACTCTCTCACAGTACGGCGAAGAAAGAGATAGGTAATTTCTCGCACAAGAAATAGTCGCGTGTCACAGTTGTGCTAGAAGAGGTGCTAGAATCGTTTCTTTGATCGGACTGAATTTTCAAAAAGTTGTAAAATGTAGATTGTGTTCTCTTCTTATCTTACCTGCGGGGTCAGGCACCACTTCTTTGTCCTTGTTGACGACGGGTTCCTCGTGGGGTTGGCCCGGGTGCGTGAAACGGAACACGTGATTCTTGCCCAGGATCACGCGGGAGCCAGACTTCAGGATTATCGGTTCCGTCACCTGAATGACAACGTAAAGTAAGTTGTGATAAAAGAAAAACGGTTGTTCTTATAATGTACTATTTTTAAAGTAAAGTTTGAGGAGATCGTGAAATGAACTATAGAATTAATTTATTATTATGATGTCAAATATGCAATGTTCGCTGATGACATGACATCCTTTGGCTAGAGACTCTTCTTTGATGATTTTGATAATCGAAACTTTCATCTTCAATTAGACGTGATAACATACTTTAAGCCACCTAATTTTCAATCTTTAAGATGAAATTTTTCCTCAAGATCTTTCAAGATTTGTCAGGAAAATAATCATCGTGTCATACCTCTCGGCCATTGACGTAGACGAGCGCCTCGCGATGCGGTATGAGGCAGATGACGCCGTCCGTGTTCTCGAAGATGCAGTGCTCGCTCAGAATATGAGAGCCGCACAGTTGGATGTCTTGTGGCACGTTGGCTTCTGCCGTGCCGAGCCTGGTCACACCTATGACAAAATATAAACATTACAGCTCCATTATAGGATACACTGGTTTCGCAACCTATTGAGCAAAGATATCTATTTTTCATTTCTGATTCCTTTTTTTTATGGTACATTTCGTAGTCGACCTGCTTTGCCAGAGGTTGGTTTCGCAACCTATTGAGCAAAGATATCTATTTTTCATTTCTGATTCCTTTTTTTTATGGTACATTTCGTAGTCGACCTGCTTTGCCAGAGGTGGATCCTGCACACTACTTAGGCATAAGCCTACGACGGACAATGTTACAGGTCAAGCGACAGGTGCGGCCAATGATATTATGTCGCTGTAGAAGGGCTGCCACGGTCACCTACTCGTTAATAAGCCTCTAGCTTCTGCTCTACGCAACTTACCATCTTTGATGTAATAGATGAGACACTCGGACAGATTGGGGTCCTCATTCAAGTTGACGAGATGTGGGGTCTTCTTGGGCGAGTACACGCCCACTGTGATGCCCTCCTTGACGGCCACGCCCATTTCCGCAAATACGGCCTCGCGTTGGACTCGGATCTGCTCAGTGCGTTTGAGCTTCTCCTCCCAGGTCTCGTTCAGTTCTATACAAATAAAAATAATCTTATAGCAGAAACTCAATATTCATTAATGTATAGAAATTGTCTGAAGCCGTATTAAATCATTGGCTGCTAGGACAGGCGAACATGTAGGATTCGATTGATAATCGATACAATTACTTTGCATTTTTGTGCTTGTCGGATTAGGACGACTAATCCTGCGAGATGATCAAATTAGGAACTTGGCACTGCCGAAAATTATTGTGGCCAACGCTTATTGAATTATGCCAAAAAGGTGTTTGTTTCATTTTTTTTTAGACTTCATATTTGAGACTCGTCCAGAACGACGAAAAGTCGCGCATCAGTAGCTAGTATTTTGTTTACCGATCAACCACCTTAAATATCTACTTACCAGCGATAAGTTTCTCGGAGGCCTGCAGCTGGTCGACGGCCTCCTCGGCGATGGTGGTGGCCGCGCGCGACAGCTTCGGAGACAACACCTCGGCCTCGCTCTTCTTGCGTTGTGGCGACGAGTTCTCTTCGGCTGCTTTATCATAAGGGATAACGTTAGAGCTGAACAGAGACAGAGATAGAGATGGGGGCTCGTGGATAATACTCTTCCCGGGTAGACTGGGTATTTACCTGGGAAGATTGAGTATTTATCCACAAGCGCTCATCTCTAGATAAAGGTTGCGTTGTGCGGATTTAATTGTTAGTTTTTTCTGAATATAATTTGGGAAATTTGTTAGTTAATACCATAACCGGATTTAAAGTGTTAAAACTATTCATTTACAAAACTATTCATTTTCTTTATCAACGTGCCGCACACCACGTTTACAATGTCTGCTCAGAAATTCATAATAATCGTAAAATTTTAAAGATCCCTTGACAAATTTCTGGGTAGATTTAAATATTGTGTTATTAAATTAATGTATTGTAAAATTTTGAACGCAACCATCTGCCCAATATAAAACTGCGTCAATTTAAAATATATTTTAGTTTAATGTTTGTAACCATCAATTAGAGTGCACATATTATGCAGTGCAATCTGTAGGTCAGGCTTCTTTCTTCAAATACACGTTTGTGTGAGTAAATATTGAAATACATACTAGATTAAAAAAGATCATATAAAAGATAAATACGGCAACATCGAGATCTAAAACGGAGACAAGATAACATGCAGTTGAGGCTATGAAGCTTTGTAGCAACATATAATATTGTCAACGCCCATTCGCGACAGTAAAGATTTTTATCGTTTTCTTTCTTGTTTTTTTTTTGTTTTAGTATGTATCGAAAATTATTCAATTATGCCAATTTCTTTGTCGTTTTCTGGGCCGCGAACGGAAAATTATATTAACTGAACATTTCAGCAAAATTTGCATTCATTATGCTGGGTATACGTTTTTTTTAATTTGGTGAAATATTCAGTTTTACATTCAGACACACAATAAATATGAATATCAAAATATAAAACTATCCCAACCATTCTCATACTAATTATATGCATAAATAGACCATAACCAACACCAATAACATAAGCGCAGATATAGTCATATAACTGACTTAGATATCTTGCATAATATATTTATGTACTCGTGAGGTGAACGAGGTATATTGCCTACGAACGCCACAAGCTTTGGACAAGGGTGCATATATCGGTTGCATTGATATGCTGGGTTGCCAGCTCGACGGATGAAAATCCTTTATTTTTAAGCGTAGCAACCCTATTCGAGGAGGCCAAGCGTACAGGTGGGGTGTACAATGCAGAGCACAAGCCTCGATTACTTACTGGTAGGAGGGTCTTTCTTTTCATAAAGGACTCTACCATCTGGTCCTAGTTCGTGTGAGGTATTTGAAAACAAAACGTACGTTTTAGTATCAGGAATATAATCGTTGTGGCGTTACGTCGTAGCATGGTTATTTACACATTATGCAAACGGTCACACAGACGAGCTAACCGGTCACATGACGACTAAACAGCCTAACTGGTAGACGGCCCTGTATCATATATAACTTACCTTCTTCGACCTCGATGCCCTCGGCTTTGAGGAGCTCACGCAGTTTGAGTATCTCCTCCTTGAGTTCTCTGATGAGTTTAGCGTTGGCATCTTCGTTGACAACAGCCTTGCAAACGATCTGTTTGGCTCGGTCGGCGTATCTATAAATTTCATTAATTGCCAGTTTGGATTCGTTTTGGTAAAGGCCAAAAGCCAAGACGAGAATAAAAGCTACTGGAACAAGTTTCGTTGTGCGACAAAAATTTACGATACAATAAGAAACCTTGAAATAGAACATTAAGGTACGTTATTCGATGGTTAATTTTTGTCGCACAACGGAAATGTTCATAAAAAAAGTTATTGATTGAGTTAAGGTGGTAAACTTTTTGCCCATTTTTGCCAAGTTTTCACACATTTCGCAACAGTTTATACAGCCTTATTTCTACGGCATAATTACCACGGCAATTGGTGTCGCATTTCCTCAGTCGTTCAGAATATTTAGACATTCCTAACATAAATAGGCACAATCATAAATTGTACGTTAAAGTATTGTAGTATGCGAAATGGTATGGGGTTGGCATAGTTTGGTTGACTTTAGTGGAATTATGAAATTTAGTTCGTTAAATGTGTCGCCCGGGTGTCCTAAGCCTGGTTATAAAAACGCCCTCTAGGAGCCAGCGTCCTGGGCGGGTCGCCCGAGTTGACGCGGCTGTAGTCGTCATAAGTTGTAACTCTCTCATATCATTAGAAGGAATAAATAATATAAATAAACAAATAATATAATTATTAATTACCTCAATGTGCTAAGAGTTTCGTCGTAGTTGATGTCGGCAGGAGATATAGCGGCAATCATAGCCGTCTTAGAGTTCCCTCCGAGGTTCTCTCGAAGCAGCCAGGTGAGCACCGAGTCACGGTACGGAATGAAGTCTGCTTTCTTTGATTTTTTACTCTTTGACGCCTGAAAATTATAGCTCATGTGAGAAAAATATAGTGAAAAGAAAAACTGAATGTAAAAGCGTTTCGTCCAAGTAAGCCTCTTTGGATTGCTAAGACATCAGGTAGTAAAACAGTAGTATGTTAGTTTTTTTATAAAACGATGTTAGTAATTATGTTTTACAATTAAAAGTGGATTAAGCTTGTATAACGAAACCTTGTTTACATAAAACAGTTTTCCGTTCTAATAGGTTTTTAATAAACCATGCCAAGGCTGAACTACACTGCTAGTTTTATGCCTTTCACGGAAGTTTTCCCAGAGGGAAGTATTAACGTGTACATACAACGCAATATAAGGGTTGATCCATGGACTACCTATTGAGTGTGTTTCTACGATATCCGGGTCTATTTTCGAGGTAAAATTCTGTATCACGCTATCCTGCGTGCACTCTATGCGAGTAAGCGACACGATGATCGAGATTGATGATGATGATGTAGATTTTGATCGATGTAAGACAATTGTAACACACGGATTCAATAAAATGTTCTAGTTTTATTAGCCGCATAGTCGTATTAATTCGAGAGTCAAAAAATCTCTAAGTCAATGGATCACCCAGCATTTTTATTTTAGTCATGAACTGAACACTCAGTAAACGAAACCTGAAGACTTACCGACTACAGTTATCCAAACAAGACAGGCGCAGTAAAAATAAAGTAGTCGTGAATAAATGATAGTCAGAAAACAATGAAATCTAGCTTAATTTATAATAGAAGAACATATAGTCGATTCGTTTTTACTTGTCTAATTTAGTAAACATAATTCTAACCTCAAAGCAAAATTTGAAAAAATAAAACCTCTATTTTCTCATAAATGAAGTAATCTGAAGTCACAAGTTTGAATATCACGGTGCTAATTGTAGGTGAAATTTACCTAAATGCAAGAAAGCAGCTCGTTTTGGTTTGGTGTCATATCACAGTTTTTATGTTAGTAGCTTGTTTACTAAATCGGACAAAAACAAACGAATAGATTGTAATTGAAGATTAATCATGAACCTTTTGGCAAAACGACGTAACAATACTCTATACATATTTTGATGTTCTAGCTAGCTCTATCTATATATGAATGGTATGTATTTTGTGGCTATTCAGTCGGAAGTTACACTAAACGAAATCTGTACGGATAACAATTATACAAATCGTTCGTCATAAATAAATCGTTTATATTTTTGATAGAAAATACTTAAACGTTTCGCCACTTTTGGATGGATCTCACTTTTCAGTCTTTTCAATGTATAGAATAAGCGCAAAACGGATCCAAACCTAAAGACAAGATAATAACTGTTAACATTTGTTACAGTGTTTAGTAAAAGGTCCCATTGTGGAGGCTAATAACGCCGAAATCTGTTTGCATCTTTATACCAATAAACTGTCAACGCATCCTTATGGGAAGCCGCACGATGCTTTTTCCTGTTCAGTGTCACATTTAAAGTCATTGTTTAGGTTGGTTCAGGACAAATTATTCACGATTAATTACACTAGCAATAAAGAAGAAACTCAATACCGTTACAGGACCCTAAATGATCACTGCCACTTTGAAACCGAATAATGAAACAATTATTTTTCGGCAGCTTTATTGCCCATTAAGACTGGATTTATGGTTACTTAAAATGCCTGATGATCAGTCATTTGTGACTGATGCTTCGTAACGCCATTATTAATTTAAAAAAAATGGTCTCAGCAAAATGTAAGTAAGCGTTACAAATTAGCCAATTACGATAACAAACCAGAAAATGTTTTTGGATTGTTAATGTCAACAAAAGACGTGCTTATTTGCCTTTTACAAAGATTTCATTGAAATCAACAAGTATAATGTTATAAGAAGTTGAGAAAGTTCAACCTTAAAAGACTCATTCCGTATCGCACAAAGAAGCATATCTTTTGTTTTATAACAATTCGTTGAGGCACTTCAATAGCTTACAATAGCATACAATTTATACAACCGCTTTCCAGTAAAATATAACTAAATGTGCTTACGATTTCAGCGAGCGCGGAGATGACCTTCCCCAGGGTGGTGAGGGACTTGTTGATGTTGGCGCCCTCCTTCAGCCTGGTGCCCTTGGCGCCGGTGGAGTCAGCTCGCTCGGAGCCGGCCAAGTCCACCAGAGAGATCTTGGACACCTAGTAAATAAAGATTAAAGATGAATCTTTAGAGTAAAAACTGGAAGGTGCTACTTCCTCTACGAAAAACTTTACCGCACCTAGTCGGGTAAAGAAAATTGTTTAAAATGCGGGGGCCGTTTACAGATCCTGCATCGCACTGTTAATATTTTTCCTGAAATAAAGACCCCTCTCCATAGAAAAATGGTTTTCAATACAATATTAGAAATTTATAATTATATATAGTATAGCTGCATTCCGCAAGTATTCGAAAGCAAATCTACATAACCCTTACTTCTCAAAATAGCGCAGGGTACAGTAACAATGAGATTCGGTCTCTTTTCACTCCCGAATAATCGGTCTATATTTATTCTGAAGAACGGAAAGATTATTGTCATACCTAGGATAACTCGGGGCACGTTCTAGGGATAGGATATCGATAAAAAAGATGTCGATATAATTAAATTAATATATTTTCTCAATGAACATTCTGGATTACTAAGAGGATCGATGTCATATCTGATCTGATATCGAGCCTCTTAAATTAAGATAATAAAAGTATGAGGATGTCATTTCAATTTACGTATATTATGAAAATTATTTTAAAATAAACATGTAAATACACGTTTCAATATGTTTATTTTTTCATTTGAAAATGTGGAGAAATAAAGTAATATTTATTTATTTCGATGACATTTAGATGTTGACAGTAACATCGATATATTTTTTTGTCGATAAAATATTTTGCTACGTCTCTTTCGTATAGGTGCCCTGAGTTATCCTAGGTATGATTATTGTAATGAATAATTGAATATAACTACCTTCTCAGACATGAGGTCCGTGGTCTGGTCGTGTCGCTGTTGCGTGAAGAAGATGGTGAATACGGCGTGCGAGCGAGACGACGTCTCATTCATGTTCGTCGCCGCCACCGTCCTATAAAACAAAAAGATTATGAATGCATCTTCTTTTCAGTCACAGGACCTATGACATCCTTTTACAGAGTAGCTATGGATTTTTAGTTCCGGTTCTGATCGCTGCCTTTGCGATGGTTCTCCACTTGTCTCTGTTGGTGTCGTTTCGGAAACACACCCATTAATGCAATGCACACTTTAATTTAATCAAATTATGATTCCACCAAAGAATGCTCTCATTCCATGAAGAAGGAAGGAATGGAGAACATGATTATCCCTCGGTTTGTGATTGTCATCGAGTTAATACATGTTGGATTGTTTAAAATTGGGGCACAATCTAGGGCCTCAAGAACGGGGATACGAGGGGGACTCAACGCTCAACTTACAGATCAAGCCTTCCGTCATTTTCAACTTAACGGACACAAAAATACATAATTTGGCGCTACTTGGTCTTGGTCTGTTATCTGTACATGTTTCTAGGAATGAAGGAATATTGTTGCCGTCACTGACGTTGCCTTGTTGCCCTAATCAATGAGTCGTAGATGTCCTGAAACGAGGTGACAGACGACGTAGAGCTGAGGGCAGGGTGCTCGCGGTGGCGCAGGTTGTCTTTATTCTTCGGGTTCAACAAGTCGTAAACTTATTAAGCTAGAGCGCTAGATTTCAAAATACGCCCCCAGGTCCTCTCCCATTGTAAGTTTTAGGAATGTACGATTATATTTGTTACTGACCTGGCCTTGTTGCCCTCATCAATGAGGTCGTAGATGTCCTGATACGAGGTGACGGCGAGCTTGCTCAGATCTTCGACGTAGGGCCCGAGGGCAGGATGCTCTCGTACGCGCAGGTTCCCTTTGTTCTTCGGGTTCAGCAAGTCGCGTACGCGCTCGCAGTATATCTCCATGTAGGAGACTTCCACCTGAACCAAACGTAAGAGGTTCTTTTTATTTAAATAGCTAAAAAAGGAAGATCACGATTATGCATAAAAATTAAGAGGAAAGAGGTGTGGTAGTCTAATAGAATTTTATCGAAACTAATTTGTCGATCATCGAAATTAAATCATTTGCTTAATCTAAATATGTGTGTAGCGCAACCTACCATAAAACTCTGCATCTTTTGATCGGGCACCAATCTTCGCAAGTTACATTGGCACAACTAAGTATAACATAAAATCGGAGTTATTGGTCTTGTATTAAAGTTGATATGATTGTACTCACCGAGTACTTAAGGTCATCCGACGTGGTCTGTCAAATGCAACGGAACAAATCCTTGCAGATCTGCGGTATGATGCCCTGGTCTTCGTCACGGCCCATCATGGTGTAAGACTTGCATCCATCTGTCCGTATGTGAATATACAAGAACAATAGCTCCACTCACCGAGTACTTGAGGTCGTCCGACGTGGTCTGTCGAATGCGACGGAACAGATCCTTGCAGATCTGCGGTATGATGCCCTGGTCCTCGTCACGGCCCATCATGGTGTAAGACTTGCCGGCGCCCGTCTGTCCGTATGCGAATATGCATATGTTGTATCCTAGGGAAATAAAATATGTCAATATAGACGTATAAGGTAAAAGAAACTGATGAGGTTGTAATCAAACATGGACAAGCAGCCAAGAGTTAGCACCCTACGAAGATATTACCCTACTCGGCGCCAAGTATACTACACGTTGGTTATAAGTGAGCACTTTTGTACAGTTGCGTTCTTAAATGTATGCGCAAAAATGTCATCAGAAATATCTGAGCACGCCTTTATGCCGATTTTTTGCTCGTTACCTACTTATTAAGGTGTGACATCTTATAGGGATGTGGCATCTTTACAAGTGGTGGCATTATGCCATTAACAAAAAACTTCCAAACAGCGATGTAAGCAACGTACAATAACTCCAAAGTACGATCTCGCTTGATCATTATTCGATTTCATTCAACGTGGATGTTTCAAGAATTCATTTAATATTCATTTATGCTGTGATACATTGCACTTCACTTCAATACATTGGCCATTAATATTATGATTATATCTTCTAGCAAATTCCATTTTTTACAAGAATCTAATCGTGTTGGTTTTAACTGAACCTACCTATTTATCAGAGAATTAGGAGGTTGGCGTGACATTGTTTAAGATAGATTTATGAAAAACGTAGATAACTACAATTTTCAAAATTCGGCGAAATTAAACATTCAACCATAAATCATTCTGCGAAAAGGCAGTACACTGTACCGATACTTTGTCAGGGTGTTAGAATAGAATGCATGTTGAATCATTTGTAACCACCTAATTCGCTCCGATAGTTATCTGATGGCGACTGTACTTATAAATATACATCGCCATGTAACCATTGCGTCACGTACAACGTATAATAACAATAACATAACAAAGTTACGCAACAATAACATAACGAGTACTTGGGCCGAAAACTCTAATGCTATCTCAGCGGATGTGGGTGAAAGCGGACGGTGGTTACGAAGGTAGTTTCCGTGGTTTGATGAAAGTTACTAACGTTAGAGATGTAAAAAGATTACCGTTTTACTATGAGTTTACCTGTACATTTAACGTAAAACAAAAGGTTGTTGAAACAGTATGATATAAACAATTCTAGATTAAAGGAATAAGGAAAGCAGCCGAGTTTCCGGCTAAACTATAGAATCTACAACAACCTTAGTTGTTGTATGTACAGTCAGCATCAAAAGCAGCATGACAGTAGTAAAATAGTCAGCTACATTTGATGCTGACCGTACGGTTTGTACGTACTTCAAAGTTGGAGCGGGATATTATTGATTGCAGTATTTTTTAAATAGAAAGGATTAAGAATATTATCTAGGTGAAATGTCAATTTCTTGCAACAATTCTAATAAAAGTAAATTAAAGTAAAACAAGAAATGTTTTTTTTATCTAGTGAAGGGGAGCAGTCATCAAATCAAGTACTGGCACAATACAGTTAGGTATTTGTTAATTCTGTTTAAAATATGTTAGTGTTCAGTATACTTACACAAAAAATAAAAAGTAAGAAAGTGACTAACATTCTTTATTGTGCACCATGTGAAAAATTATACAAAAAGAAATATGACAAAAAGTAGGGTAACAACGGGCGGTCTTATCGCTAGAGAGAGATCTCTTCCAGACAACCTTTTGGTAACAGAAAAGTCGAAGGATACATCATAAACAGAAATATTAGCTATGATGGGCATTAAGAGAATATCTTACCATCAAAAGCATGTTGCAGCATCTCTTCTCCGATGTCTTTGTACACCATGATTTGAGAGGAGAAATCGGGATCGCTGGGCTGCAAAAAAATTGAGAATTAAGAAGATGAATACTAATTGAATGTATAAACATAGAAATTACTTAGAAATTCGGTACGGCATTTGTCCCAACTGTTGGCAATCCTTCCACAAAACTATTAGCAAATTTTTGATTTTTATTGTTTCTCGACAGTCAGTTCTACCATGGACCTATTGGGACACAATACCTGAGACATGATGAGACAACGCATTACTTAACGTGGCTTTTGCTTGTTTGAGCTTGATCAATTTCTCCTGGCAATAAGGGCAAATGATTATCAGAAGAACAAATCACCTACCAACTACATTTTCAAAATCTTCGAATCAGCACCTTTTTCAAAACCCAAATGTACATAAAATGCTAACAGTTCTATGGGACTGTTGCGACAAATGTATTTGTACTGAATTTAATTTATGAATTCAAGGTAGAATCATAGCATTTTTTTATTTTAAATGTTGCTCTCACGGAGACTAAAGGCCTGTCATTAAAATTCAAGTTGCCTAAAAGTTTATGATACAAAAGTGCCATGACGGAAAACAGAATTTCTGGTTAGTAAACTGCATTTGAAAAATTATAAATGACTATATATTACGCGTATATCACAGGATCTATGACCAATTGACCATAGCGTATAAATAGCGGCCTAGACCGGCTAGCAATGCTCAACAAGAACCATGCATAAAATTATACTGCTAACTGAAACTGAACGAAGAGGTTCACTCAATTTCTCATAAAAATAAGTGATATTAATTTAAATCCGAGGTCAGGGCAGGTTCTACCGAATAAATTTAAATAATTCGTGAATCACAAAATCCTCTCATTTCAATTACTAATTAAGCAAAGCTCTTTGCTTTAAGAATTAATTGTAACAAGGAGTAGGGATTTTTATATATAAATGTACTTGCTTTCATTATTGAAATATATTATAAAAATTATAATGAAGTAAAATGATAATGTAGACGCTTGAGGTTCCTATTTAGTGAGTTAAAGCAAATTATACGAAACCTAAGTAAGCTAATGAAGAAAACCTGGGTTTAAAATAGTTTTTAGGATGAATAAATATTTACGGGTGTATGCGCAATATAAGCGTACATAATATTAAAAAAATATAGATAGGTACCACATCAATTTCTCTTTGGCTGGTTTTATTTGTAGTGTACGTATATAATAACGGCAAATAATGTCTCAACAATAGCTTGAACGCTGAAACCATAGACAAATAATCCGATAATCGAGTTGCGGGGAAATCCAATATGGCGGTGGCCCAAAATGAGCGAAACGCTCGTCGACCGATTGGCGGGAAATCTTATTACACCATTGGCCAGGCACTCACGAGGAAGTCGATGGCAGGATGGACGACGCCATTATGTAGGTACACATGAAAATACATGTCCATAGATATAGTGTATAAGGAATTGCCGTCAGGAACACTCGGCTACTCCATAAGACAAAGTATTACTTACATTACTGTATGCATTATATAATAGATAGTTTGTATGTCAGTAACTATCTTTGGTAGTTTAATTTCAATAAATTTTCGAGATGTGCAAATATCGAAGTCAAAAAAACATAAATCTGATGCTAATAAACTTCGCTTTATACACACTACTTTGGAAAATGTCTACCTAATTTGTTTTTATCTTACACCAAACTCGAATTCATTAAATAAATGTTTCACATTACTTTACTGCTACACTTAGAATAATAACGCCTAGAAGGATAGTTTCAACCGGCCGAGGCGCCACACGTGAGGCATAAAATGGATTCATGTAGTTGTGCACAACTCGTATTTACACGCGCCGATACGCACACAAACACAGCAATAATGTTGCTAGCGCAATCACTTTTCCCCTGTAATTGGGGGTATACTCATGCCAGTGGTGATTGGTTACATTCTAAATTTTAACTGAATCATAGACCCGTTGTTGACTTCAAACACTATTAAATACATTAAAAAAGGTTTTTTTTATTTATTATTATTAATTTGCAATGTCACTTGAAAATAAATAAAATCGTAAATAGTAGGTAGGGTCAAATCTTGAAATGACTTTTCAGCCAGCTGAAAATGCTTCTAAAGCACTGAAATTGATGTTCGAAGTTTTTGACCTAACCCACCGGCGTAACACTTTTATTTGCACAGTCGTCAACTCATCATCAAGACATTTGTGACGAGCCCTAACACGTTGTGTTTTTGTGTAGTTTAGGAGCTAACTATGGCCTCCTTCCGTCCTCATCATCAGACCATCTTAGTAGTACCATAATAATGCATTCTCACGTGATTTAAACAGGTGTACAAAATTTAAATTCGATTCAAATTTGATTTGCAATATTTGACCCAGACATACTCTAACATACACGGCAAGTCAAATAAAAGGATAATAAAAATCAAGTGATTAATCTTCTTAATTTTTTCATATATGTATTTTAAATTATAGGCTCCCAAAAATAGGTCAGTATAATTATTATCAGGACAGCATTATGGGTAAAAAAAGTCCGTTACACTGGAAACACTGCGTTGTCATGCCGCTTATAGAAAATATGAGATTTTGATTACTGTTTTGCGTAAAAATACGAGTTAAAGAATAATATTTACGAGTGAAATGTTGTCTTAGCATGTTTATCCTTTTTATCAGATGCATTGTGACACCCTATCACTGCACAAACCGTCATAATAATTGAAAATGCGGGAGCTCTTTACACCTGTCACGTGTCCTTGCAACTGACAAGCCGATCGACGCTTTTAGCCATTTCTGGCTAACTTTTAGTGGCCTCACCGTTGCGCGTGAACTGGGTTTCTAGGTGTTATTGTTCTAAGCTGCTACACAACTACTACTGAGTTTTTCCTTCAATAGACGGGAGCATTAAACTGAGAACAAAATGAGATGTCTCTAAGCTATGGCTTATTGAAACCGTTTGAATCAATATATCAACAGAAGCATTTTTTAAATATAGTATTCAAATACACCTATCTTTATAAGCGGCCTTAGATATTTTCTTTCCAATAAGGAAATGTTTACACGCGCAGGGCAAACAGGATGGTGTTTTCCATTAAATTCTGTCGCTACCCGCCATTGATAGAAACCCGAGCGGGGGAGGCGAGCCAATCTCCCCGTTTTCCTTTGATTTACTGCCGGAGATAGCGTTTTAGTTTCACGTGAACTTTGCATTTGTATTAGCGTAGTTTTTTCTGTAAACCTACTTATACCTATGTCTTGACTATACCGGTTAAAATGTTGTGCGAGCTGGATGGTGTCTTCCATTAAATTCTGTGGATATTGGTAGAAACCAGAACTCAAGAGCCTAATTCCCCGTTTGCCTTTGATTTACTACCGGATATAGGTTATCGTCGTTTTTAACATTTGGCTTAACTTGTAACTAAGAATGTTAGTTTGTATTCTAAATTTTAACTTACTTTTAACTTAGAACAATTGTGTCGAAATAGAATTCTGCATGTAGATGTTAATTTACGTGACAATACAATAATTTTGTATCTAGAAGCTGGTAAGTTCTTCCAAACCGGGATTTTCTAGTATGGACACTATCGGGATCCCGCGATTTTTTGTATAGGGAAATTGGAAGCCTTAGAGCTGATCTGATGATGGAGATTTTCGATATTTCGGTATGGTAGTCGCGCTTGTTCCGACTGACCTCATCCTCATCTACTTTTTGTAGATGCTATAAAATAGCACATACAGCGGCCCTATAGCTTAGTGGTGAGAGCACTGCTCCGGTTAAGCAGAAATTTACCACCATGACTAAGTGCTATATAGGTGGCAAGAACCCTTATGCCACCAGTATAGAACCAAAAGGAGAAAAATTGCAGCCTATTTTTGGTGCTAAATAGAATCCATAAGAGATCTCACAATTACCTTAAGTGGTAATTAGAACTATGGGTGAAAGTTATGCGCAGTGAACGAATGAAAACATTTCAGTTCGGTCAATGAGTGATAAATGAGTCGCCAAAATTATCTTTGAGTGGCAAGGCAACTGTCAAATTGTGTTTTATTAAAAGTAATACGTGATCTGCCATATTCATTTTGGATTTATATGACTGTTTGATTGTGATTAAAACTTTACGTTATACAAGCATTGAAATAAGCACGAAATTCTTGCGATTTTTTTTTTACTGTGAAACTATAGTATGTTTTCTTTGTAAATTTCGACGCGCCCTTCATTTGATCAGGAATATTAAAAAAGAGAGTGCTAAATTAAATAAGGAATAGATACTGATAATAAATAAAACTGTTAAAAACCTGACCTAATGATTGTAGGTTACGTACAATGTTAAAGTAACATCGTCACAACTATCAAAAGTCTGTGATTATGCGTGAGAGTGATAAAATTCTGGTTAAAATAATCAATTTTCATAGGCTTCCATTTGTAAACATGGCGAAACAAAAAAGATCCTACAGTGTTTATTTTCACTTATTTGTTCCTTATTTGGAACTATCAAGTCTAATAATCACTTATTTGTATCTTGCGAGTGGCAAAGCAGTGAATGATATTACCAATAGTAATTATTTGCTCTTTTGTAGACTATTAAACAAGCAAGACTATTAAATATATTTTGACAAGGCGCAAATAGGAACTATAATAGAACTTTTAGTTCGTTAGTGGTTTGAAATAAGTGAAAATAACTGCTTTTGGTTCCAAGAACCTCCTACTGAGACCTATTTATGCGTTGGAGTGGCAATAAGGTACTTCTTAGGCCTTAAAGTTGCAATATTTTTTGGTTCCAAAAGAGCCGTAAAATTATCCCTTTAGCCACTATTGGTGATATAATTCGCTATTGTACTAGTCATTTGGAACTTTTAGTTCCAAATAAGGGTATGTTCCCACTTATATGTAAAAGTTGCTTATAAGTGATTTTAAGGCCTTATATAGCACTATTGCTTCTTATTGAGTGACAATTTGAACCTTCATGCAACTTTAAGTAGCAAAATCGACTTTATCCCACCATAAGTAATAAAGTAGAAACAAAAAACGCTCCTATGCAACTACAAGTGATAGGATGAACTCATATACAGTTTTGAGTTGTGTTTAAAGCTATAAGTTGTATCAAACACTGTTAAACCACTCATTTAGAACTTAAAGCTATAAGATAAGCTGCAAAATTCACTAATGTGCTGCTTGGGTAACATCCATGAGCATGCCCCAGGAAAAATTCGAGTTCATCACACAAATATTTGCCCTGACCGGGAATCGAACCCAGGATCGCCACCTCAGTACGCAGGTGCACTACAAACTGCGCTAACCGCGTCATCAAATGTGTATGTTTGTACCTAACTATATATGAAGTCATAAAATGTTAAAAACCCCGAAAACCTGACCCTTAATTTGTCAAAAAAAAAACGAAGGTCGCTAGTTCAAGCCTCGTTAAGGCTGAATAGAGCAAACAATTCTCGTTCGAAAAAAATAGAAAAAGATGGTCAAAGAGTGTGTTCCTCCTGGCGAACATTGTCAAATTAAGGGTTAAAATTAATGTAAAAAAAAAGTTAATATCAGTACTTACGTTGTGAGACCAGTATGAGAAATCGAAGTTGAAGCTTTTGGCAGCATCTTTGTTCCCAGGAGGAGCTTTCGGGTTTACTATTACTGTAACAAAAGAAAATAGGATTAAGTTAGTACATAATAATTTCACATTCAATTCAAAGTGCTTTGATGAATGAGGACTCGTTGACCCGGAGAGCGAAGGGTAAACGTTTAATATGTAAGTATATACGAGGTCAACGAATCTCCTGAAATAGCCCTTTTTATCATTATAGCATCGGTTTACACACTTACGCCATCGCCCTATGTCAATACAGCATTTAAAAGGATCTGCTGTTATATATTACAGTCTATTCGTTGTAACTTTTCTAAGTACGAAACACGATTTTAACCCTATTATAGTATGACTTTTTTATCGAAAACTGTCTCATATATGAAGTAACCCTGGTCATTTTGGAATTCAAGCTGACAATATTATAAATGAAATTGCTTTACATACGAGAAAATAGATCGTTTTGACATTAAATGTCCATTGTGAGATTAGAAGCGTGTTTACTAAATAGAAGACTAACGTAAACCTAAAATTGTACCTACATGTACAAAAAGATCAAAAATATGACATATAAGTGAAAACTCTATGTCGTTAGCTTTAAAAGCCAACATTATGTATTCAACAAACAGCATAGGAATGGCACCGCTACTTCAATTTGTAAAGCCAACCCCGGTAACCGTAAAATAAAAATAAAATTGCAACGGGAAAAGCATGTGCTCGAAAAAATTATCCCATAATTAAGTGATACTTGACGCGACTGAACGCACACATACTGGATAAGAGAGAGCGCTCATTTATATGATACGTATTAACGTTTTGAACGCCAAACGGTAAAACAATTCTCCGTTCCACTAACGCCACAGTAAAAAAAATAAAGAAGTGCCAAAATCAACAGAGATTGAGAAACACTTTTTGATCATTGAAATTGTGTCGTCCCAAGACGATGTTGGCGTCAGTGGCGACCAAAAAGTTGACGTGTATCTCAAACGCACCCTGTTTCGTTCGTAAGGCTGTGGTAAGGCGTTTGTATCATTCTTCAAAATTCTCAATTCAGACACTGAATTCTTACTTCTTAGGCTGAGTGTAAATTGGGTTGAGAAATAAACAAAAGAGATTCATAATTTCTAATACACTAAATATTTCTACACGTCGAATAAGTTTGCACCGGGTGGAATATTAGTATTGACACGTATTGATGTCTTTAATCTCGGTTTTTGGCGTGATTTATTTAGCTGAGTCCTGCAGAAATTCGTGTACCTACACAAGTACATACATGATTAATATAAATGACTGAATCCAACGCACCCCTTTTCATTTGTCATGTCAATTTGCTGATATTCCACAGTTGGAACTTTTTCTCTCGGCTAAGTACCCAATATGTTTATTTTATTTTGACCTCTTATTATGTTTGTGATACAAGTTTTTATTTTCTTCTGTATGCGAAGCCAGCGAACTTAACGTAACTATAGCCTCAAACTAAGCAAAGCTTGTACTATGGGTACTAGACGACGATATAATATAAAATAAATACATATATAAATAACATCCATGACTCAAGAACAAACATTCGAGTTCATCCCACAAATATTTGCCCCGGCCGGGATTCGAACCCGGGACCGCCGGCTCAGTAGACAGGTGTCTGCAAACTGCGCCATCCGCGACGTCAGGCGTCATTAATTATCTATTTTAACAATATTTTCAGAAATAGGAATTACTGCTTATTCACCCAGTTATATCAGTGGCGAGGCGTCTATAGAACGTGATTCCAACCGGCGGCTTGCCTTTTATAAAGAATTTGTGCACTCTACTTTAGAGGAAATTGTAAGCGAAACCCAACGCCTATGTGCGACGCCACCTCACAGCCAGCTAATGTCTTTGATAATGGGATGGCGGAGTTTCGCCTCCAGACAGTCTCTAGTCCTAAAACCTATACGTTTTTCTATTCACCGTCTCACTCCTCTGTGAAATCGACAAGTACATGTAGCGGTGTGTGCGTGCAGTCATACAGTCGCGACGAATCGACCGTTCCCGCCGCCGAGAAGTCGCCGCCACTTCAACGCAAACTACTGAATCTGATTTAACTTTACATTTCTATTTTAATATTAAACTGGAGTTTCAAAACAAAGAGGAGAAATGTACCTAGGTGTATGTTTCAGGAGACGGGACCCCCATTAAAACTGCAAATCAGCAAGCTGACAGAAGACGTTAGAGAATTGTATAAATAAGAATAGGAAAAGCATACACTATTAGGATTACATTACAACACATTGAATATAGCAGCCTCTTGAGCAGATTATTTCTAAATCAAAATGTAGAAGAGGTTATTTTTCAATCTACTAGCAGTTACAAATATCGTATAAAGCTAGGAAATATGTTTAAAAAACTGAATTTACAGTATTTAAATATTTCCATTTGTCTATGACTTTATGTACAAAGCTTGCCAGAATAGCCGCACGCTGCTTTTTTTAAATATATTTATAAAAACCGTCAAAAAACATATTAGGCGCCAAATTTTCTAGCAAACTATCAAAGTGGCTCTGTTGTTTTCAGGAGCGATGGTTATATTTATCATTTCATTGAGTTTCTAAGAAAATATTTGGAGTTCTAGACCACCCACAAACCGTATCGAATTGCAGAAAATCAGGGCCCTCCAGCAAAAACAACACAAATAAAGAAAACATATATATTAATATACCAACTAGTTCTCGTACTTTAGACAGTCTGATTCACCCACCATCCGCTTGAAAATGGATTACCTACTAATCCTGTACGGTCTGCCACCCTTCCGCCCTAACTCAGTGGCGTGCACCTTATAAAGACAAAAAGACACTGCCTACCCTAGTTGATTACAGAAATGAAATATATTATTTATTGTTACAAACATTACCTTTTTATAAAATTATATAAAACAAATGTACAAAAATAATCAATTTGCGATCCGCGCCATCTAACGAGTCGGTGCGCCAAAATTACGTACGTATTGGTCGATTCCGTGGAGGTTGACTTGAACCATTCCGCGGCACTAGCGCCGCTGCGCGCCGTAACGGTAAAGACAGGCGATTTTCTGTCTAAATTTATATTTGTGTGCCTCGTGGTAACACGGATCGCGTGTGTGTGCGTTCTTATAAAAATATTGCACACAATAACAAAACTCACGCACACAAATACAGAAGTAAGACATTGTCTCTTGTCTTTTACTTCCTTACGGAAGTAGGATAGGATGTTTCCGACCCGCGACTCGGCTCGTGCGAGCGAGGCGCGAATACCGCGACGCCCGATATTAAGCGAAGAATTCCGAACGGGTAGCCTGTCTCGCTCTCTCCTTAGCTATTATTTGTAGATTCGAACTTCCGATGTTGACTATGTAACGAATTTTAAAAGGCCCTTTTTTGTAACTTTAATTAGCGCAAAAACAGTACTATTTAAGTTTGTCGTATTTTTGTTACCGCCATTATTATTGTTTGTTTTCATGTTTTGATTATTACGTATGATGGTGACTAGTAAATAAGCGAATCAAAGTTTTTAGTGTATTCTTAAAAGTTGACTGAAAATGGATAATTTTAATTGTGATAATTGTGGTGTTGTTTATTGTTTGCGGTCGTCAGTTAATAGAGGAAATTATTTAGAGATGGTCGATTTGCTTGATATTTGAGAAGACGAAGAAAAAAAACTGTCCCGCAGTATTTCTGTAAGTTATTAGGTTCTCAAAATTTTGTGTCTACCCTGTCGGAAAACTCTGTGCACGCCACTGCCCTAACTAGACTAGAGAGTATGACGGATTTCAATCCTTAACCCCTATACATTGAGATCTATTAAGGCGCACCCTCATTGCATGACTCATCGCTGCATCCAACTGCACTTTTACGACCAACTTTAGATCTTCGATCGAATGAACTAGAACTGTTATAGTACTGTCAACCGAATGAGTCACCGTTGCACCCGATCGCAGTTATGGCTGCCTTCGAAAGTGATTTTTAATTAAAGTCTAATTTTGAAATCAAATGGCTGTTCAGGAGTCTACCCGATTGATATTAAAGGCTGGGATAATTAAAGAGTAGATAGAAAGTTTAAATAAACTAAAATTTAGCCCCAGCTTCGCTTGCGAATCTAGGTATCTTTCTATTGAATTCGTAAATCACCCTGGGAGTCTGACAGTTTGTACCTAAACATTATACGTCTTCAAACTTACTACTTTCTTCTTATTTACAGATGATAAGTGTAATTTCAAATAAAATAAAATATAAAGGTAACTCTTGTGACTCATGTTAGATTCTTGGAACTAAATTGTAGAAAGTTTGATCCTCTTCTAATGTTCAAAATTATGGCTAATGATTTTACAACAAACACTAAAAGGTGCTCGCAACTCTGTCTGAGAAACATTCCTTTTTCTTTGCCGTAGTCGGTTATAGAGTATTCTATAACTATATTTGAATGTACTGCTATCGCTATACCAAATTTGGTTAAAATCCGTCAAGCCGTTTTGGCGTGATATGAGATTCAATTCTGACCCAAAAGTGGCGCTGCACGACTGGCGCATCCCGCATCCTGCATCCTGCATCGCGCTATTAAGATTTTCCTGAAATTATGACCCCTCTCCATGTAAAACAGATTTTCAATACAAGTCTATTTAATAGAAAACAAGAAAGAACATGATTTTCAATCAATACGAAAATTATTGTCATCACTGTCAACTTTAAAAAGCTTTTATATTGCAGTATCCCCTTACTTGCGCACAGTCATATCTGACTGTCTACGGCACAATAGGGCGGCCATCTTGGTAACCGGAAGCGAACCGTGCGCCGGCTCCGACAGCGATGGCAGCCGGAAGTTTACGAAGCCTGCGCAACGTTGTAGCCTCGTGTTGGGGAAGCAAGGTCATGGCTAAATTATATTTTTCAAGTGTTATATTAACAACCAGAAGTTACTAAGTACCAAATAACAAGGCTTTCACGTAGCATCTCTTGCGCACAATCATATCAGACTGTCTATGGCACAATAGGGCCGACATCTTGGGAACCGGAAGCGAACCGTGCGATGGTTCTGAGAGCAATGGCGACCGGAAGTTTACGAAGCCTGCGCAATGTTGTAGCCTCGTGTTGGGGAAGCAAGGTCATGGGTAATGGGTATTTTTGTAGTGTATAATTGAATGTTAACAATCAAAAGTCGCTAAGTAACAAATACATATTTAGAACAAAGCTCGATTCAGTGTAACTCAAATATACTTTTTATTTTACGAGATTTTGGATAGTATTTAGTGACCGATTTTTTAAGAAGTTTTGGTTGTCACTCCATGATAAAGTCGGCAGCAGAAGAAGCTAAGCTCTTCAAGTACACAAAACTTGCTTCATACTCTCAACTATAACTTTATCACAAGACATTATACCCTTTTCTTATTTTAAATAAAATGTGTTACTCCGTCGAGCTAGTTTGCCGCTGTGTAAGTGTAAATATACACAAAACTTTTGTGATCGATCCTTGCTTATTATTAAATGAAAAGTATGTTTACAACCTTTTACGAAGTAAGGCAATAAGGCATCTAGTAATTTAGATAGGCTTGTATCGGTAATGATATAAGCTAATTCTCTAACCCAGTACTAAAAGGAAATAAATAATAAATAAAACATGTTTGCGATGGGAGAACATACTTAAATACTCTTATTTGTGGCATTTTATACTTAATTGTTTCTTAAATAAAAATGTTACGAATCATAAAATGCAATTAGTTAACAATCTACCAATTAGTTTTTATTAAAATAAATTTAGGTATAAATTAAACTGAAACATTATTATTATCACAAGAATAAACTGAAGTTGATAATTAAATCGCTTTATTTATTTCGCACAATACAAAAGTCCAAACAAAAGAGCGTACAACTAAATAATTTTCAGGGTAAAACAATAAACAAAAGATAAAATAAAATGAGAAAGTGCTTAATTACGCACTAATGAATGACATTTGGGAATGAAAGCGCGAAAATCCCCAAACAATGACGTTTAAAAGAGGTCAAAGTACAAGAGTGATTCAGCTAGGGCTGGCTGTAATTGTGCGGAATGGGGCGGAAAATATCCGAGGGAACGTTCAATGCGCCTTCCGCCTTTAGGGCACTTTCAGTGGACACCCTATCCCGTGAATGTTAGTCTGACGAGAGAGGAAAAATAAAGGGTAATTAATTGCTCTACGCCTATATAAAAATATATTAAAAATGGCGCCTGTATTTTGACTTCTTTTTCCGTATGTATCATTATCAACAACACAAGTAGCAATTTTTAACCGACTTCAAAAAAGGAGGAGGTTCTCAATTCGAACTAATTTTTAAATTTTTTTTTGTATGTTTGTTACTCGATATCTCCGAGAACCGTGACCCGATTTTCAATTTTTTTTTATCGAAAGGGTATTACTCCGAGTTGGTCCCGTTGGCACTAAGTCGGGATCTGATGATGGAATCTTGGAGAAATAGAGGGAACTCTTCAAATGTTATAGGGACATGTACGGCGCTTTCGGTAATTTATTGATAAGGTCAAGAATTAACATTCAGTAAATAGGATTTGATGTAAGGAAACTGATGATGAACACATACGAATCACTAAAAAGCAAAAAAAAAAAAAAATTTAACAAAAAAAAGAACCGACTTCAGTAAAACTAAAAAAGCCAACAATAACCCGTTCAAGTACAGATTACATTTGACTCACCCTTCGAAGTCGGTGCCAAACCTCGCGTAAACTATAATATATAAATATAAGAACTGGTTTGGGATCGACTTCGAAGGGTGAGTCAAATGTAATCTGTACTTGAACGGGTTATTGTTGGCTTTTTTAGTTTTACTGAAGTCGGTTCTTTTTTTTGTTAATTTTTTTTTTAAAACATCTGTAGTATAACCCTTTTTTATATAAATAAAATCAAGGTTTTTAATCAGCTCCGTTTCGAAACAAGAGTGTTATAAAAGAGCACTCTGACCTACTTACTCTAGGTTCGGGATATCCCATTTATCTCGCCCGGCCCGAAGCGGCTCTCCTGCCGCAAAATGGTGGAAAACTAATAGAGATTTAACGCAATAAAAATATTTATACAAAACCAAATAAAGGCGACGGAAAATATAATTTTGAATCCTCGAGCGTAAAAATTCAGTGAAGCGAATAATATGTATACCGACTAGCCACTAGTGATTGTAAGTGCTCTCGCCAATGCCAGTAAAGAAGGTCAAGTCCGTTAGTAATACAGGAATTTAAAAATAATTAGTAGCTTAAAAATTAATCTATACGCTGCTGCAAGGAACAACTTCATATATTAGTAACAAAATCATACAGATTTGAGTAATTTGTTGGTACTCTGATTTGATAACGAAATCGAGGGATAAAACTTATTAAAGAGTTCTCCTTTATAAATAGTCTGATTTTCTTTACATCGTAAAAACATTGCCGACGTTAGCGTGTGCATGCTCTTCATTCTACCTCACGTTATTATGAAAACATGAAGGCTGCGGCATCATAAGATCGAAATAAAAAACGCTATAAAATTATTATTCAACGGCTTCAGAACGCTCGGGACTGCAACCTAAAGGAGAATAAAACTGCCTTTTAGAATACGGAGACAAATACAGCCTTGGAAAGGAAATCTGAGTGATTCGTCAACCCTCTCGTGAGGTTTTACGAGGAAGAGATCCTACAGCATGAAATTTACATTGAAAGTAGATTTTATTAACACATTTCCATTTGAATGAACAGCGATTCTTCAAGTTTGGGCTTAGGAAAAAAAAACGCTGGATAAAAGCCACGGTCAGACGAGAGCTGTAGTTTTGACGTAAGTAGCCTTTTCATAAAAATGAGAACTCCAATTCGTACAATGAATGAACCTCCGGCGCTGTATTGCGAAGATAAGAAAAGGCGCAGTAATATTTTAATATCAAAGAGATAGATGATTAATGATTTTTCCGATAAATATTCAATATATTTATATTCATACGTATAACATATGCTGAAACTATAGTACCTATTTTTTGTTTTGTTGATGTCAATGTGTGTGAAACTCGTAAGCGGCCAATAGTTTTGCTTAGGTATGTATAACGAACCAGAGGGAGACCGAAAAGGAAATGGTGAGAGAATCTGGACGAATTCTTCAAAGAATGGCAGAACCGCTCTGGTAATAGGGTCAAGTGGAAAAAAGGTGAGTTGTCTGCCCAGGACGTCATCACGGATGATATTTAATACTCTGAACTTAACATACCTTATCTTGGTTGTGATGGTGGTTTTTCTTCTATCCTTCCCTACTAGCAGTTATAACTTACACTTGACCAATAAAATGCAACATCTACCAAAAGAATTCAACAGGAGCCAGCTACATTTAGCCCAGATTTGCGTAAGTGAATTCAGGCATTAGTATTACTCGATGGCTGCGGGGAGCCGTGGAGAATTTACGAGAATCGTCGAGACCATGGACAAGGTTTATGGCTCATGATGGAATTTACGGCCCATTGGGGCGCATTGCGGTGGCCTAAGGGCGCAAAGGTCGCTGTTTACAGGTACGTTTGTGAGTAATATACAGGAAGTCATTTTTGCGTTTTGCACGCCGTAGTTACGCTTTATGAGCGGTGAATTAAGTAAAATGCTCAGGGATTTTTTGTAACAATTTTGAGTAACAGGTGTATGTAGATGACGAGTTTGCCGCGGCGGTGTACTGATGAAGGGCTCCATACGAGTTCGAAACATGTCGGGCCGTTCCTGACAATTTCACGTGAGTGTAAACCGCTTAATACAATAATTAAACAGGTGTAGGATTGTAATATAGGTAGAAGGTAAATTTCATGCTGGATTCCACAAAACCAGCTATGTCATTTGCTCTCCTGTCTTGAATTCTGGTTGTTAGTTTACAATTATTCAGTCTCCAATTCACGTCGGCTTTTTGACTTCGTCGGCGTTCTAGACTAGAAATTGTAATGAAAATTTGAAGACCGATTTGGTAGCTACGACTATAACATCAAAAATTCCTGGGCAAGCCCAAGCAGAATTAACTTACTTCCTACTGCTATTGGAGAAAAGTGTAATTTGGAAGGGTAGCTACTCAACCTAACCGCTCAAAATAGGTAAGCCGGTGATTGAGTTCTATGAAGCTAAAGCGCAATTGACAACATTTCATATTTATAACAGGTGGAAATTAATATAGAGATTGACAGGGCTTTATGTCGTGTACCTTATAAAAAAATCTTTGAATTTATTCTTCTGTATTTAAAGAAATATAAGAAAATACATCAAATAACTGCAATCTAAGACAATACGGGCTGAATAGGGTTGTTGTCTAAACCAAAGAGCGAAAAAATATATTTTTTTTTATTTGACGTTGACAGATGACAGATGCATACCGAGTTTTATTAAGTTTTTTATTAAAAGAAAACCGACTAAAGTAACCGTTCCACCACCAGTCGGTCGACGAAGGCGTCTAGACAGGGCAATCGCGCGGGGTGACAGAGGCGGCGGCGGGAGGGGCGCTCCCCATGTGTCATACGACGAAATTGTTAGTATTGCGGGAGATGACTTCCAGGGCTGACGCGTCTTGCAAAACATAATTAAAATGGTGCATACGACATGTGCTGTGCGACAATGCATGTCGTCATCTTTTAAAAATATAGAACTACGATTCCATAGATTTCCTCGGTCAATAGAAAGGTAAATATTATATTTTTAATATAATTTTATAGTGCCTAAGTAATAAATTTTCTCATGTCATGCTAACGTAAACAAAATGGCGGATATAAAAGCGTTACGCCTGCCAGTAAAAATTGAAATACCGCAGAAATATCGCTAATTGTTTGTTTCTGTGTACCTAAACAAAAATATATAATGATATGATATGTCACATGAATTTTTAAATTCAAAATGTCGGACATGATTTATAGGTTATTTTAAGTAATTACGAGTTTGACCTTTACTCCCCCACTGCCGTCATCATCCATTTTTGTATATTTTCAATATTATATTTTACTTCAACAATTTTTTATTACATTAAAAAAAAGTAATTACGAGTTACGTAAGGTTTAACTTAGACTTTATTTAAAAAGTAAGAAATTGTTTGTTGATGAATCATGTCTGATTTTTAATTTATTTTTGAGGGTCCGCGGAGTACCGATTACGAAAATGGCGTCCATTTTGAAATCCAAGATGGCGGACATTATTTTTCCTTAAAATCGATATGGGTGTCATCTCCGAGGTTCCTGGGTGTTCCGATTACGAAAATGGTGTCCATTTTGAAATCCAAGATGGCGGACATTATTTTTTCTTAAAAATCGATATGGGTGTCATCTCCGAGGTTCCTCGGGGTTCCGGATACGAAAATGACGTCCATTTTGAAATCCAAGATGGCGGTCATTAATGTTTCTTAAAAATCGATATGGGTGTCATCTCCGAGGTTCCTCGTGGTTCCGGATACGAAAATGCCCTCCATTTTGAAATCCAAGATGGCGGACGTCACTTTTCGAAATGGGTGTCGATGTGTGTAGCAGTGATATCTATTTTTGAAATCTACACCCCCAGAAACCTAGAAAACGGCACCCATGTCGACTTTTTAAAAAGTGACGTCCGCCATCTTTATTTCCAAAATGGACGCCATGCGTAAAATTAGTACACATACGTACATACACGAACCCTAAAAACATTACCCTCCTTTTTTGGGCAGTTGCGTAAGTCTGTGACAACCCTTGGTAGATACGGTAACCTTGAGCGGTGTCGGCATTTACGCAAACATCAAAGGCGTCGGCCCACTGTTAGTTTTTACACTGTGGTTCCACTAAGTTCTGGTTTTGGTGTTGCCACATTTTAAAATGAGTATGTTTTTATAAATTAATAATAAAATAAATAATCATCTCAGAAAATAAATAAAAACAGAGATTACTTCATCTTTTTAAGCAGAATTCAGAAAAGTAATAAAATGATAGTCTTAAAAATATGAAATGTTGTCAATTATACAATAGAAAGAAACGCATTACTAAAATCAGTCTGCATATTTGTGGTAGACATACATAAACGATTGTGCAAACTTTAACGCGTGGGTGTCTGATGGCTTCACAGCGTCCAACTAATGCATATTCATGGTTTTCAGGCTTTACGACGTGACGCACTTAATGACGTCACACCGGCTTTTTACTGGCGCAAGCTTTTACGCTCCCGCAATCGCAGTGAACTTGGAACGGGGACATAAAACGTGGGACTGTCCGCTCCTGATACCATTGGACTTACGTATGCTGTCATTGCTTTCAACTATGACGCAGAGTCTTGCAAAATGAGTTTAAAAACAAAGAACATTACCATTTACATGAAAAACACGCGTCTAAGAAATAAGACGCAAGGAGTCGTAAGAAAATAGCAACGGTGAAATGAAAAGTTTGTAAATTTTCATTACTTCTGAATTTTTGATGCAATGTATTTGATTGGTACCGAGAACAAAATAAGATTCGACTCATAATATTTGCAAAACTTTCAAAATATGCACACTACTATAATTTACGACAGCGGAGTACCTATTCTGACAAAATGTAAATACTTCTAACAATGCTAGAGAACGTATTTTATTGTACGATAATATTCGTAACTCGGCTTTCGTATTGACAGAGTATTCTAAGGTAGGTTTTAATATTCAGATAGCGCAACTGCAAACCCATCACATTATGGTATTATTCTTAAAAACTTGTACTAGCAGTATTGATTGAAAACAAAGCGACACTCGTGCCTGAAACAATACGAGTTCATACCTACATTTACAACCAAAATAAAAATGGCGGCCCGATTCAGATGCTATATCGTAATGAGGGCTCAGGCAGCTCGTTAACCCGGTATCGCTAACGAATAAAGCTTTAGCTACTGGCTGAGCGCACCCAATAACAGGCTTAATTGCTGGACAGAGTTGCGGTAATCATATTCTGCCTTTCGCAGGCAGAATGCAGTAATTTGCAAATAAAGCCCGGCAACTTTGCTTGTCGCGTGACAAAGAATCACACCTCTTTGTCGTATGACAAACTGGCAAATATTCGCATCTCTCAGTTGTTTGCGATTGAGAGCTAAGAGCTACATTTGAGAAAAAAAAGTTTCGCGTTTTTGTTGGGTCGTATAAAAATAATACAAATGTGAATAACGGAATACTTAGTGATACATTTGAACGATTTTTATTTTCATTTTGACTTTGAATTTGCACGAGCCAAAATAGCTGCTACATATTTTACTTACAGTAAAACTTTGACACATAGTAAAAGTTCATTACAGTACAAGCTTTGACAAGATAGGGAAAATCAAAGAGTTAAAACACCATAATAACCGTCGATACAAATGAATACAGAAAGTACATTGCATATTCTTAACAATGAAAAGTTATGTATATTACAGGCGACATAAATAATCCAAGAAATACGACTGCTACCCCCGTCAACTAAAAACATTAGCGTTAAAGACTCAGACGCAGTCTTATAAAAACCCCGTGCGGCCTACTTACAGAATAAACTACATTTCATTTATTATTAAAGAAAATTCTCTAGGAACCTCTGTTATTTATTTTAATGAAGTGCTCCGTGTTGTTCCAAGGATAATATGATTATACAACAGGCCTTTTGACTCAAATGTTAACTCTGAAGTAGCGTAAATCATGAATTATTCTGAATTAAGGCTGGCAGACTGCTTCAAACTTGTTTATAATGATCAGAGTTATGGCAGGATTATGTCAGGGTTAGGTTAAGGATTAATATGCTAAGTCCAGTAGTTACTCAACAATATTTAACAAGGATTCATTTGTATAATTATTCTACAAATTAAGCGAATTGATACCGCAAAGAATTCTTTTGTTTACAAATGAAGCGAAAATTGAAAAATTTAATGATTCAGACAGGATTCAAACCTGCGTTTCCAACGGCTTTCCGGGCCAACACGGGCGTCCTCCCAATTGGACCACCGAATCAGATGTCAGAGCCATTGAATTTTTCAACCAGTTGCTTCGACATGCCTTAGGGTGGCATCGTAGCGCCATCTACCGTAAAGATTTAGACTTTATCGTCGGCACCATCGTCTCAAATTTGTTGAGAATCGATAGTAACGATGTGCTACACCCGAATTACTTATTTTTATTAAAGCAGTAACGTCTGCTAATGTAAACTAAATGTTTACAATGAAGCGAAAATTGAAAAATTTAATGATTCGGACAGGATTCGAACCTGCGTTTCCAACGGCTTTCCGGGCCAACACGGGCGTCCTCCCAATTGGACCACCGAATCAGATGTCAGAGCCATTGAATTTTTCAACCAGTTGCTTCGACATGCCTTAAATTCAATGGCTCTGACATCTGATTCGGTGGTCCAATTGGGAGGACGCCCGTGTTGGCCCGGAAAGCCGTTGGAAACGCAGGTTCGAATCCTGTCCGAATCATTAAATTTTTCAATTTTCACTTCATTTGTAAACATTTAGTTTACGTTAGCAGACGTTACTGCTTTAATGAAAATATAGAATTCCTTTCTATTGACCAAAAGCACACTTGGCTACACGGCGTTCACAGTAATATTATTAATTTCAATGTATATTCAATAGCTGTTACTATAAAAAAAATCAATGAAATCGGTCAATATGCAGTACAATAAGAGAACTAGTTACATTTTAATGTTAATATTGGCTCCATAACTTTCTAAGGCCCTACCGTGGTATGAAAAGTCTGTTCATTATCACAGGTAGATGGTAATTGATTTCTCCTGACATTGTGAATGTATGGCTTCGACAACCTTCCTTCGGAATATCGCAGTCTATTGCAACCTATAACCGTGCACTTTTATTTCACAAAAATCGTTTCATTATCATAACTTTATGCTATGAAAGATATTTTTTTATGATACAATACGAATTGAACCTGGCCTACCTTAGAACGATCTGCGGAAAATGTAATTCGGAGCTACGAAACGTGAGGCGATTAATACTTTCGCGGAAACAAGGTTTCAAAATTGTGTAGTTACCCTGTTTTGCTTATATGAACCATTTCCAAATTAGGCAATATTGAAATGTGTTTGAAAAGTCTCCAATTCAAGTACAGGTTGTGCAGTGGCTTCACATCCATAGAACACGTTTCCCGTTGGTTTCAATGTTTTAAGGCATTTGAGCTTCGTACATGGGCATAAGGCATTTTTAAGAGCAGGAAAAATCTTAGACTAAATCTGCCCCGACAAAGACGTCTAGAAAGCAGCTGTAACACCACGCCCGCTGCCTCTCTGCCCCAATTCCAAAGTAGGTATCACCCTCAAAATTCGAGATAATTTGTGTTTGTATACTCTACAAAGTTATACATTTGAAGTAAAGTGCTTTTACAGCGCTGTAAACGTCAGTCATGATTACTGCTGGGGTTAGGGCTCGCCATGAACGGGGAAGCTAATTTGATAATGTACGGTTTCAAGGACGGCACCTGAACTTTATGGGTGGGGCGTAACTTTACTTAATAGAGCGTCATTACAACAATGTGTTATTTTCCGTCCTGGAAACGAAACGCGGATTAAACTATGAACAATACAACTCAGTCTGCTATCTCCTCTGCCACACGTGCAAGAGAGAATTTAAAAGTAAATTCGACCTAAGCAAGTCATATGTCATCCCTAGTAAATAGGCTGCCTGTACACTGAAGCGAAGCGTAGATAAATAAACAAATCAGGCTGTGTCTTTGTGAAGCCCAAAAGAAGGCCCATTTAAATCTAAGGAATGGGATTGGTCTATTTTATACAGCTTCGCTCTGCTGCGCTCCAGTGGACAGCCAACCTTAATAGAGCCCACAATAGATGACGTCCATAATATTTGTTTAGAGCCGCCTTCATCGGAAACGACGAGGAGAATTATAACATATGAACGTTATGCCTAATGACTAGATTTTTCGAAATAAGAATTAGATTTAAAAATCGTGGTCGCGACCGCCGGAACATGGGTCAAATATGTACCTATAATGTATGTTATTTGTTAGTTACAACTTGAATTGAAGAAAAAGTATTTCAAAATTTTAATGACTCAATATAGGTAGGTACTTAACACTTCATCATCATCATCATCATCTCAGCCATAGGACGTCCACTGCTGAACATAGGCCTCCCCTTTGGACTTCCATATATACCGGTTGGAAGCGACCTGCATCCAGCGCCTTCCTGCGACCTTTATAAGGTCATCTGTCCATCTTGTAGGTGGACGTCCTACGCTGCGCTTGCTGGTCCGAGGTCTCCACTCGAGCACTTTTCGGCTCCATCGGCCATCTGCTCTGCGTGCTATGTGGCCTGCCCATTGCCACTTCAACTTGCTAATCCGGTGAGCTATATCGGTCACTTTAGTTCGTCTACGGATTTCCTCATTTCTGATTCGATCACGTAGAGACACCCCGAGCATAGCCCTCTCCATTGCTCGTTGAGCGACTTTGAGCTTTGAGATGAGGCCGATAGTGAAAGACCACGTTTCGCTGCCGTAAGTCATCACTGGTAACACACATTGGTTGAAGACTTTCGTCTTGAGGCACTGAGGTATGTCGGACGAAAAGACATTGCGTAGTTTCCCGAACGCTGCCCAGCCGAGTTGGATTCGGCGGTTGACCTCTTTCTCGAAGATGGACCTACCTAATTGGACCACTTGTTCTAGGTAGATGTATGAGTCAACAACTTCGAGTACCGAGTTTTCAACAGAGACTGGGATGGGCACAACCTTGGCATTTGACATGAGTTTCGTCTTGTCCATATTCATTTTTAAGCCCACCCGTTGAGAAACTCGATTGAGGTCATCGAGCATCATGCTGAGTTCCTCCATCGACTTTGCCATGACTACGATGTCGTCGGCAAACCGTAGGTGAGTGATGTATTCGCCATTGATGTTGATGCCAAGTCCTTGCCATTCCAGGAGCTTGAAGGCGTCTTCCATAACGGCCGTAAACAGTTTCGGGGATATAACGTCCCCCTGTCTTACGCCTCTTCTCAATGGAATGGCCTTTGTGCTCGGCTCCTGAACTCGGACCGACATGGTGGCGTTACTATACAAACACTTCAACACTTCAATGTACCGATAGTCAATATGGCATCGCTGAAGTGACTCGAGCACCGCCCATGTTTCCACCGAATCGAAGGCTTTCTCATAGTCCACAAACGCTAAGCATAATGGCAAGTTATACTCTTCAGTCTTCTGTATAACTTGCCGCAGCGTATGTATGTGGTCTATGGTACTATAGCTTCTTCGGAAACCGGCTTGTTCGGGAGGCTGGAAGTCATCAAGTCTATGTTCGAGACGGTTCGTGATGACCCTTGAAAACAGCTTATAAACATGGCTTAGAAGCGTGATGGGCCTGTAGTTCTTCAATAGGCTATTATCACCTTTCTTGAAGAACAGTACCACCTCGCCTCTATTCCATGCTCCAGGCGTTTTGCCCTCGGACAAGACGGAATTAAAGAGCTTCTGGAGGACCTTAAGTACCGGTGTTCCAACCGCTCTCAGAAGCTCTGAGGTGATTCCGTCTTCACCCGGCGCCTTGTTGTTCTTAAGCTGCTTCAGGGCCATCCTAATCTCATACAGACTGATGTCCGGGATGTCTTCGGTATAATGTCCGGACAATTTGGCTCTTGGATCGCCTACCAAGCTGTCAACGGGCTTTGCGACTGAAGTGTATAACTTACCATAGAACCTCTCGATCTCGCCTAGAACCTCTGCTTTGGTCGACGCTATGCTGCCATCTTCCCGTTTCAGCTTGGTCAGCTGGCTTTGTCCAATAGACTTGTCCGTTGCGAACACTTTGGAGCCTTTGTTCTGCTCAATGGTCTCTTTAACACGGTTCGTATTAAAGAGCCGCAGATCATGTCGCAAGGACTTCGATATACGTCTATTAAGCTGCCTATATGACCTTGCGTCATCGGGAGACTGCAACTGTAGCGAGCGTCGTTCAGCCATGAGGTTTAAGGTTCGATCAGACAATTTCTGAGGTCTATCTTTACGGCGGGGTCTGAAAAACTTAGACCCTACCGTGTGGACAGTTTCCACTAGCCCGTCGTTGATCTCGTCCACTGAGACAAAGTTCTCCAGACAAGAGAAGCGGTTGGAGAGCTCGAGTTGAAAGCTCTCGGGGTTTTGAATATGGGCCTGAGTAGGTCGGAGCGTAGACTTCATCAGACTGGACCTTTCCAGTTTAACATTGATATTCAGTGTGCCTCTTACGATTCGATGATCACTGCCGGTCTTGACCCTATTGATCACAGACACATCACTGAAAATCCGTTTCATGTCGATCATGATGAAGTCAATCTCGTTTCTCGTGGAACCATCGGGACTTATCCAGGTCCATTTTCTGTGAGGCGGCTTCTGGAAGAAAGAGTTCATCATGAAGAATTCCTCTTTCTCTAGAAAGTCGGCCAGCGTCTGTCCCCTAGGGTTCCGTTGCCCGTATCCAAATTGCCCCACTCTCAACTCAACACCGCTGTTCTTGCCCAACTTTGCATTGAAGTCCCCCATAACATATTATTTTTTTCTCTGCAACATACCTACCTACTGTTTATTAACATACAGTAAGTAAGTGTAATTAGTTAGGAAATATATAAATACATAGAGAGCAATAAATATAAGAATGTATGTCTTAGTGAGAACTGTTGAGGAGCTAGATACATGTTTAGTATATAATTTTATAATTAAGTTGTTTCTTATGTATATCTATCTCTGTTTGTTCTCCAAATAAATAAAATAAAATATAACAACAGTGAAGTAGTTTTTGGAAGTATGTATGGCCCTACTTACGTCCTCATACATAGCCTCTACTTCCTCATCAGAATGTGACGAGGTCGGTGCGTATACCTGAATGACCTTCAACGAATATCTTTTGGATATTCTGAGTATTAGGTATACCACCCTGCTCGACACACTGTCGATGGTAGTTATGTTGTTAACGAGGGACTTGTGAAAGAGAAACCCGACACCGCCTTGGGACTGTTGGGCGCCCTCCCGGTAGTAGAGCAGGTTACCAGACTTCAGGGTTACGGTGTCCTCCCCCTCTCTACGGACTTCGCATAATCCTACAATGTCCCAGTGTAACCTGCTCAGTTCCTCTTCCAACTCGCAAATCTTTTCATCAGTCCTCATTGTGCGTATGTTGTGTGTTACCAGGGCCAGTCGTCGTGGGGATGGGTAGCCGGATTTCGTCCGGGGATTCTTAGCACCCCCTGCTCCGCCATTACCTTGGCCGCTACCCGCGCCAGGGATAAACACTTATGTAGTATAAATTAATATGAATATTCAATTAGTTTTCACAAATGATCGACAGCTAAGTGAATGTGATGGGTACATACATCACACGACCTCATCATCATCGTTAAAGGCCGTAATAATAAACTGACGGTTGCCTTTATAAGGAGCCCGAGTTTACCATCCATCATCCTAAACGGGATGTGTCAAATATCGAGAAAGTTCAGACTTTCGCTGTCTCGTCTAATCTTGTGAGTTTCATCCATTTTCGTTATTCTAATTCTTTCTCTTGTTTCAAGATTTATTGGAATCTGTAATCCTAAAGATTTACTCGAAAATTAACTCCTGCATTATATGTAACATCGGTGGTATGGAATGCCCACAGACTTTATTCTAAGGTGTTTTTCATGTAGGTCCCTTAATGGACTTTATATTATAATGTTCTTTAGGAATATCTCTAGACCATTATACCACTGGTTAAGACGTCCGCTTTTTTTTTAATATGTGGGATCCGAGCAATGATCAAATACACTTCTATAATAATTATGAACTATCTTTGGGACGCTTACCCTACGGCTTCGTACGTCGTTGATCAATGTCTGTAGCCCTTTAATAAGATTTTCACCAGAGCTACGGGGCCAAGCGGCGTGTAAAAAAGAAATCGTTCTATACCTAAGTAATCCTATTGGTGGATTTTCACCTCGTAGACTTCTTAGTTGGGTACCTTAGCCCTGGTAGAAAGATAATCTTTGAGTTCACTGCCAAGAAATTTTGTATATTGAGTACTTATGGTTAAGTTGGTCATTGGTCGATAGGGCTCCCATTGCTTCCTACACATACTGTGAGAGTGATGGGTGATGCTATGTCGCCCGACAAGAGCCACGTAGCATAGCTGTTCAAGACGAGAAGAGATGATATTTACCTTAAGAGGATATATCATGGCTCCTTTCCCCAGACTTTACGTTAATCTATGCAAATGAAATCCAAACTTAACGTAACCGGCTTATACAAACGAGGTTTCGTTCGTCCAAAAGTTAACCGTTACGATTTTTGCGCAAATGATTAAAGAATTTGTGTACTTGGCGGCCATTTGCGGCAGAATGTTGGCCAAAAACTGACGCCTGGTGCACAAATTTCAAAAGAAGTGAAAAGATCGAAAGGGTCTGACACAGAACACTTCTTTGTAAAATTTCGTAAAGATTGGTTAAGTTTTGGAGGAGGAAACAGACGAGAACGACACCTCGACTTGTATGGAAAAATGAGCAGTTGTATTAAGGTTTGCGTGACCGAAAATATTAACTAGGTTCGAGAACTTACCTGTAGTATTGCCAGACATCTCTATGATGCATTTGCTGTCCCTGGATATCTCGCGCGAGTTGAAAGGGCGCACGCGCACCGCCACCTTCACCGACGACATGGCGGCTTGTTTTGTCGCGGGTTCCACTAAAACATCGGTATGGGGACCGATTTACTCCTGGAAAGATGGAATATTGATGTTAGAAATCTTGTGGGTGTGTAAGTTACATAAGTACATAAAAGTAAATTGTTTTTCAAGGGCGCCATTGAACACATACATTTTGCAAGAAAACTAATGTGAGAGTCATAAATAATAATAGAATAATAAGACGGAAGGCAAAGTATAATCTATGATGGCTGTCATTCTACAGAGAAACGTTGTACCTATTTCGATCAGTTTTTTTACGTATGGTAACTTGTTAATTAAAAAATATAACGCAAACGGTTTGAAGAAATTAGTGAGGTGTTGCTTTTGGTTAGAGAATTAGAGACAGACATATTCACAGCAATATTACATTTTAACTAGGTACACTTATAAACTATACTGGCAAAAGCACAGACTAGCCACCTTAAACTATATCAAATTCAGAAACTGAACGTGACACAAGAGAGAATGTAAATAAAGACAATTCTAGTGTTTACTTTTGTCACACAAGTAAACACTTGATAGTGTCACATCGACCCAATAAGATGTCAAAACGTGTTCACCTAGTAGGTACCCTTACGAAAGTAAGGATAAAAGGTCGCAATTGATACCCATCAATGGAAAAACGGCAACACATTTATTATAAACGGTTAAACCTCACGTATAAAATGTCAGGAGCGGCCCTACATGTTTTGAACATGTATGGACATCATCAGGGACAGCTGTCTGTGCTGCGCTGCTGCGCACAAACGGTATACTGAATCGTCCTGATGAAGAGCTTCATACGAGTGAAACATGTCGGAACAATTCTGTCAATTTTTAAGTGTGTTTAAACGTCAGGCGAAAGTTTGTGAGTGTGGTATGTCGATGTTTGTTACTTCTTCACGCTCATACGGCTGGACCAATTTTGATAAATTTTCGTATGAAACTAGCTGACACCCTGGATTAACACATATGCTACTTTTTATCCCAAGAAAATGTAGTGTTCCGTGGGATGAACGAGTAACACCGCGCGGCGCAGCTAGTAAGCTCATAAACGTCGACACATTTTAATTGGAATCACATCCCATCTAACGATGGCGTTAGATATAATTAAGGAGTGTTGCAGACTTTCTATGAATGCAACTAGGAAATAACAGAGTGGAAATATTAAAGGAGCGTTCCTGTGACGCAGAGGAAACTAACGAGGGAGCGCGTAGGCGTGGGGAGGTTCCACTCCAATTGCGCACCGGAGACAATTTCCCTTGCTATAAAGATGGTGATCTTTGGAATTAATGCAAATGCCCTGTTTGCGTCATCGGCTTAGACACGAGATGGCTTTTACTCGGTTATAATGCTAGCGACGTTAGCATTTGCGAAATGTTGGGCTGTTGCGCAATTCAAGTGCAATTGTGATTTGTGACAAAACTAATGGTTTGTTGACGACTTCGGTTCATGACTATAATTATTATATTATGTGAGTTAAAATATTATACTATTCATAGGTATCCCAGCAACAGTAAAAACACATCGCTACTATTATGAGCGTTAATTTTTTTTTATAATGATAGGTGTCCAATTCGACTCAAATTAGGAGGCTGTACACATTTTTGAGACTACGTCTCAACACAATAGTCTCATTATCAAAGTGGAACTTAACCAGGTGCATATGCTTATATAAGCTGTACCTATCAGATTAGTTTGTGATTGACTCTGAACCTATAGCGGAAATATACTCGTAATTGGTATCCATCAGAAGCCCGTTCATGTCTTAAAGATTGGATCTCTCGAGACTGTTTCAAAACTCCTGTTTATACGTAGGGTAAAAAATATTGGAATGTTAAGTTCGGGACTTATCTACATAATCATGATCATAATATATTGTTAAAGAAATTGGGCTGCAATGGCATTAAATCATTGCATAGTATTGTAACACCATAACTTGCGGTAATGAGATTCCCTGAGCATTGAAATCAGAAGTGGCAATTTAGCCGTTTTGTAATGGCCGGGTTTCGTTAGACCATTCCCCACTGAGTAACTTGAGCAAGGTCAACCTTAGCTGTCGTTTTTTGGCATTAGGAATGGCAGTATAACGTCCACTATTGTAATTTGGACACTCGCATGTTACTCCATTAAGACCTTAATAATAATAGCTTTCACTTTTTCGCCGTTAATAATATGTTGGAAGTCAATAGTTACTGCTGGGTCCCGTTGTGGAAACGATTGATTAGAACTACCTACTGTGATATTTATTGTCAAAAGATATCTCTACTATTGTTTAGCGTTCTATCGTTCTTTAGCCCTATTATTCAAAAGCATTTGTAAATATGTTTTTCTATTTTGTAAATAATAAATGTTGAGTAAACAAACATTAAGTCAGTTGGGTATTATTATAATCATAACAATCAGATCAAAGATGAATATACATATATGTAATATATGCGGCAAATGCCGATTTCAACATAACTATTTGAATGAATTCTGCGCGTGGTTTTCACACCGGAATTTGCGCTCTTGCTGCGAGTATAAACGATTTCGAACTTTCTACGTGGTAGGATCAAAATCACATTTTCTACTATGTCACACTTTGGTCGTTTATTTGTGATATAACTAGATATACTATACTAGCTTAGCTTCTTGTATAAGAGGATATGGAGAAGAAGAATGAATGACGAGATGACGATGATATAGGAATGGAAAAACGAACATGCTGCGCCCGTCCCGAGCTTTGTCTGTTTCAGACAAAAATAGAAAGGTTCTGCCATGTTTTTATAACGTTAATATTGATCGATAGTTTCGCTAGTCCAAGATTGCAAGGAGCAACGCAACATTAACTTAGTACCGTCTAATGATGGCAAAAAGAGAAGCAAAAACAATCTTTTCTTAACATTTACTGTTATATTCCACAAAAACTCGTCCATGGCAAAAGATTGAACGTGAAGAGTCCGCATCGAGTTTGGCTTTGTAGTCAAAATGTAATCGCTCTTACGGCGTAGAGAAAACGGTTGTGCTCAAGCGCAGACTGTTTGACGCTTTGGTTTTTGATAGTTTGACAGTGTTAGGTCACGTAAGGAATACGTTTACGAGTAGCTGTTACGTTGAGTATATCAGTTTCAAGTTAGTGTAACAGTAATCGACGGGTCAAGTACCAGTATAATTGGTCCGATCGTCACGCTCCGGCGGGCAGACGGCGCGCGCGCACGCCAGCTGACTCGATCGACGTTTCAAAACAAACTACAACAACCTATGTATTTAAATCTATGTTAAAAAACAGGAGATACCGTTAAGATATAATAGCACCAAAAGCAAAACAATGTGACCGCTCTAAGACCAATTCCAATCCAAATCTATCCAAATAGCAACACGAATGATTCAGCAATAAATCAATACCTTCACACGACGATTCAACCGTGTTACGTACGTTTTTCACAAACACTTTATCCTTTGCAAACTTCAAAAACCACTTTCACAATCCAACATAGAAATCACCGAAAATCCACGTCTCGAGACATAGCGCGCACAACGTCTGGCCTCATGACGGCTCAACACAGTATGAAACGGAATTCACAGTTGCCAGCACAAGATCCGCGTATAGAATGGTGAATGTTTTCCTGAAAGCAATCCTCGCGTGAGGTAGTAATGGGCCGCGGTCGAGCGCGCACCGGGGCTCGAAAGTGTCGGCACCACGGCCGCTGCACTGCTCACGCACTTACGTAACACTGCATCAGCACATCTTCCTGCCAAACTCCACAAGATCGAAAGGGGCGGCCATGAAACGTCGCCGCAGAGATGACTCACCGCGCGCACTAGCGCCCCCTACTACACATCAAAAACCTTCAACCTTGGCTCCGCACTCGATTCGCAATATCCGCTACGGACTTACCAGAGTCTCCGTGCGTTTGAGGTCGAAGCGACGATTCCTGTCGCGGTTTACACTGTCGTTTTGGTTTAGAGCCGTGCTCGGGTCAGGTCGCAGCGTCCGGCATGGCGCGTCGCGAGGGCTGCGCGGTGCGACTGCGGCCGTCGACGGAGACGGTAGCGAAGCCCCGCAGCGCATGCGCGCGGCCCACCCCCGCGGCACCAGAGCCTTCGATCTAACGCGAGCGATGCGCGGCCGAGCGGCGCGCACCCACTACCGCAAATATCATTAACAAATCCACAATAACCCGACCGCGCAGAAGGATAGTGGTCAGCTTCGTGGTGATATCTACTGCCCACTATTTGTACATTGATAAAAGCATTAAATGTCTTCTCTCACAATAACAAAAACATCGAATCATAGCGACACCTCAAAGCATAAAGTATTTTATGGGTATAACTGCATTAGGTTAGGGCCGCATAATATTAAAGGATGAACGACATGATTGACATGTCGTGGTGTCGCAAATTATCCCCTCTAAGAAGCGATCAAGCGCCGCGGCTTCAGTAATCCTATTTCTCTCGTGGGCTGTTTACCCTCGCGCTTAGCAAAAATTTCTTTATAAAGCCTATTCAGAACGAACGCGCAATTCAATTACTTACAATGCCCAATTTGCGAAGATTGAACAAAAAATAACGTAGACTTGTTCTAAAATTTAAGACTATCGGTAGCTGACGGCATATCTAATGCTGGCTAGTTTAAATTAATGCAAATGACGAACCGATCGACCGACTGGAATGGAACTCGTAACAGTGATTCAAGGCACGTCCGCTATGATTTCAGCGGTTTGATTAATCTATTCGGTGATCCACACTCCAGCCGAAATGTCTGTCATGCTAGACAACCTTCGAGAATGCCTTAACCCTCAAGAGAGAAGAAGTCTCTCATTATCAAAGTATACTCAACCATTGTCAAAATGTCATTAGACGGGTCAGGGAACGAAACAAGTGGAACTACGCATTTGTTCCGAACGGAACACCGATGACGCAGTAGTCACGTATTGATTGAACCAGCTACGCAGACATCCCACAGCTTTGAGACAAACTTTACAGGGAGAAAAAAATACACTCATTAATATATATCAACTGACGTCGAATGATTTTTATATAGCACATAAAAGTAGGTGATGCGAAAAGTCAATATAGCGCAGACTCATCGTCTCAGTCCGCCTACGCATTTTCATTTTCTCATACTGTTTCAGTGAAAATAAAACCAATAGGTATGTAGTGACATTAGAGAAGGCATTGAACGGCTGTAGAACGTATTAATAAGCACACCGATTTGTAAAAACTTCTATCGTTATAGCGCACGTTAGGCAAATTGCTACTTGGGAGCGCATTACAACATAACGTATCAATAAAAGAACTTTATGAAAGAGCCCCGAGTAGAACACATTTTGGGTCACCGCTCGAACTCTGGGGCCCTTTATTTATTTACGCACGATATTGAGCCGACCGAATAATTTTGTAACCTTTGCGGGATATTTTTGTTACAATTTCACCTGGTCCATAATAAAACCTCATTTTAAATGAACGGAGACGCTATTTTGCTTCAAATTACTTACTATTTACTCGTTTTTGACGTCATCTACCGTGGTGACTTTATAAGTACCTATGCCTTGCATGTCTCTGCCTCTATGGAGATTGCTTCAAAGAATTATATGAAGTTTCCCAAGAAATTTCCAAGCAAAAGATCAATTTTAAATCGGTGAGTTCTGAGTTCAGAAGAAATGGAACTTCAACTAAGCCAAATTCGGCCGTCAAAGTTGGTTGTCTGGGACTTAATGAGCGCCACGTTAGACGACAGTCATGGCTGGAGGGAATCGAAGCGTAAATAAAGGGTAAACCGAAATAGAAGGCTCATGCCGTTCCTGCCGTCTAGTCCTGTCAATGACGTAGGTTCTGTCGTCAGATAATGGGGAATGGATGTAATTAAGAAAAAACTTGGATTTTTGTTTATAGATAGTAATAACCCCTCTCATTTCTAGAAAAAAAAAACTGATTTTCCTGTAGTGTACAAGCATCGTACGGTAGCCTAACTGAGGTGATTATTTTTCCGACTTGGCAGGGGTGCTGCTGTATTCCTAGATACCTATTAAGGTAGTATAATGAAGGAAAAATATATGAAAAGTAAAATTAGCTTAGTAATTGCAATTCTAGTCATAATATAATGATGATTCATTATATTATGATACTGGAAACAACGGTACAAACGCGATACTAATTAATAATAACATGAATAACATACCTTTTACAAGATATATATGACACAGACCTGTGAAACCATTTCCATTATCCGAAGTTAAAAAGTAAAGCCAACAAGGGTTCGTTAAATCTTGTGCAAACAAACTTAAAGTAAATCGACGTCAAGATGTGAAGACATGAATTTTCATTCACAAAGTCCTAAAGCGCGTAAACACCACGTTATGGGGCCGCAACGTCTCGTGGCGTGAATGAGGTTAACGTGAGCCGTCAATCTTGCTTCTGACATCACCTAACCTATCGCATCACGCAACTCCAATTTAGAGGGGACCAGGGACCAAATTCAACGGAGTTTTGAGATATTTCCAATTTAGAAATATTTAAAGAAAAAAAAGAAAGAAAATTAATTTATTGCCACAATTTTCACAAACTTGGCATGTAGGTACCTACGTGGTACCTACTAAAACTAACAATAAGAAATTAAAAAATAAACTAGTCCATGCATAGGTTAGCTTAGAAACTAAGTGTGGCAAACGGTTAGGGCGTCGGCATGATGCTGACGCAGTATTTCTGCTTTATTACGGTCGTATATCGAAATGTATGCATGTTTGCTATTTGAGATGCATTCAGTGATAGTAACAAGTTGACATTTTAAAGAAGAGAGCAAATAATAAAAAAAAAACTGTTTAAACTCACGTAAAAATTGTCCGGAACGGCCCGACGAGTTCGAAATATGTCGGGCCGTTTCTGACAATTTTCACGTGAGTTTAAACCATTTTTATAATTATTACTTATTTAAGATGCCTCACGATAGTTTTAATAATATTAAGACAGTAAATTCCTTAGACAGTAAGTTGAGATACCTATTGCTCGCTAATATGTCGTTTGTACTTTAATTTTAATAACCATATTAAATTGGACCCTATCAAAATAAAGTAGCATTTATCTCAATTTCGTCGTCGTCATTTCGGTAACGGTCGAATAGCGCATATCGCTATAAAGATATTAGCGATATCTCGAATCGATACCAGTTTCAATCTTCGAAAGGACATCTATTTAGACTGACTTTTTTTATACATGTTAGTTCTTGTACCTAAACTAATATTCCTGTTGATACCATCAACTTGATGGTTTAAATCAAATACCTAATGGTTTCAATAATACTGTAAAGTGAATGACTTTACGATCCTTAGGGACGATTCCAGAGGTAATTTAAGGACGAACAATAACCCGAACATTCCGGTTCGTTTCAACTTTCAAGCACTTAAGTTTAATACGAGGGTAATTCGACAGATCTTTTAGGTTATTGCCCTTATGTTCTTACAAAACATAAATTCTTTTAGGGCGATACCGACATGCACTTGAGCTCAATTGAATTGCAACTGAAAGAGTGCAGACATTACTAAATTAACGCCATTTGAGCTATGTCGGTATCGGTGTTTCATATAGCTCTTAGAATAAATCCGCCGAGAACGAGAGTCTTCATACAACATATTTGTAAAATATTAAGCCGCTTTGGGTTTCATGTGTGCGTGTCTAACGTTTTGCTTTGTGACATTGACGTTGTGACAGATGCGGCAAAAGACGAAACAACCCGTGGCTAACCAAACTGGAATCACTTTGAAGCGCTAACTAGGATTCTATGTAGGTGTATTTGTGTATTCTATGTAAGTTATTTTAAAGTTATAGTTAAGTTACTATCAGCCACAGCTCGCTCGGCAACTTTAAGGGCGCATGACGCATGCAGAGGCTAACATCTTGGCAATGACAATAATAACATTACATATAATAACAGTTGGGCAATGCCATCGGTCATTGGTTTTTATTATTACGAGTAATATGATCCATACTCCAAAGGCTTGCTTGGCAATCGAGTTACGAGTAGACCCTTGGTTCCCCTACGCATCTGTTTTTTGTATCTCCCGCCGTAAAAGCAATAAGAGACAATTCTTTTCAATAACAGGCCACTTCAGGAAGCTTCGTCCATTGACCCGACGTTTTCCACGATCCATTTCACTTAGTATCTTCCCGGCTATCTCGGCTTGTGGCTGCCGACGTTATCTGACGGGCACTTCGCGTCGCTTTGTCTACAGAACTGCTAGTCCTATCTACTTATATCTCAAAGAGTAAAGTTATGTTGGTATTCGACCCTGATTTGCTGCTATTCTCTTTTAATCGTAAATAAAATACATTTAATGTAGATGTGTATATTGGACGTCACTATTTAGAGATGTCAATTCTCACAACAAGAACGCTCTTCTCTAAGAGTTATAGTAATGTGATGATACTGAATACTTTTGTCATCTATTAACCCAGATGTGTTCTACGGCCCGCTGTCTTTATTTTTGTAGTTCAACAGCGTTTAGAATTACTTATGAACGAAACCTACATAGTCTACAACATAACTCCTCAGAACCATGAGTCAGTTCCATGAATGCAAATTATTTTTCTATGCGAATATCTCTCCATTGAGAAAACTTTACAATGAAATGCGTTTTTTTTTTACGTAAGGCTGCCTGTCCTGAACCGTTGCTGTGTAAAACGGACTTCCTCAGATTTCAATGCACTTGTTTTGAGTTTCACAAAGACGCCGCATGATTCCCGCTTCAGGTGAGACAGCCTTAACTGAAAGCATCTTGTTTCCTAGGGTTTACCCACATGGGATATGGTCATAAGATAAGTATTGCGTAAGACATAGAACCGTTCCGAGTAACTGTTAACACAAAGACCGCACAAGCCGTGAATCATTATTGAGCGCGCTCGCTGCACGCACGTACACAATTTTATGATATTTGACCGCCATTGCCGGAGCGATCAACTCTGCTCGACGAGATGTTATTTTAGTAATGTAAGAGTTGATTTCGTTTCATCGTTCGTTATTAGTGATGTGCCGTTTCCGAAAATTAACTAAATGAGGAAAGTTACCGGAAATTTTCGGAACCGGCTTGTATTAATGATGAATGTTAAAATCAGTTTTCTATGGAGCGTCATCTGTGGTTATTTTTTTCTTTGTCCTCACATCATGCCGAAACGATTGGACTGATTTTAACCAATTTTGAAACAGTAGGCTGGCCTTCCAAAAACGGGTAAAGGATACTTTTTACCCGGCTACGATGAATAAAAAAGTTTTACACTGAGGAAGTTACACCCTCTATATTTAATCAATACCTTCTTAGTAAGCTCTCTTATTAGCGTTAGAAATACCTCAATCAAAGAGCACAATGTTCAATGACGTTACACGCTATACGGATCACACACATAATAAATTAATAAATTATAGGGACAATATTTTTTTCATTTATTTTCGTTTTTAGGGTTCCGTAGCCAAATGGCAAAAAACGGAACCCTTATAGATTCGTCATGTCTGTATGTCCGTCTGTCTGTCCGTCCGTATGTCACAGCCATTTTTTCCGAAACTATAAGAGCTATACTGTTGAAACTTGGTAGGTAGATGTATTCTGTGAACCGCATTAAGATTTTGATGCAAAAATAAAAAAATAAAAAAAATATTGGGGGCTTCCATACTTACAACTGAAACTCAAAAATTTTTTTTTTCTTCAAACATGAAACATACGTGTATGGATAGGTCTTCAAAAATGATATCGAGGTTTCTAAAATATTTTTTTTCTAAACCGAATAGTTTGCGTGACAGACGCTTCCAAAGTGGAAAAACATGGTCCCCCCCCCCTCTAACTTCTAAAATAAGAAAAAGAAAAATCTAAAAAAAACATATGATATACATTACTATAAAAACTACCAACGAAAATAGTTTTGAACGAGATCTAGTAAGTAGTTTTTTTTTTTAATACCTAACTTTGCACCTAATTTATATGGGGCGCTATACATACCAGGTGCAAACTTAACTTAACCACTTAGGGATGGAAAGTGTTTGTACGGAACCCTCGGTGCGCGAGTCCGACTCGCACTTGGCCGGTTTTTTATATATAAATACTATGAAAGACTTTACTGCCATTAAGTACTTATACATTTATGTGTTATCAATGCTTTGACGGAAAATTATTGAAAGCTATATTCTTGCCTTGCAATTCTAGAACAGCAAATAAACTTTATACCAAGAGATTGACTCAGGCCCCCACAGGGTCTCGGCAAATATTGCTATGAAATTGAACTCGCAAACGCAAGTCCTCGCGGGACTGGTGGCAACAATGGAATTTTATAATAAACCCTAGATACGCGTTATTGTTGCTCGTGACCTACTTGCCAGCCTTGTATTTATTTGTTCGTTCGAGAAACCATGTTATTCTATTATTTAAGCTTGTTGCCTTGTTGATTTCTCTTACATGGTCTAACAAACACAAACGTTTAAATTTTTGTCCTAAATACTGAAAAATATTCCTACTTTTTACTCTTTAATTCAGTTTACTTCGAATATCTAAAAACAAAACGAATATTGCCGGTAAATATATAGGTAAATGCTGTCTGAAATTCTCTCTGCATAAAAAAGCCAATTTGTTAAATATCTTCAACCTTAATAACGATAAGTTTTGCGCGGCAGTAAGGTAAGGTAGACTAACATAGTTTATTGTCTAATGGGGTAAGACTTTAATAATCTAGGTACTCGTATTGGACTGTGGCAGTTTTTCCTCAGTGATACAGAAATCATATAAAACAACATACTCAAGTAATCCTAACTCAAATTGAGCGTCATAAAATTCATAAAACGCAAACGAATCCTGAAAATAAGATTGTCTCGAGTGTAATAAAATACATAAATTTTATTATGTTCGTGACTTTAAGATAAACTTCAATTGTAGTCCTGTAGTATTTACTAGAAGCCTCTGGAGGGCTACCTAGATTCTCATGTAGTCGCACAGAGAAGCTAATTAGAACAAACCGATTGTTTGCTCTAAAGTTTTGTCCCGCGGTGGAACAAACTACTCCGTTTCAGTTTGTCTTTCGAAATTCAGCTGATTAATGTTACAGAAAACAAGATTTATTTACTACGACATCTCTGTTGTGGCTGTAGAACGGCTTTAGAATTTAGAATAAGTCGAAAAAGTAACTGAAGAGTACACCCGAGGAGTTGGAGGAGGATGGTTACCAGTGTAAGAAATTAGTAATTCATATATCTTGACTATTATCGAATACAACATTAACAACAATAATCTAAGAAGTATTCATTCTTACCGGTATATGATTACGAAACGAGTCTAACAAGACACTCTTTCGTCTAAAGGGTCACAAGGCTTTGTCACCGCCAATTGTCTTTTCTTTATTTTTTTATACCACAACGGTGACAAACTAACATGCGGCCCGCCTGATGTTAATGTCTCTTATTTCCGTCCGGGACAAAAGGGACGACTAAAATGATTACTTCTAATCCCACAGATTACGCAGCAGCAAAAGCAACTAACCACAAAGTCAAAACAACATTTACAGTGTTTATCGAGTGAAATAAATAAACAACACTGTCGAGAAATAACAATGATTGTGGAAAAGTCCTTTTTAATGTACTAATTAAAGCTTTATTAGAAACAAGCGCGCCTGGAGGCCCCATTCTGGATAATTGTAGCGCTTTGTAGACTGCGAAATGGAGCCAGCAGACCTACCTACGACCGGTGTTAATCTCTTATTTATTTACATTCACCGCTGTAGGTACTCGGAGCGAACAATTAGGCTGGTCCACTAGAGTTCAAATGCCCGACGTGCACGTGGAAAAAACCAGTAATAAGCATTACTTTTTTTTTTTTAAATAGTGTGAGACCACCTCACACAAATCGATCTAGTCCCAAATTAAGCTCTAGAAGGCTTGTGTTATGGGTACTAGACGACGATATACATAATTATATAGATAAATATATACTTAAATACATAGAACAACCATGACCCAAGTACAAGTATTCGAGTTCATCACACAAATATTTGCCCTGGCCGGGATTCGAACCCGGGACCGCCGCTCAGTAGGCAGGTACTTGCAGACTGAGCCAACCGCGTCGTCATTACTTGGTTCGTCATAGGTGGATTTTTGCACGCCGCTTGCGTGTTTTGGCTTTAATGTTCAATCATGATTTTAATTATACTCACCATAACAATATTACCCAAAGCAAGGGGGTTTCACTCCGCGCTAAGTGTCAAAAATTATGCCTATTAATTTCGGGTCACAATTGTGCCCCGGCCCGCCCATCGCTCCTCCTTTATTCGGCTAGGGTCGGCACGTTTGAAGCGAAGACAATGCATCGATTATATTTTTATTATTTATATGTTGTTATGTTTTATTTATATTTTAACCGACTTTAAAAGGAAGAGATTCAGTGTTCGCTACCTTGAATCGTTTTGTACGTAAGATCACCGATTATCTCCGTAAAGTGTAAACCAATTTTCATTTATTGTTATTAGAAAGAGAATACGGTTACTACTACGGTTTTCCCATTGACATTAAGTCATGATCTGATAATGGGGCACTTGCCTACTAGATCTCGGGACTGGTTCAACGTAGACAAGTGTGGTTTTCGTTTTTCTGCTCACTTTACTGAACATTTACAGCCAGTATCATAAAATTAACCTGATGATGGAACCTGGAAATATGGACTGGATCTCAAGATTGGTTCAACGCGGACATGTGCGGTTTTCACATTTCAATTCACCATAATGAACATTTAGGCCCAGTATCATAAAATTGACCTGATGATGGATCATGGAAGTGCCTACTGGATCTCAGGACTGGTTCAACGTAGACAAATGTGTTTTTCATTCTGCTTCATGGTTTGAAAACAAAAACCGCACATGTTAACGGTAAACCAATCCAAAAATCAAGTAGAGCCCATCATTATAAAGATCGTAGTCGGTCGTATAAGAAACACAGAGAAGTAGTTTCCCTTTTGCTAATGTAGTCAACCCTAGGAGTATGACACGCCCCACAGAAGCTACAGCCAACAGCGTCGTACGTCATTAAAAATGGCCAATCGGATACGAGTAGGCTAATACCTTTGCAAAAGCGGCAAATAACAAAAGAGTGCGGCTTGCCCAAAGAGAGATCTATGTGGGTAAGAAAGAAAGAGAGAGAAAAGAGTGACGAGAAAGTGTAACTTATATCTTAACGACTGAACCATGGTAGACCACAAACATTTCGAAATGTTTGGGATTTAGATTGGTCGATCTTTCGATGGTAAATTATCAGATAGGGTTACTTACGTAGTCCTCTAGACTATTATGTTATGAATCATCATTTAATTTATTATGTCAAATGCAAGTCGCTAGAAAAGGGCGTACAATTTCATAAGCATGGATCCCGAAGAAGTTAATTTCAATACTATTTTTAGTTACACGTGGAGGGGACCTTCCTACGCGTATACTCACCTAAACCTACATGTGTGAGTATTTTGTAAGGGTACCCAATTTGCTCAGAGGCAGTTGTTATCCTTGCCCATATTATAAATGCGATAAAATGTACGATGATTTATCCTTCTTTCAGTCGGGAACTTTGCCAACTGACTATTTATTTATTTCAACTTTATTGTACAGGTGAAACTAGTACAAATGGCGGACTTAACGCCACAAGGCATTCTCTACCAGTCAACCATAGGGCTTAACTGATATTGAGTTGGTGTAGGGTCTAGGGGTATAACGTTCGGAGACTATTATAGTTATAAGATGGCGATCTTATCGATATTTCGATATGGCAAGTGCGATTGCCTGGCTGCCGCACTTATCCTGACCTTAGGCATCGATTACTCACTCATTCTGGCACCATTATAGTATGTATTTTTAGGGTTCCGTACCCAAAGAGTAAAAAACGGGACCCTATTACTAAGACTCCGCAGTCCGTCCGTCTGTCTGTCTGTCCGTCTGTTACCAGGCTGTATCTCATGAACCGTTATAGTTTGACAGTTGACATTTTTCACAGATGATGATGAATCATATTTCTTTTGCCGCTATAACAACAACTTAGAATAATAACGCCTAGAAGGATAGTTTCTTCCGGCCGAGGCGCCACACGTGAGGCATAAAATGGATTCATGTAGTTGTGAACAACTCGTATTTACACGCGGCGATACACACACAAACACAGCAATAATGTTGCTAGCGCAATAACATTCCCCTGAAATTTGGGGTATACTCTTGCCAGTGGTGATTGGTTACATTCTAAATTTTAATTGAATAATAGACCCGTTGTTGACTTCAAACACTATTAAATACATTAAACAAAGGTTTTTTTTATTATTTATTATTATTATTTATTTGCAATGTTAGTTGAAAATAAATAAAATCGTAAATAGTAGGTATGGTCAAATCCTGAAACGGCCAGAAATTACTTTTCAGCCAGATGAAAACGCTTCTAAAGCACTGAAATTGACGTTCAAAGTTTTTGACCTAATCCACCGGCGTAACACTTTTATTTGCACAGTCGTCAACTCATCATCAAGACATTTGCAACGAGCCCTAACACTTCATGTGTTTGTGTAATTTAGGAGCTACTATGGCCTCCTTCCGTCCTCATCATCAGACCAGCTTGGTAGTACCCTAATAATGCATTGTCACTTGATTTAAACAGGTGTACAAAATTTAAACTCGAATCAAATTTGATTTGCAATATTTGACCCAGACATACTCAAACATACACGACAAGTCAAATAAAAGCTTGATAAAAATCAAGTGATTTATCTTCTTATTTTTTTCATATTTGTATTTTTAATTATAGGCTCCCAAAAAATAAGGCAGTTTATCATCAGAAAAGAATTATGGGTAAAAATAATCCCTTACACTGGAAACACTACATTGTCATGCCGCTTATAGAAAATATGAAGTTTTGATTACTGTTGTACGTAAAACTACGAGTTAAAGAATAATATTTACGAGTGAAATGTTATCTTAGCATGTTTATCCTTTTTATCAGATGCATTGTGACACCCTATCACTGCACAAACCGCCATAATAATTGAAAATGTGGGAGCTCTTTACACCTGTCACGCGTCCTTGCAACTGACAAGCCGATCGGCGCTTTTAGCCATTTCTGGCTAAGTTTTAGTGGCCTCACCGTTGCGCGTGAACTGGGTTTCTAGGCGTTATTATTCTAAGAACAACAAATACTAAGAAAATAGAATAAAATAAATATTTAAGGGGGCTCCCATACAACAACCGTGATCGGTTGCGTTAACTTTGTACCTCATTTGTATCAGGTGCAAACTTAAGTTAATCCGGCCAGTTAAGATGGGATAAGTATTCGTACGGAACCCTCGGTGCGCGAGTCAGACTCGCACTTGGTAGATTTTTTACCCTAAATATGTAGGGGAGACTGTCATAATAGGTTACTTTTCATTTCGATGAAATGCACGGTTATAGAAGCGTTAGGAAATGAACTAACGCAATTTACTCGTACGCGCAGAAACACGTTCTTTATAAGTTCTAGGTAATAACTAAAAATTTAAACTTTTCAACCCCCGAAGAAAAAGAGGGTTGTTATAACATTGATAACGTGTGCATGGCGGTGTATAACGTCCGTCGACGTAGCGCCAAAACGGTTGATCCGAGTTGAACGCGTTTTTTTTTATCCAAAGTCTTGAAATGGATCTTGGCTATGTTGTGAAAATGAAAGCAGTCATCTACAAAATATTTTTTTAATTTTAATATTATTTGCCTTAACACCTTGGAACGAAACCTTCAAAACGCCGTCGATTATATGACATTATTCTAGACATAATGCAGCTTTCATCTTATGTCGACCTTAAATTGTAAATAAATAAATTAATTAATTAAATAAATATTATGGGACAATCGTACACAAATCGACCTAGTCCCAAACTAAGCAAAGCTTGTACTATGGGTACTAGACGACGATATACCTACATAATATATAAATACATATATAGATAACATCCATGACCCAAGAACAAATATTCTAGTTCATCACACAAATATTTGCCCCGGCCGGGATTCGAACCTGAGACCGCCGGCTCAGTAGGCAGGTGTCTGCAAACTGCGCCAACCGCGTCCTCATCTGTGCCTAAACTAAATATTGGACCTTCCCACACGCTTTTTGTCAAGTCAGACATCTTGAGTTCCATGAATATTTGAATATTTAACGCTACACTGGCTCAAAGGAATCGTGTTTGGCACCCGCTAGGCAAGACGTCAAAGGAAAAACTGATATAGCCTTTCGATTGTGGTTCAAAAAATGTCGGGTATCGTGACGGAAATTAGATTGTATTTCAGTTGTATTACTGTACGAATATATGAGCGAGAGTCTCTTATTAAGTCGGACTAAGTCAGTTTCTTTCATAGCTTCATAGGTATAGTCAGCATGAAAAGTAGTATGCAATCTGACATAAGCTAGTAGCCTAATTGTCAACTTTTCATGGTGACCGTACCCAACCAAACATACAAAGGTTAAGTACGTATAAGAAAATCTAAGAGACAACCTAATTATTGTAGAGCCAAAGTCAACGTGCCGATAGTGTCATAAATCATTCAGCCGGCCATCTCGCTCGCACTCGTTGCTTCTTATAAAGAGCGAGTGAGATGTCTGGCCTAGAGTTTATGACTCTATCGGCACGTTCATTTTGGCCCGACAATAGTAATGGTTATCAATTATCATATAATTTTAGACGTTTCGGTTGGCGCAGTGATATTGCTGCCTACTGTGCCATTGGTCCTGGGACTCCTGGGTACGAATCCCGGTAGCCGAGGTAAATATTTGTGTGATGAATTCGAATAGGTATTTGTTCCTGGGTCATGGGTATACGTTGAAGTTTCTCTACTCACACTATATTAAAATTTAATTAAGTTAATGAATGTCTTATATATTGGACTAGTCGAGAGTAAATCTGCTCGACTTCGTTGGCTCGGCTTTGTGGAGAGGATGGGACAGTGCTCCGCCCCGCCGGCGCATTGACCCGCCAAAAAAGTGCATCTGGGACATCCTATCCTAATGGACAGCGCCTGGTGTGGCGTCCTACGTATCGTTGGATCGACGTGGTCCAGAAAGACCTGTGGCAGTCTTAAGGAGCCGATTTTGATTGGCGAGAAGCACAGAGTAGGACAACTGAGGCTGCTTAGTGTCGGAGGCCAAGATCCACTTTGGATCGCTGAGTCAGCGTAGCAAGCCAGTAAAAGCATATTAATGTCTTACGATAAGATACTTCTTATCGTGCCAAAGGGCAAGTGAGATTAAGAGTAATGCGTATGACACATTCTGGCGTGAATGTGGGGCACATAAACTGCGTCGCCTTCTTAGCCCTATATTGCGTGTAATAACCTTGAGCAAAGTTGAAAGGCATGGACTACTTTTTATAAATTCCCTTTTACGTGCTAAATGTTTGCTAAATAGGTGAAAAGGCTTAGAAATACCCCAACGAATCGGGGTCCTCATCTTTTTAACTTTTTCATATAAATTTTAATCGAAATCGATGCACACAAGATAACACAAGAACTGTCCCATAAATTTCTTATATTGGAGTTGTATTTTAATATTTTAAGTGAGTGGTTCAATACAAATACAATACAATACAATACATGTATGTATGTACGTCTTTTTAGATTGCGTCATCGTCATCCCGCAGATTTCGTCTACGGCGTAGGGCGGCTACGATTACGCGTAGCCTTCTACGCCTGATTTGTCGCGTCTTTAAATATTGTGTAACTCCTACCATCAACCCACGTAATTCGAGGATGTAAGGATATCTTGTTTATCGACAGATAAGGGGAGAGGGTTAATTTGTTCGTTCATTGGAAAAAGGAATGTGGAACTCGTGGAACTGATTTAATCAATTCAAGTAATGATATTACATTCTATAGGTAAGCAGTTTCTACAATATTATTCAAGAATTATTCATTATATTTATATCTGTCTCACGTCTTTCTACCATGGAACTTCTAGACGTAGACTATTGTGCCTGTCATTTGCATTTAAGCGGCTATCAAAATAGAGTTTAACCTCGAGAGTCCATACCATACTCTAGTGTGACCTCGACTTTAGACCCTGAATATTTTGATCCGTGATCTGGAATGCGCTGCCGTGATTTTTTTTAAGGCGGCCTTCTGCATACAATGTCTATGTAGAAGACCGCCTTTTAGTGAATGACGGCAGGCTGCGTAAGTCGTATAGTTTATCCGAAACAGCCAACTTAGCTCAAATGGGCACAAGATGCAATAGACCTTATGGTCGTTTTCGGTACCAATTTTACATAACTTGCAGTTACAATTTCTGGCCATTATACCGCAACTGCTTCACTTCTAATCATGTTATATCTAGACGTGGTACAACGCGGATTTTCACTATTACACCTCTGATGGCGAGTTAAAATACAATTCAATTAAGTATTATTTGCAGAAATGTTCCTGGAACTATGAATCGGGCGACCATTGTGACTTCTTGGCGCAGGAATGACGTAGTTGAATCATGAACGGAGCGTGCAACTTTGACCTTTGTCCCACGCTGTACTTCAGTTATACCTTTTAAAGAGCCTACTTCAGTTCTAGCTACCCCTGAAATCAACCATAATGTTACTTGGATAAGGCCCAATATTGGGGAACCTTTTAAAGGCCGATAGGCTCTTTTGGACAGCTTATTGCTGTAGAATATCGATAGGTATAGGCTTATTCAGTATATACTATACTTTGTGAGAACGTGGGAGGGAATTCGGCTTTCATCATAGTCAATTAATAGTGTTAGCGAATTTAACAGTTAATTAACGATAATTAAGTGTTAATGAATACATATATTTAGGCCAACTCATCACCTTCGTATGGTAAACCGAAAACGAAATAAACCGCAGAATCGCACTGTCATGGAAGAAATACTGGAGTCTACGGGAAATAATGAAAAACAAAGACATTAAAATTAACATCAAAAAGAAATTATACGAAATTGCAATATGGCCATGCCTAACTTACGGGTGCCAGACATGGTCTCTAAGAAAAAAGGACGAAATTAAATTAGCCGTTCATCAGAGAAGAATGGAACGTAGTATGCTAGGCATAAAAGTAGCGGATAGAATAAAAAACGAAGTCATTAGGAAAAAGACAAGAATAACTGATATAATTGAGAGAATAAGAAGTCTGAAATGGAAGTGGGCTGGACATACTTGTAGACTACAGGATAATAGATGGACAAGGAAAGTCATAGAATGGATACCACGAAATAGAGTAAGAAAAAGAGGCAGGCCAAAGAAACGATGGGAAGACGTATTTAGGCAGCGCTGTGGGGCCATATGGACGAGACTAGCAAGAGATAGAGACAAATGGAGACGATTGGGGGAGGCCTACGCCAATGAGGCGACTACCATAATTAATTAAGATACTAGGATTATAATATTTACAGAAATGTTTCATAATTATTACTAAGGGTTTTTATTTATATACTTATAGTTGCTGTTAATTTGCAGAATTTAATTTTTAATGATTTTTTTAATGAATTTATTGAATATAACATTGAATTATGATAATAATAAAATTTGATAATTTGATCTGATAATTATTTGTAGTAATTGTATTTTATAATTTTAAGAGTTTGCAGAATGGATAGTTTTTTTTTTTTTTTTTTACTGAAGCACTTGTCTGTTATTTTATTTTAATGTTTATTAATAATGTAATTCGTTGGCTGTGATAAAGAAAAAGAAAATATAATATTTTGAAAGACACAATTATGTACAAATTCAATGCAATATAATGTTTTTAATATACAACTAATTTATAAGTAAAAAAAAACCAATTGTGCATGTTTAAAGATGTTTAATGTAAACTATGGTAGAATAAAGGCTTTTTTATTTTATTTTATTTATGATAATGATGATGAACATGTGTAATTATGTGTAGATAAAGTAGTGTATACAACTGTACATAACAAGATCTAAAAACACCCATCGCATCGCATCACATTATGTTTTTTCTCACCGGGCATATAGCTTTAGTGATGAATGCCTGGCAGTGTGAGCATGTCATGCTCGCTTAAGGTCTGCTTATACGGTGGCGTCGTTGATCGGGTCGCAACCTTCTCTATAATATGGTTGAGGGAGGCGATGGCTGTGATATGCGTCATGCTCGTGAACGGGTGCCGTTTGTGGGGTCCGGTCTGTTCATACTAGGAAGGGCCAAATTAGTTGTGTAATAACTGTTTACCAGTGTTTAATGAACTGACGTGAGAGACTTCATCCTGTACTCGATTGAAGATATTTTTTAATTTTTACTTAGAGACTTTTAGAGACTGTATACATCTCTAATAAACGTAGTGTACTATACAATGACGCTCAGAGACCTTATACATCTCTGAGGAATGAAATTTAACTATTATCATATTTATTTTTGTAAATTGTGACACCTAGAGACCATATAAATCTCTAAGAAATTTAGTTTTAATATTTATTTGATTTTTTTTTTTTATCTTGTGTATTGTTTCTTATTTAGTCCTTAATTTTGCTAAGGATTAAATTTATTTTGTTTTGCATGTTGCGACGCCTAGAGACCATGTACATCTGTAAGAAATTTAAATTAAGTAATTTTTGATGACGCGTTTGGCTCGGTTGGTAGACACCTGCCTACTGAGTCGGCGGTCCCGGGTTCGAATCCCGGCCGGGGCAAATATTTGTGCAAAATATTTGTTCTTGGGTCATGGATGTTATCTATATATGTATTTATATATTATGTATATCGTCGTCTAGTACCCATAGTACAAGCTTTGCTTAGTTTGGGACTAGGTCGATTTGTGTATGATTGTCCCTTAATATTTATTTATTTATTTATTTTGTAGCATCAGTTATTTATTTTGACGCCTTGAGACCTTATACATCTCAACGGAATTAAATTATCTCATTAATTAATTATATATATATTGCATGTCGTGATCGTGACGCCCAGAGACCTCTACATCTCTGAAAATTTCACTTTATTTTATATAGTTATTCCTGTAAACATTGATTTGGAGAATCATGTACAACTCCTCTAACATGTATCAATTACCTAGTTATGATATAATTGTAATAGTTTTTAAGTATAATTTACGAAAAAATTACTTACTGTTGAGTTTCTTTCGGCTTTCTTCACAACAGCGGTCTCCTCTTGTGAAATGCCGGTAGATTCAGATTTATACAGTATGTGAAAGTGCCCTCGTGGCCTACTTACAGAATAAACGTTTTGATTTTGATTTCATGTGATCCTATTATAAAACTCACCTGCGGCTCGTTTCATAAAACCACACTCGTGATTTAAGACCTCTTATTATGTAACAGTGGCATAAAGTACTATTACATGGTACAATTTTGTTTTCATAAATCATGTATCTGCTAGCTTATGCCTGCAGTGACACAAGTGGGAATTAAAAAACGGCAATGTACGTACTGTACACTCAAGGAAATTTAAACACGTACCTTTTTCGCTCTTGCCACAACGACAATTTTAAGAGTCAACAAGGTACGCGTTAAAGATTTCATTACTGTACATGCGAAATCTTTGTATTCGATATACATAGATCCAAGTCTATCGGGCATACTTTATGTATATAGTATTCATTATTTTTCATTGACACTCTCCTAATGAAAAACAGTTCTATGAATGATGCCTACGAAATCCCCGAAAATCCGGTGAATAACCTAAGAATGATAATGATCAAGAATGACTGTGTGTTGCGCGATAAAAACCTATGTCAGTACCGCGTACAACGACCTCTATCAAGTTTGTCGCCATTGAAGAAACGAGGGATGAAAACATCTAAAAAACGTGAACGTCGAACCCTTATCTACATTTTATTTAATTACCTGGATCTGCAGTTATTTAAGCTCTTTTTACGACCTAGAGTTAACATTGAAAATGTTTATTTGAACATGTGCGGGTGTTAATTAAAGCTATTCATCGCAACATTTAGATAGCGAATTCAAACATCAAAGTGCCTTTCAATTTGCGCTCACATTTTCTGAGAACACGTTTAATATTTTTGTTAATTTATTTCGTGTTCGTGAAATTGGATACGAGATAAAATAACCAGTTTATTGCAAATTGTGTGCTATTCCTCATGCTCTATAAAAGCAAAAGGACTTTGTAATGATCCGAGAGAATAACTTTTTTTAGTTATATAGCCGTATTAACTCCGAATAAATCGGCACTAAAACCTATAATCTACAAATTCACAAAATTGCGTCTTAAAATTGAAAAATATAACGAAGATTTTATTATAATAAAAAAAAATACTATCATACTCTTTACTCGTAAAATTATGAACTATACCCAAAAATACTAATAAATATAGTCCGTTAAAGTTCAGCGTGACATCACGCCGTGTTAAATTTTTAGCAAGACGTGACGTCACATACCACACTTTCAAACTTTGATGCGCTTTATCTTTGTTATGCTTTTATTTGCTTGACACAAAAAAAAAACGTGTCCAACATTTCTGATAATCTAATTTAATTACTATTTTTACCCAAAGAAATATATATATATAATAATTTTCAGCAGACAACAACAAACAATTTTTTTAAAAGAAACTATTGTGCCAGATAGAGCGCACATTTTACTACGTTATCCAATCGAATCATAGTTCCAAACATCGCTCAAGGTTGGAAATGATCCTTTGACTATTGATTTAGGGGCTGGGGAAGTGGGGTAATGTTCACGTCCTCCTCTCGGCCTTGACTCGGATGCAGCAGTGCCCAAGGATGAGATCTGTGTTGTAGCCTCTGCATCCTCCGAGGCGAAACCTATTGCATACTAAACAACTTACCTACTAGAATAAATTGAAATAGGGTTGGTAAAGTTCTTGGAAGAAAGGTTTGACACTGACAAGTGCCGACCGTCGACTATTTTTTAATTAGGTTTTAAAGAAAGAGTGCCCTTCCAACAGATGACGCTCTACGGCTGACGCCGCGCGCCCATTCGAATCCTGCATCGCGCTGTTTTGATATTTCCTGAAATCATGACCCCTCAAATCTAGAGATTTATAATAGTATAGATGTAGGAGTAACATCGCCATAAGCTTAACTTAAAATTTTCATACCCCATAGCCCTTGTACAGTAAGTAGGTAGCTTGTTTTTTTTTTTAAGATATATTTTTTACGCACGTCTAATTGCGAAGATTTGTTATCAATTTCTCTTGAAAATAAATGCAAAAACGGCAGATGCTTCTGGCAGTAGTAAATACCTATAGATTTCCTTCATATTGGTATGTAGGTTATGCGCCAGGATGAAATGCAGTTTGACCTTTGCCCTTTTGCCTTGAGACCGGTAGTACTCCTAAGCGTTGTATTTATGTACCTTGATATAGGGAGCGGCACGCAGAAACTATAAATAACAGCACTATATACATATACAATACAACACGATAACGTGAAAAATATTCGGTTTGAAGGCACCAGATGGCAGCACCTTCATTGTGCCCAGGCCACGTGCAAGAACACTTTAACACTTTAACTTTACTATGCCAAGTAATGGTGACGTAAACAAAATAGTATAAAGATTCAGATTGGCTGCACCAGTTGACAGCACCGTTGCATATAGTGAACGTTCCATATAGGAAATAAAATTCAAGGAAGGCATTTCTTAATGCGTTTATTACCATTATAGTGATAAAATACGGTGGTCATGCAAAATAAAAAATATTACAAAGTGTGCAAACGTTATAAAAAATATCGGCCAAGTGCGAGTGGGACTGGCGCACGAAGGGTTCCGTACCATTATCTGTAAGTTTGTTGTATGCGAGCCCCCCTTAAATATTTATTTTATTTTATTTTTAGTATTTGTTGTTATAGTGGCAATAGAAATCATCTGTGAAAATTTCAACTTATTTTCAAACTTATTTTGAGACTTAACAGGTAGCTAGCTTGGGGGGCGTTCAAGTATTACGTAACGCTATTTAGGGGGAGGGGGTCTCGTAAAACGTTACGATGCGTTACAGGGGCGGGAGGGGGTATTTCTTACAACACGTTACGAAACATGGTTTCTTTTTTTTTCGATAAAAAAAATTGGGATTTAAAACGCCCAAGTTGGCAACGGAACCCTTGTCATTTATTTTACGGGGAATCCCTCGATTGTATTGCTCTGGTCGTCATTTTAACATATCTTTTGTGACATTTGGGTAAAAATGGTCACTTTTTGTGTCACTTATGGTGTTACGTAACGTTTAGAGAGCGGGAGGGGGGGTACAGAAAAACGTTACGGCGCGTTACAAGGGGGGGAGGGAGGGTCAAAAATCTTCAAAAATTGCGTTACGTAATACTTGAACGCTCCCTGCTTTGTAAAATCAGAGCAACACCAATTGATTCAACACGAATATAATTTCCTAGAGCAAAATGCATTTCCCATCTTTTCCACCAAAGCTGTAAAATGCGCTGCAATTTCAGTGTCATGTTGACGCTCCGGGCTCCAGCTCCCTTCGGCGAGTCGCCTTGACGGCTTACAAGGAGTTAAGTCGGGATTTGACTTGCAAATTGACGCAAAACTGCTTCACTTTAAGCGGCTGCTGATGCGTAAAGTAGTTTTGATTTTGTAACATTTGCGTTGTCGTTTTATTCTTGGAAACTGATGCGATGAGCGGATTCTACGCTATGTACTAGTCTATATGCTAATAAAGAATACCGCTTAGCAAGCTTTTTATACGATACATTTTATAACAAAGTGTGTAAAATCCATATTACTTAGAGTTGCAGGGGTTTAACTATTAAATATGACAGGAGAGCCGGTCAAATGCGAGTCGGACTCGCACGTACCAACATACTATTAAGTACGGTTTCGTACAAATTATGTAAGTGTATTGCTCTGACGAAAAGTCTCAACTCAAGTATGCTGTTGGAAAACTGTTGTCGCTATGCATCGACATAGGTCGGGGTTAATTTATCAACTAGAAATAAGTTTGTTATCACCAAATTGTACATTTATCGTAATGTAACAGCAAATTTATGTCGAATCTTTTTATTCACTAGTGCTACATGATGTTGCCTCTTGCCAAATTTCATGACTCTTACGTCAACCTTATAGGTTTTGATTCCCTTTTCAGTGTCAACCCATACAGCATAAACGCTCGTATCTTTTGATTTTGTTGACTTAGAATTTTGTATTTTTCTCGGGTTCTGCTGGCTAATGTTATATGCTTATATGCTTAAAAACTACGCACGAAATGAAAACATAAGGAGACAAATTACAGTTGAAAGAGAAAGTACAAAATTAACACAATTAGAACTATTACTATCATAAGTACATTCAGAATATATAAGTACAATCTAATTAGACGCACCGATATCGAGTCAAGATAAATAATTTCGTAATATAAAGACAGTAAATTACAAATAATAATTTACAGTCAGCAGCAGAGGTAGCTAAGTAGAATAACATGCTCACAATGATCAGAACAACTCTTATTTTCTTCATAAGAGCGTCTGTGTGTATATAATTTTAAGCACTTGGCGTGCGTAGCTACTTCTGCTGCTGAATGTACCTAGTACCTACATTAAAAATCTAAAATCATACGAATTAAGAATGCTAAGAAAAGAGAACCTCCACCCACCAACACGCCCTGCAGCTCGAAAAGTTCTAGGAATCTTCTTGCAACGGTTATTGTTCTTGCTGCAGTAGTCGCAGATATTTCAAAGATTTTACTTCAAGCTATTCAGAGCGGGATTAAGAATGGTAAGAACAGAGAACTTCCACCCCCAAACACGCCCTGCAGCTCGAAGTGCTCTTGTAATCTTCTTGAATCGGTTCTTGTTCTTGCTGCAGTAGTCGCAGATATTTCAAAGATTTTACTTCAAGCTATTCAGAGCGGGATTAAGAATGGTAAGAATAGAGAACTTCCACCCCCAAACACGCCCTGCAGCTCGAAGTGCTCTTGTAATCTTCTTGAATCGGTTCTTGTTCTTGTTGCAGCAGTCACAGATAATACGAAGATTTCACTTCAAGCTATTCAGAGCGGGATTAAGAATGGTAAGAACAGAGAACTTCCACCCCCAAACACGCCCTGCAGCTCGAAGTGCTCTTGTAAACTTCTTGAATCGGTTCTTGTTCTTGTTGCAGCAGTCACAGATAATACGAAGATTTCACTTCAAGCTATTCAGAGCGGGATTAAGAATGGTAAGAATAGAGAACTTCCACCCCCAAACACGCCCTGCAGCTCGAAGTGCTCTTGTAATCTTCTTGAATCGGTTCTTGTTCTTGTTGCAGCAGTCACAGATAATACGAAGATTTCACTTCAAGCTATTCAGAGCGGGATTAAGAATGGTAAGAACAGAGAACTTCCACCCCCAAACACGCCCTGCAGCTCGAAGTGCTCTTGTAATCTTCTTGAATCGGTTCTTGTTCTTGTTGCAGCAGTCACAGATAATACGAAGATTTCACTTCAAGCTATTCAGAGCGGGATTAAGAATGGTAAGAACAGAGAACTTCCACCCCCAAACACGCCCTGCAGCTCGAAGTGCTCTTGTAATCTTCTTGAATCGGTTCTTGTTCTTGTTGCAGCAGTCACAGATAATACGAAGATTTCACTTCAAGCTATTCAGAGCGGGATTAAGAATGGTACGAATAGAGAACTTCCACCCCCAAACACTCCCTGCAGCTCGAAGTGCTCTTGTAATCTTCTTGAATCGGTTCTTGTTCTTGTTGCAGCAGTCACAGATAATACGAAGATTTCACTTCAAGCTATTCAGAGCGGGATTAAGAATGGTAAGAACAGAGAACTTCCACCCCCAAACACGCCCTGCAGCTCGGAGTGTTCTTGGAATCTTCTTTCTTGCTTCTCTTGCAGTAGTAGCGGATATTTTGAAGATTTATACAACTATAGCATTCCATAGCGGGTTAGAAAGGGGCAATAATTAAAAAAATATCCACCATTAAACAAGCGACGCAGCTCAAAGGGTTTTGGCCTCGTCCTGTTGTAGCAGTCGCGAATACGGCGATGTTACTTTGGCGTTCTCTTGTTCCATGTAATACGTGGAACCACACTTTGGTATAAAGTTTAACAGAAACATAACACTATCTTGGTGTACGATTTTGGTCAACACATATGGTAAATAGGATAATTGAATTTAGTATGTGAAATTGCATAAAGGAACACCTGATTCTCAAACTGGTACAAAACCACAACAGAGCACTTTGCAATTCGCTATTGGTCCTAAAGTTGGTACATTAAAATTAAATATGCCGAATTGCTAAAAAGGAAACATTAGTAATATTAGGACCTAAATAATACATACATACGAATAAATAGATACATAAAGACTTTCCAATGACATGGTTAATAAATTTATAGAATCACACATGTGCGTCTCTGCAACCGTTTGGGACTGCTTCAGGTGATAAGAGTAGCACACTACCAAAGACTCGGGACGCCTGAATGAAACAATTTTGTTTTTATTTTACTCTAAGAACCACTCTAAAGCAAATTCAATATACTTATTTCTATTAGTAAATCTCGCGCCCATCGTGTGTATTTCCAGAAAATTATAATTTGGGTATTTTCAAGGCAAGAGTGAATAAGGCTAGTGCTGATTTAACGAGCTACATCCTCGACTATATCCTACCTATAGTCACTTACCATCAGGTGATACTGAGGGCAATTGCCGGTCAGTATGTGCAAAAAATATATGTATATTAAAAGTTAACATGCTGAATTGCAAAAAGAATCAGGTTTTAAAACTCATCAAATGTTGTTTACGCTGGACGTAGTATAAATCTATAAGGTTTTCGTCCAATAAGAAGGTATAGTTGACATCTTAATACCAGTCATAAAAATAAGGCTAACTGTTTTATATACGTATGTTCATATACACGCTTATTAAGCGGTTGGAACCCAGCCCACGCTCGTCAGAGGTCGAGGCAAAGACGAAGTCAGTTCATTATAGAATCACCTCCCAACTTATTACTCAGAGTTTTCCGAAGGGTGTGAAATTCTGAGACTTTCCAGAGGTTTTTATATTAAACAACAGAGCAACCTTCAGGGTGTATACAAATATCGAAAAATAAATCCTTGGTGGCCTCGTTTGAAAGACTTCCTGTTAAAGACGGACATACCAACTAACATACTTAGGCCAAGTTCTGATTAAGAAATACGTATACTTTAAAAATTTAAATAATCGTGAAATTTTTAAATGAGAAAGAAGGGTGTCCGTGAGCTCTCAGATTGGGTTTCAGGTTTGGGTGAAAACTAAGAGGATCTTATCTGGATCGCGTAAGACCGAGCGAGACAAGTATAAAACGCGAATCACTTTCTGCAGCTCACACGCACTGTATTCGGGTTTTATTATCAAGCAAGTAAAAAAAAAACTGAAGCAAACTTCAGTGATGTGCAACACCAATATATTTTGAATAATAAAAATATACAGGCATTATTATAATATTAACAGTATTATATTACACTCAATAGAACATAATTCTTGTGTGGGTTTGCACCGTCCGTGCCGCCCACTGATAATTAGACGATACATACTCATACCACATACCCTATAACATAAAAACAAAATGTTGAACAGTCTCGTCCTTTCCTGATTTATCTGGCATTTGAGATTGGCTGACTTTCTCTGACATTCCAGAAGGACGCCGCCAGCACGTAAATTGGGTTATATATAACCAGTGGAATCAAAACACATAGGCGCATTAATCGTCTGCGCTTAGCCTCCGAGCGGCCATTTTAGCTGTTTATGTAAGTACGTGGGCTGACAATGAAGAGTGTATTTTATTCGAAAAGTTCGGTTTTGCTTTTTAATCCTTTTATCTCACCATTATCGTTGTTTGGAACGTGTAGAGGTGATAAATATTTAAAACGAACATTAGGTGACGCCTACCAACAGTTATACAGGCTTTTTAGTGAATAGCACTGTTAGTAAAGAGTGAATTAACAGTCGATACACTGCAGGTAGCCAATTTAGCATCATCCTTACCTGGTTTACCTGGCCTCCGAGCTTGGCTCACTTTCCCTGGCATCGCAAAAGGAAGCCCAGCACCAAGACAACGAAATCAAAGTACATAGGCGCAATAAAAAGGTATGGAATATACTGTAAGAACCATACCACGGGATTTTCAGTGCACAATGATTTGACGCCTACTGTCGGCCTAGATTTATGTAAATCATTCGTGCACCTAAAACCCCGGGCTATAATAAGAATTTATAATTTACCGATATCTTGTATACTTGTACTTACAACAGCCTTGGTTTTATGACGGCAACAGTCGTAATGGTAGCTGTCACGGACTAAACACCCCAAATTCGCCATGACAGGAGTCGTCAGCGTCTACCTGACGAGCATTAACGACGACGAGGGCACAAACGGAGGATTATATGAAAACTGGATTATACTAATCCTGTCACAATTGCGCTAATGAATTATGGAAATGTTCCATCCTGCATGAAGCTTCACACCTTTCCACGAGGATAGGTATATTATAGGTAGTTAAAGAACATTGTAACGATATGCTAGCTTCCGAAATAAAACAAATAACAAGAACATCATTCTTATTTTAAATTTTGGAAATACCGTAAATCTCAAACCTAGGTATTTAAATAGATTACAAATATTAAGGAAACATGTTTTTAAAGTCGGGTCACGTAAAACAGTATCTACTCTCAGTTTATTATAACTTCTGGGGAAAAAGTAACGTATCAAATATAAAAAAACGTGGGATCCTCTTCTTTTATAGAAATACACTTCAACGAATGCTTCATATCCAGGCAACGGAAATTCGGATCGATATTTACCTAAACTTTGGCGGCGGCTTTGTCGTTCAGTTGTAGGTATAGGCGGCTTTGATTAAAGTCTGAGTGACATAAGATAGCAATAGGATTTTGGCAACTTTAGGTAAATATCTATCCGAATTTCCGTTGCCTGGATATGAAGCATTCGGTGAAGTGTATTTGTATAAAAGAAGAGGATCCCACGTTTTTTTTATATTTGATACGTTACTTTTTTAATTAATGATACAAAAGCGTAAAGAAATCATAGAATTTACATAATCCCGGACAGATATTGAAACTTCAGTTAAAATAAGCGATCAGATAAATATGGCTACAACCCAAAGTTTGGTGACATCTGACGGACAGACAGCCTCATTTATCAAGGACCACTGACGAAGGTATCAACCTCGACCCAGGGTCGGCTTCAATAAAATGCCTCTCAACATTCCGGCATTTCCCATTTTATTACTTAATTATTTTTAAATGGTACATTGAAAGGGATCTCTACTAAAAGGTTCTGATTTAGGCTGAATTCCAAGGCTGAAAACACCAATGGCCGTTTGAGTTGTTGTCACTGAAATAAAAGGTAAGCAATACATCATATCTTTGTAGTTGACACCCTGCTAACAATATAACCTTACCAATATATATATTGGTAAAGTAATATTGCCATCAGGGGTGTCGAAATTCGCCCTAGGTTACATAGATTAAAAAGAAAGTACATAATTTTTGAGAACCGGAACCCTAAAAGTATTTATTTCCAAATAAGCCTTATTCTATTTTAGTCGAATCTAGTTCATTTATATACAGTTATAAAAAGTATACTACCCCGTACCAAAACCCAAACGAGAGGTCAAAATTTGGTGATTCTAATGACATCAGTACTGTATTAGTAGAAAATATTTTGTGAACTCTCAGATTGGGATTCAGGTTTGACTGAAATCTGAGAGGTTCATATCTGGACCGGGTAAGAGCGAGCAAGACAGGTATAAAACTCGAACCACATTCTGAAAGCTCTCGCACTGTACTTAGAACTTACTGGATGTCGACGATGAGTACCTACCTATGTCTTCTTAGTTATATTGATGCTGATGTCTATTTACTGAATGAAAACTTGTGAATATACTATTAAAAACATCTCGAATAACAAAAATCAATATAATATCAGCCATACCGCGGCTATATTCCATAGCGCGTGCCGGTATATCGTTCAAATATTTTTATCGAATTGGCCCCAGCTACATAACCTTTACGTCTAATAAGTACCGAATGTGTTCATAACTCAATATTGCCTGGTTTGTAATCCCCAAGCTTTTCCATCAGAAACTTACGCAAACAACATTAAGTTTGTGTTAAAAATAGCTCACTACGTGCTCGCGAGTGGGCTACACTATAAGTACTTATAAATATTTAACGTTTTTCTCTTTACGACGTATAGAAAATCAAAGTATTTTCTACTAATACAATACATTATATTTCGACTATAGTATATCTCACATGTATTCAATACTTCTAACTAGCGAGATAAATCATCATTCATCATATTTCATCATCGTATTGTACTTGCCAATACGATGATGCATAAGATGATAAAACTCACAGCGGCAGAGCACTATTTTATATCGTATCGTATGTAAACACGTTTTTATAAAGGTACATACTCGTAAAATCCAAAACTACATAGGTATATTGCTAAACTGGTCCTTCCTGGAATTAAAAACAAAGCTAACACAAAACAAATGACATCCCAATGTTGCCATTCATTGCTACGTGTTTCAGACGTAAAATGTATTAACAATTTCCCCGGTACAAAAAGAAGACACTCGACCTTTTCAATATTATTACATATTCCATTCAGGTACGTTAATGTGAAGGATTCTTGGAAGGATCTTTTCCTTAATTATGGGGCCGAGCCTCGCAATCCGAAATAAATTCCGAAAAGGAAAACGTACCTACTTGAATAATTTTGCCTTGTGCTCTAATGACAAATTAATATCAAAGTCAGCTAATATTTCAGAATTAACGCCATTTAAACTTAATTGAAACCAGTTTTATGAAATCTTGACCATTTAGAAAATTGCGATTTTCATATTTTACGTCACAATTTTTTCAATGTCCCTGACACTTTTTTATAAGTTGTCGCAGAGCAATGAGTCATTTTGCAAATAACGACGAAACTATATGCAAATTTTGTAAATGACGACGCGGTGGGCGAAGTTTGTAGTGCAGCTGCCTATACTCTACTCAGCCGGCGGTCCTGGGTTCGAATCCCGGCAAGCGCAAATATTTCTGTGATAATCTATATAAATGCATTTAATACAAGGTTTGCTTAGTTTAGGACAAGGTCGATTTGTGTAAGATTGTTAATATATTTTTAGCAACAAGAATGATTTTAGTAAGATCTTATGAAATGTAAAAAATAAATCGTATAAAATAAGTGTTCTCTGAAATAAAGCAACCACATTCAATGCAAAGAAACATTTCATAAGTATTTGTTTCATGTTTCTTTCGAGTGTCTATGTCAGGATTAAACAAAATAGATCTTTTATCGCGCCCTCTGTAAATTTTATTGAATGTTACCATTGCTAAAAGCTTGCAAAAAAGGCTGTTTTAGTACGACGATGGCCGATACGAGAACCCTTCTGACCGCCATTATGCAACACATTACAATTCATGAGATAAAATACATCTGCGTCCTAAAGTCCCATGTTAAGATAAGTTGTTTTCAAAATGCTTGGTTTTACCTCGAAGATGTGTGGAATTCTTTACCAACCCTATTATCTATTTCTATACTATATACCTACTACAACTATAGAATGGCTCAGTATCATTGGTCGATATGGCCCGCATGCGGGTGCGGGAGATTTCCAGAACGCGTGCCATAGGGCCCACATGCGGGGAATTGTTTTCATTGGTCGATAGGGCCCGCATGCGGGGTGATGCGGTAGATTTCCATAACGCATACCATTATGAGTTTTCACTGGTCGTTATACTGTATGCGGGCCTGCGGGGAGTCCCGCATGCCGTATATCGACCGAGTTATCGACCAATGAAACTGAGCCATATCATTGAGTTTTCTTTTGTTAGTACGGGTACTGATTATAACGCCATCTATCGGAATAAGCAAAACGGCAGGACGATTTTTAGCCAATTTTGGTCCAGGCAACAGATATCCAAATATAGTTAATAGTATCATATTTAATGGACAAAAAAGAGGGTTACGTGGAAGAAGTTGCACCTTAGGTAGATTAATGAAATACAGTGCCTAGTTTTATTTTTACGTTGCGCGACGGTGAATTCCACGTCACGATGCAACGTTTCACGTCGTCACGACATAACGTCGAATTGTATTTTGGCCCCTAAATGTATTCGAGGTTGTAGATGAGTGGTTCCGAAGCATTCTGTGGGGGAACAGAGAACCGAATAATTATAACCTAATCTAACTGTTTCAACTTTGGTGACATTAAAAACCAGGTAAACGTAGATCACGACTTGGGATTGGATGTTTGGCGGAAGTATTGAAAATTTTACCATTTAATCATTGTAATGACCAGGCCAGGCATCGGATATTCAGATGCTTTTATACCTACATTTCGGCGTCGGTGTCGATGTTGAGTTGTATGGAGGCTGACCCAATTAAAAAAAAAAAAATCGTAACGCACGTTACTTGAATAACATTTAGTAGATCTACACCTTTAAAGTACCTTCAACTAGTTAATTTTATAATTATAACTTAATAGTAGGTATGTTTGAATGATAGCCTAATTAGTTAATGTAGAAATTCTGGGATTCATTAAATTAATTCGAGTCCATCTCCATACAACTCCAGCAACTTCAGCGCCGACACCAAAGTTTAGGTATAAAAGCATCCGAATATCCGATGCCTGGTAATAACATAACATAAATTAATGAAATAGAAAAATAGGCGCTTTAACCGAAACTAACCCTAACCTAACATAAAAAGAGACGTGAATGCAAAACAACACCAACCATCACACTAACTATTTTCATTTGATTCATTGTATATATTATATATATACGATTTGTAAGCCTGTAAAATCAGTTAGGTCATACGGGTAACAATATTAAAAGGTTAGGAACTACTGCTGTAGACGAACGCAGAATTTATTTGAAGCAGACAAAGCATAAAGGATATAGATAATACTCGTAGACTCAAGTATTGCGGACGGTCACGCAAACGTTGAGACTTTGTTCTCTTTTGAGTCGCTGGAACAAACGCTCTCGTTTTATCAAACAAACAGGAATAACTGTTTCAAACAATGATTTAAATTTTCATGACGGAAAAGGGAAATTCCACTTCCTTTTCCTCAAATAATTTGTAACAGTCAAAATATTAGAACACGCGCTCATTTGCTTCGAAATTCGAGTTGAACTCTGTTTTTTTTATTAAAATAAGAGCGTTGACAAGTAGCTGTAGGTATCTTAACATGTAACAATCGTAGCATATAAGCTTAGAATATAGTGAATATATGTAAAATTCAAATGCAAAGTGTACCACCTTCCCGGACTTGAACGAAACGACATCGTTTAAACAGTTTTTTTAATAACCGTCAGCGCAGCTAATGAGAAATACTGATCTTCTCTTAACCTAATTACAAAATAGTAAACTAGTAGAGGTATAAAATATAACACCAGTGTTGCAAATTAAATAGAATAGAATAGAATAGTATTTATGTATTTGCTTAGAATAAGTAGGTACAAATGTGTCATAGTATGGTATGTGACAAAAGGTAGCTTATTCTGCTATCTGTACTTAAATACTAGCATGCAAATATTTTGGACATTACATCTCCCGAGAGAGGAATTCCTTCACACTGTAATACATTTTTTCATTTAATAGTTGCGTTACTTTATTTTTAAATCTATAAAACTCGTACTAAAGTGGTCAAAACGTTTGTGTGGTTTGACGTCGCGGATGACGCAGTGCAAGTGCAGCTGCCTCCTGACCCGACGGTCCTAGTTTCGAATCCCGGCAAGGGCATATATTTGAGTGAAGAGCTCGAATATTTGTTCCTGGGTCATGGAAATCTTCTATGTATTTATCTATATGCGTATGTCTTGCCCATTACACAAGCCTACTACAGCTTACTTGTGGGATGAGATAGATCATAATAATATTCTTTTCACACATGAAAAGATTATAACAAAGAAATAAAGCAACGTTAAATAGGATCTTATGGTTAAAGAGCGATTTGTATGAGGTTGTATTTTTTTTTCATTGTACATTGTATGATTATTAAACCCCAACGCTTTGAAGTCGCTAAATCTGTAATTCTCTTTGTCGATTAAAACCGGTACAAAATAAAACGAATTGCCTCACAACATTGAACGAATTCTATTGGTTTCCCATCCCAATTAAATCCGAACTGTCTAAATCCTTTCACCCGTCTGGGGGAGTGACGGGTTACTTTTTAATGCCAGAGGAAAAATAATCTGATAAAAAAGTTTCACTGTTCGGCCTATTCCCTGTGGAAGCTTGAGTTGGTTCTGAAAAGTGTTATTTAAGTGAAAGTCTCAAAACGATCGTAATTTATTTATTTGACAATGAATAGGGATTATTATAACCCATCTCTAATAGGTATTGAAAAAGTATTTCACTAAGTTTAAAAAAAATTAAACAGGCACGAGACACGAGAGACAATAACACTGAATTCCAATGGTTTGGTTAAATTTATTAAATGAATACACGCATTACACATAAAATACAATGTATACACTCCATTAATTACTCTTTATTGCCCGAACAAAGACAACCACCAGAAACTTTAATAATTATTTATTGATACCTACATAATTATTACAATTGATAACGAAGATAAAATTAAATCTATTTTAGTTTAACAATGTATAAAATATTCTGACAAAGAAACAAAGAAAAGGGAACAAAATTGATTAATTACAAATTCCTCATACATAAACATATTCAATTTAAAGAGGCTTGATTAAAAAATATAGCATCACAGATCAAGAGAAAACATGAGAAATATTATTTAATTTTACTTTAACATAGAATTACCGACAGCAAAAACCTGTAAAAATGACTGAATATAAATAAAGATATATCAAAATCATATACATAAAGATTAATTATGGTATGATCGGCTCACCCCTTCCCTTCATGCCAATGACATGCTCCACAGCCGCACACCGAACGGAAAATGGGGATAAAAACAAAATCATGAAGATAATCGTACCCGTACCCATTATATTAAAATTATCTATCCCTCTGCAACGCGTCTGGCCGCGAGGGTTAAGAAACTGTTAATGATTATGACCGTGAAAATATGATATTAATTGGAAGACGTAATGCGAGCAAACCTGGCGCCGGTAACGTACACATCGATTGACGTGCGCATCGACGCCATTGGTCAGCGACTGTGACGTCACGCGCCGTATCGACCGGCCGCCTACGGGCGCGCATGCGTCGGAAACAAAGCTCGCACCTGATTGGTTCAGGCTTCCAGACAACGCATTGACAGATGTTTAAGCTGGGATTATGAATTTTGATTTTCTATCTGTCAAACTTTTAGCGGCGATAAATTAATAATTGAGCCCTACGTGAGGTTTAAATGTTTTGCTTCGTACTTTTGACATGTATAACTTTTGTTAAGCTCAGCTGCCATGCTAAGTACTCAATTATCATGTTAATTCAGCAGAAGTGCATTTTATTATGCAAATAATGTGTTCGTAATTATCTGGTGGCTGGAGAAAAGGGCTTTCTTGCCAGTTAGCTGATATTAGCTATGCCAAAATAACACGGTCGTTGTGTTTTTTCTGCGTAGCTACTTTTGATACTGACTGTACATGCTCGGTCTTCTATTAACGACAATGGCTCCCTGTTAAAAATATGTGACAGTGATGTAAATTACCACTCTGCCGAACTAATTATGTGAAAATATGTCACCATTGTGATACTATGTTATTGTATAGATAATTTCCCATCCATACTATATATTATGAAACTTTATTGAAAATCAGTTTTCTATGGAGAGGGGTCATTATTTCAGGAAAAATCTTAACAGAGCGATGCAGGATTTGTATATGGATTTGATAGGCGCCATCTGTTGGTTCGTCCTCTTAAATTATCTTGTAAAAAAATACAGGGACGAAATTGCGTGCATTTTCTACTTTAGAATAAATTAAGAACTGTGTGTTTTGTGTTTTGTAGCGTAGTTGTTAAAATGATTTTAAGTTGTCTTTAAGTAACATAACGCTTCAGATATATGTACATAGTCGAAATGTCAACGAATATGAAATATTAAGTTAACGGATGCCGGCTTAGTAGCGGTCTTACTAATACGTTATTATTATTAACAACATCAACCTCACGGGAACCGAATAAGGTAGGGCCATTGATCGGAAACTCAAGGCAATGCCAAGGTCTTCAATCAGCCCTCAGATGCCGCGTCAGCCGTCAAGAGGGCGGGTAGGGTCGGGTACTAAATTGTCAAATTCGGTAGAACTGGGATGACGACTGATATTAAATTCTACAGCATACTGATAGTTACATGACTAACAATGGTTTGAAAGAAAGAACAAAAAATATTTTTTTTATTTTTTTATGTGATTTCAAAGTTACGAAAAATTTACTAATTCTGAAAAAAATATTTTAAAATTGCTTTGAAAATTATTTTCAAATTCCCCATAATTTAAAAAAAACAATGTTTGTATGACAGCCATGAACTTAAACGCACCTTTTCACGGTGAAAATGGCAAATTACTTATTGTCTCCGCTTTATGGCAAATTACTTATTGTAACTTTTGGTACCCATAACATATTATGATAACATTGATAACGTCACTATTCGGTCCATTTACCTGGAGCGTTTTTAGCATGTGCATGTTGCATTTTGACGGTCCTTTCTGACTTTTAGAGCACTCTAAGTGTAGTTATTCCCATATAGAAATTTGATCGCAATAAAAAAAATTCGTCATTTGCGTTCTCTTTCAACATACTAGGAGAAGCCTTTGTTTATTCAACAATTTTTGTTACTAAATATTATAGAACAAATAAGGCAAAGCCATTGGTTCGAGCACTCCTAGGCAAGGCCAAGACCTTCAATCAGCCCTCAGATGCCGCGTCAGCTATCAAGGGGACGGGTAGGGTCGGGCACAAAACTGTCAATTTCACTACAACTATTACGTTTCTTTTTAGGCTGCCTGTCCACAGAAGCGGGTGGGAAAATTTACCAATCAGGTTGTGTCTTTGCGAATCCCAAAAGAAGTGCATTTAAATCTGAGGATGTGATTGGTCCATTTTACACATCTCCGCTCCGTTTCCGTGGACAGGCAGCCTAACAATATATTGTCTGTGTGCGGCCTTTGTTTTTTACAATTTGTGTATACATGTGCATTTTGTGCATATAAGGCATAAGGGATTCCAGTTGGGAAATCTCATTAACTAGGCAAGTCGCGGAGTGGTAAACTAAATTATCGAACGTGTTTAAGTGTTATTTTAATTATTTTATTAGCACCGTTTACGAACTTGTCATTTTTTCACATTTATGTTTTTAATTGACGTTGTAACGTCGGTACGTCAATTGTCAAGAAATCGAGTTTTTCCGATGTCAATGGACATCATTATGGACGTATGTTAATGTAATACAGATTATTTTTCAGCAATGGAAATCAATAATTGACAGTAGGTATCTGTCTATTACACGGGAAACAATACTCCACAAATCCGTACACATGCCGGAGCATATTTTGGCTTACTGTTTCTTCAAGAACAAAAGACATGGATATCCAAACGCGTTAAAATAGGCAAGCCGGTGGGGATCGGGTTGTATAGACGGCACGCCACTGATACTCTGATATATGACGTCAATAAGACTTGCAAAAATTGTTATCGGATTGCTCTGGACGCTGAAACCATTCTTTATCGCGGACTTCCCACGCTGAGAATAACAAAGGCCAGGACAATGTCAATTCTGGCGCTTATTCGCAAAAAGCCATTAGAATCACCCACTAGAAACATCGAATTTAGCCCCTGATACTGAGCGGGATTTTATTTGTATTTAACACCCGCATAAATGGCCAACCTCGCTTAAGGTCGATTATGACACGAATACAGAATATAAATCGATTAATTATAGACGCATTTACATAATACATATAAATACAATCAATTCCAAGATACCTACATACTATTACGGATACGAGGCTTTAGGGTAGTTCCACTGATGCGGAGTTGGGTGGAGGGGGACTAATAACACTGTTTCACTGTATAAAGCTGTGATGGAGGACTGTGATTAGCAAATCACGGTCGTCTCCGTCCAGCTTTGTGACAGTGGAAACGCACTCTAAAAACGATATGATAGCGGCGAGTACACGATACCGCATTTTTGTACTTGGGTAGATAAATTTTTGCATGATGTCCCCTGACCAAGCGGACGACAGTGAATAAAGTGTTGATAATTTATATTAACGGTATTTTCAGAAGATAGGTAGTCTTCATAAGATGAGCTTATAACTGTTGCAATTACTACGTTTTTGCTAAAGAATAACCGCCGAAATCGTAGTTTTAAAGAGTGATCCAGGGGAGATCACCATGGCAACGAGAAACAGATTAAAGTAGATTTACCCCGTTTTTAACCGACTTCAAAAAAGGAGGAAGTTCTCAATTCGAACTAACTTTTTTTTTTTTTGTATGTATGTTACTCGATATCTCCGAGAACCGTGAACCTATTTTCAATTTTATTTTTTTTATCGAAAGGGTATAACTCTGGTCCCGTTGGCACAAAGTCGGGATCTGATGATGGAATCTTGGAGAAATCAAGGGAACTCTTCAAATGTTATAGGGACATGTACGGCGCTTTCGGTAATTTATTGATAAAGTCAAGAATTTACATTCAGTAAATAGGATTTGGTTTAAGGAAACTGATGATGAACACCACAGATGGCCACTAGAACTTTTATATGAATCACTAAAAAGCAAAAAAAAAAAAAATTAACAAAGAAAAGAACCGACTTCAGTAAAACTTTAAAACCAAAAATAACCCGTTCAAGTACAGATTACATTTGACTCACCCTTCGAAGTCGGTGCCAAACCTCGCGTAAACTATAATATAACTATAAATATAAGAACTGAGTGGTTTGGGATCGACTTCGAAGGGTGAGTCAAATGTTAGGGGAGACCGGGTATGGAAGTCACATTTTATTTCTTTTGCATTTTAAGTACTATTGTTTTTAGTTGGGCATGATAAAAGATAATTTAATGGATAGTGTATTTATTTGAATTTAAAAATATATCAATACTTTTTCACTAACATTATGTACGGAGGAAATATTTTTATTTTTATGAAAAAAGAGAAATGTGACTTTTAACCCCGTGTCAGGGATGGTTGTCACAGGTGCTGGGGTATGTAATCACATAGTAAAATAAGAGGGATATACAATAATGCACACATTTATATCTAACGAACTTTTTTCTTGTTGAAGATAAAAATGTTTTATGTAAGTTACTGTAACGGAAAATAACGAAATATTCGTAATTAATAAAAAAAAATCTCAAAAACATTTTTTTTTTCAGCTAGTAACTTATATAAACTTAAATGATGTATGTAAGTCACTGTGACCAGGAAAGTAACGAAATACGTATTCATAATTAATAAAAACACCCAAAAACTAAATTCGCTTTCAGCTAATAAGGTAGTCACACGTGACTACCAGCCCCCGTCGACCTGAGACAACCTGCCCCAAAACACGTTTTAGAAAATAATCTTACAATATAAATTCAAATGAATGTTTCCACTAAAAACCTTATAACAATATGATTATACACAAGTTCAACTTGAACAATACACGAAGAAGCATATTAATATGCAAAATAAAAGTGTACCTACGAGATTTAACACAGATGCACAAAAAAATACTTTTACTGGCCGGAAAAAAGTAAACGAATGTGGCTCCGTCACAACATACCGGAGCCGACTGAGGTAAAGTACGGAGGGGGGTTTAGCTCTCGCGATCCTTGGACACCGGTCGGTAAACTGATTCGTGCCTTTAGTTGTCAGTTATGGCCGCTGTGACAACCAACCCGTGTGACTTCCATACCCGGTCTCCCCTATCTGTACTTGAACGGGTTATTTTTGGTTTTTTAGTTTTACTGAAGTCGGTTCTTTTTTTTGTTAAAAAATTTTTTTTATGACAATTATTTCATATATAAAGTAGGTATCTTTGTTTATTTTTTTTTATCTGAGATAATTCGTTCTTCGTATCCGATGGAAATATAGTAGAGAAAGAAAAAATGTGCCGTGTGTTCGCTAGCATGTCGCCTTACTGCAAAAATAAAATTACCTTATGAAAACGTACCTATGTCTGGAAATAGAATAATGGTATAGGTACGGACAAGTAACGATGATTGATAAGTTTGCGCTATACTGTCTACTAAACACGTTCACTGTCCCAATTTGACATATGAACCTTATATCTCTGGAATAGAGGCTTGCCGTGACCCCGCATATGGGACACGGACAGTGAACGTGTTATAGTCTAAGATCCCGATATAAAACGACTTTCACCGAGATGTTTATTTGATGAAATGTATTTTATATTTAATTTAATATGTCAATAAATATATTGCATATGGGTTGCCTCACAAATTTTCGTCCAGGGTATGTTTAATTAATAATTAAAAAAAATGTTTTCAAACATTTAATATAAATAATTATATAATAATAAGATAAATTCTATACCAATCGAAAGTATGAAGCCCATAGAATATGCAAACGATAGGTTGCCTATTCTTTTCCCGTCACAACTATCGGGTAGCCAGGTATAAACAGGTAAATCTATACCTAGACCTACTAGCATTTTGCAACGGTCTATTGAATTGAAATTAAATAAAATTAAAGATTATTTTATTATGAATTTATCTAATAATCAAACCGGTGAATGTTATTTTTAACTAAACATACCCTTGACTAAAATTTGTTAGGCAACCCATATACAATATATTTATTGACATATTAAATTAAATATAAAATACATTTCATCAAATAAACATCTCGGTGAAGGTCGTTTTATATCGGGATCCTATACTATTAAGAAAAGTTAGTCTACAAGGGCAAGTTTTTAACACGTGGGTGTAAAAATTCAAATCATTTTCGATGAATTATAGCTACGACTAGAAGGATACATTTCGATATGTTTTTATAATATACACAGACATTAACATTACACATGTAATTCGGCAAAGAGGCAGCGCTGAATTTATTACGGGTCGCAGGGTCATAACTCAGTTTGCCCGGCCCGTAAATTGTGAACAAGTTATGATTACCACGAGATAACTTCGTTAAAATTTTAACAAACAACTAAGACTGTCCTCAAGGACTTGGTGAAGCAAACATATTTTTTAATACAGTTGCTCAAAAAGTGGTACTTTTCGTAGGTGCAAATCGTGCGAAAAGTTGGTTATTTCGAACTAGTGCTTTTTACTTTTCAATTTTTTTTAATTTTCTGTTGTACTAACACGTCATACCTCATACATCCAAACAAAGGGTCAATCACTGTCTGACTTTATTTATTACGTCATGCAGCATTGCAGGTGTATATCTCATAATTATGCTTAAAATATTTAAATTGCATATTGAATCAATCAAAGGGTTATCTATAAAAAAAACTCAAAAACGGTGTTAATAATTGGTTTGAGTGACTATTATTTAATGAGCAAATGAGTATTATGCGTGACCGAAAAAAATTAAAGAGAAAAGTATTGTCACAGATTAGAAAATACGTATTAAGCGTGACCCACGCGCTGCTTTATAAATTCATAATAATTATGAATAATCGCTATTGTGTGTATTAAATAATATATTTATTTACAATTATATGAAGTGTAAAGAACTAAAAACAGATTCACGATGTTTATTGTTTGGAATCAATTAAATTACTATGTAACATTATCATATCTCTTCTGAAATATTAAAACTATTTCTTTTGATTTGGCTGAATGATGACAGCCGACGCCATCTTGAAAAAAAATATTACAATTAAAAGTAAAACTTTCTTTTTAATTCAAGATTGTTTTAATTATGTGTAAATGACACGTAAGATTTATAAAATAAGAGTTTTTGATAGAAAATGATGGATTCTGATGTTACCAGAATAGATTTAACACCGCCCTATATACGAGCCAAGGCAAAAAATTGCGAGTGAGAGTATTTTACCCGCAAAATCGAAAGATAAATTACATTGCCGTCTATGAACATTTTATTGGCTGGAAACGAGAAAAAGAGAATTATTAACTAATTTCGAATAAAACTTTAAACTTACCAGCAAAGGCCTTAAATGCGACTTATGCGACCCTTGACAATTGCTCTAAAAATTGTAGGTACTCTTAATTTTTATCAGACAGAAATAAATATAATTGCCCCTTTCAATTACTGTTTTAAATTTGTATTATTGCAATTTTTCGCAAATGTATTAAAAAACGTTGTTTGGCACACGTGTGGAAGTGTCATTTTAACTCGTCCCGAGTCTTGACCCTCGCCTTGCGGCTCAGGCCAAGACTCCGGGACTCGTTCAAAATGACATACTTTCCACACTTGTATCAAAAACTACTATTTTAAAGGCTTGCTTGTGTAATGGATCACCAGATATAGTAAAATGTAACGGCCAAAAAGTCACTTTAGGTAGAAGCATTTTAATTTTAGGCTATTGTTAGCAACTTTAACTTTTATCATTAATATTATTTAAAATAATGTAAAAGTAGTTTATGTCGTTAATATTAAGTTGAAAATGTATGGAGAAACTAGTGAAAGTGCTGGCAACACTGAAGGAACGAACGATATATTGGGTGGATGAAAAGAACTGTCAGTGTGGGTTGTGAGGTTAGAAAAGGAAAAATAATAATAAATATTGTTGAGAAGTATGGATTACAGTCGGTATACGCAAATAAACAGGTATTTCATTATATAGATGATGATGATGCTAACAAAATCAGAAGTGCCGGATTGAAGAAACGCTCACTCTGGTAAGTACATTTGCATTCACTTGGAAACATTTTCAAGTTGAAGTGACGAACAATATCTTTGGGTGCTCTCGTAGGTACACTTAAAAAAACGCTTCGGTAAAACGCTTCACGTTACATTTATTCCCTTTCTACAGCTGGTCAAAAGCCAGGACGTGCTCCTTGATCTCTCTTTCTGAAGATCTATACATGAATGATGTTATGTACGATTTGCTCCCTAACCTACTAATTTCAGCATGTAATTTCTGTATTTCTACATGATAATTCTCTAGTTGAATGTCACACTGCTCCATTCTTTCTTGCATGACCGTCAATTCTAAATTCTGTTTAAAAGTATTTTTCTCTTTACTGACTGGTCTTTAATGAGTCTTGAGTCCACCTTATATGTCTAATTTAAACTTATTTTTGCAGTCCTTTGCAGTTTTTCACTGCCTACAATATCTTAGTAAATATTCTGAGTGGATTAGAATCTGGGTGGATTACGCTTTGTAGGTATACTCTTTTCTTAAATAGTTCAACTCTTCTACCCGTTCCTAGTGATCCAGTTCTTCTTCAAGGTTCTTGATGTGATTTAATGCCACTGCATATGCAGAGGCGTGTTGGTCGAATGAGCCCATTGATAGAAGCAGATGGAGACATGTTACTCACGATTAGCTAAATACGAATAATGTTTGAATTTTAGTACAACTAGTGTTGATCTTAAATGTTTAAGTTTATAAGTTGAATAAGGTACTTATCTCTAATATTAAAATTTTAGTGCTATAAGGTATTGATTTCAAATGGTAAAATCTAAATAGAATTAACCGCTTATCTCAAATGTTTAAGTACAATTAGCGGGTGTGTACTGTATACCGATGGATAGCAACGTTTCGTATAGTTTCAATAGATAAACCACGTTATAGAACGGGTTATTTGATATAGCAACAATAACTATAGTTTCACTGCGGATAGTTTCGATTAGTATGAAATACGCTTGATGTAACGTTTATATTCGCAAGATAACCTAACATTCCCCCTCGCTTCGCTCGTCGTCGTACCTTACTATGTCTCTATCATAATTTAACTATTTTGTTTGAGCGATTTGATTGTGTATTGAGCCTGTAAACGTATTATATCAAGTGATCATTATGCCATGGGACATTATGCGATTTGAGATTGTATGGATTGTTATTGTATTATTCGTTTGCCGTACCACTTGATCGTTATATTGACCAACATTATATCAAAGGTTGTTATGCCAACCGTTAAGCACCCAAAATTAGCTACTGATTTCAAGTGTTTGAGTTTAAAATGTTTTAATTAAATAATTGTTTGTTGATTATGATCTCAATTTCAGTATCTATACATTATTTTAGTTTAAATAGTAGGTAATGTAATGTGGATTAATTATTAATACATAAGTATGGGGACATACCCGAATTCGAATGGCCGAACCGGAATAGGGTCATTCCGATTATCAGGAAGGCCGACTGTTAGCAACTTTAACTTTTATCATTAATATTATTTAAAATAATGTAAAAGTAGTTTATGTCGTTAATATTAAGTTGAAAATGTATGGAGAAACTAGTAAAAGTGCTGGCAACACTGAAGGAACGAACGATATATTGGGTGGATGAAAAGAACTGTCAGTGTGGGTTGTGAGGTTAGAAAAGGAAAAATAATTATAAATATTGTTGAGAAGTATGGATTACAGTCGGTATACGCAAATAAACAGGTATTTCATTATATAGATGATGATGATGCTAACACTATCTTATTTTAGTGTAAGCATTTTTATTTGGTTATGATATATTATAAAAATCATATAATATATTATATATCATATGATTTTTAGGTGATACTGGTTTAGGGTCAAAAAAATTGTTTTTGGTGGTCAATATATTTGTAAGTAAGTAAAGTAAGTAAGTAAACACTTTATTGTACACAAAAACAGTTAAAAATACATCTATTACAATTAACATAAGGGAACAAAGGCGAACTTGTCCCTATAAGGGATCTCTTTCAGTTAACCTTTGATGTGTTGCCTTTTTAAATCTTGAGATAATTGTAAAAAGGAAAAAGTGGGCAATGTGAAGTGGTTACAATACTTAAAATTAACCACTAAATATTGTTTCACTAAACATATAGTGTTGTTGAAAATTAAGTACACTGGGGGATTATGTCACTGGAAAAAATATTCAACCCATGACCACATATTTACCTTAACACAGCTGATAGAGAAGTATACAGAATATGGAAAGACACTCTACATAGCCTTTGTGGACTACTCTAAGGCATTTGACTCCATCCTGCACGAGCCACTATGGCTGGCATTAAAAGAACAAGGAGTAGACCCAGCTTACATAAATATACTGAAGGACGTGTATAAGAATAGCAGAGCGTTAGTAATGTTGGAAAAGAAAGGCGATCCATTTCTCATAGAACGAGGGGTGAAACAAGGTGATCCTATCTCACCAAACCTATTTACGGCTTTACTGGAGTCTATTTTTAGGAAATTGAACTGGGATGAAATGGGAATAAATATAAACGGTGAATACCTAAATAACCTACGGTCCGCGGACGATATCGTTCTAATAGCCGAAAAACACGAAGATCTATGTTATATGCTGAATACCTTAGATATAGAGAGCAGAAAATGTGGACTACAAATGAACGCAAAGAAAACTTACGCGATGACAAACGGAGAAAAAGCTCCCATTAACACAGATTTTCAAAAAATAGACTACCAAGAATAGTCTGACTTAGCCCCCTAACACCTCCACCACATGTTAGGGGGCTAAGTCAGATGGATTATTAAAAGAGCAGAGGTACGTTAATTAATATCTTTATTGCCCGGAGGCCAAGGAAAGACTAACTACTCCATTTTATTTCATTGACGGATGTCACGCGTCTTATTCTAAATATAAAACAACTTTACTTTTATGTCGGTAGCCAATTAGCACCAACTGTGAAGCACAACCTTCACAGTACGTAGATAATTATGTATACTTGGGAAAAAGCATATCATTTACCGACCAAACATTATACGAAGTTGAACAAAGAATCAGTAAAGCTTGGAATAAATATTGGTCACTGAAAGACATTTTTAAATCCAAACTCCCCATACATCTGAAACGGAAAGCGATGGACACAATCGTGCTTCCTACTCTTCTCTACGGATGTCAAAGCTGGACTCTAACAAAAGCTATCGTCCAAAAACTAAACGTATTCCAAAGAGCAGCAGAAAGAAGTATGTTAAATATTCACCGGAGTGATAGGAATAGAAACGTGGATATAAGGAACAAAACGAACGTGACAGACGCAGTCGAGTTCGCATGCAGGCTGAAGTGGAGATGGGCTGGACACGTCGCCCGGACGACTGATAACCGCTGGAGCGAAAGGGTTCTGCATTGGTACCCGCGCGGCGCCAAGCGACCGCGGGGGCGCCCGCGCCGCCGCTGGGCCGACGACGTCGTGCAGCTGGCCGGCGCTACCTGGACTCGACAAGCCAAGGACAGGGAACACTGGAAAGGGTTGGAGGAGGCCTATGCCCAGAAATGGGTTACTCACGCTGTTTAATATCTAATAGTTAAATTCTTATTTTAAATTTTTTATTTTCGATTAATTATTTAAATTGCAATGCTTACATTCACTTAATCCTGAATTATAATTATTTCAATATAATATTGACGACACAAAAATTTCCTTCTATATACCAATATAATAATTAATAATCCACAATAATACTGATTGCAACGAGAAAAATAAATAATAGTGTTATTAAATTATTGAAACTAAAATTATGTAGAATTGTGTAGGAAGATATAGCATAGGTATAAGTTAATATATTTTACTCGTTAAAATTAATATTATCATGCATGTATAGGTAATACTATTTAGACATTAGGTGAAAATGTAATTGTGAAGCATGTCAATTTGTGAGAATAAAGGCTTATTATTATTATTATTATTATTATTGTTTCACTAAACATATAGTGTTGTTGAAAATTAAGTACACTGGGGGATTATGTCACTGCGATGTATGTAGTTTTATCCTGTACCCAAATGTATCCAATCGCGTGTACGGTCAGCATTAAAATTAGTTGACGATTTTACTACAGGCTTATGTCAAATTGCATACCTACTAAAATTGTTAGATCGATTTGTGTGCGGTTGTCCGGTATAAATTATTATTATATTTATTGTATTATGTATATTGATTTATATCCATTTTGGCATCATAATCATCATAAACAGAAAAAACTGGACCTGATGTATGTATACAAACTAAGCGAAAAAGAAATTAAAATAAAGACACTGTTAAAAGTTACAACTGTTTATAATATTTAGGCAAATTATAACTTTCTTAACGGACCTACGGTTAATATTTCAGGTCCTCATTTCATCATACATAAATAGAAAACAAAGCACTTAATTATTCTGTAATTTATTCGCTTGCAACAAGGAATAACATAGACACTATATCAGCTAGGTAGGTTTATTACTTACAACATATTGTACGCGGTGAGAAAGTCGCCGTTATAAACTGAGAAAACAATGGGATCCCAACTCGACACGTAAAGAAAACTTATGGCGTTAGCATTAAGATTGCATGGAACTATACACAGCGAGCTTTCCATGCAGTACCTATATGTAACACCTAGGGTTGCCAAATGCTCTGGATGGATCGGTCTGACATTTCGCATGAAACCCAGTAAATTATAAAATACGAGTATCGTCCGCGGTGAGGTCACCGTTATAAACTAAGAAAACAATGGGATTCCAACTTGACACGTGAGCATTAAGATTGCATGGAACAATACACAGCCAGCTTCCCGTGCAGATATAATTATGTTACACCTAGGGTTGCCAAAGGCTCTGGATGCGTCGGTCTGACGTTTCGCATGAAACCCAGTGAATTACAAAATATCGTCCGCGGTGATGTCACCGTTATAAACTAAGAAAACAATGGGATTCCAACTTGACACGTGAGCATTAAGATTGCATGGAACAATACACAGCAAGCTTCCCGTGCAGATATATGTTACACCTAGGGTTGCCAAAGGCTCTGGATGCGTCGGTCTGACATTTCGCATGAAACCCAGTAAACTATAAAATATCGTCCGCGGTGAGGTCACCGTTATAAACTGAGAAAACAATGGGATTCTAACTTGACACGTGAAGAAAGCTTATGGCGTTAGCATTAAGATTGCATGGAACAATACACGGCGAGCCTCCCGTGACGATATGTTACATCTAGGGTTATTAAATGGTCGGGTTCTGGATGGATCGTTCCGACATTTGGTATGATTCCCGGCAAAATATAAAATATTGTACGCGATGAGAAGGTCACTGTTATCAACTGATAAAACAATGGGATTCCAACTCGAGACGTAAATAAAGTTTACGGGTTTGATTTAAGATTGTATGGAACAATACACAGCGAGTCTCCCGTGAAGATATGTTACATCCAGGGTTGTCAATGGTCGGGATTTAGATGGATTCTCCCGACATTGCGAATGACTCCGTAAATTATAAAATGTCTCGATACACGAACGTTTTTGAAATTATCTTTAATCTGTTAAATAAAAAGGAGAGAACAAAACTATAACATTACTGATTAACTAAACTCTCTACATTTAATGTATCCAGATACCTATTTTGCTCTTCCAATCAGACAACACGCAGTGACGTGGCATCCATGGATCCCGATACTCACTGGCTTGTCTATCTTTGTGCAAACATATTTTTGAAGAACAATTCAGTCAAATCTGTGCCGACTTTTGACACGTCTCTGGCAACCCTAGTTACACCTTTATTCGGCCGCCTCCTTGGGAATTGTGAACGAGTAGCACATCTCGTACATCTCCGGGTAGTAAACGGCGATGTATCGCTAGACTTATTTGCCATTCATTAGCTTTAAATAAAACATCGAAGTGGCTCATGACTTCAGTTAGCAGTAAACTGTTTATGTATTGAATTTTCCAGGTCGATACTATTTCTTCTTGGAATAGTCAATAGTTTGCGCATTGCGGGCTAGTGTGAAAATTTGAAATTTGTGAAGATAATTTGTTAACCTTTCAGTCATCATATCACCACATCGGAAAAATGATTACGCTACATAGAAAAAAAGTATAAAACATACCCACGAACTGAGAACCGGCTTGCCTTGGTACTTGAACAAGGTAAGGTTTATTATATTAAGAGGCCTTTATGCCTTTTATTTCTTTTTCATATTATGGCAAATATATTGGTAATTTCAACAAACTTTTTGAAGCAAATAATACTATTTCCTAAGTTCTAGAAAGTAACAAAGCTATATCATGCTTTCATTGCGTGCAGTCAAATATAAGTAAAAAAAAATAAACATTTGCTGTGCGAATTTTTACAAATTCGAGTAGGTTTTGAAATAAAAATTATCATTAAAAAATTAAAACTGTAGGTTCAAATATACGTATATCAATAAATCGCAATGGCCCTGTTCTAAGTAATAACATTGATAACATGTTAAGAAACATGTTTGATCATAGAGAAAAATTTCTAAAAAAAAACAGCATTTTTTTTTAAAGGATAAGGAGCTTAAAAATAGTGACCGCAATCCACAATTTCGTGGTCGAAAAGCACGTGAAATCGAAACTCTAGGTGTGTGCAAATTTATTGGCTAACTTTTACATTTTACGAAGGAGCAAGTCGGCACAAGTTTATTAAGGTTTACTCTGGATAAACAAAACTAACTCGTATTAAACAAATTTATGTTCACTCGTAAGAACTCGAGAAATTCAATGTGAAAGACATACATAAATTGCTTCGGAACCTGTGTAGACTGTTTCAATTTCGACGAGAACATAAAGTGAATTTACTGCTTGTGCTATTGCATGCATTTTGCCAAATCCTTATAATTGTAATGAATCGATAGGTTTCTGCAGTACGTGTAGGTACTTGTACACGTAGCGTATGTATGAATGGCCGAATCTAATCCCTTAAAATTTTTGAGTATTTAGCCTATGGAGATATGCCAAACAACGACTCTCTCCAACTCCAACGAATCCCTCTGCCAATGACAAAACAGATTTCGATTTAATAATACATAAATAGGTACTTACTTAATTTTAACTGGCTATATTTTATTTTTTAACCAGGCCTTTTTCCGATATAGTCAAATAAAGGATAATAAATTAAATATAACCACATTTATACATTTTAGAAAATATATTTTTATGATTAAAATCCATTTGACAAGTTCTTCAGTCTAAAAGAGCGTAGACGTCAAGTAATGGTCACAGCGCAGAAAATCTAACAGTCGCGATATATTACTAAGACGGATTTAGTATAGAAATTGTACCACTGTTATGTTTGTAGGTTTTCACTGTCATTTTTCCACGAGGTGACGTCATTTGAGTGCTGATTCTTAGACGACGCTGCAATCACCTTTTTTTATATTTTCAAAACTAGTCCGTATAAACAAATAGTTTTTTGTGATAATAAAGTGATGAAATTAGTATAAACCTTACACTCTTTGAAAATTTTAAAGGTTGTCAATACTTGTAGTCTTGTAGCAATGGCCAGTCCCTCCAAAGATTAAATGACGTCGTGGCCTTCACGCATCGCACTGAACAACGAAAGCGGCTCCAAGGACGGCTGCTACGTTTGCATACCCGGACTACCCGGAGTAAATTGACAACATCTCATATTTTTAAGACTACTTACAATTTTATTATTATTCCGCTTAGAAAGAGGATATTGTAATCACTGTTTGTATATTTTTGTTGAGATGACTGATTATTTTATTACTCATTTATTAAAATTTACTCAGTCTAAAATATAGCAACTCCAAAACTATGACACAATGGAAAGGTTACTTTAATCTGGTGTCTATTAAAAATAAGTTTCTGTCAAAAATTTCATTTTAGTGACAAGCTTTTATAGCCCACTGTACTTTTCTTTGGATATTAATCAAATGCTCACTGAGACGATTCTAAAGAGCCCAAGCTCGGTAGGATAAATTGCGCATTCACCAAGCTCAACGCAAGATTTCCAACGTACGTCAACCAATTTGATTTCTAGGCCACTATAGAACCTTGACAATGACAATGATATGAGATTTCAAGCGGCTTTCATATTGACGTTCACTGTGACAAGGTACGAAATGGCCTAGGAATCAAATTGGTTGAATTGTATTGGTTGTGTTGTATTCTTACATGTTTAGTAAATGAACACTAACATGAAGCACGTATTTTCAGTTAAAGCGACACCAAGGGTCACCTAAGTATCACAAAACTAAAAGATGGCTCTTTTAGTGTCAGGTCACAGAGAGCGAGATATTTGACCGCAGTGAAAAGGGTCTAAATCTTTTAGATGCCGCACGTTCCTAAAATCTATGAAACCTCATTTTGTAGCAATTTTCTGGCGCAACCTCAAACTGTATTTTGCTAACCGGAGCCGTTTTCAAGCCTCGAACTTCTTACTTTTGTAGAGTGAATTATCATTACTACCTAAATTATTAAATAAAGACTGGAGTCTACTCCAGTCTTTCGGTCGGCTACTTCTAAGTAGAACTGGGAAAACAAGTTTAAAGGATCCCTCCGATACTTACCCACAAGTATAAAATCATTCGAACATATAATTATAATTTGTTTGATGATTTATATCTACATTGCAATCACATCCGTTACGTACAATAATGTTGTAGAAATTGCATTAACAAGCGCAACGTTATCAAGAGATAATTATCCAACAAATATTATTAAGATAATTATCAATAATAATTTCTTGCGAACCCTGGATATTTTAGCTAATGTGTAATGAACAGAACATTGGGTATATATTAAAGTGTATTTGCGTGCTAGATTCAAGGGTTAATAGGCGCCGTTGTCGCTGATTGGCTGTCCGCCGCGCCTCAGCGGCGCCTCTCCTCACTTTGACTTGTTTTTACAGTTTTACGTTTTAAGCAAAAATACGGCACTTTGTCTATTCGTTTCGAGTTGACTTCTACTCAGCAGTGGGACACTAAGGTCAGTCGGAACAAGTTGCGCGCCAAAGGGGGTAAGCCAACCTACCATACAAGTATCGAAATCCGACGATCCTCTATTTAGGTACCTTTAAATGACAACTTGTCATTGTAGCTCCAATTTAATAGCGAAAATAAAATAATCACTCAAATAGTACTAGGCTAACATTAGCATTGAATTAGACCACAGATCTATGCCTACGTTTTGTAGACCTGTCCCTGTTTAAGTTCTGCAAAGATCTCTAGACCCTTCACCTAGCCATTAATATTCCTCGTCTACTTCCCCAGTTTGACCCCCGAGATGAAATACTGTTATGGCTCCATCCCCCGTCAGATCTAGAACGTTATTATGATATAACAGGCTTGAAAGTGCCGGGAAATTAAATTAGGTGAAGTCTTTTTATGTTTTTTGTTGCCGTTTAGCTGTGAATGCTTGGCGATGGCGATGTGTCTGAAAATTATAATTAAATTCTTACTGTAGAAAATTTTAACGATTATAATTCATTATAAGAACATGTTATTCTACTGGAAATGTGCAAAAATAGGACAAAATAGAAGAGCACAGATGATGGGACACCTAATGCGACAAGATGCTTTCTTTGTAAACATAGTGGAGGGCAAACTTAACAAAAGAAGAGAGAGAGGAAGACCAAGACACCCTGTCGTATTCAGGAGACCAACAAATTAGCAAGGAATAGAGAAGAGTGGCGATTACCGCATCGACAAGAGCGAATTATGAGTGAATGAACTAAGAATATGAACTGTCATAGATACAACTATGGCATTCCATTTGATGATACTTAACAGTCAAATTAAGTACCTACAAAATCTTAATTCCATAGCGCAAATTAAAATAAATTGTTTTTCTCGTATGTCGCATGTAAATTAAAATCGCGAAGACTATAACTTTATGAAGTTAGCCAAAGATGAGTACGCAACTTGCTACATTTGTATTTATATTCCGTGCCAAATTGGCAAGCAATCAATGTTTGGATTGAGAAGGAGATAAGTTATTCTTCATCAACAATATCAACATATGTATATGCTATCAATATATAAAGCCTCCTCCATACACTGTTTGCTTTTAATCTGCCGCTACCCACGCCTAACCATTTAAACTTCAATTTCAATGTGTAATAAAAAACTTCGAGACAGATCTAATAGGAGTAAAAGGGCAATGGGTTCTAGGGGAATCATCGGGATAGAACTCCCAGACAAAAATAGCACGGTATAAATAATTCGAGAACAGTAAAATCTATACCAAGAAGGGCACGTAACGCGTCGCGAACTACGTTATTAGCCGACGTTCTAACGAACACCAACTTGGCTCCATCTTTCGCGCATTATTACACGTGGCGGCAAACGCGCGTCGCTCGATCGTGAACCCATGCCTGACGACCAATTGCGTCGCAGTTTACAAAAACAACCAATAAAGTGCCGGCGTATTTTGCGAAGATCAAAAGAGAGATCCTTCTGTAGTATTTTCTTGTGTCTATGCAATTGATATAATATGTAATTATGTCGCGGGACCCGCCACGTGACCCGCCACCGTGGCGCCAACGCCCCAACGGCAAGAGCGGTTACAATTTTAAACCGCGTAGCACTCGAAGCTGACGTTGATATGTTTGCTGACAGTGTTGGTGTATTTTGCAGAAAAATCTGTGCCTACGTAAACTGTACACAAGTTAATATACGTTTACCTTTATTTATAACAAGTAGTTGTAAATAGTTATTTTTTCTTTTTGTACAGAATTCATCTTGTTTTTCTCATTTTTATATGCTGTCTTGTAGGTACTTTTAATGTTGCTTTAGTCTTACTGTTTTTTGCTTTTATGTTAAATTGTGTTCTGTGTGTTTACCATGCAAATGTTTTGGTCGTGTGAACTCTACATTTGCATGTAATGGGGAATGGATGAAAATTTCAGAAGTGCTTTAAAAGTGGTTGAAAGTAGGTAGTAATTGTATGGGCTGAATCAACTCGATCGCTTCGCGATCTCGTTGATTCAGCCCATACAATTACCTGTAGCGACAACAGCGTGCCGAATTTGACACGGCAGGTTGTAAGTACTCATACTTTACTCGATTGCTAGCCGATCTCTTGTTGATGCAGCGCATACAATTACTTTTGTGGCGGCGCGACAGCGTTACCGGCTGTATCTATGATTCATGTTTCAGATCGCATAGGAACCCGACCGTATCAAACCATTTTAGAACGTTGTTATTATGCGCCAAACGAGTCAATAGTGATATTTATATCAATGTTGTTACAGAGATGTGTCAACTTTCGAATTACAAGACGTGAATTTAACTGGACTATGAAACGAAAATTATTGTACTAGGTATTTTGAATAATTTTGCCGCTTTACACTATTTTTCTCGATTTAATTTAGAAACGGAATCTGAAAGCCCCCAAACTACAGATTTGCTCGCAATCCCCTGTCGCATGACAAGCTTCTTGAGCGTTACAAGCATAAGACGTTGGCAAGCAGGCGTAATGCGGGGGAATAGTTGTATACAATACATGCGCAGGCCACAGGCGGCAGGCAGTTCCTTCACATAGAGCGCAAACCAAGCCTCTATACGAGGCCCCGATGGCTGCGGCCAATGCGCCGGGCTCCGACCGCCGACACTTGTTTATTAAATAAAAGTCGTCTGTACTAACTGAAATTCTGAAATTACACTAAAGAAAAAAAAAAGATGTCTGATCCAAGAGAATATTACATAACAAAACCAATAAACTCTTCAATAGAGATTTTATATACTTCATCCGAATTATATACTCTCGATCTAAACGATGCGTGTGTTGAAGAAAACTAAAAAATCTCTATTGAAGACTTTTTAGCTTCGTTATATATGAAACGATATCAAAAGAAAATAATGCGACTTTTTTTTCGGTGTAGTTTCACTCGTAAATCGTTATTACCGATTATAGATAATTTTCAGAATGAGAGTTCATGTTAGCTAGTTAGCATGATTATTCAAGGATAGAAAATCTGAGCTCCAATGGCAATATTCGAGTCAAGTAAATCTTGAAGTCATCTCAGTTTTTGGGTTTCCGCGCCCAAAGGGTGACAAATGGAGTCCTATTAATATAGCACCACCGTCCGCCAGTTTGTCTATCACAGGCAGTACATACTTCGCTTGTATATTATTGCTTAAAAAAAATGTATTAAATAAAAAAAATACTTAGGCGGGATCCGCATACCAGAAATGCTTTATTCAAAAGTATTGCTCTGTGATAACGAAACCCTTCGCGCGCAAGTTCGCCTCGTTCTTGAATTATTAACCCTTAAATGCATGGTGTAAGATGCAGCTTACATAAATAAAAATGAATTACTGGTTGAAAACTAGAAACATTTATTTGAAATAACATAATATTTTATAATGTTGTGTTTTTTTAATTCATGCATTTAAGGGTTAAAACATATGCCCATAGGTCTGGATAACCCTTATAATTACACAACTTTACAATATGCAACGAACATTTGCTCATTATTACAAATCTATAAGGTATCCCAACAAATCAAATTGTCAAATAAAATAATTATATGTGTTTTTCGGCCCAGTAGTCTAAATAACAGCGCATGAGTCGGTGGAGAGTACATGCTACTTCCTTTTAAGATTTGCGTATCGATTTTCATGTTACAAGGCGCTTTTGCACCTAACGCATTTCTTTTATGGAACGTAAAGGTGTGTTTATGATGAAGTCATAACTAAGAACAGTCGAAGTATTTATTGATTACTTGCATAAGGACTAAAGTTGTTTAGCTGTTTTCTTGTTTTAATTGTGCTGTCATCTAAGATTATCTTACTTACCATTGTAATCGCGACTTAATAATATCGTGTAATAAAAAGGACAGCCGCCGATTTGCGCACATTATTTTTCGCAAACCGGGACTCCGACTGCACAGTCCGCTTCAGAGTTCGTGATTTTTAATAAAAATAAAATAAGCCTTCTTCGTTCGCTCCAGCCGAGCAAAAGTTACACGGAACTTGCCTACAACAAGGAAACATGTAAGTGTATGTACCTATATAATACTTAATCGCTGGCAAGCCCATTTTGAATTTTTTCGCCAATTTTCTTAAAAAGTAAAATCAGTTCTGGCTTACCCAGAGATTTACTCGTAGTTTCACATTACGCCGCTATCTGTTAAATAAATACTCGGTCAGTTTATAGTATTTTTTTGTTTACGGTGTTTCAAATTTCGTTTTTTTCTAGGCCTGGTTGGTCGCTTAATCCATTTTGGGAGGACGAGCTGGACGATTCCTCGAGGGCGATTGAGGAGTCCTCCGTTCAATCAACGCCTTCGACATCGAAGAAAGCGCCTGAGAAAAAGCCTGCGAAGAAACGCGCGCCCAAAAAAGCCAAGTCGACGACAGCCGCCCAAGTGAAGGAGCCGTCGGCGCCGGATAGCTGCTCGGAATCCGAAGACGATGTTATCGCGCTTACTCAGCCGCAGCCAGTGAAGCGTAAACGTCCTGCGCAGGTGTTAGATTCTGAGGTATGTACCTAGCTCACCTAGATTTATAATTTATTTATTTACGCGATTTCCTAGACTATGGTTGGATATCAGATGGATGACGTCCTTGTTGGCTATTGTCGGCCGAAGTGTTTTAAAAAGAAGGAGGTTCTATGTTTGACTGTATATGATGAACATTGTAGCTACATAATTATTATTTCGCAACTGTTGGTAAATTTTCTTTATTAGCTCTTGTCTGTCGGGATATCCAATTAAATTACATTCAGTTATCTCATCTCTAATAATAATTTATATTAGCATCTCACGCGATTAACTTCGCATGCGAAATAAACGCATATCTTATTGTTTATGTGTGTCATATCCCAATTTCTACCAATTGTAGGCGCACAATATTTTCGATTATACTGACGGATTTTTCTGTTTGTTCTTGATTGGAAATAATTGACTACTAGATGTGCAGTGCTTCTTAGCATTAGCACAGGTATCAAATACTGAAAAAGAGGCGCCAACATTTTTTTGTGTGCTGAAATTTACTGAAGAAATATATGTATTTTAATTCTTTCTTTTTTTCACAGGACGAGACACAACCTGAAAAGGTCCAAAAGCCGGTGCGGGCGGCGACGTTGAGAAGTTTTTTGACTCAACGCGGAGCATCAGGATTTACGACTCAAAGGGATCCCACCAAGACAGGAGAATACTTCATCGAACTCCGCGTTTATAACAGCCGCGAAGCGGAACGGTTGCCGGCGGAAGAGCGCTGGAAAAACGCTCTTACCACATTGAAGGTGGCTGCCGACGCCAATACACCGCTGTTTAGAGCGGTCTCGAAGTTGATTCAGGTCGGCAAAGAAGACTTCGCTAAAATTCAACCGATTATGTATCCAAGTCCTCAGTAACTCTATTAAGATTCCTAATTTACCTAACCACTATACTCGACATTATTAGTATGCCCTATCTATATTATTCTCACATATAATCATTTTGTAGGTAACCCTAACTATAAAATTATAATAATTGTATTATTCGTTTCACGTGTTTTTATTCACAGTATATAACCCGATAAATGAAATAAGGAAATAAGGAAATAATGAAATAATGAAATGATGAAATAATGAAATTATGAAATAATTAATTAATTGAATAACGCCGTAAGAAATACGCAATAAATAGTAGTTTTTTTTTTCCTTCATATATTGCCAATAAAAAAGAGTAATTAAAAGAAATCATGTTTTGTAACGAGTGCAAAGTTCATGTTTCTAACTTTACGTCACATAAAAAGAGCAACCTTCATAAATCAAACTGTCTGATAAACACCAAGTTTGACAATGTACAAGTCATAGCTACTGCATTTAAAAATAGAATTAAAAGTTATAGAGTACAGTCAACAGCAAATAATGTGCATTTAGCTCCGGAACAGTTCTTAAATAATATTTCAACGTCAGTATTTGAACTAATTAAAATGTCGCTAGAAAAACATATCGCGTTGAAAGTAAATGTTGAACTCTTTGTTTCATACACACAGCCTAAAAATAATGAAAAGGCTATGAAGTCGTTTAATACTCAGTACGCCCAAATTTTTCGGAATACTGATATTTCGTCGCTGTATTCTAGTTATGCGGATAACCTTATAACCAAGTGCGCAGAGTTCGAACTTTCCGAATCAGGCTGGACTATTGATTCAATTAGTCATTTGGAAATAAATATAAATAAATACAACCCTTTAAGGGCGGGTACGTATGTCAGTTTGCCGGCTAAAATTCGCAATACTAAATCATGTTTGAACATACAAAACAAAGACGATTATTGTTTTTTATGGAGTGTCGTTGCGCATATGTATCCAGCAAGTTGCAATCCAAGTAGAGTTTCTTCATATCCTCATTTTAGAAATGTTCTCAATATTAAAGGCATGTCTTTTCCACCAACCTTAGAAGACTTAAAAATTTTTGAAAAAAATAATTCCGATATATCAATTAATGTCTATGGTTTGGAAAAAAAAAATACTGTGACGGGACCTCTATATAAGACATTGAAACATAAGTTGACACACGTTAACTTGTTACTTATTGAACAAAATGGAAAATCGCATTTCTGTTTAATAAAAAGTATTGAAAAGCTTGTTCGCGGACAATTGACTAAACATACATCTAAAATTCATTTATGTGAGGAGTGCTTCATTTATTTTGATACTGAACAAAAACTTTATTCCCATAATTGTGCTAGAGTAAAAACAATTTTACCTGAACCTAACAGTACCTTGGCATTCAGTCATTTTGAAAGGACTCAAAGAATACCTATCGTAATTTATGGAGATTTCGAAAGTTTGCTTCTAGAATATTCCGATAAAAGTAAGTCCAATCACATTGAAAATCTACAAGTACATGAAGCGACTTGCTTTGCTTACTATATATGTTGTCAATCTAAACCAGAACTAAATGAATACGTATCATATCGCGGTCCTAATTGTGCCCAGAAATTTGTAGAAACCATTTCCAAAGATGTACAGAAATTGCATCAGTTATTATCAGTTAACTGTGAAATGTTACCTTTATCTGATGAGGAAAATCACGCGCTAAAAAATGCCACGACTTGTCACATTTGCGGAGATCCTTTTAAAATTGGCGAGCCTATCATAGCTGATCATGACCATTTTAGCGGTAAATATCGAGGCCCTAGCCACAATTCTTGTAATTTAAACGCAAAATCCTGCGAGTTTATACCTATACTGTTTCATAATTTTTCCGGTTATGATTGTCATTTATTTATTACGGAACTATCGAATACTATTGGCCGCATAAATTTAATTCCCAAAACAAAAGAAAAATACATATCAGTTACTAAATTTATACCAATAGATGGTCAAAAACCAGCGCAAATGAAATTTATAGACTCATTTAATTTTTTGAATTCTGGTTTAGAAGAATTGGCTAAAACATTACACCCTAACGACTTTAAAAACCTCAAACAATTTTATACTAATCCTTTACACTTTGAATTACTTCGCAAAAAAGGAATTTATTGCTATGACTACATAGACTCGCGGGATCGATACAACGAAACTGAACTGCCAGATCGAGAGTATTTTTACAGTAAACTAACTGGTGAAAATATTGCAGACGATGACTACGAACATGCAAAGTCGGTGTGGAGTGAATTTAATATACAAAATTTGGGTGAATATACTGATTTATACCTTAAATGTGATGTGTTATTGTTGTGTGATATTTTTGAAAAATTCAGATGTATGAGTTTAACTTATTATAATTTAGACCCGTGTTATTATGTTTCAAGTCCGGCTTTGAGCTGGGACGCGATGTTGCTGTATACAAAAATTCAGTTGGATTTAATATCTGATGTTGAAATGTACCAAATGATAGAAAAGGGCATTCGAGGTGGTCTTGCTCAGTGCTCGTTACGACATGCTAAGGCAAATAATAAATATTTGTCAGATTACAATGCCAATGAAACAAGCTCATATTTAATATACTTAGATTGCGTCAATTTATACGGTTTTGCTATGTTACAAAATCTTCCAACAAATAGTTTCGAGTTTTTGAAAGATGAGGATATAGAAAATTTTAATGTTGAAAGTGTCAGTCGCGACAATCCTCAGGGATACATACTAGAAGTAGATCTTGAATACCCCTCCAAATTACATGATGATCATTCAGATTTACCATTTGCGCCAGAGAATTGTGTACCTCCAAGTAAAACAAGTCGTAAACTGATAGCAAATTTGCATAATAAATATAAATATGTCATACATTACGAGCATTTAAAAGAATGTTTGAATAATGGTTTAAAATTATTGAAAATTCATCGCATTTTAGCTTTCAACCAATCAAAATTTTTGGAGCCTTACATAACATTAAATACAGAATTAAGACAAAATGCTAAGTGCGACTTTGAAAAAAATTTTTTTAAAAAACAGGTGAATAGCATCTATGGAAAAACTATTCAAAACAAAAGAAATCAAGTAGACGTTAAGTTGGTTAATGTTTGGAAAGATGTTTCAAATAAAACGAACAAACTATGCGGTGCGGAAAAATACATTAGCGCTCCCAATTTCAAAAGTTTGTCAATTTTCTCGGAAAACCTTGTAGCCATTCAAATGCGACAATCTAGATTAATTTTAGATATGCCTATTTTTATCGGATTTACTGTACTAGAGCTAGCTAAAAAGCACTTGTACCAATTTCATTACTCTGTCATGAAAACAAGGTATCAACAAAATATTCGCCTGTGTTACACTGACACCGATAGTCTTTTGTATTTAGTCAATACTGCTAACTTTTATGATGATATGAAAGAAATGCTTCCATACTTTGACACAAGTAATTTTGAGGCTAATAATATTTACAAGATGCCGATAGCAAATATGAAAATTCCTGGTTATTTCAAAGATGAAATGGGTGGTGTAGTTATATCAGAGTTCGTCGGATTACGAGCTAAGTTATACTGTATTAACACTGAGACAGCGTCTATAAAAAAAGCAAAAGGGGTAAAAAAATGTGTGACGAAAAAACTCGAGATGAAGAAATATAAAAGATGCTTGTATAATGGCGAGGAATTGCGAGACAATATGTGTATTATTAAATCAAAAAACCATAAAATGTTTACTCAGAAATGGAATAAATTGGTGTTAAGCAAGAATGATGATAAAAGGCAATTAATAGAAGGCTCAGTTTCAACTTTACCTTGGGGTCACTATAGCAATATGGTATAATAAGATTAGTCGATAAGATTTATATGTTAACTATATTTTTACAGCACCTACTTAAATAATAAAAATGTGTAACACTAATTAATTATTTTGTTTTTCAATAAATTATATTATGAATTAGAACTTTTTTTTTGTTTGATCACCATTTCCCTTTGTCTTGCTATTGTAAATAGGGTAGGTCAATACCAGTAGTGGTCTTTGGAAGAGTTTACAACTTTATAATAAAAAGCCACAATTAATGTATACGAATAGGTATGTATTCACAAAATGAAAAAAATATTTCACATGGTTCTATTTTACAATTTGAAACTATCACAATCACTTATTTTTTTCACAATTTTTCTTATTAAGCTTTCTGCGCCGTCCAAAATTTCGTCATAATTGTCCTCAACCACATATTGTGCGCTTACACAAACATCATCACCAATATTTCTCCGCTTGACTCCAGGAACAAGTTCATAAATATTAATTTTAATCAAATGATGTGCCTTTTCTTTTCCTTTTTTAGATACATAAGATAAATTGTGTGAATTTTCGGCTTGCGACTTTTTAATTGTTTTCTTTTTCGGTTTATTCTTCAAAAATCGGCATTTCGTCTCATCAGGCAGTTTGGTTTTCTGATGCTGGACTCTGCATAGATCTTCTATGTCTTGAGTATTATAAAATAAGTCATCAACGAGACGGCTATCAATATCGACGCTTTCGCTGTTTTCTTGGGAGTCAAAGTTTAGCAGGTGTGACATTTTCTGCAATGAGATAATTGGAATTTTAAATATAATAAAATATTCGGCCATATAACAATAGATACCTTTTGGACATAAAAATGCGGATGAACAATATATTTTAACAATACATTCGTAAATGAACTCACTTGAATTATGAGAAATTTCTGAATCACGAGTAATTTCTTCGACGACCACTGCAGAAATGGCAGCATCTTAGTATTAATTTTAAACACGAAATGTCATTTACCCATAAACGTGTCAGCTGACTTGGTGATATATAATACCTACGTCGCGGTCTTAATATATTACATCATCAAATAACATAATTAGGTACTAGGTATATAAGGACTTGTAATATTTTGATTCACCTCATACTTCATCATGAGGTTTGTTAAGCAAGCTGAAACATTAGAGGTGAATACTATAAATGTGGAAAAAAATGCACTAATAGTAAAGCATAGCGCTCTATTACCTAATACAATTCGCTGCATAATATGCGGCCCTTCTAACTGCGGTAAAACTAACGTTATGCTGAATTTATTGTTACATGAAAATGGATTAAAGTTTAAACACATTTATTTGTACTCAAAGACGGCTTTCCAACCAAAATATCTCTTCTTGAAACAAGTTATGCAAAATATACCAGGATCGAATTTTTATTTATTTAATGAAAGTAAAGAAGTCATTCATCCCAATGATGCTTTAACAAACTCCGTCATGATTTTTGATGATGTAGCGTGTGAAAATCAGATTAATATTAGAAATTATTTTGCTATGGGAAGACATAGGCAAATAGACTGTTTTTATTTATCCCAAACTTATTCCAAAGTACCAAAACAATTACTAAGAGACAATGCCAATCTTCTGATTATTTTTAAGCAAGATGATACCAATTTAAAACATATATACAATGAGCACATAAACACAGACATAGATTGGCAAAAATTTAAAGACCTTTGTTGTACTATATGGAAAAATCAATTTAACTTTTTATTACTAAATAAAGATTGCGCAATTGATAAAGGAAGATACAGACTAGGTTTTGATACATTTATTTATTTTTGAATTTAGTACATATACTAGTTTCATTTGGAAAAGTACTCACTTTAACTTCTGCGGCCGAATATAACACACAATAATTTGAAGTTACCAAAAAATGGAGGCCGATCTAAAGAAACAATTGATAACATCCGCAAATTGCATAAAAAAGAAAATTAGAATGATGCAGGATGAAGAAGATGCTGCTAACGTAAAATTAAAGAAAGTATTCAAGCCTATTACGGATTCTCTGGAGACATTGGGAAAAGCAAATGATGAAAAAAACCCCAGTTTATATATAACAAATTTAAAAAACGATTGCGAAACGCCTATGGACGATGACTTATCCGCAGGATATGAAAAATTCAAAGATCGCCTTGAAACTGATTCAAGCAAGCATTCAGAGTATTACGATGAAAAATTCAAAGACCACCTTGAAACTGATTCAAGCAAGCATTCAGAGTATTACGATTTTGACAATGATGTCAAAAATTCTAAAAATAATGTTAATGACACATTAATATCTCTTAAGAAAGAAGATGTGCTAGACATTTATGATAACATTAATGTTCCGTTTGGTATTCGTAGTGAAAATAAGAAACTCATGATGGGAAATTCTGCTGTCACTTTATCCTTAAAAAATAAAGATTCGAAAGAAAAACAATATATGCTTACAATCAATAACCGAAATTACGAAATGACTAGAGGTTTAAAAGAACTTTTAATTCGAAATAAGCCTGATCTTGAGATAGTAACCGAAAAAGACAAGATTATTTACAAAAACTTGCTTATTATTACCAGCGCCCACAGGCGAGATTTCCATCCCAACGGACAGTTGAAAGGAGACAAAGGATTAAAATACAGCCAGATCGTTAAACCTTTATTCACGGAGGCTAAGCAGGATTTTCCCGAAAAATTGCCTGATCTTAAAATTGGCGGTTCTTTGCCTAAATTAAAAAAATATAAGAAAGCAACGGACTATATTTATTGGGATGATCCAAATGAATTAATAGAGAGACTAAAATTATTAATCGCATCAAAAAGCGCTGGCAACAGCAATCATGACAATGAAATCCTGTCTATTATTGAAGAATTAAAAGAATCTGGTATTATAAAATAATAAAATTGTGCTAATAGAAAGTAGCAATTGGATTGCCTAGAGGGTTTGTGTGTAAATAAATACTTCAATGTTATCATCATTACATTCAGTAATCAAAAGAACGTCAAACATGAATGTGCGTGAAATTAAAAAACACTCTAATGAAATAAAAGAGAATAAAACTATAAATGAAGTTGAATTATCCGATAGCGTTAATATTCCAAAATATATTAATACGCAAATAAGAACTACCGTAAATAAGTTAGCGAATCTTTATAAAGTAATTGAGGCTTTATCAGCACGTATAAAAAAAATAGAAAAAAATATTGAACTTAAAGAACTAGAAGGAAAATTCAACAAGCACTATGAGCAAAGCCGGCGTAGTAAATGAAATTCATAAAAACGTAAGAGTGAACTTCCCACGAAGAACAGTTATATTAAGAGACATAGATGACCTTTGGCAGGCTGATTTGATTGATATGCAAGCATTATCAAATGTAAATTCAGGTTACAAATATATATTCGTAATTATAGATTGTTTCTCAAAATATGCTTGGGCATTTCCTTTAAAACAAAAGACGAAAGAGATTTTGTCAAAAACATTTAAAACATTTTTAGCAAAAGGCCGATTACCAAAAAATTTACAGACAGATATGGGTAAGGAGTTTTACAATACTGATTTTTTTAAAATTGTCGAAAAATATAATATCAACCACTATTCTACGTATTCTAACAAAAAAGCCTCTATTGTTGAACGCTTTATTAGAACACTAAAAAATAAACTATATAAAGAATTTAATTTAAAAGGAAATTATAAATGGATCAATGGAACACTCGACTGTAAAATGCATGAGTACAATCATGCGTTCCATAGAACTATAGGAGCGCCTCCAGCTACAATTAATCAAAATAATAAAGAAAAAGTATCGCTAAGATATACTAATGCGCAAATAAAACATGCGAAGAAAATATCGAAGCGCAAAAGCTTTCGAGTGGGGGATTTCGTGAGAATAAGCAAATATAAAGGTTGCTTCGAAAAAGGATATACGCCTAATTGGTCTACAGAAATATTTAAGATAATAAAGGTTCAAAATACTTGCCCAACAACTTACTTATTGGAAGACGCAAGGTCTAGACCAATTTTAGGAGCATTTTATGTACACGAAATTCAAAAGACTTTACACCCTGAGGTATACCTTGTTGAAAAAGTTTTGCGAAGAAAAAGAAACAAGGTATACGTAAAGTGGTTAGGGCTGCCTTCAAACGAAAACAGCTGGATAGAAAAGACAAATCGGTTATAGGAAAGGTGACAGTACCTATTTAAACATTTATTGTTTTTACAATGTACTCATTTGTTTGCGAAACGCCGTGCTATAAACATTACGCTCACAGTTTATTTAAATGAAAACAATCATGAATAAAGATAAGAATAATATTAGTAATTTAAATATGAAAAAAAAATATATATCACCAACTTCAAAGGTTAAAACTGGTTCTGGATTCAGAAAAACATTTAATAATATTGTTTCACACACAAAAAAGCGTATTAGAAAATTAAAGCCTAAGTGCAAAAAAGTTTTAGCGGAACTAGCGTATGCAGCTGCTCATGAAATGGCGTCTGACGATTTACCTATAAAATTGCCAAGAGTAATTCCGGTGCCTAAAAGCGGAGGATTTCTGCCTTTAATACCCATATTTGCTGGGTTGTCTGCCGCCGGTAGTTTAGCAGGAGGTATCGCCGGAATCACGAAAGCCGTCAATGACTATAAGTTAGCTAAAAAAAATTTGGAGGAATTCAAAAAACATAATACGAATATGGAAGCATTGTGTATTGGGAAAGGATTACATCTTAAGCCATACAAAAACGGGCTAGGAATTTATGTGACAAATAAAAAAAACTAATTACTCGGCTACCCAAAAGAGCGTTAACTAATATTGATATCACAAAACATTCTAAAAACATACCATTTTTTCGCGGTGTTTTTATGAGAGATGAATTACCAGAATTTCCATTACCTCTGGAATGCGGGGTTATCAATTTAGATTCCTCTACAAATTCTGGTACTCATTGGGTAGCCTATGGAAAAATAAATAATTATGTTGAATACTTTGATAGCTATGGCAATTTAAAACCACCACAAGAGTTTGTCAAATACATGGGAGAAAAAATTCACTACAACTATGATAATTTACAAGGAAACAATTTATATAACTGTGGTCACTTATGTTTAAAGTTCCTTGCCTCATTTTGGGAAAGAAGAAATTAATTGCATATGACGTCATACTTATCAACAATATATAGAATGGTGTGTTGCAGAATCGCACATTACATCACCAAACGCGTTGAAAATTGTTTCGTTGAAATCTACGAAATTTAAAATACCAGAAACTAAAAATGATTATCTTCAATAAAAACTCCGAACATAGTAAAACTCCTAATATTACATCCGCAACATTGAAAGATAGAAGACGTGTAAAAGCAACAAAGAAGATTACAAAAAATAATAAGATTTTTTTACGTTCACTTGGATTTAAAATATAAGATGTTACAAATCGCAGATTTACCACATCATGACAATTCCATCGAAAGCTATGAAATTCATAGCTATAACCCTTACAATAACAATTTTAAAGTAAACGATGAAATAAGAATACCTATACACCAGCAAGATGTTTATGTATTACCATCAGCTAGCTCCATTTACATCGAGGGATGCGCAAGTATATCTACCACAGACGCAGCAGGGAAAATAACAACGAAAAAAGTGAAATTTATAAACAATCCAATATTATTTTTGTTTCAAAATATCAGGTACGAACTGAATGGGGTTGCAATCGATAACATTAAAAATGCTGGAATCACAACAACAATGAAATCTTATATTTCAATGAATGAAGGAGAAAGTAAAAATGCTGCTTTATGGGGTTGGAATTTAGATGGAGCCAAAGCAAGTGATACCCATTTTACGGCTATAATACCCTTAAATAAAATATTAGGATTTGCTGAAGATTATAATAAAATACTCATCAATTGTAGACATGAGCTTATATTACAAAGAAGCAGTTCTGTTTCAAATACTGTGATAGCTGAGAAAAATGAAAATATTTGTATAGACATAACAAAAATTCAGTGGCGTGTGCCGCATATTAGAGTTTCTGATCGCGAACGACTTGTACTACTAAAACATTTAGAAAAAGACCGACCAGTACAGCTTGCCTTCAGAAATTGGGATTTATATGAATATCCATTATTGCCTAAAACAACAAAACATTCTTGGTCTATTAAAACTGCTTCTCAGTTAGAGAAACCGAGGTTTGTTATATTAGGATTACAAACGGATAGAAAATTCAATACGACAAGAAGTTCAGCTTCATTCGATCACTGTAACATAACAAATGTCAAATTGTTTTTAAATTCGCAATACTTTCCATATGACAATCTTAATTTAAAGTTTGATGAAGGAAAATATAGTATATTATATGAGATGTATGCTAATTTTCGGCAGTCGTATTACAACGCTTGTATTGAACCGCTGTTAGATTTGCATACATTCTCCAAAATTGCTCCAGTTTTTGTTATCGACTGTTCAAGACAAAACGATTCAATCAAAACTGGGCCAGTTGACGTGCGTTTAGAAATTGAGTCATCAGAAGACGTTCCAGAAAATACCGCTGCCTACTGTTTGATCCTCAACGACTGCCTCTTTGAATATAAACCACTCAGTAACATAGTTCGAAAACTATCATGAATGCCGCCATCGTGGATGTTCAAGGTTTTAAAAGTAAAGACAACAAATTTATACCTAAAGAAATAGCAATTTTGTGCGAAAATCGCATTCTTGTTTTGTTGATAAAACCGCCATATCCATTCTATAACTTAACAAGTATGGAACGTTCACATGTGGCGTGGATAGAAAGAAACATCGGAATTTTATGGAACGAAGGCTTTGTGCCTTATTTTAATTTTAAGTGTTTGATATTACAATACATGAAAAATAAAAAAATATATGCTAAAGGTGCTGAAAAGGTGAAGTGGTTGAAAGAAATACTAGAAAACGATAATATCCATAATTTGGAAGAGCAAAATTGTCCTAATTTACAAACCTTGTATAACAATTATGCAACATCGTTGGAAATTCAAAGCTGTATTTACCATAGCAAGATATGCGCCTTTAAAAATGTAACTTGCTTAAAAAAGTGGTGTATAACAAATGATATTTTTTAAATAAAGAATAGATACACTATTTCAACCGTCGTTTGATTTTTGTTACGTGTGAATGAAATGGAGAATGTTGTATGTACAAAGAGTCATCAGTGTCATCACCTACCAAGCTAGCGCTAAATGATTCGATATGTGGTTTCAAATATCTGTCAATGCTGATAAATCACGTAATTTGCTTAGGTGCTAAACACATCGGTTGGAAATTGCGAATGAAATACTTTACTGGATTAAATATAACAGCTCGGATAGTCAGAATAGATTACGATTATGTAGACTTGTTACCTATCTTTTAGTTTTCCTCCTTGATGGAACACTGCTTATTTAGTAGACCAGAAAGGTTGTCGCTGCAGGTAATTGTATGGGCTGAATCAACGAGATCGCGAAGCGATCGAGTTGATTCAGCCCATACAATTACTACCTACTGTTGAAATTTTTACTGGTGGTGGGAATAAGCTTTCTTAGCACAAAAAAAAAGTTTCAGATTTTTTGGCTGCACCGGTGATTTTAAAAAAATCAAAGAGGTTTTAGTTCAGTGCCTCTGAGCCGATTTCGGCTGTTTAGAAGTTCGCCTAAAGCTATACAAAAGTCAAATGACGCTGTCAACTTCTTTGATGCTTTTGACAGATCTCTTCAAAACACAACGTCTTTTACTTTCGCTGTGTTCGCTGTATTTCGACTGCTTTCGACGACTTATAGTACTATTTACGAATTGTTTCTGCCCCTGGACCTTGATCATTGCCTGCCTGAACGACGACTTACGCTTTTTGACCCTGGATTTGATATTGCAAGCTTATACGACGACCATTGCAACTCACCCTGGAATTGGAAATTCGCCGAGATGGATGCTGCCGCTTTTGTGAAAGCAGATTCGACAAATTTGCCCAAAGTAGATACTTACATGCTCATGGAATTCATGAAAAACAGTGACAAACACAATGCCGCTGAAATACGAGGCGCCAAAGCGTTATCGTAAGTATCACCTTAACATTTATCTAGTGCCTTGCCTATCCTCAGCAGTCAGCATGTTATTTTGTTTGACGTAAACAAACACTCGTTAAATACAGTAAATTAATCATGATTTAGTTTTAATGAATAAAGTTAAATTCTTGAAGAGAATTTCGTATGTTTGATTATGATTACGTACTCATTGATATGAAGTTTATAGTAACAACGGCTCAAACTCAACGTAATAATTGTCAAGATGGTCTGACATGGCTTGAACTCCTATAGAGCTCTTCACACAACTGTGTATGTCCATTAACTTACTTTTTAGGGTTCCATACCCCAAAAGCAAACAAAAACAAGAACCATATATTCTAACCATAAGTCTATAGGCCTATAAAGCTGAAAAATACTCAAACTTCTGCCGTTTATGCCGCACAATCTGATATTTCGGCACTCTCAAGGGCCTCAAGGCTGTTGACCTAGAACCATGAAATTTGGCAAGTTATACCACCTTATACCACAATATTGGGACCAATCTGCAAAATATAAATTTGTGACTAAATTATAAAAGATATAGCCTCTATTAAAAGTACGTAAATCAGTTTTCAAACGGTAAAGTTAAGTTTGACGCTTAGTACCTACTGTTTATCTTTTCGCTAGAGAGTAATAAGTATGCAGTGTTTTTTTAGTTCGTACGGAACCCTCGGTGCGCGAGTCTGACTTATACTTGACTGACATTTTTTATTTATTTTTAGGTCTTCGAGGGATTCTTATATAGAAAACGCTATTGGATATGTGGAAGTAAATAGAGATGGAAGCATATGCACTGTGCGTGCTAAAGTGGTACCAGAACACAAGTTGTCCAACAAATATTATATTGTTGCTGTAAATATAAATGAGTTGGAGGAAACCATCACAGATACATCATGTGCTGGCTGTGCAGCAGGAGCTGGTAAGTTTTGTTGGAAATATCTGTGCATATTATAGTTTATGCTAGACGGCTAGAACGCTTCTCAGAATAACCCAGCCTTTTGGCATTAAGCCTGCCATTTGTACCTACTTATTTTGTATGTTGAGCAATTATGCTTGTATTATATGAATGTCTTGTGTGATCCCAGTGTTGGTAACAGTACCACAATGCAATAAGCTGGTAAGGTCCAAAGGAGTAAATACGGTTATAAATACAGGGACATTTTTGCTTTTGAATCGACTTTAACTAAGGGGAGTTTCTTAATAGGTACAGTTTTATTCTCTTATTGCTATTTTTTATGTTTTTTGCCTAATAATAAAAAAATGTATAATTGTAGGTCGAAAGAGCGTATTTAATCACACTAATATTACAAAGGCGAAAGTTTGTGAGTATGTTTATGTGTATGTTTGTTACTTCTTCACGCTTAAACGGTTAAACTAATTTTCAAAAAAATTGGTATGAAGGTAGCTGACACCCTGTATTAACACATTAGCTACGTTTTGTCCCGAAATATGTAGTGTTCCCGTGGGATGAGCGGGTAACACCGCACGGCTTAGCTATAGTCATAAATAATAGTGAACGGTTTAACTGAGAAACCCGCGATAAGACCGGTACGGTAGTAGGACGACAAAGATTGGAGGGTCGGCCAGGCCGACTCGGCCTGGATAGTTGAAATACTGCTCCAGCTATCTACTGTGACAGCTAACCCCCCACAAAACCCCGCTCTCCCCTATTGTCATCGCGTGCCTCGGGCAATTACGGTAGCGAAGCAATAACATTAGGAGAATAACGAGCTGAAGAAATTCTACGTATGAATATCGCTCAAAACTAACCAGCAATGGTTTAATTTGTGTTATTTAATGTGAATTTTACTACTTGTGACACGATACCAATTCTACATTTAAAAAGAGCAGTTGAAAGTTTCTTTTGCGTTGGAAATATACTCTGCAAACTGTTGCCCGCAGATCCTCAAAGTGACGGGTAGTATTTGTCGTGCGAGAAAGAGCATGTCAAAGTTATGCTAGACGTACAGAATAAATTCCAATCGCCCTCAAACTAAAAATCACGCATCACCATAGCCACCATATCGCCATGCTAATAGCCGGGTTGATCTAATCAGACAATATTTACAGGCCCGTCTTACCCACTCGCAGTATTTACCACTTTATTTATCGCTTTGTCACTTGTCACAAAGTGTGCCAGAGGGTTAAGCGTCTTTTGTTTTTTTTTTACACTAGTTACAATTTACAATCTTGCTAAAAAGAGTGGAAGGACTAAATATATCAAAACTACGCATTTATTAAAAGAAAACGGCGAAATGTAATACAGCTAGATATAAAATTATCATCAAACGAATTTTTCTTTTCCCAAATAACCAGAGAGGTTTTGTAACTGATATTAGATTGTAACCAATAAAACGTTTTAATTTATTGCTATAAGTATGTAACTTACCTGTATGTACTCGGAAATTTTGAGCAATTTATTATGACACACGACAAAGTTCTCTCTCTCTAGGGGACCGTAATTTTACATTCTCAGGTATCATGGTGTAATACAAAACCAATTAGAAACGCACCTGCGGCTGTCGGGCTAATTAGTCCGTCACATCGGAAATTTATACCAGTACTGAGATCAACCTTCATTTCGAGGGTCGTGATAAATTTAACCGTTTCGAAAAAGGGACATGACAGAATTATTGTATCCGTACAACTAATTGTACTTTACATTTGTACAATACGTGAGCTGACAGAATGTGCTTCGAGTTTTATACCTGTCATGCGATCGACACCAGAAGTATTTTTTTTATTACACACTCATCGTCGCTATTTCATATCTGAATATCGTGATTATCGGAAGTCATGAAATTTTGAAAATAACCCATAGGTTATAAATTGTACCATAGCTCGTATTACACTTATTGTAATGAGATTGGCTTAATTTTACATCATACCAAATTGCAGCACATTCAAGTAACGAGAATTGATTCAAATCCAACAAGCTCACGAATGCAAGTTCGATAAAAAGTCGCCAATGTCTCTGGTACCTCAGTCTTACCTCTATGGAAACGTTTAGTTGGTTTGTTACAATACAATTATCATATTGTGAAGGATAAACACTCTATTATTGGTGAATGGTAAAGATGGCAGTTTTCACTCCTGTTTCATTAACAATCTTGAACTTCCCTAATCTATACCTACATTATATTATAATTTATAATATGTACTACGTAAAAAGTTTCAACAGCGTGTTAATTTTCTAAATGTTTAACGATAAAATATTGCTATTTCGAATTTTCACTTAAAATTATGGCTCGAGGATCGTTAATCAACTTAAAAGGCTGAAAATCCTGTAATATAGGCTGACCGCAATCTTAGCACTACATTGAACGTTTAAAGCCTAGAAAATGCGGTTCAATAATCACGTAATGTAAAACCTCTAGGCTTACTACGACACTCAAAATGTATATCAGGTCCCGCCAATAGTATATTTAATAAATGGAAAAAACCTTTTGTTTTTTTAAAGACGCGAATAACCGCCTCATTCCTAGAAAAAAGAGTTTAAAAAGAAGCTTAGGTATACAAATTAAACAGATGAAAATGTTGTTGCCGCTCCTGTGCTAACTTGGTACGAAAAGATCAAAATGCGTAAAGCGTGATACATTCAAAAGATCAACAATTAAATGCGTTCAATGGATCCCACATAATACTATGAAGTTTATGAATGTTTAAGTTATTGTAACTTCTGTCACACCTATTCGACGTTAACAGTTAACACTTACCAATGGACAGCTCAAGCTGGTGACATCTGCAACAAAAATATACAGTTTAGAAAGTCTGCATCGTAGGTATGTAAAATCTTTAAATCAGTCACAGTTCTGAGCCTCAGGAGTGTTTCCAAAACAACATGTCTAGATCCTTTAGACGCTTTTCATTAACATGTCCTATATCTTGCGAAAAGCTCATTGGCGACCCTGCCTTAGTTCAGGAAAAGCTGCAGAACTTTGATCATGCAGGAGAGTCGCCCGATTATTAGGGTTCCGTATCCATAGAGTAAAAAACGGGACCCTATTGCTAAAACTCCGCTGTCCGCGCGTCCGTCTGTCTGTCCGTCCGTCTATCACCAGGCCGTATCTCATGAACCGTAATAGCTAGATAGTTACAATTGTCACAGATGATGTATTTCTGTTGCCGCTATAAGAACAAATACTAAAACAGAATAATATAAATATTTAAGTGGGGCTCCCATACAACAAACGTGCACGGTTGCGTTAACTTTGCACCTCATTTATATGCGGCGCCATACACACCAGATGCAAACTTAACTTAACCCGGCCAGTAAAGATGGGAAGTGTTTGTACGGAACCCTTGCTGCGCGAGTCCGACTCGCACTTGGCCGGTTTTTGTTTTTTTTTATAAGCTACTTTGGTAAGTGTGCACTTGAACTGATTCCACCGTCTTGCGTCTCTATTCCGACACCACAATATTCCGCGTGGACTTGGCTTCCACACTAAGTTGAAATCTGTATCTCAGCTCTACTTCACTTTTGTGATTGGTCGCTACCACACGTCTCTGCTCCGCTCCGCTTTAGTGGAGACGCACCCTAATGATGTCGATATAACACTGACTCTGTCAACTTTTCTTATGCAGGACAGCAAAAGAGTGAAACACTCTTCCGCGCACCTTTTTCCTGAAATATATACCTTGGATCTCTTCAAGTCGAAAGTGAATAAGCATATTTTAGGCAAGCATGCTCGATCTTAGGCCTTATTATCACTTAACATCAGGTGCGAGCTTGTAAAATTTTTTAAAGTCTAATAGTACCTCAATAATTAATATAAATAATTGTAACCACATGACAAAAACAAAAAAAAACGAAGGTCACCTCGTAATGTAGAAAGATCAAAGATCAAAGTAAATACTCGGATTTTATTAGACCTACGAAATATGTCCCAACATAGAATACCTACCGAGTCTAGACGGGAGACAAATATTGGGTCTCGCGTTACCATCAATTAGATTGCCACCGCCATCTCTATCAAGTAATTTCAATAAACGAGCAACGCCCTAGCTAACTTATTGAGAAGATGTGTTTGGTTTAGATTATTAAGCATCGAAAACGACGACTATGATAGACGACATTATGATAACTTAATTTTTCTCAAACATGCAACGAAATATCGTCATAACATGCGTTATGACAGGCTTCAAAGTATCACGTTTCGGGCGGAAAAGCTCGAGAGAACTGTAAAGGCTAGAGAAATTGAAGACTAGGCCGGGAAGTTATTTTCTTTTTTTTTTTTGAGTGGAGTATTTTTTATTTCATTGCATATGTTTGAGAAAAGCACTAGAAATATATGAGGATTGTAAAGAGGGCGCTATTTATAAGATTTATATGGCAACAATTTTGCAACCAATCGCAACCCACTATAATGACATTAGTTTAAATACCTGTCAGTTCCACTATGTTAACCTCGTAATATCATAATGGAATGCACTCTTATCCTGACTGTTTTGCGTGTAGTAAACACGTGTACACTTTATTTATATTACACTGGTTTTCGGCCTTTTCTTCGGATAATTTTAAATAGGTATTTGTATTTTAAAGGAACCATCACGAATGACATTAACATTGTTGACAAACCATCATAAAATAATTGCCAGTGTAATATCTTAATATTAGTTCCAGTGAAATTCCGCAATATGGCGCATCCTCATATATTTCTGGTCAGGCTTTACATGCCTCAGGGCTTGCCGGCTTCGTATCACTATCCGGCCTCCCTACGGTCAGGCGTTTATACCTATTCACCCGGCAAGCCCTTCTTTCCCGGCGTCTGCTGCCCCAAAGCACCGGCCAAAAGTGCAAGATTGACGTATACTTTATAATTTATTTATCGCGTAGGTAATAACCGACAATCATAGGCCCGCGGGTAGTCTACAACCATAATAGTATTTTATGCAACCGTTGTATAAGAGGGGAAAAAAAGGGAGTGGCATGGTTCGCTACGCTCACATCGTAAGAAAGATGCCACGAGCGTTTTTTGACCTCCTTATACAACGTTGCATACAATACTTTTTCTACGACTCGACATTTCGCAAATAAAATGCAAATAAATAACAAAGGAAATAATTACATGTTCCCGCGGCGTAGCTCTGTGCAGTCGGCGTCTAATAGGCCGTATTTCATTTCATTTAATATTTAACCCAACCCATCCAAGAGCCGGCAACGCTTAAGGGGACATATAGTGACGGGAGTCGAGATAGATGCCAGTGTCATTTAGGCTCATATCTCCTATAAAATGTCAACCTGACCAAGTTACTTAAGTAGCTTGAATAAGAATATCGATTTATATCGGTTATTTTTATGGCCGTGATAAATTGAAGAATCCGCAATATACCTCTTAGTCAGGTATAAGCTGCAGTGCTTATTTAACTCGGCAGCAAATTGTGTGACTGCAGAGCCAGAGCAGGACGTTTTACAGCCGCCCAACTATAAAAGCGGTGCTTAGTGACGCCCCTACGTGGCCTAGCTCGGTACAACGCTTGTGGTAAAATGTAATAATAAATCAAATTTCGAACACGACATAAATAAATCATTACAAGATATAATTAATTGGATGAACAATAATGACCTTAATATAAACATGATTAAAACTAAAGTAATAGAATTTTTATCATATAATGCAAATAGTGTACCGCTAAATATTAACCATAATAATAATATTGTAGATCAGGTTGACTCATTTAATTTTCTCGGAATCACAGTCGACAAGCACCTAAACTGGAAGGCACACATTGATAAAATCTGCAACAAACTAGGTCGTTTTGTATTTGCGCTCAAAAGGTTGAGGGACACTGTGTCGGTTGAAGCAGCGTTAACCGCTTACCATGGATACGTGTCATCTGTCCTTCGTTATGGTTTGATTTTATGGGGAAACGCAGTGGAAGTCGATAGAGTTTTTAAAATACAAAAAAAGTGTGTCAGGATCATTAGTAGTTCGTGGTGGAACGAAAGTTGCGTACCCCTATTTAAAAAACTTAAAATCCTTTCCTTGCCATGCCTATACATAAGTGAAATATGTAAGTTTGTACGATCACATCACTCACTGTTTAAAACACGTGGCGAAGTTCTTGAAAGGCGAACCAGGGTAGAACTTATGAACCGTTTATTTCACCCTCCAAGCCACAAGATGATGTACAAAAAAATGTTTACAATATGTGCATCGTTATCTACAATACTCTTCCAGAGGAACTAAGGTTACTGGAGGGAAGCGCCTTTAAACACAGTCTAACCAACTGGCTTTTGGAGCATTGTTTTTATAGCGTAAAGGCGTATCTCGAACATCGACACTCGAGTACTTTATACATATTAGAATTAGTAACTATTTGCCATGATGTAATTATTATTATGCCTATTATGTTAATCTTTTTATGATCTCTCAATCTTTTTAAAATTATTTTATTATTTTTCTTTTCTCAATTATTTCAATTTAAGATTGTATATTTTTTATTTTATTTGATATTGTTTTGACATTTTAATTTTAATTGACTGCAATATTTGCACGCTTGCATGCAAGCCAGATACATGTGACATAATGTACCTACTGTAATATCCCTATACTGTGTCTAAGCAAATAAATAATTTCTGATTTCTGATTTCTGATTACAGTACACTCAATGGCGAATAGGCTCAAACATCTAAGGTTACAAATGTAACGTGATTTTCTCGAGACTAACACACTGAATAATAATACCAATCTTTATTAATAAAAACATAATAATAATTAGCATGACAAGTCTTACATCTACACAGATAATGTTTATTGTTTTAATATTAGCGAAAGCCACAAAGTATGTAATTATTTTTAGTCTTCCGATGACGAAGAGTAATCGTCTTGGCTCTACGCTTTTCACTACATTGCAGGAAAATGCTGCTATAGAAGGGCTATTCCGAAGATTGTACGGTGCGTGAGCTGCCAGAATGTGATTCGCGTTTTGTAGGTGTCTCGCTCGGTCTTACGCGATCCAGATAAGAACCTCTCCAGATAAGAAGCTGACGGACTGTAATTGGAGGATTGTACCGGGACATTTCTCTCGATCTCGCGTGAAACAATGTTTGAATGAGCGGGACGGCACGATACGAAGTTCGAATTTCGAAAATCGGCGTAACCCTCCAGCCTACGGCGTAGTACACGTAACTTAGGTGCCGCCATTCCGGGACTTACGGCCCAGCGACCACTTCGGCGGCAAGCGACAGCGGCGAGCGGTTGAGCGGTGAGAGGCCCGAGTGAGCGACTCACTAATATGAATACACTAAATATACCGACATATAGGTCTGACCAAGGTATTTGAACAATAGAAATCTTTTCGTTCACCAAGGTATTTCACATTCTATTTCATTCATTATTTCTTATTCGTGTCTCAATTTGTTTTTATATTACAACAAAATTTAATACCAACAAATCCAGGCTAGTGAAAAAAAGTCAACTTGCAGCAATTAATTTTCAGACAAAGCGCCATATTGCATAACAAGCGCATTCATAATATAAGCATTCGTAGCAGCTACGAAACTCAAGTCGTAGCGATAGCGTAGCACATCTACCTCTACGGATATGCTACGCTCGGAAATATTCAAAAGGATGGCATGTTTTTTACAAGCTAAAATTTGACTTTTGCGTGGAGTTTGTATCAAATCTCGCGTTTGCAGTAGAATTTCGTGGCCGAAAGAAGGACCAGTTCTTAGTGAAGTGAAATGGGAGGTTAGTATTTTGTTTTAAAACCTTTTGCGATTGTAAAAGTATGGATGGCATCTTTCATACAAAATTCACAGATATGATAAGATTTCTTGCAGCTACTGCATTTTTTTTGTTGCAGGTTCCCGATCGACTTCTTTCGACGAAGGCACGTGTTTAGTGAGCACGTCTTGTTGGATGTATACAGTGTGGAAAAAAATGATGGGTCCTTGAGGGAAACTGTCTTAAATACTTAATTTAGCGTTCAGATTTAATAAAAAAAAAACCTGTCCTTTGTGTTATAATTGATTATAAAATAAAATTAATGTTAGATTTAATGTTTATTAGGAATATTTTATCCTGATTAGCCTACTACTAGCTCAAGATTAAAAAATAAACACTTGCTATTTTATCCTTATAAAATAGCAAGTGTTTATTTTATCCTAATAAAATAGGAAGTGTTTATTTTTTTTCATTTTGAGCTGGTTCGATTCTCGTGTGAGACAAGCTAATTAAAGAATAAGATTATAATTTATTTCTAACAGAATCAGAAATGCATTCAGTTTTCGTTCTATAAAAATAAAACTATGTTACATTAAAAAATAAAATGAGCTCACTTAAGGCAGTTTATCTCCGGGGCCCATCGATATTTTCCACACCGTATATCTCTCTTATATGCGGACGCTGGCGAATCTAAGTTTCCACCCGTTTGTACGCCCCATACATGATTGCAAACCAACTCAAACGAATGTATCCGGTGTCTTGCAATGAAGTAAACAAGCAAGGTTGTGCTAACTCAACACGTGCAGAACATAGTCACGTGTCTATTGTACTGTCTTGTATTTATGCGACAAATACATTATCGTTTGCTAAAACTATATGTCTATGCGGGGGATGTTGGTTAACAGTTACAGTGTAGTGTTGCACCAGAGTAAACAAGGCTGTAATAATTAAACACACGTGCAGACTAGAATAACCACGTGTTGTGGCCACGTCTCTATTGTATTCATTGAATTTGAGCGACAAATACATGATGGTTTGCTAAAACTATATATCTATGCGGAGGATGTTGGTTGACCGGGTACAGTGTAGTATTGCAACAGAAACAAGGCCTATTATATTCGTGGGATTTGAGCAACAAATACACTATCGATAACGAAAACCGGTTACACCAGCAATTGAATCTGTCGGGAGCGGACGGTTAACCGAGTACAGTAAAACAATAAGGCATATGTATGTACTACCTAAGCATATGTGTAGAACTAATTGTTCCAGTTAGTGCGAGTAATTTCTCGAGTCACAATGTAAAAGATTTTTTTAAGCTGTTATTCCAAGAAAACGATTAATTATTACATTTTACGCGAAAACCGATTTAAGAAACAACGGAATCTGTATGGAGGCGGTTGGTCAACCGAGAGAGCGCAATGTTATATTAGAGTAAGCAAGGCACGTGTAACCTAGCAAAACACACGTGTCTTCCACAAAAGGTGCTGTGAATGAAGAATTGCGAGGGATTTTTCGAGTGACAATGACAAATGTTAATCGATAGTGAAGACTGGTTTAACCACCAAGAATGCGGTTCTTTAACGGAGACCGCGCAATGTTGCAACAGAGTAAATAAGACACGTGTAACCCTAGCTAAACACACGGGCAGTTCTAGCAGCTACGTGCTATAGTTAAAATTCTTTTTCTTAAGCGAATCCCATTAGCTTTGTACCCGATGAACAATACTCATTATCAGTATTGTTAACTGTGGCCACAAACTGCCACTTCGAAATGTAAGGCGTTACAAATTACTTTTACACTAAATTAGTCTTAAAGTCAAACGAAATAAGGTTTACTCTTAAACAAAGAGAACACAGATGTTGGTAACTTCGTTCGTCATCCTAAGCATCGATACGAACTTCACTGCTCTTTCACTTACGCTCTTATACACTCTTATACAGTCTGTCAAAAAAGAGTAGAAATTAAAAGGTGGCAATACTATAGTGTCGTCCCTTTCTAATCAATCTAAGAAAACGAGAACGACACTCACTCAGACTGTACGTATCCCGGGTAACGTTAGGGCCAGGGGCAGACTTCCACGCGACATGACATTTACCACAGCCACACACCAGTATTATGTGTACTCTCATATCACGATTAGTTTGGATTGTCGATTTAAATACTCTATTCGATTCGAAGGAATTGTTTTAACATTTTCTTTCTCATTGAGTAGATAGCGAGATTAGCGAGTCATATTCATTCATGCCGACAAAAAAGAGTTGAGATAATAATACTCGTTTGTGATATAGTATTTCACGAATTCACGATTTAGTACCACTTATCAAGAAGGTTATTTCCAAGCATACCTTAGTTAAATTTTCTCAAGCATATGCATATATTTCTCGTGACACAAGAACTGTAATGCAGTTGGTATTTCCGCAGCCTGAATGTGGATGTTTGTAAAATACCTTTCAACAGCGACTTAAAAACTCCATATACGAGGGGCGTTCAATAAAAAGTGAGAATGAGTATGTTATAAACAACTTTTATTAAATGTCATTTTATTTTTCGACGTAGTCACCTTTTAGCATAATACACTTAGTACATATATCTTTTTTCTAAACTTAAAATTCCATTTTTAAAAAAGGCCTCATCTTGAGTACTTAAAAAATCTTGTACTGCAGCGACTACCGCGTCGTCGTCTTCAAATTTCTGGCCTCTCAGGTATTCTTTCAATCTCGGAAATAGGTAGAAATCACTGGGGGCAAGATCCGGTGAATACGGAGGATGCTCAAGGATATCGAACCCAGCATTACGGATTGCAGCCATTGCAACGGCGGACTTGTGTGCCGGGGCATTGTCCTGGTGGAACAGCACAACTTTCGAGAGTTTACCTCGCCGTTTTTCGCGGATCTCATTGCGCAATGTTGCTATTTGTTTAGCATATAAAGTGCCCGTAATAGTGGCTCCATGCTCGAGATACTCAATCATTACTACCCCTTTATCATCCCAAAAAACAGAGCCCATGACCTTACCGGCAGATGGGCCCACCTTGAATTTCTTCGGAGTTGGAGATGATGGCTTTTCCATGTCATAGACTGCAGTTTCGTTTCAGGGTCGTAATGGTGGAGCCATGTCTCGTCCATTGTTATAAATCGCGCCAGAAAAAGTTCCCGGTCTTGCTGTATCAGGTCCAAAGCTTCTTGACAAATCTCAACTCTAGTTTGTTTTTGCGTGTCAGTAAGCATTCTTGGTACCCAACGCGCAGATACCTTTTTCATACCCAAGCGTTCATGTAAAATATTATGCACGCTCCCCGTTGAAATCTTTACATTTTCAGCAATAAAACGAACCGTGACACGACGATCCGCCAAAACTAAGTTTTCGACTTTTTTTCACAATTTCTTCAGTTACTGCTGTAGTAGGGCGTCCGGAGCGGGGGTCGTCCATGGTCGATGTTCTTCCACGTCTAAATTCGGCGCACCAACGTGCGACTGTCGAATACGGAGGAGCATTAGACCCTAAAGTGTCCCGCAAATCTAAATTGACTTGGTCCGTAGAAAAACTTTTCAAACACAAGTATTTGATAACGGCGCGAAGTTCAATTTTCTCCATTTTCGCTAACGTACTCAATATCATTGCAAAGAAATGGCCGTTTTTTTTTTTTAAACAAAAAGCAGTTAAGTTTTTTTTTTTCATAGCAATCAGCTAGATAGATTAACTTTACCGGCCAGTATTTAATTTCCTAATATTGAAAGATTTTGCATCTCATTCTCACTTTTTATTGAACGCCCCTCGTATCAACGAAGACGCTAAACCGAAATGCTTTCTAGAGCTTGTAGAACAATTTTAGAAATAAGTGCTCCTATTTTATTGAAGATTATATAATTCTGAAATGAAATATTATTTGAAATGAAATATTATTTATTTGCAACATTTTTCTAGGGCACAAATTGATGCAGTATTTTAATTAAAAGCCAATATTGCGCAATGATTGATACGCGTTCATAAAACGCCTACGGCTTTCACGCTCCCATTAACTACATCAACAAACGAGAAAATGCTAGACCCTCCATCATTGACGCCTTCGTTCTCTATTGTAGAACGATCTAGACTTCACAGCAAGCCTGTGTTGTTATATTGTTTTCATTCGTTGCTGTAGCAAAAGCAAGCGATGAAAATTTGACCTTTCCATCCCGAAAACTGTTATTAACCCGTATTAAACACGATTGAATCAACTATATCGACGTAAAAGCATTAAAGTGTTACAAAACGTCAACTTTCCTCTAGGGCTCGTTACATATTGAATGCAGTTCTTGTTACGAATGTTGCAGACACGCCTTAACAACTTTTCGCTCCTGCTACAGCCACGAAAGTGACGAAAAGAATACCATGTTTCCTCGCTCGCGGGGAGGCTGGGGAGGCGCCGAGCCCGTCGTATATTCCAATAAAGAAGGACAAGGCTCTAATAACGCGACCCGAGTAAGCTCCCAAAACGACACCTCAGACTTTTCAAGCACACCTGCTCACCGACAAGCGACCTTACCTTAATACCACAGAGCGCAAACGACTTTGCGCGCATCTCATGCAGTAATAAATACGAAACAGAACCGCGTCCGGTAAAGTTTTTAAGAACGTAGGTCGAATATTAGGCAAGGTTCAAGTAATGGAAATTTGATAACACGTGTTGAGAGGAATTAGGCCTACCTGCGTCGTGTAGCGTCGAGCATACTAATAATTCGGTTATCATCGAAGACGAACTTTTTCGGAGAAGGAAAATGATGGTACTTATTACAAGGAGAGCCACCGATATGATAAAACTTTGTAATATGATGCTGATACCGATAAAATAGAATAGATCCAACTTGTAGTTTGCGGTTAATTTTAGTCGGGAATCCAGGCATCGCAACCGCTACCATCTCTCTTGGGTTTACGCAAAGCCTACTAATTTAACCATAATCCTAGGATTACTAGGTTCACTTAATCTGCTTTAATCCCAGAAGCCTAGTACGACTTTTGGGCATGTCAAAAGATCTAAAGGTGCGTTTAGTTTCTTGGAAATGAAAGCCACCCTAAGCTCGACCAGTAATTAAATTTTCATCAAACGTCGACTCGGTCATTCAGAAGGGATCGCCATTTTACCTAACCTTTTTACTGAAGTACCTAATGGTTATATTAGTCTTAATGCCTATTATCAAATGTTCAGAGGGGAAATAAACGAGATATTAAGAAATAAGCTAGGTACCGAATATCTTTGTCTACATTCAGATCAGCGTCAGCGTAAAAAGGAGGAAGCAAACATACTTGATTTTATCTGAAACTGTTTTAGGATAACATTTCGTTCTACTGGATGTGCATTAGTTATGTGCAAACTTCACGAAAAATCGGATCCGTGTCTAACGCAAAATTATGGATATAGCTGACAGACTTTTTCAATTTCACCTCTCGAAATTGGCGTTCGAGTTTACGCCATATGAATACGAATAAAAATCCCACTAGTATTACAGAGAACATGATTATCATTACTCATGCGATGCTGTGAAACATTAATTTATTTTCGCATAATGAAGCATCGTTGTGTATTCTAAAGCCATTGTCGAGATGCCGAGGAAAATTAATGAGGTTTCTCAATTGTAATGTGCGAGCAGAGACACACATCTACAGACAATCGGTATACCAATATTCTATCATGTATTGACGTGACAATATACTGCTAAGTTTGGTAACTATGTATATGTAGACGGGCCATTGTGTATGATAGTATTTTGTGCAGCCCCCTTTGTTCTAAACAGAATAGGCCTGTTTCAAACCATGTTCTTTGTATGTCATCGTGGCCGGGTACGGTCTGGCAAAGTAGTCATTTAATTTGGCCGGGAATGCTATACGATAATGAAGGCTTGACATTCTGTGACCTTGTGTGATATAGTTTTGAATAAATAAGATAATGAAGTCACATAGCAATGTATATAATAATGTGCGAATTATGTGTCATAAGTATGTAGACAAAAATAGGCAAAACTCTCATGTTTACAATTTCGGTAGTAGAATATAGGCCTAAAATATTTAATATTTTTTAGTAATATGTATATATCTATATGTATTGCAAGTATTATAATTATGTGTTGTTGGTATGTATGTGTAAGTTGATATAAGCCTTGTGTTTACAAATATAATTACATGATCTGTCTAACTACTGGGCCTATCCATCGATCATGCAAACACTCATGTACTTGTTGTAACACTTGTAGTTCATGTTTTTGTAACCTCGAAAACATTCTACTTATTTCGTCCGGATTCATGGTTTATATTCTGGATTTTCTAGAATCTTTCTAGTCACTCATCAGTTGTATCGAATTCTATTTCCAGCCTATTACCATTCTAACTAGATTATTCTGAGATGTAAATATATCTCTAACATTCGAGGTACCTACTTTCGATTTTCTTTCTAAAAGAAAATTCTACTTTTTATTTCACTCAATATATGTATATTTGAGGTTTTTACACAGCTTAGAGAAAATCTTTATCTATTTAAGATTATATTACTAATCTTAGGTATAATACAGCCTTTTTTTTAAAGAAAGCGTTTTGCATACAATTTTCATACAGAGGACTGCCTTTTAATAGAATTACAACAGATTTATGGACCTATTTACTTTTTAGTAAAATATTTGTATATTATCCTGAGAATTAAATGAGATTTAAACTTAAGATTACATCGCAGTTACTCATGTCGTAATATTAAAGTAGTACGAGTAGTAAACGGATATTCCTTATTCTCATTTCCCTGCTGTCTGTACAGAAACATCGTGGCATCGAAAGAATGGGGGATGTTAACCGCTCTGCAGACTTGTGCTTGAATTATTCGGAGACTGAAGCGACTCCGTACGTGTGACTGTGAACCCACTCCACGCCAGAGGCCTCGTGTCTAATGAAGTGAAGTTTTAGTCCATTGAATAAAAAGCTCTAGAGTGCGTGAGTTAGTAACGTAAGATGTTTCTTCGGAAACATGTCAAGAGTCCCTAGGTAATAAACATACTAAAACCCCGGGACACTAGGAGGAGCCCCGGAGTGGGGGGAGGGGGGGAAAGGGTCCATTTTTTCATTTTTCGCTTAAATCTCAAAAACGGTACATGTTAGAGAAAAACTTTCAAGGAAAAGTTGAAAGGCCATAAAATTATCTACAAGTTGTACCTAAATATTTTTTTCCTATATCCTACCGTTTCTGAGTTACACGCAGTAAAAAATGATTTTGGCTCAAACAATTTCCCCATACTACATACCCATGTTTATCACATCAATCGATCAAAAAATATTTCTTTTTTCCAAAAAACTCAAATGTGCAACTTGTGACCGGTACTGATAGATTACTCTTAATTAGGTCTATAATTGGTAAAGTAAACACATTCCTCCATGGAAGCCTTTAGGAGGAATCGATTGTCAAAATATTATATTAGGGTAGTTTGAGTTACTGAACTTGATCTTTTTATTTTTTCTTCCAAAAAAACTCAAAAGTGCAAATTGTGACCGGTACAGATAGATTGCTCATAATTAGCTCTATCATTGATAAAAATACCAGATTCCACAACGGAGGCGTTTACGGGGAATCGAATTTTATTAGGGTAGTTACGATACTTGAACTTTTTATTTTTTTTCTTCCAAAAAGCTCAAAAGTGCAACTTGTGACCGGTAATGATAGATTGCTCTTAATTAGGTCTATCATTGGTAAAAAAAACACATTCCTCCATGGAAGCCTTTAGGAGGAATTGATTGTCAAAATATTATATAAGTTGGTAAAATAAAAAGTTTTCGAATTTTTCACCTTTCATGGGATGTAGCTCGAAAACGGCTGCGAATAGAAAAAAAATATTTAGGTACAACTTGTAGATAATTTTATGGCCTTTCAACTTTCCCTTAAAAGTTTTTCTCTAACATGTACCGTTTTTGAGATTTAAGCGAAAAATGAAAAAAATGGACCCTTTCCCCCCCTCCCCCCCTCCGGGGCTCCTCCTAGTGTCCCGGGGTTTTAGTATGTTTATTACCTAGGGACTCTTGACATGTTTCCGAAGAAACATCTTACGTTACTAACTCACGCACTCTAGACCCCCCTTGGAGGGACTCATTCAATGGACTATTTCACTGTCAAGAACAAATGCTTAGTATTGTTTGTTCACGGCTGTTAGGTTTTCCAACAGTGTTCACACATATTTCATGTCTAAACATGTTTGGTTCTTAATAAGTACTACATTAAATATTCATTAATTTTATTTGTTTTATTTCCTTTTGAAAACTTTATTGGTGTGCAATAAAGTATTATTGTATTGTTAAAAAGCAACAACCTGATTTTGTTCATGTTTTGATAGATATTGATTACCAGTGGCGTGGCGTCCATACAACCGGACTCCCACCAGCTTGCCCAGTTTAGCACGATTGAACACCATTCCAATTTGCTACTGAAGAAAAAGTAAGCGAAATCTACCCCGGCTTGCCCTGAGTATTTGTTTGACTTATTGTACCTTCTTGTTGGAAGATGTAATCCGTGGATCTACGAGTGTGCTATGGTTACTAAACGACTATATTATACATTATATATATACTAAATTTTACCAACATTCACATACGCATAATCCCCTTGTTCCTGTTTTTCGTCCCTAGTTTAATGGAAGTTTTCTCGAACGAGTGTAAGTCGACACTCAAGGCTGAGTCTGTCCTGGGAATTTGATCGCGTGTCAGCGTTTTACAAAGCCTTGGCGAGGCTGGCGTGTAGGATATTCCTCTAATTTTACAACTACTTCGGAAAATTGTTAAGATTTATCTACTTACTTTCTAGTACTGAAATTGCCAGTGCGAAGGTTTTATATTGGTGTGTTTATTGTCTATGTTTAGTTTTTGTCTATTCTTCAAGTTTTCTTTCGCTCACGAGTTATCGAAGATTCCCAAAGAGTTAGTTATGAAACCCTGTACGGTCAGCATAAAAAGTTACTGACAATTTCACTATTGCCTATGTCAAATTGCAGACTAAAATTGTCAGCTACTTTTGATGCTGTCTGTACATGTAAAATGTAGATGTAGTGAATAATTAATGTTTTGCCATCGTATTTTGTTGGAAAAGTTTTCTTACTTTATTAACTTCGGTGAAAAAGAGATAGAAATATAAAAACGAGCTTTCCCGACAAAATAAAACAAAACTTTATTCCAATCTCTACCGCTAGTTATGAAAATTGAAAATTTATGCTAGCGACCTAAGTTCAGCAGAGGGGGGGGGGGGGATAAATATATATCCCTGCATACACATACCTAACATTTTGTCGTCATAACACCGTCGTTTCGACAGGTTATTTCTAATTTCATTACATAGGTAAATACCGGTTCTAATTTCCGATACTCATACGAGTTATGGAGGCAGGATCTCTGACGCACATTTCCATATATTTCTGTCGTCAATCGTTCACTGAATATATGCAACCCGCCCCGTAACTCGCGTCTAGACGGGCCAGGCTCCCTGAGGAGTTAGGACGCGCAGTTTTATTACTCAGAACCTAAACATAGCACTAGTTGCAACCCGAAATATTGGGAAAGGGAATACAACTGGCATTTCATCCCAGCTGTCAGGAGTACACTCAAGTTACAATCATTTTTGTGACAAGCTTTTATAGCTGACTGTACTTTTCTTTGAGCATCCACCAATTGCTCAGATACAATTCTAAAAACGCCAATCTCGATAGGATTGCTTTATCCATTACAGAGTTTCTAGGACCACCTTCCGGCTCCATTATCAGACCAGCCCCATGGTACCATATTATTGTATTATCATAAAAATAAAGTAGGTTTGCAAAATTTTAGTTCAATCGGTTAAAGATATCTGCTTCAAAATTGAGTAGCAAGATTCCACCCGAACAAACTTAGTTACATACGTAGGCACATTGCAAGTTAAATAAAAGGTTCTAAAAATAAGGAGGTGCCCAAGTCAACTTCTTGTTTCCTCAGAGCACCCACATTTATGAACCGTTATTTTTTTGTTAGCTCTGAAATGAAAAAAAAAACTTACAAGCTGCATCTAAGTAAGTTAAATTATATTTGAGAGCCTGATACCGTCATTAGTTCATTGCAGTCAAAATAAATCATATTCAAGGCAAAATGGTAAAAGTTCGGATTTCATAAAATAAATGTATGGCATTCTAAATGGAAAAGCAGAGCTATTATACAAGATTAATGTTATTATACAAATAGCAGCTAAATACTGGCATTTATCTTATCTCATCTTAAAATATTTTATAAGTTTGTTTATCAGCGCCAGACGCAAAGCGAGCGTTTTATGATATGATTCCTCAGAAACGTTAAAGGAGAGAAGGTTCAGACATGTCAGCTTTGCTTTGGGAACTTTATTTACATCTCAAACACATTCAATGTTTTAATGCCACTGTATGTTAGTGTTTGGCGATACAAGGGCACCAACTTAAATTTCTATATAGTAATATATCATAAAAATGATCACTAGCATTTTTGACCTTGTTAATTATGCTTTCATGTGTATCCATGACTTGAATTTCATCTAAGTATAGACGTGTATTTCAAGTTTCATCTAAATCCACTACACTGTGAGAGTCAAGTATGATTGAAGATATTTTACAAGTAAAGTGAAAAAGGCTACTTTGAGAACAAGGAATCGAAAATACTCTTTTACATGTATTTGTGGCCTCATCATGCCCAAACGACTAGAAGCATTTCAAGCATTTGTCGACCGGTGTGAGACAACTTAGCTGTTCCGCAGAGCCTACGATGGTTGTAAGTATCACGCGATAAATAGATGACAAAGCATCCGGCACGTTTTGACAAGTGAGTGTGAGAGTGACAGATGTTTCATCATAGGCCCGAAACGGTATCCTATTTCAACTCCGACACATTGCTTCCCATCTGTAAAGTTACGCCAAATTTTCATTTGTCCGAAAGTATTTTTTCCTGAAACCCGTCATATTTTCAGGATTTTATAAGCATCATGTTAAAGAACCCATTAGGTTAGGTTTGTTTTATAAATCATTCTGAAAAACAGTTTTGGAAATAAATGGCTTTCGGACAAATGAAAATATGGCGAAACTTTCAGATGGGAAACAAAAATTTGTGTTTCAGATAGGTAACCACCCGAAACAGATAATTTACCTCACTAAAGTAAACAGCTAATAAATTGAAGAGGCATTACGTCTGAGGCTAGTGATCGTTCACTAGCCTCAAACGCGTGAACTTCAGTCGCCCCTAATATTGAGCGGCTCGTTACTGCGCTATTTAGCAACTTTGTGCCATTAGGAGGCAACGAAAAACTTCAGGTACTTAAGAACTCCATGGAGAGCTGATAACAGGGCGCGTAATATCTTCATATTCTTTCAGCGTGTAATAGGTACAAATCACGGTATATGGGTATAACGAAAATACATTTTGGTTATTACTTATTAGAGTACGTATCCTTAGCGATGAAACACTGGCTCACTCTCAGTTTTGGTATGCCGCTAGAAACAAAACTGAGAATATCCCTAAAGAGATCCCACAGTCAAATAAGCTTCTGGTTTTGTGGGACATAAATAAAAAATATAATATATTTTATATATTTTTATTAATTTTATTTTATCTTAACATTTTTCCTACGGCAAAAAAAAATGTCCCACAAAACCAGAGGCTGATTTGAATGTGAAATCTCTTTATAGGGATATGGGATCACTCTGTTGTCCGTCTGACAACACCCAAGCGAATCAAAACCTATGGGTTAGGTATTTCCCGCTGACCTAAAATCATGAAAGCCACGAAGCAACATCATGTAGCACAATTAAACAAAAAAGACCGAAAGCCGTATATTTTATTAACCGACTTCAAAAAAAGGAGGAGGTTCTCAATTCGAACTAATTTTTTATTTATTTTTTTCTATGTATGTTACTCGATATCTCCGAGAATCGTGAACCGATTTTCAATTTTTTTTTTTTATCGAAAGGGTATTACTCCGAGTTGGTCCCGTTGGCACTAAGTCGGGATCTGATGATGGAATCTTGGAGAAATCGAGGGAACTCTTCAAATGTTATAGGGACATGTACGGCGCTTTCGGTAATTTATTTATAAAGTCAAGAATTTACATTCAGTAAATAGGATTTGGTGGACTAAAAAGCAAAAAAAAAAAAATTTTTAACAAAAAAAAGAACCGACTTCAGTAAAACTAAAAAGCCAACAATAACCCGTTCAAGTACAGATTACATTTGACTCACCCTTCGAAGTCGGTGCCAAACCTCGCGTAAACTATAATATATAAATATAAGAACTGAGTGGTTTGGGATCGACTTCGAAGGGTGAGTCAAATGTAATCTGTACTTGAACGGGTTATTGTTGGCTTTTTAGTTTTACTGAAGTCGGTTCTTTTTTTGGTTAAAATTTTTTAGAGCTACATTACCTACAGTCAATATATTTTTGTGATTAGGTACAAACTAATTTACCGTGGAATTATTAATTACCGTGGAAACCGAAAAAGAAAAGCGCAAATATTCATTTTAAAGATAATCTGCATATAAGGGTGGATGTAAGCATCTCTTAGTGAAAAGCGGAGCGGCAAACTATTGCATTTAATAGGTTTTAGAGTGCTTTACATTTTTACTTCCCCTTCGCTTCACTATCTTAATTCCGAAATGTTGTATATGAATAGGTAAATGTAGGACCCTTATTACCTTTCGTCTAGACAGGTATAATGGCATTGCAAACTGTTTGTGCTTGTGTAAAAACAAAGTTTTAAACGATATGGACAGGGACTTAAAGTTGAAAAGCAAATAATACTTGACAAGTTTATCCACTCAAGTTGAAAGCATTAGACCTAATAAAAATATCTGTGGTATTTTTAATTCATCGTAATTAAAATATTGTTTAGAAAGCTTATACAAGAGACAAAAAATTATAATGTGGAGTGTTGCTATCCAAAAGGCATAGTATTTAATTTATTCAAGTCAGTCGGATACATGGTACGGCAAAAGTGGCAAAACTGTAAATTGGTAAATATTATTTTGGTAAAAATTCACCATTTTCCCGGGACTCTTTAATCTGTACCTATTATGTAAGTAGGCATGCATAAAAGAGGGATTATGTCGTTTTAAGAAAGAGACCCTTCTGTATTTTCTTTATTTATCCTGTGCAGACGTAAAGTCGCACGCTGTCGAGGAGATGGGTAATTTCCTGATTCCATTCAGAGTTCGTCAACACGCCCTCTTTCCTTCAATAAAACTCCGTACTGCTTATGACTAAGGTCAATGCCTTCTAGGCTTCAATATTCGTACATAAAAGCAAAAAGAAGACAGGACTGGATCTCAAAAATTTGGCTTCTGTTTCAGTCGTTCGGTTATAGTTATAAGCCATGTGTGAAAATACGCGTAATGTTGATAAATCGGCGACAAACTACATTATTTTAGTAACATCCATGAATAAAAAAAAAGTTAACTAAAAAACAAAACCTAAACGATTCATGACGTTGGGTCCTGAGCTAGAATTCCCTGTATTACAGGACCCAGTAGGGTATCGGGTTTGGTTTTCGTAATATAGCTGCGTTGAGGCCAACTATATACTTGCAACACATGTTAAGCTTGAAGTTTTTTGCAGCACAGCAGCAGTTTTTGTATGCTTTTTGTTTTATATACGTGTGGTTTCAAATTAAATATGTATCTCCTTCATTTAGATGCTGCATTTGAATTTATGAAGAAAATCGCTTGTCCGCTGTGTCAGTCTCATTCTAAATTCAGTTTCCCCGGACATCCGCATTGCAGGCCAAGAGGAATAAACTAAGACAGACCTAAATGGAGTACGGATCCCAGTGCATTCACCGCGGCGTCGCGTGAGGCGCCAACGCGATTCCTATCACGCGGATGTCCACGCTACCTGGCTGATGGGGACAATTTTATTAATTTAGGTGAGAGGTTGTGCCAATAGTAGTACTACATTTGGCCGACAGCTCCAGTAACAACTCGCTGTTTCACCAGTACATCTGAGACCACGGCGTGTGCAACCCCACCGAAACGTTAGATTATGCAGGTAAATAAGAAATATCGCGTTAGACCCGTTATAATTTGTGTTAATTATTTTCAAAACTTATTTGAAGAACCTTTGAAGTCACATATTTCCAAAAAAGATTTATTTTTCTGGATTTTTTTCTTTGTTTCGTGATATATTTAGCTAATTTTATTCATATAACTACAGTACGCTGTAGAATTCAACATCAGTCAACATGTCTATTTTGACTAGGAAGGTGGAGAAGGTCAAAGGTAGATTTTAAGTACGAGCATATGCGCATATTTAACTTCGATTACGAAGGTGAAAAGTAATGTAGGTATAATTGAGGCACACGGATCGATTAGGATCGAAGGAGCTAGTAGCAACTTAGACTAGCTACGAAGGTGAAAAAGTCATCTAGATAGAATTAGCACAGAAGGATATGTGATATGTGCAACATAGGCATATAAGAAGATGAAAAAAATTATAGGTAGAATTTAGGTTCCTATCTACCAGGCAGGCAGGATATATCCCAAACTTCGACTACTAAGGGAATTATAACACTTCAGATTTGCGAGCGAGCTTTCTAAACAAATAAAGCGTCGCACCGAACTCGCTGCGGGATCGTCTTCATACAAAATTCGCTCGCAAATCGCAAGTGTGATAAGGTCCTAAAGTGAACTCGTAGGTAGAATACTCGGTATAGGCATACCCGTAGCACCAAAAAAATTGAATGAATATTATTTATTATTATATCTATATTATTACAATTATTAAAGAGTTATCAGTCTTTTCTTTCTCTGCGTCATTCTAAATGACATCATTTCATCTTGTAAATACACCTTTTCAGCAGTCAGGTTTGTTTTATAATAAAAACTTTTCCTTTGATGCACAGACATACACGTGTGGTCGCCCTAACAAAACATGACCTATCTCCACACCCGGCACGATCCCCGTCGAACCACCATGTTATTATGGTGGCGCATAATGCAATTTGAGGTAGGTCGGTTTTACCCCAATTACAGCGGTAGGTGAACTGAACGCATAGCAATTATTCAAAACGTTTATTGCATAGTATAAGTTGTAGTACGTTTGGTGTGCTAATTTTAGGAACGCAATTGAATTTTCTTAAAACACATTTTTTAAACTTCAATTTTTGACCTCAATTTGCACGAGTCACATGTCGTTGCTCATTAAAATTATTGAAAATTAGTATAAAGTCACCTTTCGGTCACATAAAATAGTTGAATTTAGTGCGAATCACATTGTGCGTGTGAGAATTGTGGTGGGCCGAGAAAAGGCAATCCTTCGGTGGTAAGATACGGTAAGACGGGTACCTGCGCGTTGTCTGAAGCCAGGATACAGGCCAAGGAGAGCTAGCCTTGGATTCACACGAACCTCATCAAAATTAAAGGTATGTGATTGCGCACTCCTTCTAATAGGAATTGTTTTGTTTCGATATATTCAAACATAAAATATTGTCGTGGTTTTCGAAAAGTATAAAGATTTTTTAGTTCTACAGTCCATTCCTAATTAAAATCAAAGTTAACAAGTAAACATCTTTGATAAAAAGATCAAACTTGGTCGCCCTAACAAAATGTTCCCGGTAACCGTCGACCACCATGTTATTAGTGACTCCTCCTCCATAATTTTTCGAAATGGCTGAAATATGCTTTTTTTTTCTTTGAAATATACACGCCAAATATATTCTGAAAAATTTCGAAAAACTGACTGGACAAAAATATATTCTCTATAATTATTGAACCGGCTTACAAAATTTCACGAGAATCGGTTGAGAAATGCGGCTTGTAGTCGAGAACAGCCGGAAATCCTGACAAATGGTTTCCGAACCTTCAAACCACCAGATATATGAAAGAATTTGCAATTTGACGTAGATCAGCTTAGCTGAACACGTGGCAATTCGTCCAATCACAAATACCACAAGAATGGCAATTGAGGATTGTTGGTTTTGGAGCACTTCTTTATTTATTTATTTTGCTGTGGCGTCATGGGCACTGAATCTGAATCTGGCCAAGCAGTGAATTGCTTCACCTCTTGGCGGGTCAAAAGGTTAAGGTAGGTTGGATTTGGGCCAGATGACAATTTTATAATGGAGAACTGATGAGTTGCATTTTATGTAAAAATGTACTCGTCGAAATTTTATTTATTTAATGCCATCTACATATATGTTATGTATGTATGTAAACACTTTATTGTACATAAGAACAAGAAAAACACATTACAAAAGAATAAACATGTACAAAGGCGAACTTATCCCTTTAAGGGATCTCGTCCAGTTAACCTTTACATATTTATGATATACTGACTAGAAAATGAAATAACTTGTGGTATATAAGTACAAATAACCTTCCACAACATGATGAAAAAATTGTTTGGGACCTGAGTAAAAATAATATATATTAATATATATAAAAATAATATATAATATTTTGACCCACCTCACAGGGGACAAATCTGACTTCCCTCCAAATCTCAAAATAATCAATGTGGAACACTATCTGTGGTAGAAATTTTGCGTCTCTATTACTGTGCTACTAACAACTACTACTGTGCTTTGAGCTTCTATTTTCTCTTTTAGATATTGTATAATGAAATAATGAACTTTATTCTGCAAGTAGGCCACAAGGGCACTTTTACATGTCTGAGTCTACCGGCATTTCACAAGAGGAGACCACTGTTGAGAAGAAACGCCGAAAGAAACTCAACAGTCAGTCATTTTTTCAGAAAGCATAAGTACTTAACTATTACAATGATATGAACTTAACTATACATAGTTCTACAAGAAAACATATTAAAAGTGTATTTTAAGACATAAATGAGGAAAAGTGTAAGAATAAAATAGAAACTACAAGAAAGCCTGACGGTTTATCACAATGTATGTACGTTTGATATGCTTTCTTATTAGAACTGTGTCCCTTAAACTAGTTAGGTACAATCTAAGAAGGAGTCAGCTACGCGGTTTCTGGTTCAGGCCATGCATTTTTGTCTGTCAGATAGTCCTCTACTGTATAATATGCTTTTGACATTAGAGATTTTTTTAAATAATTTTTGAGAGATGGAATGGCTAATTTTAAAACATGATCAGGTAACTTGTTATAAAAATGAATACATTGGCCTAAAAATTATTTACTTACTTTACGAACACGAAACTTTCGAATAGCAATTTTATTTTTATTTCTAGTGTTAAAACTGTGGACATCGGAATTTTTTGTAAATGAATCTAGGTTTCTAATAACATACATAATACTCTCATAAATATATTGGGACGCTACAGTTAAGATGTTTATATCTTTGAAAATGTCTCTTAAGGAGTCACGAGAATTTAGGTTATATATAGAATGAATGGCTCTTTTTTGTAGCACAAATATAGTCTGAATGTCAGCTGCTTTGCCCCAAACCAGAATACCATATGACATGACACTATGAAAATAACTATGATAAACTAAGCGAGCTGTATCAACATTACTCAATTGTCTGATTTTCCTAACGGTGTACGCCGCTGAACTTAATTTACCTGCAGGCACTGCTATATGTGGACTCCATTGCAAATTACTGTCCAATGTTATACCTAAGATTAATGCCTTATTCACTATTTCTAAACATTCACCATTTAGTAATATAATACCGCCGTAACATTCGGTAAAGCAAATCTAACACATTTAGTCTTCTTGGCATTTAATAGAAGATTATTAGTAGTAAACCAGTTAAGTACTTTCTCTAGTGTGCCATTAATTTCCGCATAGTAGGTTGATTTCCGGTATTATATTTCAAGTATACTATGAAAACAAAAAACAAAGGAAAAGTAATAAACTCAACATAGCAACACTCAATGCAAGATCACTAAAATCACAAGAAACCCTTCTAGAGCTGGAACACGCATTGAATACTGTCAACTGGGATATCGTAGGATTGAGCGACGTAAGAAGAGCTGAAGAAAAAACAGAAGAACACCATAAATTCATCCTATACCACATCAACGAAAAACCAGGACTATATGGAGTAGGGTTCATGGTTAAGAAGTACCTGAAAAGCGAAATAATGGAATTCCGAGGAATATCGGACAGAATCGCCATTTTAAACATAAAACTACCTGGATACAAGCAGCCAATCTCAATTGTTCAAATATATGCCCCAACAGAAGTCGCCCAGACAGACATAAAAGACGCGTTTTACAACAAACTATCCCAAGTAATGGCATCACTACTCAAAACAGTTGTAATAATGGGAGATTTTAACAGTCAAATTGGAGCAAGAAATAGAAATGAGGACAATGTACTCGGTCCCTACTCAACGGGCAAAAGAAACGACAATGGCCAAAGACTGATAAATTTCGCATCAGAAAACAACCTACGCATTATGAACAGTTATTACCGTAAAAAACAAAATAGAAAATGGACTTGGTTGTCACCTGACGGGAAGACAAGAAACGAGATAGACTTCATTCTCACAAACAAACCCAGACTGTTTATGAATATTGATGTAGTCAACCAACTGAACTACAACACTGACCACAGAATGCTACGAGGCCAAATATATTCAAAAGAACCAAAAACACTGAGAAAATTCACTCAAAATAATAAGAAACCAATACCTTTACCACTACCAGAAAATATCCTAGAATTATTAAAAAACGATTTAAAAACAACAAGTACTGCGAAGAATGTACAAGAGAAATATGACAGTCTCGAAATAGAACTTAAAAAGGTAGAAAACAAAACTAGACTAAACATCGTTAAAACAGATAGAATAGGCCCGGAAGCAAGAAGTCTGCTCAAACAAAGAAAATCTTTATACCAAGACCGAAAAAATAACAAAAAGAAGATAGGACAGCTAAGCAAAGAAATAAATCTGCAAATTAGGAAACATAATCAGAAAAGAAGGAGTAATATTATAAACTACTATATTGATAAATCAGGAGGTGTCAAGAAAGCATGGAAAGAGCTGAAAGAATGTACAAACTGGATAGACAGCATGACACACCACAAACACAAGAAAAATAAAACAAATCGGATCGAAATACTGCAAGTAGCTACCGATTATTACCGCGAGATATACAGCGATGACGTAATACTGGATGGAAATGATCTATTTTGTGAAAAGGAAGGAAACTGTAATGAAAAAATACCATGCATCTTAAAAGATGAAGTAGAAAAAGCTATAAAATCACAAAAGAGAAATAAGGCACCAGGTGAGGACTGTATATCTAACGAAATTTTATTAGGAACATCTGACATCATACTAAATAACATCACAGACTTATTTAATGATATATTAGAATCAGAATATATACCATACCAATGGACCACATCTACCATAATATTGCTGCATAAAAAGGGGAAGAAAGATGAAATAGCTAACTATAGACCCATCAGCCTAATGTCTAACGTATATAAAATATTTTCCAAAATAATACTAGACCGTTTAACGAAAACTCTGGACGAAAACCAACCCAGAGAGCAAGCCGGCTTTCGTAACGATTTTTCGACAATCGACCATATACACACCATTAAGCAGGTTATACAGAAATGCAACGAATATTGTATCACCTATTACTTAGCGTTCGTAGATTACAACAAAGCGTTTGATTCTCTCAAACACGCCAAAATCTGGGAAGCTCTAGAAGCTCAAGGCATCGAATATAAGTACTTACGCATAATTAAAAATATATACAAGAACATGCAAGCAAAAATAAAAACCGAAAGACTAGGCGAACTGTTCCCTATAAAAAGAGGAGTCCGTCAGGGAGATCCATTATCACCCAAACTTTTTTCAGCAGTACTGGAAGATATATTTAGGCATCTTGAGTGGACCACATATGGACTAAATCTTAACGGAATTAAACTTAACCATCTAAGATTTGCAGATGATCTGATTCTGATCGCAGAAGACCCAAAAAGCCTACAAAATATGCTTGAACAGCTTGTGAAAGAAAGCAGTAGAGTTGGGCTTTCAATGAACATTTCAAAGACCAAAGTAATGACAAATCTCGAAAAAACCCCTATAGAAGTCAATGGTGCCATAATAGAATATGTTGATGAATACATATACCTGGGCCAAATAATCTCACCAAAAGACCTTACATCAAAAGAAGTAAATAATCGAGTTCAATTAGCATGGAAAAGATATTGGTCCCTCAAAGAAATTGTGAAAAACCCGCAAGTACCACTAAAATCTAAGAAAAAGATATTTGACTCGTGTATCTTACCCGTAATGACATATGGATGTCAAACATGGAGCTTGACGAAACAAAATATGCGCAAACTTGAGACCTGTCAACACAATATGGAGCGAAGCATGCTCAATGTCAGACTAAAAGACAAAATAAAGCTAAAAACACTACGGGATCAAACTAAACTCACAGATGTAACATACTGCACAAGAAAACTAAAATGGAGGTGGGCAGGCCATATGATGAGAAGCAACAAAGGAAAATGGGCTAAGGATGTAACAGAATGGTGTCCGCGACAAAACAAGAGAAGGAAAGGGAGACAGCGGCTTAGATGGGAAGATGAGATTCTAAAATTTGCCGGAGTCACTTGGAGGAGGACAGCCCAGAATCGGAAAATGTGGCAAGCGCTTGGGGAGGCCTTTGCGGAAACGCAAGACAATCAAAGTGTTAGTTAATAAGTAAATTATTTGTTTTGTATATGTGATTGTTAAATAAAGGCTTATTATTATTATTATTATTATATACTATTTAAAATAATTATATGTTTCAATACAAAATCACAGGCAAGAGGTGGGGTGCTAAATCCAATATGCCCTTTAGACACCTTTATCCTATGATCCCAGAAAGTTAATTATTTTATTTTGTTTATGTAAGCTGATAGTTTGTGATATGACTTTTATACTCTCCCGCCCTCTTATGCAATCAAGATTAAAACCTCTCCGATTCACCCAAACCCGAATCCCAATTTAACCTTTTGACCGCCACAGTCGGCTGTGGCCGTCAACAAAAAACCGTGCCCCTGACGCCACGTCGGCCACAGCCGTCCAAATTTCAATGATCAAAAACTTTGTAATTCTAACCGCTACAAGTATTTTTCAATCCCTGTTGATATTGGGGCACATCTTTTTTTTTTACCTCTGGCGTCAGTGGCACGGTAAATTGCTAGACCGCTTGGCGGTCAATAGGTTAAGAGCTCACGGACTGTAGCTTCCTGGCATAAGTTGTAATAGTTAGCCAGAATTTAATAAACAAAATAATTCAAGTACCTATTTTTAGTTTTATAAAATAGAAACTTGTAAGATAAATAATCAGTAATGGTAATGCAGTAAGTAAACAAAGATTATTAAGAACAAGAATCATCTAATTGCATATGCATACCAAATCTTATTCATCGGCATGATGAATCATATAAGATCACTTTTTTTTGTACCATTACAAACAATATAATCACTACATATTTTAGTCTTAATAGCCAACGGAATTAAGCCCAGATAATCACAGACCATGACGGCGAGAATTATTCTTTACGAAACACTGAAATGTAGACCTTCCTTTCCGAACTCCATAACTAAGAAATACGCTACAATTCGACTAACATGATCATATTAATATACTACAGGAAGAGCGTTAATTGTATATACTTTATTTCCTCTAGGTACATTCTCCTGAATTTTTAGCAAGGTCTGGCTAGTTCGCTGAAAAATCAATAACACTTCTATGTGATCGCTCTCAACTTTCAGTGATTAAAATTGCGAATTCTAGTTGGAATTCGAAACTTACCTCCTCACAGGTGAAACACGAAGATCTTGTAGAACACAAAAAGTCAGTCAGAAAACACGAAAGTCCTCAAATTTTCTTTCTATTTATTTATTTTCAATCACAACACACAAATCTTTACCGAACATCGAATCGAAATTGCTCATTCATTGAGGTGTTTTTCGCTTCTGACCAAAAGCGTGTGTCATAAAATAGAACTGTCAAACTTTTCTCATAAAGGCCTCTTCTCACGAGATCAAATGTGTTGTGCGGAGTTTGCGCTAACTTATAGGTGGCAGCACAGAAGCTGATTTTAGCGCTGCTTGGTGGGAAAAATTGGAATCAATGTAAGGTTGAACTGATAGGAGTGCACACCACAGTGTCATACAATACAAGTTATTATTATTATTATCCTGTATGTCGCACCCGCTCACGGGACAATAGTGTCCCGGACCTTTGGGAGGCGTGCACGGAGCCGAAGCCAACGCGTAGAGGCCCTTTCGACAATTTAATGAAATGCAAGGTGTACATCGAGCGGATGCTGTCCCTATCCGTGTCATGGGACGCACACAGAGACAGCGCCCGCTAAGTGCAAGAACTATTGATGGAGACATGGAATCTAAATACAAATTGGGCTATGGGGATGAAATGGAGGACTGGCTAATTGGGCTATGGGTTGAGACTATCGGGCGTCTACCAGCAAAAGTGTCTCATAGCAAAAATGGGACTGGTAGACGATGACTCGCCTCCCGCTAGATGGGCCCCCACAAAATAGCGACACATAAAGTGGCCTAAGGGCAACACCGGTGCGGAAGGCTAAGGGCGGAGAGGTGTAATACTGGGCTTTAAACCGAAGCCAACTAACCCCTTACGTTTCCACATCCACCCCCGAGCCGAAACTCTCTCTATTATTATTATTATTATGAGCCCATTGTGTCCCACTGCTGGGCAAAGGCCTCCCCCTTTTTTTTCACTGCTCTCTATTCTGTGCTTTATCTGGCCAGTCCTTGAGGAAAAAGTCCAAGTCATCGCGCCATCGCCGACGAGTAACAAGTAACAAATTAAAAAAAGTCTTCTTAAAACATATCATCTTTTCTAAAAAAGTTCTATTCTCTCTATTCTATTTAGGAGCCTGCTATGAAATTATAGCAATTAATTGCATAAAACACATCAAAATCGGTCCATTAATTGTCCAGATTTTTTTTACGGTTTTTGATGTGCACCAACAGCCTCTTACCCTACATAGTAAGTACATGAAATATTACTTTATATTATATTGTGTAACCCCAAACGCATTTACCTACTTCGTTTGGTTCGCCTTCGTTTCGTTCCATCAGTCGTCGGTAAAAATCATCAAAAAAAATTGGAAGACGATAAAACCTGATCTTTAAGTCAAAGCCAAGCAGGATTAATCGACTGTCATTGAAAATTATTAACAAACGTAAGTTTATGAGTAGTTCGATAAAAAAAACAATCATTATTTTATCACTTAAGTTATATAATATTGATGTTCACAGGTATCACATCTAAATCACTATGTGATTAAGCATTTTATATCTAAACAGGTCACAACAAATCTTTCAATAAATGCATGGAGTTCACTTCAGGGCCTTCTCGTATCGCGCCGAGACGTCTGTCCAGTTTGCGACGTCGAATATGGCCTTCACGTAGTCGGCGCGCACGTTCTTGTATTGGAGGTAGTAGGCGTGCTCCCAGACATCGATGCCGAAGAGAGGGATCAATCCTGAAGAAGAAATTATTAAGTGAATTCGTATAGGATTACTTCACAGCACAGCAAATGTCGTAAAGGTTACATAACAGAAGCCCGGGCCCGGACTTAGAGGGCCAGCGCCCTAGGTACTTGGCATTTGGGGAAGCGGTTTTTATTTTTAGAAAATTAAAAACGAATAGTAGGTAGTAGTATTTTAAGTGATAATTGATAAATAAGAACATAAATATGGTGCAAGTCCTACTTCTGGGACTGGGCCCCCTAGACTTGCCGGGTCCTTAGTAGGGCTGGGCCTTGTGGGCCTCGGGGTAAATACGGCAGAAGTCTCCCTTCCCGTACGTTACGAAATATTAATATTTCCATCGAATTCTCAATATTCTAGGATGAACGATGGACCTAGCCCGCTGGATCCTAGACCTATTGCTAGGTACAGAAGAGCCCCAAAAATGTATACTCCCATCCCCCTTGTTTATAGTTTTAATCTACCCTCCTCAGACCTATATCCAAGCTGCGATCATACCAGTGGTCGCCTGCAGAGGATCCTGGTTGGAGCAGGTGGCGATCTGCAGCTTCTTCATCTGCTTGTTGTACCCGAGCCAGCCCCACCCGGAGCCCTGCACGCCCACGGACGCCGCCGCCAGCTGGTTCTTCATGTTCTCCACGGAACCAAAGTCCCTGTAAATATAAGTGACACATTTATAAGGTTTCATGAGAGTATATTTATGTTAAAGATCTCAGAATACTTGATATCCGCTGTTGTCTGAGATAGTGTCGTTGCCAACCCTACCTAATCTTATATGAACTCCACATAAAAACTACAAGAAGAGCATTAAAAAGGGGATGGGCTATCCCATGTAACCACCAGTGGCATGGCGTCCATACAACCCGATTCCCACCGGTTTGACCACTTCAGGACGATTGAGCACCATGTGTTACAGTAAAAAAATTAAGCGAAATCTATCCCAGCTTGCTTTATTTTTGGCGCAACACGACCACCACCACCACCAACTTTAACCACTAAAATTAAATTACGGCTACGCATCCGTAACTATAAGTTTAGAGTTGCTTGGTAAATTATTAATAAATCAGGAGCTTATTTATGCAATAGAGTGGCAAACGTTAATAGTTTTATGCAGGTTTTAAAATGGTAACTCATACAGGTAAACATGTTTTTCAGTACAAGCTCGAAGTCAAGTTTAACTCATAATAAGTTCTTTTAATTAACTGTTATTTGGACTTTTGTCTTGCAATGAAATATTATATTATCATATATAGATCTTTTTTATTAGAGTATTTAGAACTATTTGGAAACATACTCTTCCTAAGTACACTACATCAAGTAATTCTAATTACTCTAAGAGAATAATTCTAGAAACTACAAAAAACAAATCGAAGTTAAAAACAAGCAGATTAATTAAAATAATATTTTATCTAGCTAAAGCAGCAGACCAATACATAAACAAAGTGATTGTTAACAATCGCACAGGGGTTAAAGTGCCAAACAGAGAGGTGACTTTAAACAATCAGGGAGAGGTACCGATTAGTGGGAGCATACCAAGGGTATTGTTATCACAGGAAAACAAAGGTTAAAAAAAGTTGCCAAAAAGAAAAGAAGCTAAAGTGCCATCACCGCATGCTTAAAAAACCAAAATTGTGCATTACTGGTTGATAGCTTTGCAGAGCTGGTCTGAGGGCTTGCCACCGTTGGCGGAGAGATTCTGCCAGAATATCGAGTGGTTGATGTGCCCACCGCCATTGAACCGGAGGGCCGGGGCGAGGTTGATGATCGTGTCAATGTCGCCTGTTGAAAATGTACACAGGATTCAAAAATACATGACGAAAATTAGAAGAAAATACAGAGGGCACACTTTGACAGTCATATGGCTCCCATTGAAATACGTAATTTACCTGCACTTAAGTTGGTATACATACAGAGTATACATATAAAATTTATATATAAACATACATTTTGATAATATCGTCATTCCCATAGTAAATATACGAATCTGTTTTTTTTTGTTTGATTGTAAACCTAATTCTGTATGGTTTTAGGCTAAATTTCCAAGGTCGCGAAAATTCAGATTCGCAACTTTAGTGTGGGAACGAAGATATAATGCAATAACTGCACCACATGTGAGCAAATTATGGTCTACATTCTACTCATGCTTTCTACTAATCTCATGAATCCATAAAACAATTAACATATTATTCATCAAACTAAAAAAAAATATATTCTAAGTACATTATTTTCTCTGGAAAAAACTATTAAAAACAAAACGTAATTACTGCTCAATAGCTTGTAGCAAATCAGGGCTTGGTTCAGTTCTCTCTGCAGTCAAGTTATGCCAGAGAATGGAGTGGTTTAAATGCCCGCCTCCGTTAAATTTCACAGCACTGAGAAGCGCCAAATAGGAGCTAGTATCTCCCGCTGTTAAATTAATACCAGAAAGCAAATATGTTAATAACATATTATACCTATTCTTTTATGGTGTTTAACCTAACTTCTATTTTTTTATGGTGTTTTAGTTTTACTTGCATAACAAAAATCTTGTGATAAAAAATAAAACAATGTATGTTATAGAAAAGTGGTTTCACAAACATACCGTACCTGAGATGCATAACACAACACCAAGTTAATGTACTTACAGTGTTTTGCTTCTCAGGTTCTCTCAGGCTTCTCATTATCCTTCCCTTTGAATACATAATCTACTCAATTTTTATTATGATATTGCAACATTATAGCCCATAATAAAAACACAGTGTAAAATTAAATATACAATGTGTTATAGAAAAGTGGTATCACAAACATACCGTACCTGAGATGCATAACACAACACCAAGTTAATGTACTTACAGTGTTTTGCTTCTCAGGTTCTCTCAGGCTTCTCATTATCCTTCCCTTTGAATACATAATCTACTCAATTTTTATTATGATATTGCAACATTATAGCCAATAATAAAAACACAGTGTAAAATTAAATATGACACACTTAGGATTAACAGCCTTGCTGCATCATACTTGGTGTTAGGCCATACATAAGGTGATGAAGTGGTGAAGGTGATAAACTTGGGAATCTAAGGAAAGAAACTCTTATTTGGATGACCAGTCAAATTTATTATTCTATTGAGCAGTGGATGCATAGTATGTATGAATGTTATAAAAACAGGTCAAGTGCGAGTCGTACTCGCGCACCGAGGGTTCCGTACAAACACTTTCCATCCTTAAGTGGTTAAGTTAAGTTTGCACCTGGTATGTATAGCGCCCCATACAAATGAGCAACCAATCCCATTTGTTGTATGGGAGCAGCCCCCCTTAAATATTTGTTTTATTTATTGTTAGTATTTGTTGTTATAGCGGCAATAGAAATAAATCATCTGTGAAAATTTCAACTGTCTAGCTAACACCGTTCTTGAGATACAGCCTGGTAACAGACGGATGGACAGACAGCGAAGTCTCAGTAATAGGGTCCCGTTTTTACCCTTTGGCTACGGAACCCTAATAAAAATTGCAGTATCTACCCACATAAAATTTAGGAATATCATATACACACATTTTGTAGTACTAATAAATATAAATAAAATAAAAGGCATATATTACTTGCTTTTATTCAAAAGAGTAATTTCTATAAAAAAGAAAAATAATATTACATTACCTTTAGATTGAGCAGCGGCCAGTTTATCCTCCGCAGCATTCAAGTTAGCCACATAGGTGGCGTGATGCTTGCTGTGGTGCAGAGCCATGATCTCGCGGCTGATCACCGGCTCCAGGGCACTGTATTCGTACGGCAGGTCCGGCAGCGTGTGCTTCTGACGCGAAGCACCTGCCATACGACTGGAAAGTAATAAGAATGTTCTTAAATATCACAATTTATACATGCAAATCTTACAGTTTTCTATTTTATTCCTATTTGCAGTAATACATTTGTAATTTATACGGTTGCAGGATCGTTACGTTAAGATCGCGTATTGGCAGCATAATTGTTATATTTACTCCAAATTAAAAAAAACCTGACTCATAAGCGAATTTTATTACAATAACAAAAGGGTGATACTAAAAATACTTATAAGCGGGTTTGGCAGTGGCACGATTTAATTAAACACATAAATAAATGATTAACTTACATCAAGTTGCCGATCTTCCGAGATGCAAACATGGCGAAAGTTGGAGCAGAACTATATAATATTTCAAAGACCTTAGTCACTGGCTAACTTCTTTTCGCTTTTATCGCCTAATGATAAGTGCTGTATCAATAATAAAATGAACAAAACAAGGTTATGCAATAAAGGTAGTGCGACTGCAAATTCCAAAATGTCAATGTCACAGTCAGCTGTGTTGCTGTGTCCCATATCATGTTACCATATCACAGATGAAAAACGTAGTACCAATAAATCCGGTTCCAAACGCATTTCTTTTATTAAAACCCGTTCTAGACCTTCCGATCCGATCCGATTTATCGGAAGCAATCGGATAATGTGTAGCAATCGTCCGATTTATCGGAAGAAATCGGATAATGTGTAGTGCAATTGTTAGGACATTTCGTCCGATAAATCGGACATAATCGGGATAAATATTTCTTATAGTTTTACAGTCTGGCCAAAAAAGAGTATGAATTAAAAAGTGGCAATACTGTATTGTCGTTCCCGTTTTCTTAGATTAATTACAAAGGGACGACACTACAGTATTGCCACTATTTAATTTCTACACTTTTTGGTCAGACTGTACGTAATTATTGTTTTAACTTTAAATTGTTTACCAAAAAAATAATATTATTTGATTTAAATGTAAGTCAATTTTGATAAAATAATCAGAAAAAAATGTTTTAACCTGAAATCAATACCATTTTCAAAACGTATAGGTTAAAAATACATATTAAAATCATAAATTGACGGGCTTTTTTAGAAGTTATGTAACACTCCAACTTAAGCTGTTTAAAATACGCTCAGTCTTGCTTGACATATTAATTATTATTCTTGTAATACCTATTCAGTTCAAAATGTTTTACATATGACAAATTTTCATATTTAAAAATCAATGCTGTGTATAATCAAAGTATTTCCGTTAGTGTATTTTTACAATAGCAACATTTTCAATTGTTTATCTATCACAAAAGTGACGTCGTGATCAAAGTCACGAACGTCATTTATTCAGCACCGGCTCTCAAACTCTTAAAAAGTGTAAGAATATGTAAATATGAACGTGTTTTATTTACAATTTTTTGCTTATTCAAATTATAAACAATATTTTGTAATGTGACATACTGACATATAACTTTCATATGTGGCAATTTCCTGTAAGTGTAAGTTGGTTAATAATAAACAAATAAAATAAAATAAAGAAAAGCCCACACAGCTTGAAAATCAGAAATAGATGTGTAGGAATGTCATTGTCATCGAACCGGCTTTTTCTTTCTTATAACGTAAGTATATTGCTTTATTTGTTCAGTTAGTCACACGGACAAATATTTAACTCCAGAAGCCAGTATTCGGCAGTGCTAATGATACGTGCAGCTCAACATGAGCTATTCTTTCTAAATTATTTTTTACGCATAATTAGAAATATATTTCAATTTTAATGGCAACAAATATATCGGGCCCCCAAAAAAATTTTTGGGACCCCAAACCAGCATCAACTATCATATAAAACACGAAAAAAAATACTTGCACCACAATAAGATAGCCTAAAATTACGGGCGGCGGGGGCGGTTGAGCGCACGTTGAGCGGGAGGGGCTTTGTATCATTACGCTTTATTTGGTAATATGCATACATCTTATGGCAATGGCCGAGTGGCGCACGCCCAGTGACACGTCTATTAGATTGTTACCGTTCACGCCTACCGAAATAGACCACATATTAAAAACTTCGATTGCTTCCAAAAACAGCACGGGCATATACGGCCTGTCCGCTACCCTCTTGCAGGCCGGTTCGGCAATTAGCTTCGTTCTCTCAAACTTATTTAACGTCTGCTTGAGATGGGGTGTATACCCCGACTGTTTGAAAAAAGTTAAAATATCTCCGCTGTATAAAGGTAAAGGACAAAGGTCCGCTGTAAAGTCTTACCGACCAATCTCGCTAGTGCCAGGACCCAGCAAGTGCCTAGAGGTGGGGCTAACCAAAATACTATTGTCGTATTGGTTCCCTCGAAACGTGCTATCCGACTGTCAGTACGCCTACCGCCAGGGCCGGTCCATCACCGACCTAGTGCGCGAGGTGGTGCACGCCCACGTGTTGTGCGCGCGAATTAAGTGAACGGCAGAGATTTAAGTTAAAAAAAATCTTTATTTCAACTAACAGAGTAACAGTACAGTTTTACAATCAAAAGTATTCTAATCTTAAAATAAATTAATATTACTATTTATAGCTAATTTCTGCATCTTCAGCATTGACGCATGTCCTAGAAAGGTGTTTACTGCGTTGATGCTGATATGCGATTATTGGGCGTTGCAGTACCCTTAACTCGTGCGAGGCGGGCCGGCATGTGGCAGTCGTATGCTGCGACCTGTCCCGCGCGTTCGACACGGCGGACCATGCACTCGTCGCTGACAAGCTCGCTCACTGCGGAATCCGCGGTCCGGCCCTGAGCCTAATACTATCTTTCATGAGCGATCGGGCGCAAATCGTCGTCGGTGAGAGCGGCCAAGTCTCGTCTGCGGAGATGCAAAACTTGATGGGCGTCCCGCAAGGTCTTGTCTATCTAACACCCTGTTTAGCTTACTCTTAAACGACCTTCCGCAGGCGATAAAAAGTGCCAACATTTTTATGTACGCCGATGACGTCACGGCCGTAGTAAATGCGCCTACCGAACGAGAGCTGGAGGGAGCGCTTAACAATGTTCTCGGGCAACTAAATAACTGGTTCAGGTCGAACGGGTTGGCTCTGCATAAAGAGAAAACGTGCGTCATCACATTTAAACTGAACGGGCACCCGAATGGGAGTCTGAAGGTGTGTGCAAGCGATGCCCCTATACAGCACGCGACCTGCACACGCCTGCTTGGGTTCCACATCGACAGTGCGCTGACGTGGGAGACGCACATAGACGAGGTGTGCGGCCGGCTCGGGCGCGCGTGCTTCGCGTTGGGGCGGCTGGCGCGCACGGCCGGGCCTGCCGCGGTAGGCGAGTGCTATTTTGCAACGGTGCACTCTCTGCTCACGTATGGAACTGAGCTCTGGGGCCGAGCTTCGGACTGGCGGAGTGTTCGCGACGCAGAAGAGAGCGATTAGAGCGATGGTGGGCCTGCCGGCGGACGCGTCAGCACATGAGCACTTCAAAGAATTGAATATCCTTCCCTTGCCTTGTTTATACCTGTATCAGGTGGCGGCGTTCACTCACGAACATCTTGATGCTTTCAAGCGCAATGGGAGTAATTCAAATTATAGATTGCGTAGCAACAAGCACGAGAATAGGCTGGTGGCAGATTCGCACAAACTTATCAAATCAGAGCGATCGGTGTATTTTTCAGGGCCTTCCGTCTATAATCGGTTGCCTGACGCGGTAAAAAATGCAGCTTCCGTTCCAAGTTTTAAAGGAACATTGAAAAAATGGCTCCATGAGATTATATTCTATAATATTGAAGATTTTTATAATTTACCTTTAACATTGTGAATGTAATAGTGTTTAATTTGTAATAATATTTCTGACCTATAACCGCCTGTTATCAATAAATAATTTCATTTCATTTCATTGGAATGATTTATTTAGGTAAAAATAGCGCATTAATTTGCTCGCTAAGATCATGTAATAAATATTTTTTAGGTTACAAGATAATATATATTTTAATGCAATTTCATATTAAAATGGTGATAAATTTTTGGAGAACGTTAACTTTTTTGGGTTACAAAATGATTAATGTGGAGCTATTTACTTTAAAAAGGATAGGAAGTTTCAATATTTATGGTTATAATTTTACATAAAATTGGTGTTCTAAATTTGGTGCACATTCACTATTTTTGGTCGCAAAAAGTGACCTTTTTTCCAATAAATTTTACTCTATCTGGTGATCAGGAATACAACTTTTGGTTATCATTTTTAAATTAATTTGGGGATCAATTTTGATGCTCATTTACTATTTTTGATAGTAAAAAGTGTTTTTTTTTGCCGTTACACTACTACATCTGGTGCTCCATTAAACATAAGCCAATTTTAATTAATATAGGTATCGATCCCTGCTTAAAACTATTGACGGAGCATGAATTGAGAATTTGCTTAAAGTTTGAGAAACTGTTTAAGCGATGTTACCATTAAAAAAAAAATGCAGGTTTTTTTTGTTTAAAAATTTTAAAATCAAAGAATCCCAGTTATTAATTTCATCGTTAAAATTGTGTTAATGAGAAAACTACTCAATTTATTAGACACCTAGGACTTTAATTTGTAAGTTAGTTTTCGAAGTAGAAAAGTTATGATTTCATTATACTGGCAATTTTTTTTATCTAGTGTGAATGCATACTATACGCTCGTGTGTAAAAAACACAGAAGAACACAATCGTGTGTGCGTAAACATTACGGCGGTGGACGTGCGAAAGTGATGTTGTGATGTGAGCGAAGTTATTTTGCCGAATTTTCATAACTGCGTCAAAATTTGCAACATATTTTATGAGCGTATCAGCGCGAGTGGACATCTATTATCTTCAAGACTAAGTAGTCAATCATCATTAAACATATAGAGACAATTAGTAGAAGTGCGGTGTGGATCGTTGCTATTAGTGGTGGTGCATTTTGTTTATTTATAGATCGTTGCAGACATGTAATTATTTCGGTGGCGCTAAAATGTCTCATCAAAGGGATACAGCAATACATCTTCTGGCCGGAGGGTGAGTTTGATACGGGATTGATAAATTGTGATATAATTTTTTATTGTTGTTGACATACCTACCTACACATACTGACATACACTGCGGAGTATCGTTGTGGAACATGTGGCCCAGCCAATGTTGTTTACACCACCAGTATGTATTGATTCATATTTGTCATTAATGACCATAATATATGACTGTGGACAATTAATATAATATTGCTTAAATACACAGGGAAGTAACTTATTTGCTACTGTTAATTGTAAACACTGTCATCAAAGTATATGCATAAGTTTAAGATTATGCGTATGAGAATTATTTCCGGTAATGGTTATAAATAATTTTTGAGTTGATTTGATACAAAACCTATTCTATTTAAAATACTACTTTTATAACTGAACAAAACTAATTCTGGTTGAAAGTAGGCATTTCATTATATTTTTTTTAATTTGAACATATAATTTGGGTTGAGTCTTTTATGTAGCTTTGTAATTATTTATAGGTTTTTATCATTATATCATATTGCAATGATATTGTGTTCTTGTAGTTCTTTCACATACTATGTAATATCTATTGCATCATATGTCAAGTATGTCCTAAATAGTATTTAATGAATATGTTGTATGAGAGCAAGATAGTCTATTTTATACATGTATGAATTTATAACATTATTTCAAAGCTATTTAGGGCTGTTTTCATTGCACAGAATCATTCACTTTTCATGGCCTTATAGTTTTATATGTTTTATGGAAATAATTATATTCTTTATCTGTTATATCTTAATTCAAACAAACAATCTACATAGATTGGTTTGATTATTTTGATATTTGGATGGTGCTTACCAACAGACATTAACTTTACTAGCTAGCTTTACTCCAGTAATGAAAATGAATGATAACTCGTAAATAATAAATCAAGTTGTATAATACAGAACAATACAGTTGAGTAAACAACATACGAGGGGAGGTCCAAAAGTTCGCGGAATCGAGGGGATGGGAGTGGGGATGACCATCATTTTTAATACAGCACTAATTGCAAACTCATTAAGAGTAAATATATAATAATATACCATATTTCGGACTAATTAGGTCATTACTTTAAAAGTTATCATCAAGCAAGCAAGTCAATCCGGAAGAATTCTGCAAGTATGGAGCAAATTGAGTATCGAGCCATCATCAAGTTCCTAACCAAGCAAGGAAAATCTCCTCAGACCACCCTGATTGAGATGTCAGCAGTTTGCGGTGATCATTGGCCTGAAAAAACAATGGTTTACAAATGGCATAGTCTCTTTAAATTTAGTAGAGAGTCAATTGAAGACGACCCTTGCTCGGGGCGGCCCGCTGAGGCCACCACATTAAACATTATCGAAAAGGTTGAGAAATTACTATTGGAAGATGCCCGGCTGAAGAAGAAACAGCTTTCTACATTAGTTGGAGTATCAGAAACCACCGTTTTGAGGATCCTACATGAACATCTCGGCATGACTAAAGTTAGTGCTAGATGGGTGCGGAGAATGCTTACGCCGCATCAGCGACAACAACGAATCGACGCGTCAAGCAGCTTTTTGGAACGGTGTGGCGAAGAAATTACGTCGGTTTCGAAGCGGATTGTTACTGGAAATGAGACTTGGGTTCATCATTTTGAACCTGAGTCTAAACAGGAGTCACTGCAATGGCACAAGAAGGGTACCCTACCACCTAAGAAATTCAAGGTGTCAGAATCGGCTGGAAAGATAATGGCTACGATATTCTGGGCTGACAAGGTGTATTAATGATTGACTACAAAAGCAAGGGCGTCACTATAACAGAAACGTACTACGCAACATTATTGGAGCAATTGCGGCAATGTATTAAAGAAAAAAGGTGAGGAAAGTTAACCAAGGGTGTGCTGTTGCTTCATGACAATTCTCCAGTTCACAAGAGCTGTATTGCGACAGCTGCCCTGGGCAAATGTGGTTTCTAAGAATTAGACCCTCCCCCCTACAGCCCGGTCCTGGCCCCCAGTGATTATATATATTCCCAAATTTGAAGACAGAGTTGCGGGGAAAGAAATTTCACACCGATGATGAAGTAAAGAACGCAAAATTGGCTCATTTCGACATCTAAAACAAAAAATATTATTTTGTAGGTTTAGAAAAGTTACTTTCTCGATCGAACAAATGTATTAACCTTAAGAGGGACTATATCGAAAAAGAAAAATAGTAACGTCTTTGTATTCGATTAATAAGTCCGCCATTCCGCGAACTTTTGGACCTCCCCTCGTATATATCTATAAATATTTCATTTCATCCTGTCAAAATAGGTACATTCTACAAATACTTGCATTCAATGAATTGCAACTTGATGGAAGTCAAACTCAAGTCAAAGTAAAACAGGTACAGACATAGCTTTAGTCATGTTTCCTTTTCTCTATTCTGAAACATATTTTTACAACATGATTATTTCTGTAGAAACATTTGCCAATAAAGCAGAGTAAGTTTATACTTTGCTTCTATTGCTTCTACAATTTCAGTAAAAAAGCTTTTAAGTACCTTTTTGTTCCTAGTTCCGTACAAAAAGGTTGCCTTTTAACGTAGCATGGCAGAATTGATAATATAATACGTGAAGTTTTATTATTATTTTTGTAGTTTATGGGATCTTTCTCAACTCTATTCTGATGTTATAAACACTATTAAATTATCTGTCATGGCTAGCAATGTGTGTAGTACATTATTTGGTCCACAACAAACAGGATATCAGTTGCGTGAAGTCCATAGAACCCAATTCCCACCAGCTTGCCCATCTAAGATAATGTTGCCTATTGTTGTTGGGAAAAAACTGAAGCTAAATCGGTTTTGGCTTGCCATCCGATTTTGTGGGATACCTACATATATCATTTCTTTATGCCCTGTATACATATATCTATATTTTATGTAAATAAACACATGAATAAAAAATACTTTTAATTTCAGAGTGGCTGGAACTGCAGGAGCGGTAGTGACATGCCCACTAGAGGTTGTTAAAACTAGACTTCAGTCGTCAAAAGGTGTTGGGGTGCCTCCGACGCAGCCCCCGCCTTCAGACAGCAATGCAGCCAGGACAAAGAGAGTCTGCTCAAAAATTCCTAAGCATCAGGTAAGATTTATATTTAAAATAGTATAACCTAATAAAGCAAAGGTAGTGTTATGCTTCTGAAGTACAGATTGTATGACATTAGGGGATTAGAACAGTGCATTATGTGATTAGAACCAAACCAAAGCATCCTGGGTTCATAGCCAGGTTACGAGACAATGTGGCAATGTGGCCTTCAACTCATGTGGCTGAGTTGAAGGCAGCTACACTGGTATGCTAGCATTTTTCAGGTAACTGCACTCAACTCCAAGTCCGTCTTAAAGCATGCCAGGGCCCTGGGCACTCCATAATTATGGGTCTCAAAAAACGTCATCTAGGTATGCTTTGGGACCCCCCATGTGAGATTGGGGGCCCTCTAAGTGCTCAGAGGGAAAGGGGGGCCTGCTCAACTCACAAGCTACTATTAAGTTACTGCTCTTTTTCTATAGTATTAATACGCAATTAATCTTGCGATAAGATTCTAGAAATATATTTTTAACCTTATTGTTTCTCATTTAATACGTAAATACATCATTTTATTCTCTGGTATTGCTTCACTTATGTAAAAAATTGTATTATAAACCTAAATAAATAATTAATTTGACTTATATGCAGGGGTCGGACTTTCTTTCGCACGGTAGGACTAATGGAAAGCTATGGAGCCGATATTAACATTAAAATACTATACATACTCATAAGTGTATTTCATTCGCAATTTTAATTTTATACTCAAGGACAAAGTCAGAAGAATATACAAAGACCTGATTTGTGTAGGCATTGTTTTTTTCGCCACCATAAAATACGTAAATACTTGCAACTTTATCCATGTTTTCTGGAGTAAATTGGGTTCTATATTGATCGAATATCCATTTATAACTAGAAAGTTCATGATATTGACAATAAATTGAGTTAAATTAGGAATTTTGAAATATGTATTGTAAAAAAATATATATTCATAAGTATAGTCATTTAATGCTTTCACAAAGGCAGTGTGGAATGAAATAGATGAATGAGTATGAGTATGAATTGTATTTTAATGTTAATAACGGCTCCATAGTTCTCCATTAGTCCTACCGTGCGAAAGAAAGTCCGACCCCTGCCTTTATGGATAACCTGAACCAATCTAAGTTAGTAATTTGGCTTACTGATTATTATTAATATAATAAACAAAAGAGAGAAAGGGAGAGGTATACTAAATTTCTAAAAGAGGAAAGCGAAGTAATACATTCATTAAAGTTAAGATACAACTAAATCATATTTTGTTAAGATTATGTCATTCATCAAGATATAATTTTTGGTCTCTTATTTTCTTATCTATATTTTATTTTTATCTTAGACAGTTTGATAAACATATAATATGTGTTGTATACTTAAATATCTACACATATCTGTAAGGTTGACTACTTTTAATCTGGTTTTTGGTATATGAAGGTTAGACAAGAATTTTTTTAAAGATTAAATTATTATTATTATTATTATTATTTATAATGAGGCAGGCAGTTAACAACTGATAGTGCCTATATCCAGCGATCTGTGTCTTGAGATCGTTGCTCAGTGGTATGCTTGTCTAATTTATTCTTAAAATTATTGACGTTAGGTGCTGAAATTACATCCTCGGGGAGTTTGTTCCAAGCACTCACAACTCTATTGCTCAGAAAGTGTTTATGAGGGTTGTTGTGCGACCTGCAGGCAACTAGCTTTAGGTGAACTCTTATGTAGATAAAAACATCCTTACCCTGTTTGTTTATTGTTATTTTATGACTAGACTACAGCAGCGATTAAAGATAATACGAGCTATAAATAGAAAATAATTGAAGAGGTTTCATGTTAATGCATGCAAACATGTTGACTTCAATCATGTGCGATAGTGGAGATAAACGAGTAATCATTATGTTATTGTAACAGGCATTACTTATGTTACAGTTAGTCTCATTGTAATAGGCTGGGTACAATTCTTCGACTACCATTTTTTTTGTGATAATCTTTGCTGTAAGGATCTATGGTCTTCAAAAGATTGTGTCAAGCCTATATTAAACTAACCGACTTAATAGGCCTTATCCCTTTAAAAATTATTTTTTTCATATTATAACATATAATTATTGATAATTTCAACCAACTTTTTTAAGTGAATAATAATTTTCCCCGAGTTCTAGGTCCGAGCTATGTTACTAAGCTATTTCATGCTTTCATTGCCTGCAGTCGAAAATAAGTTGAAAAAACTAATTTTCCGCGTGAATTTTGACAATATCGAGTAGTTTTTTAGTGTTCCGTACCCAAAGGGTAAAAACGGGACCCTATTACTGAGACTTCGGTGTCCGTCCGTCCGTCTGTCACCAGGCTGTATCTCAAGAACGGTGATAGCTAGACAGTTGAAATTTTCACACATGATGTATTTCTATTGCCGCTATAACAACAAATACTAAAAATAAAATAAAATAAATATATAAGGGGGGCTCCCATACAACAAACTTGTTATAGATTATGGTACGGAACCCTGCATGCGAGAGTCGGACTCGCACTTGCCCAATTTTTAACAAAAATTATGAATGATAATTTCAAACTGTAGGTTTCAAATATATACCAAAATCCCAATAGCTCTGTTCTAGGTAGTAACATCAATAATATGTTAATTTATCAGCATTGCACCCGTGCGAAGCCGGGGCGGGTCGCTAGTACGTTACCTATAAAAAAAGAATATTCTATTCTATCTATAAGATCATAGGCCTATGAGACGTAGGCGGCTAGTAGGTACTACAGGTCCTAGGAAAGTCAAAAACCGCTAGTTCTCTTTAGCGAACTAATGACTAATGCCCTTGACTTCCAGTCTATTTATAGTTTTACTCGTTAACTAGAATTACGACAGGGCCTGTTTGGTAAACAATGCATCGATGTATAACTGCACAATTGCACATGCTCACCTGCACTCTCACACACACAATGACCGCGTTTTGAGGTAAACAGAGCTGACAACATTCAATTCAATAGACATTGAGAGGCGCATTTCTTGCTATGACGAGTCTTATACACATATAAAAAAGAGGGTTGAAGGTATAAGAGGTATAATAATATCATAATTATACTATAGTCGTCGTTACTAAAATAATTGAGTGGACTAATATTTAAAATTTTCGCTCATGTTTTTCGGTTCAGTCGTTATTACGTCTTTATTTTGCGTCTCTATTTCAACTTGGCTAAAAATGATTTAGTTTATTTATTTATTTATAATTGTTATACATACAAACTTGTAAGAAAGTTTCTACAAAACTGTTAATATTTTCGGCTGTTCTCGCCTATAGGTCACTTTTCTCAACCAATTCTTGTGATTATTCGTGAGCAGGTTCGGTGCTTATACCTAACAACTCCAGCCATTTCAAAAAAATTCGTGCTGTGTAGGGCTTACAGAGCGACTACTTGGTTAGTAAATGTGCGTACCTACTATGTAGGTAATGGATCGTCCGTAACAGACGAACCGTAATAATTATTACATTATATAAATAAACAATAAAATAATAATAAATAATTTATCGGACAAACTCACACAAATCGCTCTAGTCCCAAATCAAGCTCAAGAAGGCTTGTGTTATGGGTACTAGACGACGATATACGTACTTATATAGATAAATATATACTTAAATACATAGAACAACTATGACCCAAGCACAAATATTCCAGTTCATCACACAAATATTTGTCCTGGCCGGGATTCGAACCCGGGACCTTGATGATGATACCGTATTTGTTTGTTTGTGTAATAAAGTGTTAAGTACATTTTCTCTGCTATAAAAATAGTAAAAGTATAACACAACACTTCGTTTTCCGTCTCTGTTCAGCTTGCGTAAAAATCTAAGAGAAATTGAGCTAGTGACCCGAAGTCGGTGCTGGCGACGATCCAAATGCCAGGAAACACGCTAAGAAATATCGATTTGTTTTACGGTTGCTTATACTTTATTCATGCTGCAGTACTGATTGCGCGAAGATTTAACATTTATTGTTGTTACGCAATGAATGGAATTAATCGGCTGTTTGGCTGTTTGCAAGTTTGCATTGATTTATGCTGAAGACAGTGGTTTGGTTATGCAATTGCTGTTCGTTCACTTGGTCAATGACCGTAGCCGTTCGGAGTGCGGTGTCCTTTTTATGAGCACTTGTCTTGCCTGTTTGTTGATTTTCTACTCAGTATATTGTGGTCGTGGGAAGCGTAGTCGAATGATCAAGTTCCCGGGTCAAAAGATCATTCAAATTCATTTTTTTATCGCATGTATCAAAGGCCCTAGATAACCTTACAATCAAAGATACATCACTACATAGTATAAAACAAAATCGCTTCTTGCTGTCTGTCTGTCTGTTCCTATGTATGCTTGCTTAGATATTTAAAAGTACGCAACGGATTTTGATGCGTTTTTTTTTAATAGATAGAGTGATTCAAGAGGAAGCTAGGTTTATATGTTTAATACATGCATAATTTATCAGTATTGCACCCGTGCGAAGCCGGGGTGGGTCGCTAGTATTAAATAAAACAATACAATAAACTTACTAAAAAAACCGGCCAAGTGCGAGTCGGACTCGCGCACCGAGGGTTCCGTACAAACACTTTCCATCCCTAAGTGGTTAAGTTAAGTTTGCACCTGGTATGTATAGCGCCCCATATAAATTAGGTGCAAAGTTAGGTATTAAAATTTTTTTTTATGGTTTTCGTAATTATTCCTTTATCTATGCTATAAGACGTTGCTTCGTACCAAATTTCAAGATTCTGAGTTCACGGGAAGCACCCTGTAGGTTTTGATTCCCTTGCAAGTGTCGAAAATATGCAAATTAGGTGCAAAGTTAGGTATTAAAAAAAAATTTTATGGTTTTCGTAATTATTCCTTTATCTATGCTATAAGACGTTGCTTCGTACCAAATTTCAAGATTCTGAGTTCACGGGAAGCACCCTGTAGGTTTTGATTCCCTTGCAAGTGTCGAAAATTTGCGGCATAAACGGCTGTATCTTTTGATTGCGTTGGCTTAGAAGTTTGATTTTTTCACAGCTTCAAGGGACAGTAGACCTGAGTAATTGATATAAATTTCAGCTTCATACGTCCACGCGTTCCTGAGAAAAAGGGTCTTGACAGACGGACGGACAGACGGACAACAAAGTGATCCTATAAGGGTTCCGTTTTTTCCTTTTGAGGTACGGAACCCTAAAAACTAAGTCACATTTTTACTGCGATGTGTTTACGCTGTTCCGGGTATCAGGTAGCCGACGACATGACATTGTTCGGCCAAAATTCTTCCTCGGTAAAGGTCGCTAGCTGTTCATTAGTTAACTGCTAGTAATTATAAATTTATGAAACATGTAATGTCTCATTTTTTTTATGTGGGTACACCACAATGCTATTAATTAGTCATTCAAATTTTGATCAATCAAGTTGGAACTCTTATAATATTGAAGACAATTTGGGGCAGCGCTGCGGCTTGCTCCGGCTAACAGCTCTCAGGTATAGGTATAGCTAAAGCTTACACCACAGGGGGGAACACTGTCAAAATGCGGACAGCGCAAGACCTGTCCTTGTAAGATCCTTGGTCCTTTCCGCTCGCCGTGGGCGCTCTGAGGCCCTTTTTAGGCTGAAATGATAATGACGAGTAACTGTTTAGTCTTTATTCAATCAACACTATTACGATATCAGTTCGTCCAGTGAGATTATCTGTGAAAATCTCATTTGTTGACAGAGTATTAGACTTGGGTCAGTTAGATTGAGAAAGATCGATTATCTTGAATGTAATACAATACCTTTTTTTTACTACTAGATGGTATAAAACATCAGGACTGCACTACGTGTATGATTCACCGATCTTAAGCTCCTTTAGCAATAGGTATGTTGAGAAGCAAAACCACGTGTGTATATGATGAAATGCTGCATATGAACACGAGGAAATCATTGATGTGATGGTATATACAAATGTTCCTTACATTTTCCATATCTTCTCTATTAATTTTCAACAGTTCTAATCCGAATTATACTGGATGGTTTGATAAGTTCGCATTGTGTGGGAGGATACCTACCTACCTAATTGAAAGACCCAAACCAGACGCCTTTCTTGAAACAAACACGTCATGCTCCCTGGAAACCCCACTGTCTGTTTTGTGATTTATTAAGACTTAATAATGATGTACACAATATGTACTGAATTAGTACTTACTTAAAAAAAAATGTACCTCAATAGATCGAGAGTACAATTAATTGAATTCGGGGTTGCTGTAGAGCATCTCCCCAGCAACCCTAAATTTTCCATTTTCTTGCAAATAAGAAAAACAAAAAAATTGTACTGCATTGAGCATGACGTAAACAAACAATTCGATTGATCGTTCAGATGTATGTACTTTAGCCTTATAAATGCCAAGGAATGTATGTCTAGCACAGCTGATTACAGATTATAAACGTAGGTACCTAATGATTGTATTGTTCCTGGGTCATGGATATTATATGTATTTATATCTTATGTATACTCGTATCGTGGTCTAGTACCCATAGTACAAGCATTGCTTAGTTGGGAACTTGGTCGATTTGTGTAAAATTGTCCCGTAATATTTATTAATTTAATTGCTTTCTATTGCCTTTTGATCATGATATTTCTCCTAAAATCTACCACTTCTGTCTTTAAATGTCGTGCCTCAGACTCGAATTGTGAATATTGACTAATATTTTCAATAAGAATGATTAATGAATAACTGAACATACTAAATCAATCGTCAAAACAATAGAGTACTGTGCCGAACTCCGGACGGAAGTTTACAATGTACACTATAGAATTAATTAAGTAACTTTTGTGGCAAAACGTGTTATGGGCGTGCCTTGAAAAAAATGCACTAAAGATACCAGTTTTAACAACGGTTCTCCATTCGCCTAGCAACCGGAAGACAACTTTAAAACCAGATTAAAAACAAGGACGATCCTTTTCCAACTGCGTCGTATTTACAAGCAATATCATAAGAGGTATTATCAATAGGTATTGTTACGTAACGTAGCTGATAAACGGTGACCTTCTACAATGTCAGTGATTACGCTAGCGGAATATCAAGGTTATAAGTTGAAGAGAATACTTTCTGAGTTTAGACGTCTAATTTTAGATTATGGGTTGCCCAAAAGCAATGACTATTATTACGCGCTATTATTATAAACACGCGGTGTAAAGTTCAATTCAGTAAATACTGTATGTTAAATGTCTTTAACTTATCTATGTGAATGGATCATATCCATATTCTGAGTTAGTTTCAAATTTTACTTTTCTCTTCCTGATACATGACATGTATGTAAATACAATATAGTCAGTTTTTTGTCTATAAGTAAAATAGTGTCATAGAAGTTCTACAAAAGAACGCGCCGTAAGATTTACTATCGCTATAGGTTATCCCTAAAGATAAGTTAAGTTCTAAAAAATGCCTAGACTAGAAGTTGTTGTGAATTGCATAATAGTTAGGTACCGTTAGTGAGGAACTACCTTACATAATTATTTATTTCAAGTGCGCCGTGTGGAAATGTTATTCTAAGTCTGTTTTATGTTAGCGAACTACATTTCAATCACTCTAGTACTTACTATGTCTAGTTTTCCATACATGAATATATATTTTTAATATCTGTAAACAATTTTGAACAGAAACCTTAAACCTGAAAACCGCATGACATATTTTATGTAAATAAAAAATATTTCTATCGAGTCACTTTACCACATTTAGTAAGTAAACGATTGTTTTTAAATAGGTTATGTACAGTCGAGTTCATTTACATCTACACACTTACGAGAACAAACATATCTGAACACGACTTTATGTTCCTGACATTAGGGTCGTGTTCAGATATTTTTGTTCTCGTAAGTGTGTAGATGTAAATGAACTCGAATGTATTACAGATTTTTCTGTACATTTTTAGTAATAATATAGAAGAAGCTGTAAAGTGTTCACAAGTACATTGAATTGAATTAAAATCATTTATCTTCAGAAAACTGTGGCCCATAGATATACTTATAGCTTAAAAACTAACATACATATTAAATACAAATACTCAATTTTTTTCTGCGATGTAGTACGGACTACGGATGTCCGTGGTGTTGGGTAGCCGACATAACATCATCATATTATATCGTAATGTTATGAAACACATCACTGATTTTGGTCATTCATGTCCCACCGCAGGCGCTGCCAAGTAATGTAGATCTTTAGTTCTTATAGTAGTTTGTTATAGTAATTGAACAATATGGATGTAGATAAACACCTTTTTGAACGCGATTAAGCCTCGTTTTGTTATTAATAATCCAATTCGAGTCTTTTAGGTACTTTAGGTAGGTACACCAACAAATATAACACTTCCTAACTAGACAAGTTGTGTTATTAATTCATACATCGGGGTTTTCAGAGCGGGAACGTTTGACATTAGCCAAAGAGTAGGTATTGACTTAAAAAACAGAATGTACTGCAGGTTTCTACGTCATGGATAATTAATTGAAAAATATAAAATAATAATCATTCATATAGGTTCACATGTTATAATGGTCAGTCATTATCAACCTATTCAGTTAAGTCCCTACTCATTTATAAGCAAATAATTCATAGATATCGGGTGTCAATATTGACATTATATTAGACACTTATTAGCATACCGTACCCTTGTCTAGTAGATAAATTACAATGCAATTGCATTTTAAAAATACTATATAATAATCAATACAAATATGCCTCCAAGAAAAAAAGCTCGTTACGAGTTTGTGCGTTCGTGGATAGAAAATAATCCAGACAGAGGTTCGAGATTCTTTATTTTTGGCACCAAATGCAATGTTAGCTTCGCTCAAACGAAATTTGGTGTAACGCGACACGTTGCGTCCAATAAACATACAAGTATAAAATATGATTTCAATAGTGAGCTCGTGAATTTTTTTGTGGGCTGCAATATACCATGGACGCAAGTAAACAATCCGATATTAACCTTGACTGCGCAGTAGCCGATTTACGTACAAATGCGAATGATTTGTGTACATGCGCAGATCCGCTATCTTTGTTCAAAAAGTTTGCCGGCAACTATACCGGTAAATTTGTAAAAACTGTAAAAGTTCTTCAGTTCATTTAAGTAAAAAAAATTAATACAATGCGGAATGAGCTTAAAAAATTATATATTAACGGCAGTGTTGACGAAACCACGGATGGTGTCGGTCGGTAAATAGCTAATGTCATAGTAGCCATATTGGCTCAAAAAAAGGTGTTGAATAAATATTCTGGCTATATAGCACGCTAAAAATTATAAATGAATTGTTAAAAGGCAAAGAAATTGAACTTTAATCGCAAACTTCTCGTACATCAATTGATTTCCAAAAAGTTTAAATATGCACCGTACCTATTACAACTGTCGACGTGGAAAGATCGTTCAGTTCATTGAAATGGATATTTACAGTAAGACGCCGCAGATTAACTGTTCCAATTATAGAAAAAATATTTATAGTTTTTTCAGAAAATCGTGTCAACTACTAAATTTAGTGCAGGTAATTAATTAAAGTTACTTTTATTGTTATCTAAAGAGGCTTGGTAATAAAGCTAAAGTATTACATGAATTAAAATAAAACTGTCTCATAGAGTGTATACAATTCGCAGAGAGGTTGTTATTCATTAGGCATAATATGATATTTTCTCAGATTAACGTATCTCTTTATCTCTACTCTTTTTCAAATCGTTCCCGCTCCGAAATCCCCGATGTAGTAGAGTTAATAACTTATTAACTCTACTACAGTGTACTGAATTCACTCTAACCCCAGGTAGATACAAAAATGGGTCTTATCTCCACTGACTACAGTGTACTAGGCATGATATGACGCTGATTGCCCAAGTCAACGTTCTATTTTCATAAGGCTTCTCTGTTTACTCTTTTGCATTGTTATTTTCCATGACTTTGATTAATGTCTACATTTAGGTACTTCATAACAGGCACCGCAGCTATATTACATATATTCAGCACATACTTACTTACATCATTTTGGCCCTTAAAATTAATGATAACAAGAATTCCAATAATTAATTATGAGAATCTTTCCAACCATCTGTATCAACTTATTTACCTGCGCTGTGATATAATATTTGGTTGCATGCATTTGGTAATTTAATAAAAAACTTATTTAGGCATATTTCATTTTATAGCGTACTTGTGAAGTTGTCCATTCGTATTATATATTTTTTTAGATATATTCAATTTGGTTCTTTAATGTAGCCAAAATGTTAGATAAGATCTCATCTTATCTCGTTCGGGTATTGCTAAAACCGGACCTGTCAGTTTAGCTGCATTTTGTTATATTATATATGTATTTATGTACTTAAGTACCTATAAATAACTTACACCTATACTTGTACCTATATATAACTTAATGGTATTGTTTTTTATTATCAACGGTTGAATAATTTCTTACCATTCCTTCGTAAAAAATACAATGTACAAGCCCTATAAAACATTTAGCCCTGTAAACTAAATTATTTATTATAACTTAACCATCACTTGTGGACAGCATCCAATAGACAGATTTATGTGGCTTTGTGATGTCTTGTGTAACTTGTGTTAGTCTTATTTTTTAGCATTCGCCTTCAAATAGGTTGCCGCAAAGTCCAAATTTATCAGTAACTTGAATTAGTAGAGTAACTTTAGATTTTTCAGGATTACTTCTGCTTCCTATGTAGTTGTGTTGATTTTGTTTTTAGTGCCAATAAGTATTAAAATAGAGTGCCAATAGTGCCACAAATTTATTCATATCCATCATGGAACAATTATTCAAGAAGACTGCAAATGCCTTTACGCTTTCCACCATAGCGAGTTCTTTGTTTCATACATTTCGTATGGCGCTTAGACGTTTCTAATTAGCGTAACTAGAGAAAGCTTCTCTAAGTATAGATATATTTCTCTATATAGTGTGATAAGCGAGGTTTAAGATCAAAAGCGAAACCGAACGATATGCATTGCATGGGCTTGTTAAGGTGACGTCTTACACAGTGGCGTAGCTAGCTCTAGGCGGACCCTGTATCGGAATATGTCGGGAGGCCCCGACGACGATCGAGGGCACAACCAGTCGGGGGACTTGGGACGCCCATATCATCGATATAATATGGCGCTAGCTACACCCCTGGTCTTACAACCAGTGGATCGCAACTTTGTATAGGCTCTGGCAGTCTTTTTCAATGAGTGGTCCATGATTCCCATGCATTATGGAATCCTTGGCTAACATTCAAATTTGGCTGCAGACAAATACATTTGTGGCATTGCGCTTACATGAAACGATATGACAAGTTTTCTTTATAAAATTATCGATTATATTATATTACTCCTTTTTTGTGATAAACACAAGAGATTAAAGTTAAGAGATAAGTAAGATCGGCTCTTCTTGCAAGTCAAGTTTTTTACCTCTAAATAATATGTGCATAGGTTGACAACCCAAGGACCAGTCCCCTCTTACTGAAAGTGAAATAAAAAAAAACTTACACTGGGCTGCACTCCTTAATATTTGTGGTGAAAAATAAGTATTACAAAGACTAATTTACTATCAGTTGCAGAGAAAACTAACTACCCTTACAATTTATACGACAGTGAAGCATATCCCTCTCTTTGATCTTTTGTACCAGATTTGATTGTAATATTTAGTTTTGGTATGAATTAATAAAATGTTTTTTTTTTTTTTAGTTTATCGTTCCCTGTGCTTTTCTTGTTCAAGAAACCCTGTTAACCTTTTTGAACGCCAAGCTGTGAAACAATTTACCGTGCCACTGGCGCCATAGCAAAAAATAAAGTGCTCCAAATATAGTTGTTGAAATTTGGAAGGCTGTAGCCGACGTAGCGTCAGTGGCACGACTTTTAGTTGACGGCCTCAGCCGTCTTTGGCGTTCAAAAGGTTAAGTTGTCAACCCCATTTCTGCTAGTAACCAATGTTGAGAACCACATTATTTGCTAGTCGCATTAACTTAGTCACGATGTTTCAATTGTGTACATTCACATGAGCCAGTAATTCACATGTTCGTAATGCCGGTTCTCAATACTGGAATATTTGTACTAATTATATGTGTTAACTGCATGTTTTGCTTGACACAAGAGATGGATCTTTATAACGATCGAAGTATTTTTGGACCAGAGATCATGTAGCTTTGACCTGAAGATTATCTACAGTTGGACTCAAAATGTTACACTCTTTCGTATAAATAATTCGTTGTAGAAGTCTGGGAGAAACAAAATGCGTGTTTATATTATTGGGTGTAGCGATTTTTGTCTGTAACCCGTTTCAGTCAGCTACTAAATGTAAACTGCTGGCTATATTTGCCGATTGTAGGCGTCTGATGCGTTCGGTTTCCGACTTATGTAATGTAAAGTTGTTCAATGCGAACTACGCGCGAGCTCAGTTCATTTAGGAGTTGTAAAAAAAGAGATAGGATGTCCACTCAATACTATGGAGTATTGAGGTATTAAGTGACATCCTAGCGCTTTTTCTTGTAGTTACTCGTCATCATTATTTAGAGGGATTCAAGGTATTTATTATTAAACTGTAGGAGGGGAATTAATTGACTGTCATTTCGTATATACTTTTACTCTCGTATTTTTTATTATGGACAGTCGGATCTGATCATTTGAGAAAGTGAAAAGTTAGACATTCATTCGAATCCTCAGAGCTCAATTGCTGCAGCTTGTAAACGTCCTATGTTAATCAAGACTGCTTACAATTGGCATCTGCACGTATAAGATTGCGTTTCTAAAGTTAGCGTCAGTAGCTATCATTACAGACGAAATATACGTAGCGCGATATGTCCCTAAAATATCTCTGGTCTTCAAAAATTTCGATTAGTATCGTAACATTAGCATTGTAACGCAGGAGGCTAAATGGGGCTACAGACGTACGATGGGAGCGATGTTCGCATACAGCAAGCAGGCAGATCGCATGCTGATCTCGTACAATTGTCAGGTGCAGCAGTGCGCACACGCCGGGACCGCCCGCCCCGTCTCCAGGATGAGCCTCATACAATGCATCAGGTAAGCAATGCTTACGTTTGGTGGTTTGAAATCTATGGCATGCTCTTGGGGACCAATTTACCAAGGATTCTCAATTCATTCCTACATTTTCCGATTTTACCAATCTTCTGTATTCCATCTCCATCCGACTTTGCACTTTTTTAAAACCCATCTCGCAGGCTTGAATATTTCATTAGCGTAACATATCTGTTAAAGCGTATCCGACGTCCAAAATTCGTAATAAACATTCAACTTTTGCACGTATGTTAGACTAAACCGATCTCCCAACGTTTGTGTATTTCATAATGAATCACAACTTATACTTTATACTCTTTATTAAGACATGGATTGTGTTTGCGCATCTGTTCGATAGCTCCTAACAATTACTCTTGAAAAATGTACATTTCTGTTCTGTTTACACTTCGACCCATCGCCCAAAATCAATTTCCAATTTACGCAGTTTTACATTTTCCAGCATTTGTTCTCTAAGATAATTTTAAGACTAGTTCCAATAAATGTTATCACGATACCGTTTAACATAAATCCGAGTAACACACACTTTTGTTTGACAATGCACGATACGCCTTCTGGTTCACTAGTTTCACCAAGCGTTTGGCCGTAAAATAAACATATATTCGTAATAAAACGTCACGATCTGTAATGAAAGTTTTCGAGAAGTTTTTTTGTATGAGGTTCTAATTCTAATGTACAAACAATTCTGAGTAAAATGAGCCAAAAATTTGCTGAAAAAAAAGTTTATTTCATCAACCTACACTTTTAACCGACTTCTTTTAACAATCGCTTGAATCATCATCATCATCATAGGCCCTTCAGTCTATTACAGACGATTTGTGATGGTCTTCACTCTGCGAAGCATCGTCTTTGGTGGCTAAAAGGACCGATACGCGATCGGCATATCCGACATATCGCTTGAATACGAAGGTAATATTTACATCGATCGTGAAGTACGATTGTATGGACACCTCGCTTGGTAAACTAAAAATTTGCACATACTTACAGATAAACCCACGCAAAGATAGTGCACTATTGATATGTTAATGTGCGAATTGCTTTTTTTGAGATGCACTGTCGATAACTTGACATGCAACGCACTTATCTGATTTATTATACCCCGTACAAGGCAATAAATTTTATAGATAAGTTTAGAGATATCTCGATTACATATGGCTCGATAGAATACCTTAATTCTTTATGTTAAAATTTTTTTTAACAAAAAAAAGAACCAACTTCAGCAAAACTAAAAAGCCAAAAATAACCCGTTCAAGTACAGATTACATTTGACTCACCCTTTGAAATCGATCCCAAACCACTCAGTTATTATATGTATATATTAAAGTTTACGTGAGGTTTGGCACCGACTTCAAAGGGTGAGTCAAATGTAATCTGTACTTGAACGGGTTATTTTTGGCTTTTTAGTTTTACTGAAGTCGGTTATTTTTTTTGTAAAAATTTTTTTTTTCGCTTTTTAGTGATTCATATTAAATACTTATGGCGGGGTGATCAGGGAGGTCTTGAAGGCATGCATCTCGTTTGAATTATCTCCTAACTCCTAACCGTTAAGGAGTTGTACCTTCCATCATCAGTTCAGCATTGGAAGATGATGACTACCATATGCAAATACTTAAATAGTTTTAGAAAATATATGAAAATATTATGAGTACCTATAAAATTTCAGGAATTCCTTCGATTCCTCATGGATCTCGTCATTCGATCTTCACCAAAATTTTATGGGACCAACCTTGAGATGTCTATTCATGAACCTAAAAAGAATTTTCCTAATCGACTCATAAATGACGGAGTTATGAGGTAACAAACATAAAAAAAAAAAAAAAAAAACTTACAACCGAACTGAGAACCCCCTCCTTTTTTTGAAGTCGGTTAAAAATTCGCATACTTTGCCCGACTTGATGGTTATTATAATGGTGATGGTGATGATGATGATAATGATGATGGTGATGATGATGTTCTCGTTGACTCGTCCGTCAACGGCCACAGGGCGACACTGTCAACTGTTTCAGGCGTGTGCGCGCACGTGGCTTGTGAATCCCAGCTTGTTCGCGAACACACAATCACAAGTGGGACAGTATCTATAGCTGTCGGTCAGTGTTGTATGTGTAGTTGTAGTTATTATTCTTGTAGCCAGTGTTATTAATCAATATGTGTGGTGGTCATGTTTTTAGATGGGCATTCGAATATTCGATGTACGTTTGTTTTGGCCGGTCGCCATCGCGTTTTTTGGCCATCACCCTGGACTCTAGATCTGCGTGATTGGTATCGAATTATTAAATAGGCACCTATGGTTTGATCCAATTATTCAATCTATCTATAGATATCTACTATTATTATAATTGTATACTCGACACTTTTCATGTCGTCCGGATCGGGATAGAATGAAAAATCTGGATAATATTTCCTTGGCAAGTGAACGCTTAATCATAATCTCTCAGACACTAAGTACAAGGAGGAACTTGTGGGCAGAGTCTAATAATCATACGATGTATGAAAGACATAATATGATTAATCACAGGAGTATTACGGGGCAGCAAAGCAAAATTACGATGTATGTTAATAATGAGTGAGTCATTATAATATCTAACTCTTTAATTTTGTCGTTTTTTCCACTGACTACTTATCTGCCAGGCTATTTTCACGATCTAGGTACTATCTTCAAAATAAATACATGACGCTGCACCAGATGCAAGGAATATTTTTTATCATGCAATTTATCTTTGTAGCTACAATTTTTTTATATAAATATGTATTCATCACAGCAACACGATATTACCGCTTTTAGCCGGTATAATATCACATGTGCGCTAATAGATAAGAAATTAAATGCTCCCACCAATCGTCACGTGTGGTATTCGTGTTTTGGATTTGCGTAGGTACCAAATATCTCTAGAGATAACCCTTCTGAGAAAGTGAAAAGTTAGCCATTTTTCCGTCAGTCGGTAAAAAAGGATAAAGGACCTGTTTTAAAAATGGTTCAGTTCCGAACTAACACCAAAGTCCTGATGTGTTATTGAAACAAACCGTCGACATAAATTTTCCGAAAGATGTTGTTGCACTTACTAAGGAAACTTTTATTCACGTGTTTTTCAAGAGTTCCGTTATGAATCAGAAGACGTATTATGGTTGTTAGAAAAAAATGTGTAACATGTTTCCCTTGTAGCTACCTAAGTAGTATATAAATTTGACTCCTGACTAAAACTGTTCGTACTTGAAAGTCAATCTGCTAACTTTCTATTGTTTTCAAATTATCAATGCAGTGAAAGAAACAACAATCTGGCTTTCGAACAGCATGAGTTATATAAAATAATATTAAATAAATTGATTAAACTAATTACTTACGCTTTATCATTCACATTTATCGCGATGATACTATGACGCCCGTATACACACGACCCCCGTCTATATTTAAGATATTTTCGTCCATACTCCATTCGTATCTCGATGGAAACATTGCAACGTCAACGGCTATCTCCGGTCAAGTTCATTTTAATTTTAGGTGAAAACTTGTTTTAAATGCTCCGATAAACTTATCCATTGACGCACTACATTATCACCTGGAGATTAACTGAGTTTATTTTTTCCAGACACATTGTACAAACTGAGGGCCCAAAGGCGTTGTTTAAAGGTCTAGGCCCTAACATTGTGGGCGTGGCCCCGTCCAGGGCGATATACTTCTGTACGTACTCGCAGGCTAAGGCTATATTAAACCAGAATATAGCTCCCGACACGCCCATAGTGCATCTATCGGCAGCCAGCGCAGCAGGTAAACACTAGTCTATGAATATTGATATCCTGAGGACCCCATGTAAGGGTACGGAATAGACCAATCACCTGAGTTGAAATCTGTATCAGCTCCGCTTCGCTTATGTGATTGGTCGATTCCGCAGATTTCCGCTCCGCATCAGTGGAGACGCACCCTAAGGCTGCCTGTCCATAAAAGCGGAGTGAAAAAAAATAACCAATCAGGCTGCGTCTTTGTCCAAAAGAAGTGCATTTTTATTCTGAGGAATGTGATTACTCCATTTAACGCATCTCCGCAGCAGTGGACATAGACATGCAGTCTAAAAATAAAGTAAGATAACGGCAGCCCTTTGGCTCATTTAGCAGTGTCTGGGCTCTTAAGATTTTTAGTGGTCGTTATTAGTTATAATTATAACCTTGAAATTCTAACCACTGCAGCTTTAATACAATTAAACCTATCGTGAGACATCTTTAATAATTATAAAAAACACTGCAGCTTTGTGTTGGTGTAATTATAAACGACGAAATTGAAAACTATGCTTTACCTTAAAGTACTTTCGTTATTGCGGAAACCCGTTTTTTAATTCAACTTACCATGTTTCAGGTTTCGTGTCATGCACGATGACCAACCCGATATGGTTCGTGAAAACGAGGCTTCAACTGGACGGACAGAATGTGACGGCCCTACAATGTATAAAGAGGATATACGCTAAAATGGTAAGAAATACTGACGAACGTTCAACTAATACTTTAGACGTTTGTGAAACGTTAATGGCTCTAAAATGGTTAAAGCATGTGACTGTTATTAATAAGAAAACAAAGTGATGACAAAGAATAGATCAAAACTACCAATAACTATACTATATCTAAATGAGGAAGTAAAACTAAAAACTTATTTTTTCTATAAAACATTTGAAAATATATAAAATTTCCTATTGTTATACTCAGTCCATAACGTAAGTTTATTTAAGTATTTAATACTTATACAAATTAGATGCAACTTATTGAGAGAATATTGTCTTTTTAACCGACTTCAAAAAAAGGAGGGGGTTCTCAGTTCGGTTGTATGTTTTTTAATGTTTGTTACCTCATAACTCCGTCATTTATGAGTCGATTTGGAAAATTCTTTTTAGGTTCATGAATAGACATCTCAAGGTTGGTCCCATAAAATTTTGGTGAAGATCGGATGACGAGATCCATGAGGAATCGAAGGAATTCCTGAAATTTTATAGGCACTCATAATATTTTTCATGCATTTTCTAAAACTATTTAAGTATTTGCATATGGTAGTCATCATCTTCTCATGCTGAACTGATGATGGAAGGTACAACTCCTTAACAGTGAGGAGTTAGGAGATATTTCAAACGAGATGCATGCCTTCAAGACCTCCCTGATCACCCCGCCATAAGTATTTTATATGAATCACTAAAAAGCGAAAAAAAAAAAAAAATTTAACAAAAAAAAGAACCGACTTCAGTAAAACTAAAAAGCCGAAAATAACCCGTTCAAGTTCAGATTACATTTGACTCACCCTTTGAAGTCGGTGCCAAACCTCACGTAAACTCTAATATATAAATATAATAACTGAGTGGTTTGGGATCGATTTCAAAGGGTGAGTCAAATGTAATCTGTACTTGAACGGGTTATTTTCGGCTTTTTAGTTTTACTGAAGTCGGTTCTTTTTTTTGTTAAAATTTTTTTTTTCACGCAACAAGTTCAAGTTAATATCGCTTATTCATTAACTACATACCATTATAAATAAATAAATAAATAAATAAATATTAAGGGACAATCATACACAAATCGACCTAGTCCCAAACTAAGCAAAGCTTGTACTATGGGTACTAGACGACGATATACATAATATATAAATACATATATAGATAACATCCATGACCCAAGAACAAATATTTTGCACAAATATTTGCCCCGGCCGGGATTCGAACCCGGGACCGTCGACTCAGTAGGCAGGTGTCTACCAACCGAGCCAAACGCGTCGTCAAAATATATTATGTTTAAACTACATTCATTTTATAAAAATTATGTATCACAATTACACATATAAAAAGTAGGCATACCAGGTGTACTTTTGTTGATATAATTAGAAACTCTCTGTATGTTAAACAAGTGGCTTTGAGTTTCGGGGGAGAGCGACTTTTTTTAGGCATTGGCATTATTTTTTAATTATTCGTCCACGGCTGTGCTTACAGTTTATTGGGTAATTTAATTTGTGAATAAAATGAAAAAGATTAACCAAGTATTGGCTCCGTGGAACTTAGCTCTCTTCACTCGAAATACTTGTCCAGCTATAGCTTATTATTATGTTATCTAACACCCTTTACATCTGAAAGGTTAAGTTTATTGTAATTTAATAGACCCGGAGACAATATACAGCTCTTCAATGTGCATATTGTTTTGTCTATCGCATTAATATATTATGATGTCATTATTCTATTAGTATTGTAAATGTTTTAAATTACATGTCTTGCAGATATAAAAATAAAGACAATGAAAGAAAATAAAGAAAGCAAACACCTTTGTTCTACGTGTTAAGTATGAACATAAAATTTACAAGGGTTAGTGCTAAAAATAGATTTTCTGGAAGTGTTCATATTATATTCCTTCTCAATAATAATATACGTTATGTGAACTCAGAATTTACGATTGGTATATTTTTATGTCGTGTGGTTATTTAAATATATTTTTTCAAATCCTCGATGTGTCAAAAAACCGGTTAAGAGCGAGTCGGACGTGCTCACGAAGGGTTCCGTACCATCAAATAAAAAAACGGCAAATTAAACACGTTTGTTGTATGCGAGCCCCACTTAAATATTGATTTTACTCTGTTTTTAGTATTTGTTGTTAAAACGGCAACAGAAATACATCATCTGTGAAAATTTTAACTAGCAAGAGAACTCTTCGAAGCAAATGAACTATCAAACCATACAAAGTGAGTCAGTTCATTTGCTTAGAAGAGTTAGCGTGGTCTGACTACATCACGGTTCTCGAAATACAGTCTGGTGACAGACAGACGGACAGTGCAGTCTACTAAGATTCCACTACACACTCCGCGGACACGGGGCCCAATTACTAAATAGGGCTCGTGTTTACCCTTTGGGTACGGGTTATGGAACCCTAATTTTTTCTATCTAAAATACAATACGGATTTTAAGGCGTTAAAGTTATCCGTAGGTTCTGAGTCCACGCAACGTAATCGAGAAAAAATATAAAATTAACACCGCTGAAAAACATGTCTCCAATTGCAATTCACCAAACCATTTCATGTGTTAGAGCATACTACTAATCATCTTGTCTGCAAATGTTCCTAGCAACGCACTGTTATCTGCAAGTTTCGTCACAGTGTTTTTACTGTACACATCAACACGCGAGCGAGGCGTGAGTTTCGGTTTTAGAACGCAAAAAAAAATCGAAAGCTTTGTTTATCTTAAGCAAGATAGTGTAGGTAATGAGAAATATTACATGGAGAAAGAAATCAAATGTTTTAAAAATTAATGTTAACAATTAAAATAGCAAATGTTTTTATAGAATCTTTTTTATCGATTATATTTTGAATGTGGAAATACCACATTTTTATTTTTGTAAATATTGACTCAAAGGTATAAATTATATATTATCCTAGGGAATGGCTAATGCGCATAAGCTTTTTAAACACATATGACGCAGAAGGCACTTCAGTAGCGTAGAATTATGGAAGGAAAGATTTGGTGTGATTGACGTAACGATCTAATAGCTTTGTTGGGAGAGCAATACGCCGGAAACTTAGGGTCGCAGGTTCGAGTCCGGCTTAGATTGTAGTAGATCACATTACATTTTTCTTTCATAATTTACCTTTGTGTCAACATTTATAAAAATAAAATGTGGTATTTCCACATTAAAAATAGAATCTATAAAAACTTTTACACTAGCGCCATCTCTCTCGTGGTCCTCACACTTGCTATAAAGCGATGAGGACTGGGGATCGTGCGCGTAAAGCGCACATCCTAGGGTGTGGCTAATGCGCATAAGCATTTTAAACACATATGACGCAGAGGGCGCTCCAGTAGCGTAAAATTATGGAAGGAAAGATTTGGTGCGTTTGACGTATCGATCTAATAGCTTTGTTGGGAGAGCAATACGCCGGAAACGTAGGGTCGCAGGTTTGAGTCCTGCTTAGATTGTAGTAGATCACATTACATTTTTCTTTCATAATTTACCTTTGTGTCAACATTTATAAATAAAATGTGGTACTTCCACATTAAAAATAGAATCTATAAAAACATTTACAATAGGCATCTCTCTCGTGGTCCTCACACTTGCTGTAAAGAAATGGGGACTGGGGATCGTGTGCGTAAAGCGCACATCCTAGGGTGTGGCTAATGCGCATAAGCATTTTAAACACATATGACGCAGAGGGCGCTCCAGTAGCGTAAAATTATGGAAGCAAAGATTTGGTGTGATTGACGTAACGATCCAATAGCTCAGCTGGGAGAGCATTACGCCGGAAACGTAGGTTCGCAGGTTCGAGTCCTACTTAGATTGTAGTAGATCACATCACATTGTTCTTGCATAATTTACCATTGTGTCATTATTTATAAAAATACAATAGTCTTATGAACTCATTGCAGCGAGACCTCGGCCATATCAATTATCGTGTTTTTATCATAACTCGATGGCAGATTGTTAGAGAAAACATTATAATTAATGTATTCACTTAGTTTTTAATTCAAAGTTTACTGCATAACAGAAAAGTACTAATATCATAATTGCTATCTATATATGAATTTATATAATATATTATGTATATCGTCGTCTAGTGCCTATAGTACAGTCGCCATCAGATATATCGCAGCATAGAAGGCGTTCATAAATATTTGAACATGACTCTTATTGACTAGGTGTTACAGTACATGTTGAGATGGCGTGGGTGGTGACTGTACAAGCTTTGCTTAGTTTGGGACTAGGTCGATTTGTATAAGACTGTACCTTGATATAAAAAAAAAAATAAAAAAAAAAAAGAATTAGAACTAAGTAAAATAACTCCACCTTACGTATTTTAATGAGTATAAATGTTAATCAGTTGTTAGTAAGGAACCTAGGTCATAGCACCCGAAGATAGGTATGTTATATCGTTAATTTGAAATCCGTATCCGGATTCTTGTGTTCTATAGATAAAATAATACATACGCATAACTGAAACTGATGTGAAAATCTGCATATATTAAAAAAAAACTGCATCTTCTCAAATTAGCGGTATATACAATCTTACATATTAAACGATTTCTGCTGTGCCTGTCTCTGTATGAAATCAGTAGTTCTGGAAAACTGGTCTCACCAGCTTAGACCCTTAATACCTACTGTTGAAAAAAGTGTTACCACTTAACCTACCTTTCGTATGGTTGTTTACAAAAAAAGCGAGTTCATCCCTGACATGCGCCGTAATGAATAAATATATGTATATATATCTGTAAAATAATGACAGGATCCTTACAAACAGCAACTAGCACAACTGTAACATGCGACTCTTTCTCGCGAGAGATATATTAACTTATCTCTTTCTGTGCAGTACTGTGAGAGAGTGACGGGTGACGCTAAGTCGCAAGACGAGAGTCGCGAAGTATAGTTGTGTTGTGCTAGACAGACAGACGAAGGGTACATCTACTATTTTAGAGAATAGGCTATCAAGGCACCTCACTGCTTTTGTCCCTATATGGTGACGTTTAGTGTCGCGGTGATTCCACAGAAGTGGCAAGTGGACACCCCCTTGAGAGTAGTTATATTGCCACCACTGCCTTTTTGTGTTTCGAAGCCGATGCACCTCTTTCATTCTGTCTCATTTGTATTGTACAAATAAGTACAGAAAATTGAAATATTTATTAAAACACTTTTAATGCAATTAGTTCCTTTTTGTTTCACCAATCTAAGCCTCAATTATATTTCAGGGTATAAAAGGCTTCTACAAAGGCATAACAGCCTCCTACATGGGCATCAGCGAGACAGTCGTCCACTTCGTGCTATACGAGGGCGTGAAGGCGCGGCTGATGGCGGCGCGCGCGCAGGACGGCGTGCCGAGCGACACGCGCTCCCCCCGCGACTTCCTCGAGTTCATGGCGGCCGGCGCCTTCTCCAAGACCGTGGCGTCCTGCATCGCGTATCCACACGGTGAGACTACATTAAAACTTGAGGCGTGGCGGCCAATCTAGCTACACCACTGTAAACACGAATTATGTATATAACGCCGGTCCTCGACCTCGACTCGCCGGATCGAATCCCAATGTGATGAACATGAATATGTGTACCGGGGTCATGTTTATGTATTTAAGTAAGTATGTAAATTCGTCGCCCTGCACCCATAACACAAGCCTTCTTGAGCTTAATTTGGGGTAGGTTGATTTATGTGAGGTTGTCTGATATTTATTTATGTATACTTCCGGCCGGCACCCTTTTCAGGACCATCGCCTCCTGCATCGCGTGTATATGCGTAAAACATTACAGCTAGAAGCGAAGAGAAGGCGTAGCCCACGTCTATATTACTCTATGGTACACCACTGTAGCTTAAATAGGTTGGAGTGTTTTATTTAACCGGGCTTTCAGTAAGTTCATCGACATCAACCTAACTGATTGTAGCCCCCTTCTATGGCTTCGAACATGATCTTCGGATTTATATCACCGCTCCACCTAGTAACAGAACGACCTTATTCTCTTATAGATATACCGAATGCCGAGTTATCTCTAAATGAATTTTAGCTGCCTTGACGGAGAGCTAGCGACCAAATCGGTCATGTGGCTTCAGCTGTATTGAAACTCCGTTAGCTACTTCTCTGAACAACCTTTTCCTATAATCTTCGTGCTGGCAGGCCGCGGGCGGTGGGTGCGGGTGTAGTGGGGTGGGGAAAAAAAGAAAAAAAATGTGGGCTCAGCGACTTTAATTTTTTTTTCAAACTGTTGCTCTGTACTGCCCTGTGCACCCAAAAAAAATTTAAATCGATCGGGTGGTGGGAAGGGGTTGCCGGCGTTAATTAAAAGTACCAAAATAATAATAATATTCGTGTGGGCTCAGCTGTATTGGCTTTTTTTCTGACGCGAGATTAATCAATATGTAAGCCCCAAAAAAATTGCCATCCAAAAATATCGGTGGGAAGTCATCGAAAAAATTTAAAAGTTAATTGACGTCCAATATTTGATTGTCAGCTGTTCCTTCGTATTCATCGGTATCGCTGTCACTTCCGGAGTCGCTCTCACATTGATGGTCCTCTGAAACATATTAATTAAATAAATAAATAAAAAATTAATAAATAAATATCGCACAACCTCACACAAATCGATCAAGTCCCAAATTAAGCTCAAGAAGGCTTGTGTTATGGGTACTAGACGACGATATACGTACTTACATAGATAAATATATACTTATTTCAACAATTTTTTTCGATACCTTCCCACCGATATTTTTGCATGGCTATTTTTTTGGGGCTTACATATTGATTAATCTCGCGTCAGAAAAAAAGCCAATACAGCTGAGCCCACACGAAAATTATTATTATTTTGGTACTCTTAATTAACGCTGGCAACCCCTTCCCACCACCCGATCGATTTAAAAAATTTTTTGGGTGCACAGGGAGTACAGAGCAACTGTTTGAAAAAAAATTAAAGTCGCTGAGCCCACATTTTTTTTCTTTTTTTTCCCCACCCCACTACACCCGCACCCACCGCCCGCGGCCTGCCAGCACGAAGATTATAGGAAAAGGTTGTTCAGAGAAGTAGCTAACGGAGTTTCAATACAGCTGAAGCCACATGACCGATTTGGTCGCTAGCTCTTAATCTATTATTATTACATACTAGAGGGCACATTCTAGTATGTAATAATAATGTTAAGTAGAACTTCGTACGCGTATTTTTTAATGTACCGTAGTTGGGGAAAGAAACTACCCTATAACCATCTTTGGATGTCCAGTCCAGCTATATCCGTGTACCAGAATTGGTTAAAATCCGTCCAGCCGTTTCGGTGTGATGAAAGGACAAAGGAAATTATGAAAACAGATGGCGCCAGGCTGGCACGGCGCCGCGCGCCCATACAAAACAGATGACGATCGTGCATCACGCTTTTAAGATTTTTTCTGAAATCATGACCCCTATCCATAGAAAACTAAGTTTCAATACAAATGTAGATTTTTTTATTATTATTACATATATAAATAATAATAATAAATAAATATCGATCGGACAACCTCACACAAATTGCTCTAGTCCCAAATGAAGCTCAAGAAGGCTTGTTTTATGGGTACTAGACGACGATATACGTACTTATATAGCTAAATATATACTTAAATACATAGAACAACCATGACCCAATCACAAATATACGAGTTCATCACACAAATATTTGCCCTGGCCGGGATTCGAACCCGGGACCGCCGGTCAGTAGGTAGGTGTTTACAAGCCGCGCCAAACGTGTCGCCAAAATATATGTGGTATTGTATACTGTTAAATGACGTCTTTAGGATTAGAATATAAAAACGTGTAAGGCTACCGGTCCTCTGAAGCGGAGTGAGGAAAATGAACCAACGGTCATTATCAGGGTTCGGAAATTAGGATAGATAAGTATTTACCTAAACTTAGGTGGCGGCTTTGTCGTTCAGTTGTAGGTATAGGCGGCTTTGATTGAGGTCTGAGTGAGGTAGCAATAGGATTTTTGAACTTTAGGTAAATATCTATCCGAATTTCCGTTGCCTGGTCATTATGAATAGAAGTGTATTTAAATCCGAGAAAATCTCCGCTTATGTCTACAGGCAGCCTAATATGGAGCAAAGCTCAATGAAATTAGTTAATTCGGTATGCTCAAGATAAACTGCCCAAACAACACTGCATGCTCTTTTAACTCCTCTCTTACACCAAGCTTATCTTTATCTAGGCCATTCAGAACTAGAGCACACGAACGCCTTGAATAATAAATCCGCAAATCGATTGTGGCATAGAAATTGTTTAAGTCAATACTGTCAATTGGAATTGGATTCTTTTCCTAAGGTTGTAAGATCCTTTGGCAAAGAATACTGTATATTTGCAAAGTGTGGTTCATTGACTATCAAATGTGTAATCTTATCTCGTCTAATGATAAGCCGTTCAGGTTAATTTGTATTGTAAGTGGGATCATTTCGACACGCGGTGACGAGTATGATCGATGACTTGAGAGGAAATTTGGAACGCAAACAGAAGATGATTTTTACGGCGGGTTATTTTTAACCTAAGATTTTTTAAATGGCGTACTAGTCAAGTCTTCGCGCCCACTAATGTGTGCTCGTATGTGGCATTGTAACTTGTAACTCTTCTGTTGATTTATTTTCTCAATTGGACTTATAAAATAAAAATGCATTTGATTTCGAGTCCAAAAGATGCATTACGTCACTTAAGCTATATTTTTTGTTTTAGCTATCACATTCTCACTTTATAATAATCATAAGTTAATGATTCATAAAAAAACCGGCAAAGTGAGAGTCTGACTCGCACAGCGAGGGTTGCGTACAAACTTTCACTTCTTAATTGGCCTGGTTGAGTTAAGTTTGCACCTGAAATGTATGGCACCGCACACAAACGAGGTGCAAACTTAACGCAACCGAGTACTCCAAATATGATGTTTGAAGAGGACTATATTTTTTATGATTTTATTACAAATGTATAGTTTTCAGATTAAGTATTTGTAGTCGGGAAGTACCCTATCATTTTGATTCCCTTGAGAGTGTCGAAATGTACGTTTTTTGCGACATAAACGACCGTATCTTTTTTTCACGTAACGTAGAAGTTTGTTTTTTCCACAGCTTCAAGGGACGGTCCCTTGACCTGAAGACCTGAGTATATGTTGTTCATTCAAAATTTTCTACTAGCCACCACGCGTTCTCGAGATAAAGGGTCTTGACAGACAGACTGACGGACGGACAACAAAGTGATCCTATAATAGTTCCGTTTTTTTTTCCGATTGAGGTACGGAACCCTAAAAATACGTTTTTTACGTTTTCTTTGAAACCCCATATCAATTGAAGGTTCTAGTCATATAGAAAATAATAATCAGGCTAAATTAAATCATGTACTTTTGCATTCAGTGTTTCTGTAGACAGATAGGAACGTAGTCACTAGTCAGCTGAGTGCGACGCCCAAAAATCATATAACACATGCAATATCGCTTATCTCATTCTGATAAGGAATGTGATACAAGTTGTTTGCCCTCCCGTACAAATAAGATTTATGAGTTGTCAGGAGGCGGTACATCAGCTACGCCACTGTTCGCTTTTCTGCCATCAATAAAGGCCAAAACATAATAACACGGCACGACATCGCATCATGGTACAACGTGTCTTGTGATTGTTTTATCTCTATCGCAGTAGTCGTAGCCGTTAACCATTATGGATATTATTAACCGGTTAGAGATTTTGGTTTATAGTTATTAACGGCGATTTTTTTGTGCTTTGTGATTTATTTCGTAGATTTGTTTCAATAAATACGCACCAAAGTAGAAACCGTAAATCGTCTGTATTTATGGTTGGGTTGAGCCCCGGCAACCATGCTTTACTTTATGTATTGCTTTATTTAGTTGTTATTTTTATTAAAGGTTCAATTTAATTGAACGCCTTGGCTAATTGGCACCAATTACTTTGGGAGCCTGACGTTCGGATGTTCTTTATTATTGTTAATTAAACTTCATACTTACTTACAGTTGCTCTTATTTCTTATTTTTACCTTAGCTACATGTCAAATTAATATTTTTTTTTATGTCATGTAAAACTAAACTCAATAACACAGTACTAATAGGTACGATAGAGAGGGCGCCCGCAAATTCGTACGCGTATTTATTTTTATACCGTATAGTCGGGTAAAAAGTATCCTAAAACCATCTTTGGATGGACATCCAAATTAGCTGGACAGCTATCCCTGGAGCAAAATTGGTTAAATTCCGACCAGCCGTTTCGGCCTCATGCGAGGACAAAGGAAATTATGCCCAACAAATGGCACCAGATTGGCACGGCGCCGCGCGCCCATACAAAAAAAATGACGATCCTGCATCACGCTATTAAGATTTTCCTGAAATCATGACCCCCCTCTATAGAGAACTGATTTTCCATACAAACCTAGATTTTTATAATAGTAAAGATATGTCACACTTCGTATGACTAAAATTTGGCGGGTATTACGGTCATGCCACGAGTTTCGGCGGCGAGCGGTTGAGCGAGAGATCCGAGCACGGCGGCCATACGAGTGAGCGAGAGACACGTACCGCGCACCGCTGCCGCTCGCCGCTAAGACCGAAGTCCCGGTGCCCGGGCCGTTAGAGACAAGGTTTCGTCAATCAGTGCGTGGCGTGAGCGGATCTCAAGTATCGCAACGTCCAAAGTCCAAACGTGGACCGTTTTTTTATGCAACTTCTAGTGGAGCATATTTATGCTGAGTAACAACATCCTATTTGTGACAGTTGTAGACTTATATATTATTAAATATATATTTTTTTTCGGGATGTATTCGAGTGATTCTCAAACTTTGAAAATATGTTCTTTATTTAGCTTTACATCACCACAAAAAAAAACTAATTTTGGTTATCATACAAAAAAATAAATATATAAATATAAAAATTAAAAAAAAAATTGTTTTATCGTGGTTATGAAGTAGTGACACCAGTGGTGTCTACCACTATTTTTTTTCTCAGAATATACTGGAAAATTACATACCTACATTGGAAAAAGTACTGAAAGTTTCATTTCACTTTATTATTTTGTAATGTGACCTATAACTTTCATGTGTGGCAATTTGCTGTAAGTGTTAAGTTGGTTAATAATAATAAATAAATTTGTTTGTAATTGCAGAGGTAGCGAGGACACGGTTGAGAGAGGAGGGCGACAAGTACCGCAAGTTCTGGCAGACCCTGCACACTGTTTGGATGGAAGAGGGCTACCGTGGAGTATATAGGTAATTTCTATTTAACAAAATTATTTCTAAAACTGCAGTAAATGATATCTTATACTTATTCATATTCCAAGAATCTTATCTTGTTCTATAGCTGTGATTAAATTATTAATTCGTTGTAATCTGTCCTAAAACTATTAATCCACGACTGCACTTATCGAATGACATTTCTTCGCCTAGCTCTGTTATACTGAATGGAAAGAGATGCGGTTTGAGGATGTCGCGTGGGTACTTGGGTAGGCTAGATTACGATAGGATGTCGCTGCAAGAAGAGATACGTCAAAATATCAGCACCTCTAGCACAACTGTGAACTGTGACACGCGACTCTTTCTCGCGCGGGATATACCTATCTCTTTCTTTGCTGTGCTGTGAGAGAGGGGCGGGTGATTCTATGTCACGCGACGCGAAGCGTAGTTGTGCTAGACGGGCGCGACAAATACTACCTGTCACTTTCCTTTCAATACCTTGCGAACATGACAGACGATGCCGAGTCGCGTGACTTCAAGTCACGCCCAGATATACTAGCCCTGCTGATTAGATATACATACATTTATAAGCATAAGACCTGCTAATGTAAGACTTATGAACGCAATAAAGATTCTATGCTGTTCTGCATGTGAGATATTTAGTACTTAGTCAGTCATCACGCTCGACTTTATACATACACGTAACTATACTTACGGACAGACTAAAGAGGCAAATAGATTCAATAGTAAATAATGCCTCACTTTTACTGATATTGGTCTAAGATCTAGATATTAACACTTTCGACACCAACAACCCGGAGGCCGGGCGCTCGTAAACTTTGTTCAGATGCCGGCCAACCCGGAGGCCGGGGTTGATGCTATAAAAGTCGGCTCGGCCGGTTTCTGGGATATGTCTTACTTTTTTGTCTGGTTGCAAAAGTGTTAATAAAAATTACACTGTCACAGGGGCCTCGGAACACAACTCGTCCGGCAGATACCCAACACGGCGATCATGATGTCGACGTACGAAGCTGTGGTGTATCTCCTCACGACCCATTTCAACAGTTCCTTCTACGAGAACACATAGCGGAGCCCCCGCCACGGCCCCGTCCGAGAGACGCCGCACGTCCTAGTGTAGATGTCAGAACCCAAGGTTTAACCGTACAGGCTAGGATTTGTAAAGGTTAAATAGTAAAAATGTCGAGATTACATACTAGAAGGCGTGGAAGAAAAATGTCATAACCCTCTTTTCTGGCTTCTCAGTCGGGTAAAAAGTATCCTATTAACACCTGGGGATGCGCAGCTACCCGTTTACCAAAAAATCCAGTAATTGGTCCCGCCGACTTATGAACTATATCTATAGAATGGACAAATTTCCCAACGTTTTTTGTGCCATGCAGTTCATATTGACAGTCAATGTTAAAACTACTGGAATATGATAATTCGAGATGGTGATCATTCTTTGGCCCGTAGATTTGAGCTTAATAATCGGTCTATTCAATTTGGAAACCAAACTTCTACTCTTATACCCCTTTGTCTAAGAAAATCATTTCGCACAAATAAATAACATCAAATTAGAGTCATAAATGTGCCATTTTTTTGTTGGGATTATGTTTATTTTTGTGAAAAATAGCAGATTGCTTTTAGCCAAAGAAGTACATCTAGTGAGAAGTTTGTTTATTAAATGAGACAAATATAATTTAAAGACTATTTAGTAACAGTTTGTAAGCGTAGTTAAAATATTCAGCCGATAGATATATTTGTAATATATCTACATTATTGTGAGCGATCTAACATTATTACTAACAGCCTTTATGAAAACCTGCTAAATTGTTTTGTAAAATGTTATAGATATAAACCTCAGTTCTACAAGAGTAGGCCAGTTTAAATACAGTTGAAGTAATTCTGTGAGGAGTCTTGTTGGCCTAAATAGACCACAGGTTTAGACGCGTTTTATTCCTTATACGCTCCGTTATAAGGCATAGAGTATTAGTAACAGGAGCTATGTAATTAGGAGTCCTAAAAACCTATGTAATTCTACTTAGTCCGGATCTAACAGTTTGCCCTGATCAAATACATTAAAATGTTAAAACGGTTGAGCGAGACACGTATGCCTACACCGCCGCCGCTGTCGCGCAGTCATGGCATCTCCGTTAAAGATGTAAATATTTTGATAATATTTAACAGGCTTTTAGCTGCTCGTATAATAGAACTGATAATGATAAATTATTGAGTGGTTGTGGAAACTGACGAGTTTTGATTAAGATTTTGAATTACGTAACGAAATGATTGTGTGATTGCACAAATGTATACGCAAAATATGAGTGAACACATAATTGAAGGGAAGACATGATTTCCATTTAGTTTTTTTCATAAAAAGTAATTGTAGTCCGTAGTCTAGTCTTGTGCTTTGTTGCTGTGCCTTGATTTAGCCAAATTTTGATATAAATATTAATTTAGTAAGTAGTAAGTGCAACACGGTTTTTGTGACAAAACACGTGTTAATTTCTTGTGTCGAGCCATTTTTGTATCGCTTTTCTTGCTGTGTACATTAAAAAATTATAATTACCAAAAAAATTGTTTGGTTTTTTTAATGATGCCAGTTCTGTAGAATACATATGGAAACGTGTGTCAAAATAGTCATTATGAAATTTAAACAGCAACACAAATAGAGTGTGTATGTTATTAGATGTTATTGCCATATAGTTTTGTAGTTCTAAGCATATATTTGTCGCTAAGATTTAAAGTTTTTCCAACTAAGGCATTGAATTTATTTAAAACACATAATCAAGGCCAGACTTCTTGTGCTGCAGAAATATATTTAATATCTTTATTATTTGTCTTGCAGTTTGTCTTGCACAAATATATTAAGTTGTAAGCTGTGATATAGAGCTTGTAAATATTAACAATGTTCATATATTTGCACAAAATTTAATTTGTAGATTCTATTTTCTCAAGATGTAATTTCATTTGAGAATATGTTTTTTTATTGTTAAGTTTACTTGTATCATATATATTTTTTTCAAATTTAGTCTACAGCACAGCAGGATTGTGTGACATACCAGTTGGGAGGGCTTTACTATTGTTATTCAATTCATAGAATTTGAAATGTAAAGTTACTCTATTGTGCATAATAAGATCATGGGCAAGCAGTTGTATGATTGTTAAATAAAATATTTTTAGAGGAAACATTTGGACTTAATGGACTGAGTATATTAAATATTAGTAATTTTGTTTAATGAATAAATGAAAAATAATGAACACATTTTTTTTAATCTAACAATAATTTTATATCAACCATAAATACACAAATTAATTAAGATACAAGAGGCTTAAGTAAAGTCCTAATGGAAAGGTTTGAGATCATCACCCATACATGTGTAGAGATGGCGTTAGGCATTTCACTGGGGTACCGCAGCATGGTTGACAACGGGAACAAATTTCCTTCTAATGCAACAATTGGCTCGCGCCGGAACCAAATAACGGACAATACTATAACCAATGCTACAAAAACTTGCAGTGCTATATGCACAGTGCTTTTGACTGCCAAACTCTTGCTCATTCTAGACTGTGTGTTGTCTTTCAGTTTGATCTCCATTTCATTAATCTTACGCTGCAGTTTGTGATATGCAGCGAACTCTTCCTTCATTGAAATTTTCTTTTGTTCATTTTTCAATCTCACAACCTCCGTGAAAGATGCTCTCTCTTCATTAGACGGCCTGGCAAAGCAAGCTGCAATCTGCAACACAAAATGCAGGATTAAACAATTACTTAGCATTATTATTGTTTATATACGGAGCTTAGTATTAGTAGTTTACTTACTGGTTTAACTAGAAGAGGAACTAATACACTGATAGTGCACAACACCACAAAATAAAGTAGAAGGAATCCATTTATAATTTCCAACATTTTCTATAATCGTATCGTAAATTAAATGCAAATAGAAATTGTAATAAACTAATGTAAAATAAAATTTATATATATTTAGATCTATAATAACCTATTGCGATTTGGAATTTCATTAGACATTGACATTTGACACTTCATCATCTTCATTGCATAGTAGGCTTAAACCCGCTCCAGACCTTCCGATCCGATCCGATTTATCGGAAGAAATGTCCTGACAATTGCACTACACATTATCCGATTTCTTCCGATAAATCGGACAATTGCACTACACATCCGATTGCTTCCGATAAATTGGATCGGATCGGAAGGTCTGGAGCGGGTTTAAGTATGACAGGCATGGCGTTATTATTCCATTATTATTCTGAGGGCATGGCAATATCGGCGGATGAATGTTGCTTAATTATCAAATAGAATTCGGGCTGCTCCGATTCCTCTAGATATTTATACGCACGCTAACGTTCTACTCTACCTACACATGTTAATTGAAAACTAACCACAACTGTAGTGTACTGATTAACAGAACATTATTTGAAACTAATTTGATTAATCTCCCATGATATTTAGATCCATTTTAATTTGAATAAATTATAATTATTATCTCTAGTGTTAAGCGCACGTTAAGCGTTCTTGTCGAAGTAATGTCGAACCGAACGCTTCTCGTCTTTGTCATATTTGACAGAAAGGTTGAGGCTGTTGAATTTTGGTTGAATTGTTGAGGTTATAATATTTTAATTTGTTTGTTTACGACTTTGTTGAAACATACTCGTTCGTTTAATTATTACTATGGATCATATTGTCTATTTGGAAGCTTACGTGAATGAAAACGAATTCAAGAAGTTAAGTTTATTGAAATTGCCTTTGGAATCTTTGATCACTTACTGTGCCTACACATTTTGTAGCCCTCAAAATATTGCTTTAAAATTTGTTTACGTACCACGAGATCGAGTAAAAAGAGAAGTCGTCGTAAAAGTGCCGAATTTAGACGATGTGAGTTTTACTGAAAATATTACTTGGCAAGTTTCATCTTGTGTTTACCCAGTGTTAATAAATGGGGACACCGTAATAACGGGGCTGTGCGCTGTGGCTCGGCACATAACCTTGCACCGCACGCTGCCTCCAAGCCATTTCGAACATGAAGATGGTATTCTTGGCTTCCGTAGAGGCTGCCTTCAAGCACCTAATGAAGTTTCAATTTGGACTAAATTTTGTGAAGTGGATATGGTAAAAACAACAAGAGAAATGCTCAAACTCCAAACATTAAAAGAAGTTCCGGTTAATTTGGTGAGATTTGAAAATCATTTGCGCAAACCAATCAGAGTTCATAATGTTTACAAGTTAGCAAGGGAAATTAAGAAAAAAGAAGTTTTAAAATCTAAACAAACTGAGCAAAACAAAGAAACACAGTCAGACAATGAGAAAGATTTTAAGAAAGATAGGGTAGCTAAAGTGAGGAAATGGAAATCATTAATAAGCAAAGAAATAGCAATTGATAATTCAATTAAAATACAGGATTTGGACATCAGCCATCAATTTGCAGAAGGTCCATTCCTGACTTTGGCTGACATTGTTCTTGTACCTTTGTACTATATCATTGTCAAATCTGTTGGAGAAAAATTGGAATCTCTGTTGCCATTGACACACAAATGGTTCAAAAATGTTGAACGAGTTCCAGAACTGGCAACAATTATTAAAATTTTGAATGGTCTTGATGAAAACAAATTGGTAGTTGAAGATGTTGTGATACCCACAGCTGAAGATGTCAGTTTATACAAGAGAGACCCAAAGAGACATAACCCTAGGAAAAGGATGTTTACTAAGCCTGAGGACATAGAAAACGCTCTGAGCTCTCTTATAGACACAATGCGTATAGATGTTGATAATAAGGAGTTTAAGCATAGCATAGAGTGGAACACAGTTCCTGATGGTGCCAACCCCAGTGCAGGCCACTTACCTGATGAAAGGATGGCTAGGAAAGCACAGCAGCTTGAAAACCTGGCTCTTGCAGTTCAGAGCATAGCCAGAGATGGTAACTTAATAGTTGACTTCTGCAGCGGCAGTGGGCATTTAGGTATACTCATTGCCCACTTACTGCCCAGATGTACTGTTATATTGTTAGAGAATAAGGAACAGTCACTACTCAGAGCTAGAAAAAGAGTACATGATATGGGGTTAAAGAATGTCTACTTCTTCCAGTGCAATTTAGACTTTTTTGTTGGGAAATTTGATATTGGTGTTGGTCTACATGCTTGTGGAATTGCAAGCGATTTGATTTTAGACAAATGTTTACAATGTAATGCTAAGTTTGTTCTCTGTCCCTGTTGCTATGGGTCTCTCCATGCCACTGATAGATTAGTTTACCCTCGAAGCAAGATATTCAGTACTGTGACCATAGACCAGTACCTGACTATAGGCCATGCAGCAGATCAGACCCATAAGGAGTGCCCTCTTACTGTGAGAGGTGACAGATGCATGGCCATCATTGATTCTGATCGACTGCGGCTAGCCGAGGAATATGGTTACACAGTCACTCTCTCAAGACTCAAACCACTGTCATGTACCCCTAAGAATAATTTACTGATTGGTGTGTCAGCGTGAAATAAAATAAAATTATATAAAACAGTTTTTAATTCATTTCATTTATATCTGTAAAAAAAGTTCACAAAATATTTTTGTACTTATATTCTTTGACATATAATTGATATAATCAAATTAGCACATAAAACAATTCCAAAAATAACAATAACAACATCTCTAAAGGTCTCTAACAGTACATAAAACCAACTCATTAATATTTTTCTCTGTTTTACTTGAGGTTTGGTGTTATGCTTAGCCAGCAGACCTTAACAACAGCTCCTACTTTTACTACGTAAAAGTAAACACGATAATTCTTTACATATAATATGGCATACCTATATTATAATATGGCATAGTACCTCTTCTAAGAAGTTGGTTTTTAAAAGATAATATATTGAACCGAGTCTACAAAACGCGCCTTAGGCATACCAGCAGTGCAGTGCCCTTGGAAAACACAATTTTGTGCAATTACTAAAGTCTATCTAAATACATTAGTCTTATAAACACAATTCTGTTCTCAAGATATTTCTGGCAAAAAACGACTACTTAAACAAAATTAGGCAGTGTGATTAAAAAAATATAGTTGGTTAATTTACAAGAAATAGTTTCGAGATTAATCATGGATTTGAGGTTAATCAAACTTAGGAAAATGTAAAAGCTCGTTTTATTTGAGCATTACATTTATTTGTCGAGCGTAGGCCTCAAATTCAAACTTATTAAATAAGACAATATAACCAATAGACTTTAGGAACTTAAGTTGACACGGCTTCCTAAATTGAGCATCAAATCATCAATGACGCGCATACACGATCGCCGTGCGGCACGGAATATACACTTGTATGGAATCGCGGCGGTTGCCCCACCCCATGCCCTGTGTCGAGTGTGTTCCTTCTTCCACGCGCCCGTGACCGCCGTATTTCTTGCTGTCTGTACACAGTACCACCTGAAAACAAGGGAAATATTTAGTACTCAAAGTAGATCTAAGCTATTAAACCTATGGAATATAAATCTTGTTTCGACCGCCCATCAATGATAAACGGGATTCAGAATCAGGCCTTCTTAATTTTTCCTACATTACAAGATTTTTTCTATAATATAAACTGTCTCACCTGATGGAAAGTCAAGAAAAGGTCTATGATGGAGCAGATTTACCCAGATGATGCTTATTCATTCTAGACTTAACAACATACAGGTTGCAGGTTAATGTCGGAAGGTAACTCCAATCCCGAGCGGAAGGTACGAACCAAACTCTGGTTTTATTTATCTCGTCCGTTATAGGAAACCCTGCAAGCTTAATTCAAGCAGCCCTGGATCTAGGATTTTTTGAACTCATCTGATTATTTTATACTAGGGCAAAAACTTGATGTGGCGCCCCGTTTGCTGCTGTTAGGTACATATCTTGTGTTTTTTTTTCTTTTCTGCAAATGTCGTCAGGTAGCCCTAGGTCCGGGGCTCGGTTCGGTCGGTAAGTCTTCAAGAGAGGTAGGTACGTACCCTGTAGTCGCCCTGGTCATTGACCCCGACGCGGTAGTCGGTGAAGCTCTGGTGGGTGTGGAAGTTAAACACGAACAGAAGTCCCGCGCGCTCAAACGCGATCACTTTGTCGCCCTCGTGCTTGCACGATACGTACGCCTGAAACGTAAACATGATTAAGGTGCGTTAACCCACAGATTACTTACAAATTATAATGTACCAGCAAGCCTATCAAATCTCGCCGTGACTTCGTTTGTCGCGCGACTCAGCGTCACCCTTCTCGCTCGCATGATATTGTAAAGAAAGAGATAGGTAACTGTGCTAGTGATGCAGTTTTTTTATTAACCTATTGACCGCCAAGCGGTCTAGCAATTTACCGTGCCACTGACGCCAGAGTAAAAAAAAAAAGATGTGCCCCAAAATCAACAGGGATTGAAAAATACTTGTAGCGGTTAGAATCACAAAGTTTTTGATCATTGAAATTTGGACGGCTGTGGCCGACGTGGCGTCAGGGGCACGATTTTTTGTTGACGGCCACAGCCGACTGTGGCGGTCAAAAGGTTAACGGTACAAACGGCATAGTGGCTCCACTTCGCCTGATGGTATAAGCAAAAAGGGGAGCCCTAGTCGCAATAGCAACTGACAAGAAACCAACGGTGCCAGAGAGATGCTTCTTCACGCTTCCTTTGAAGTTCGTACCATGTTATAAGAAGGAGGAAACACATGAGCCGGCAAAGAGTTTAATTTTCTTATAGTTCGGCAGATGAAGGAATTGCTAAGCTTCTTGGTACGTGTGGGAATATACTTCACGGTGAAGCGATAACATCGCAACCCCGCATGTGTGGTTCTATGAGGGAAAGGCCAAAGGGGAGGGTGGTATAAGAGAAAATAGTGTTTATAAGGTGTAGATAAGAGATCAAAAGTGCAAAAAAAGAGATATGTTAGTTTGAGGCTCGGCTTGATCCTTATCAAAGGGCCCTATGAGTATGAACTGATCGTCCCAGCCCCCCAGTAACTGTCACTGCAGGATGCGCCTTGGAATGTCTTTAAGAGACATCTAGTGCAAAGTTAAAAAACTGTTCGAAACTAACGATTAGACGCCTTTTGTTAACTTAATTATGGCATGGATCGGCTAATGGTTGACTGGTAGAAACTTATTTTAGTCCACCATTTTTATTACGGTGTATTTTGCTATAAAGTTTTCTCAAACATGCAATGAAATGTCGTCAAAACGTGAGTTATAACAGGCTTCGAAGTATCACGTTTCGGGCGGAACAACTCGAGAGAACTGTAAAGGAATTTCATACAAAATTTAAGGCCTCAGCCGGGAAGTAATTTTTTTTAAACAAGGCATCTGTGTTCATGAACAGGCTAAACAGCAGAATATTTTTTTTAAGTGTTGTATTTTTTATTTCATTGCATAATATGTTTGAGAAAAGCACTATACATGCCTTAGCCGTGAAAAGGGCTTGCCGGCTTCGTTTCACTATCCTAATCCCCCGGCAAGTCCTTCTTTCCGGCGTCTGCAGTTATAGTAAAAATAATATAAGCTAAGCTAATCCACTTACCTGCATTCACAATAGCATTGTGTCTAATACAATCCTATCTGCTTTTGTTCTCTTAAGCGCCAACCTGGCGCCAACCAGTTACTTACAAAAAAGGTTAGAACTACATTGCGTGGATATTGAATTTTCAACCTTATTCCTTGAATAGGTTTAAAATGTTTGTTGACGAGAGATCATAGTCCTTTTTCAAGAGAATACGTTCTTGTGGAGGGTCGGATGGTTGTAAAATTCCAAAAAGTTATGATCACCATTATTCTGTTAGTGCATTTTGTAGTCTAATGTCCAAGGAAATAGAGTCGATAATCTATATTAACCTTCCTTATCTTAATTTGTGGTTTACCAGTTGTGGTTTGTTCAATGGTATTCAGTTCTTAAGTGGATTAGGTTAGCTTATATTATTTTTACTATATGTACTATTGCAATTACATACCGGGTCGGCCCTGAGCCAGCCGTACTTGTCCTCCAGCCAGTTCATGTCCTTGTCGAACTGGTTGAGGAACTTGTACTTGAGGTTCTCGTCGTCCACCAGGTGCCACTGGCGACGCGCGTAGTGGTACGAGGAGTTGTTGCCGGCGCGAGGGAAGTCCAGCCACTCGGGGTGGCCGAATTCGTTTCCTGTGTAAAGATTTATTTAAGTAAGTAATTTATTATTGCGATTATCAATATATAAAAAAAAAACACTACTGTTATTGCTTTGGTGGAATATAATGCTCAATACCCTCGGTAGCTCCGGAGTCAGAGCACTGCTCCGGATTAAGCAGAGGTCAAGAACTTTGTACTTAATTCAAACCGCTACAAGTAGTTTTCCATCCTTGTTGGTTTTGGAGCAATTCATTTTTTTGCACAATGAATTGCTTTTACTCTTGGTTTTCAAATGTTAAGCAAATGCAATGCATGCTATACTAACAAAAGTGAATTTTGTTACAACAGTATATAAAGATGGTTCTGTCGATGGCTATCATCGTAAAAAATCAGGGTATATCTTACCTATGAAGTTGAGGTAGGCCTCTCCACCCAGCGCGTGAGTGATGAGTCTGATCATACAGTGCAGGGCAAGTCCTCGCTCTATGATGCCGTTGGGCTCGCTCATAATGCTCATGTGTGTGTACATCGCCGCGTCCATCAACCAGAACGCGATCGTTTTGTCTCCCACCAGTGCCTGGATTGATTCATCGAAGAAACGGTCACAAATAGGTAGGTATAGTACATTGCTTGATTCTGGCAGTCATTCGCGTTTTGTAGTAGTAAATTGTATGGGCTGTGTGATAGGCAATAAATGTTATAAATTAGTAGGTATACCTATAGTGATGGTGATACTTTCGTGAGGTTTCCATCAACTATACTATCTACTCGATATCCGTTTTCTATGCAGGGGTTCTTATTTCAGGCAGGATCTTAACAGCGCGATGCAGTTTGTTGCATTTGTATGGGCGCGCGGCGCCAGCCGTACAGCGCCTTTCTTTGCCGGCTCATCACGCCAAAACAGCTGGACGGATTTTAAAGATTTTTGGTATAGAGATGGTGGACATACAAAGATGGTTATAGGATACCCGACTATGGTAAAGATTCTTTTTAACGCGGACGAAGTTGCGGGCACTTTCTAGTAGGTACCTACCTAGTATATATAGGTAACTCTAAATATTAATACAATTCACGACTGACTGCCTCATTAATCTCAATTCAAATCGTTGAGCACATCATTTTAAAATTTTAAGTTCGTTTTTTTGTATGTACCTAGAGCTTTATCATGTAGACTTAGAATAAGGTTGGGTAGAAATGTAAGGAAAGTGGCCGTGACCTAGTCGTGGCTCTCTGCGTATGCGACGGTGCCGTCCATCCAGCGGCGGATGGTGAGCGTGTTCACGAGGTGATCTATCTAACCCATCTTCCAGTTACGCGCTCTTTGAGCCTTGATCCACACGTCTAATACCACGACTACAGTAAAGTGTTACCTGGTCGTGCGAGGCTCTCCGCGCAAGCGATGGTGCCCTTCATCTAACGGCGATTGGTAAGTATGTCCACGATGATACCAACCTTCCAATGGTCGCGCTCCTTGAGCAGCATGATCATGCCAGGTTAGGCTACCTATAGTAAAATGTTACCTGGTCGTGGCTCTCCGCGTATGCGACGGTGCCCTCCGTCCAGCGGCGGTTGGTGAGCGTGTGCACGATGTGGCCGAGCTTCCAGTCGTCGTCACGTTCCTCCTTCAGCAGCTTGATCCACATGTCGGGGATGGCCATGCCGAGGCGGTAGTCGAAGCCGGTGCCGCCCTCGTTCACGGGCCGGCACGATGCCGGCATACCGGATACGTCCTGCATGATAAAGACAATATTATGGTAGGTATGTAGTTAAAATTAGATCATGTTTTTTAACATCAAATAGAGTGGTCACTGTCAAGGTCGAACCGCCGAATTGCCTACAGAGCAATGGTAATCCTAAAAGCTGCCTAGCCTATCGCTTCCGAGGAGCGTGTTAGCTACCTAGAGCTACAGACAGAGGGATATATGATCCTACTCAATATAAGTACCCATAATCTTTAGATGAGAGATTGCGAGAGAGAGAGAGAGAGATAGGGATGAGAGAGACAGTGCATTTGGGAAATACCTGAGAAAAATATGTGTTTTGAGTGTCTCACCTCAGCGATGGTGATGGCGCGCTTGTCCAGACTGTGGACCAGTTCATTAGCCAACATGAGGTAGACCAACGCCTCCGTGTCCACGTTGAGGCCGTAGTACTCGTCGTAGTGACCGGAGAAGCCTTCGCCGGCGCCGCGGCTATGGTACAGCATCGATGTCACGCCGTCAAATCTAGAAACAATAAAATCGACATTAATTATGCAAAATTCGTTAGGTACCTATTTCTTTTTCCATCAAACATATGATCAAGAAACTGCTAGACTCCTCAACCAATCTGCTTACAGATCCACTCATCCATTCTCAGATTAGTAAAACATGCCCATGCTGCCTTACAGGAAAATCTATTGAAGCGTTAGCAACTTACCTGAATCCATCGAACTGATATTCTTCTTGATACCACCGCAGATTCGACAGCAAGAATCTGAGTACTTCAGTTCTGAAACACAAGTATGTACGCATTTAATTATTATAAACATCTTTCTTTCATCAAACAATATAATAATAATAATAATAAGACATTTATTCATTGTTTTTGTACATTTTTGGTTATTACATGTATAATAGCAATTGTATAGTATACAAAACAATGAAGAGGTAGATGGCTCAGCTAATGCCAGTGGCCTGAGCCAATATGACTCTTGGTCACCGACGCTGTTATTCTGCCACCCCCATGACTTAGTAACTAAATACATAACAATATACATAGCCTTGCCGGATAATATTCAGAAACAGTGCTAAAGAGACTTGGGAAACGTTTATTTGGAATTTGGACGTCCTCTAATATGAATTCTCTTACTCTGAGTAGTTGAACAGCCTGCTGTCCCAAAGCGGATGCGTTCCTTTCGGCCCATCGTGGAAGTAGCCTGCGTTGGTGCCATCGAACTCATTCAGGCCGTCCAGGGTATTCTTGGAAGCGTGCGAGTGCACAACATCTAGAAGCACGTAGAGACCCATCTCGTGGGCACGATCGATCAGCTGCTTGAGCTCGCAGGGAGTTCCGTAGCGGCTGGAAGAAATTCTTCGTTAAAATTGTCAGTTTTAAATTGTTAGAAATATACGATAACAAGTTCTCTACCTACTTGAACTGTAGTAAGTACGTTACTTAAACTTAAGCTTGTGCTGTGACTTATTGTATTTGACAATCGTATAATCATAATCTGTCTCTTTGTCTTCTCCCGTTCTACTGTACACACATAGGTTTTCCGTCTGTATTATTTAATCCGTGAACATTTGTGAAATTGTTATTTTAATTTATAAAGTGTTATTATGTTAAAAATACAGACAAATTGAAGAATTCGAGCATCTCATTATTTCAGTCCCGTCACATCTCCAAATACAGGGCCGGAATTAAAGGGCCAGGGCCCCTAGGCACTTGGCATTTGGGGCCCCCTCCCTTATAAGGAGAACATTAATATGGTGCAAGTCCTGCTTCTGGGACTGGGCCCCTAGACTGGCTGGGCCTAGGGGCAAATACGGCCCTGTCCACGTACTTCAAGTTCCACACGCCACACAGTCGGAATCGTCGTCACATGGCCAATTGGCCACGCAATGTCGACCTGCGCTATTGGGGAATATCAATTTGAAAGGTTTAGGGGGCATCGCAACTAGAGCGCTTGGAAATTCAACATGAAAAATCTTCTCATCATTGATGGATTGTGAAAATGACCCCGCGCATCATTTTGGCGGTAGCGCAATTTTTTTGGATTTCAAGAGTAAATATTTACAAAACTGCTGACTTTATCAATAAAATAATGTTTGGAGACCCCTATAATTTTTAAAAGACTTATTTAACGACACCCCACATACTTAGTGTTGGAACGAAAAAAAAAACACTCCCACTTTATGTGTACGAGAGGTACCCGAAAAAGATTTTTTTAGTTTTTATTTTATTGTCTTGTCGGCGTGATACATACACATAGGTACTCATACCAAATTTCAGTTTTCTAGTACTAATGATCACGAAGCTAAGCCGCGGACGGACAGACAGACGGACAGACAGTCATGGCGAAACTATAAGGGTTCCTAGTTGACTACGGAACCCTAAAAATGGTTTCAAGCAAAGTGATTGCTAACTGCGAACCATGTGGTTACACTAAAAAGTCAGGTAAAGTTTTAACCATACTAGCACTCCATGTTGATTTTATATATTATGCAATACGGATATTAAAGAGATATTATCTTTGCTTGAAAGCCATTTCAAGGTTGTAAGCTTGCCAGTTGTTTAGGTTTAAATATAATTAGAGATAAAAGTAAGCATTTTATTAAACTTGACCAGTCTGATTATATTAAAAGATTGTTATTACTTAAGTTAGGTATGCAAAATTGCAAACCGGCTTCTACGCATATGGCTACTAATTGTAAGTTACAAATGGCATATTCTGTGTGTCTAGATGATAATACCTACTTATAGTTAGATATAAGATAAGTAGAGAGCTTTTAGGGTGTCTTATGTATCTGAGTGTGTGTACTAGACCAGATATTACTTATGTTTGTAGCCAGCTAAGCCAGTTTAACCATGCCTATGATCGGACTCACTGGCAAGCAGCAAAGCATGTCTTGAAATATTTGTCGGGTGCACCGAATTACAGTCTATATTTTTATAGGTCTGGTCATTTCGATTTAACATTAAACTCGGAAGCGGACTGGGCTAACGATACAGTCAGACCAGCGTGCGAGTATGCAGTTAAATCTAAATTACCGGACCTATAAAAGTATAGACTGAAGCAAATGAACTGTCAAACCATACAAAGTGAGTCAGTTTGTATGGTTTGTTGACAGTTAATTTGCTTGGAAGAGTTAGCAGCGTGGTCTGACTCTATTGTCGATCGTAAGTCGTATACAGGTTTTATGGTTAAACTTGGAAATAACATTAGAGTGCGCATAAAATATTAGAGTCAAAAGAGTTTTGTCATGAGCGCACTAAACACATTAATTTGCGCTATCATTTTGTCAAAGATCTTGTACAGAAAGGTTTCTTAACTGTAAAATACATGCCAACTGAAGTGATGGTTGCAGACATACTTACAAAGTCCCTAAGTGCTGAAAAACAAACTATTTGTAAATCAATTATGCTTAAAATAAATATTGTATGTTTTGGTAACGATGCATATACCTACTATAGGTAATAAATAAGCCTGATAGCTTTTAATATGAAGACTGATCATTTTATATAACTTGGCTAAGCACGTGTGTTTATAGACGTAGAGCATGTAGCCTGTTTTGATATTTTCTTTTATCTAACTTGTTATCCTAAGGGGAATTGTTAAAAATATACGATAACAAGTGTCTACTTGAACTGTAGCACGTGTAGTGCGTACCTACATTACTTAAACTTAACCTTGTGTTGTCACTTGTGTTAACAGTCGTATAATCTGTCTCCTACACATACCTAGGTTTTCCATCTGAATTTTTTAATCCGCGAATATTTGTGTAACAGTTATTTTAATTTGTGAAGTGTTATTATGTTAATAATACAGACAAATTGAAGAACTCGAGCAACACATTATTTCATTCCCGTAACATCTCCACATTTCCACACGCCACTATACGATTTAACATAAATGAGAGAATGAGTAAATAGCGTGGAGATTGAAGCTCCAAACTTAGCACTATTTATAGAGAAACTGTACCTGCTAGCTGCGAAGAAACTCGTGACTTGGTAGCCGAAGGATGCGTAGTAAGCGTGTTCCATGATTGCCATCAGCTGAATGGCATTGTAGCCTAGAAGAACAAATAATATGCATTCGATACTCTAAAACTTGATAGGTACTACCTAAACGTGGGCAACTTTTAGACAGTTTCTGCAGGACCTTTCATAGCACATGAAAACATGGCATTCACATCTATTGTTTGGTATTTAAAATCGCCTACGTATTTGGTTGGGTCTGCGGGTTTTAATTTTATCAAAGGCGCTGTCTCGCAGGCCACATACTGAGGACCATAAATCGTTTGTATTTTATAGACTGAAAGGCATCTGATCCTGGGTGATGATGACTTGAATCTCACCTTGCTTCTGGATCCTGGGCAGGACGTTGTCACGGAACTCGTTGTAGGTGCCGACGCGGCCGTCAGGCGTGGCGATGCCCACATGACACTCGTAGATGCGCAGTGACGCCGGACGCTCCACTTTCGGGTGCTTGAATTGGTAAGGCTGAAACCAATTTGTAATTGTTTAACAGGTTTCAATAGTTACCTAATCAAGGAATAAGATAAAAATCACGCATCATTGCTATACCTACATTAAATGCTGTGCGTAGATGTTATTAGAATTAGAAGGAATGCTGAAAGAATACTCCTTACGTTTTTGGAGAAGTTTCAGCCAAGAAAAACAGTTATAAGTGGAATTGTTATTTTTGTTATCAGATTGCTATCAAAACCTAGAATAATATTAGTTGTAAGTCTCGCTCTAATAAATATCTTCTAAAGGCTATAAATAATCCTCTCGACGATAGCACGATAAGAGTTTACACTAAACAGTCATAAACATACAATTTAAATTTATTAATCCGATAAAAATCTGATCGATAATCCAGTAGGTAATAGGTACCTACCTACCTGATAGGAGGTACGAGGAATGAGGAGGAGGTAAAGATGAATCAGAATCAGTCACTTATTCGATCAGCGATCACACATGGTAGTTAGATACATGTGGTCCCTTTTTAGGGTTCCGTACCCAAAGGGTAAAAACGGGACCCTATTACTGAGACTTCGCTGTCCGTCCGTCCGTCCGTCCGTCTGTCACCAGGCTGTATCTCAAGAACGGTCATAGCTAGACAGTTGAAATTTTCACAGCTGATGTATTTCTGTTGCCGCTATAGCAACAAATACTATCATACTAAAACAATAATAATTAGGGGGGCTCCCATACAAAAATAGGGCTTTTTGCATGATATTTCGTTCAACGGGCATTTTCTCATGAACCGTTATAGGTAGACAGTTGAAATTTTCACAGAATGTATATTTTTGTTACCGCTATAACAACAAATACTAATAATAAAAAAATAAGTAAAAATTAAAGAAGGACCCCATACAAAGAACGTGTTTTTTGTTCAATATTGTTACGGAACACTCACACTTGGCCGGTTTATTTATTTATTTAGCCTGTACGTGTGTGCCACTGCTGGGCAAAGTCCTCCCCTTTTTTTGGTGGTCTTAAATCTACTTAAAGAACTACATGTTTCGTCACAGAGACATGCAAATACATATAGGAAACTTTTGTGTGTAACATGCATAAATTATGTATGAATTAGTAGCAGTGACATTTAAATATTCTTTTAATAAAATTATCGTTACTCTTATTTTCGAGGGACACACATTTATCATCAAGACGGTTAAAGAGTCGAATTGTTTTCTGGTAAACCATTTCTCCGAACATTGGAGCTATCAGGGCTGGCAGGAAGATCTCTTAGGCCAAACTCACATGTTCTGGTTTATAGATGAAATGCTGATAAGTGTACCCCTCGAAGGGCTTGACGTAGCTGGCCCACGGCGACATGCGGTACAGATGTTCATTCACGATAATCTGCACCCGGCTGTCGTGGCGGAGCGCGCAGGAACCATCTGGGTTGGGCGAGATATGCAGCTCCCATTTTCCGTACTCTAGCTTTCTGAAGGGATGGCTCTTTGGGTTCCAGTTGTCTGTAAGAAATAGTTTAAGACTTAAGTCTACTGACAATAGAATAACAGAGGAGTCGATGCCTATTCTGGTATAACACAGTTTCAATTCAATAGCCATGTTGTTTTGTTGGTGTAACGAACGCACCATGATGCGTTTTGAATCACACCTTTCACTATAGAGCTCGGTCTAGAAACTAACCTATGTCTTAACACGGGTAGTTATTTTTTCTCTATGAGTATTAAAGAGCAACAGAATATTATATAGCAATTCAATGCCTCTAATGACGATTTGATGCGTGATGATACAGGGACTCGAGAAATCAACACTACTGAACGCCTAGTCAAATTTTCATAGCAATAGTAGAATTCCTTCAGAAGCATTCCTTACTAAATTCTCCTTGTAGATGCAAAGAATGAGCGCCAGGCGCCCATTCGCGCCATATAACGGTGCCATTTGGGTGGAACTGAGGGCCAAAGTACTTGTAGCCCTTGGTGAAGGCCTCCACGCCACCTTCCCACGACTCTATGCGGTTCCATAAGTCCTTAAAGCACCCATATCTGTAAAAAGACGGGTAAAACAGAATAGCTTAAATCTAAAATTATCAAGTAGATGCGTTGACACTGGCCAGTTGATATGCGCATTTTTAGGGTTCCGTAGTCAACTAGGAACCCTTATAGTTTCGCCATGTCCGTCTGTCCGTCTGTCCGTCTGTCCGTCTGTCCGTCCGTCCGCGGCTTAGCTCCGTGATCATTAGTACTAGAAAGCTGAAATTTGGTATGAGTATGTGTATGTATCACGCCGACAAAACGGTAAAATAAAAACTAAAAAAAAAATTTTTTTTCGGGTACCTCTCGAACACCTAAAGTGGGGGTGATTTTTTTTTTTCGTTTCAACCCTAGTGTGTGGGGTGTCGTTGAATAGGTCTCTTGAAAATAATAGGGGTTTTCAAACATTACTTTTTGATAAAGTCAGTAGTTTTGTAAACATTCGCTCCGAAAATAAAAAAAATTGTGTCCCCCCCCCTCTAACTTTTGAACCACAAGTCAAAAAAATATGGAAAAATTCATGTTAATGCGGCCTTATAAGTACTTTCAATGAAAACTATATTGAACAAAATCGGTCAAGCCGTTTTTGAGTTATCGCCAAATTTCATATTTTTTCTTTAAAAGGTCGTAAGTTGACTTCCAGAAGGTAATAAGTGATTACAGTTTCTAGGGCGTTTACGACCTTTTTATAGAGCTTAAAATCTGTCTTAACTTAAACCTCGGGCTTAAAACAGCAGTTTATTGTGAAGGATGAGCAACTACGGAACCCTACACTGAGCGTGGCCCGACATGCTCTTGGCCGGTTTTTAAAAATACGGAAACTAGTTCGCAATTCAATTTTAAATAATTATGTAGGTACCTACGCATGTAGGTGATGTAGGTAATCTACGTAATTTATACCGCGTTGTAAGTAGGCACACGAAACGTTATAAAACGCATATGAATGTAGGACTTATCTATTCAATTCAATGCATAATCATTATTATGCAAGGCATTATAATAGGTTTGTATTCTGTTTCTAGTGCAGTCTGCACTGCAGACTTCCGTACAAGAGTACCTATATTGCATTCTATACCAGAATGACCTTAGATTTGACATTGGAGACAAGACTGAAAGTCAATAAGCGCTTGAAGCGCCTCAATTATTTTTGGTCAGTAGAAGTAACGCGCATCGAAATAATAAGTATATTTTTTTGTATGACTTATAAGGTAGATGATTAGAAAATAAACATTAGACATTAAAAACTATCGGAAAAACATTTAACCGAGCAATGTTCGATGGCATTTGATTAACAGTTCATTGATTGATTGTTTACGTCGAGCGATATCGCTGCAAGCGCTACAACGCTGACTTGTGAGAAGTTCGTAAACACGAGTTAACCTCAAATCTTTAACACGTATCGTAAAATTAACTGTTTTCTACTATTAACGGTTGATTTAAACTATAATTTATTAAAGTTAAGGGTTGTTAAACTTACCTGCGTCGGATTTCACGCTCGTAGGGCTTTAAATACCCATCGCGTTCTAATAATTTCGCTAAATCGGGGACTGGCACCTCCATCGGATCCATAGCAGAAAAGTTACCACCCATTATATTTACGTGCGTAGATATGTGTTGTGTCGTAGAAACCGGCTTAGATGCGCACGCGCCCCGCACGACCGAGTGAGCTGATATCACTAGTTTAAATGTATTAAATAATACCTACTACTAGGTTTCTCTTGAACGGTGCAATTTAAAGATAAACTGGGGTCAACAGGTTACTACAACTCATTTATATAAATCGGTCTATTTTATTCAGTAATTGAGTAGGTAGATAGATAATAAATACGTTTTGACCTTGGCCACAAAATGGATACAATTCTAGAATACCTCTAAAAGTAAATGAAAATGTACTCTTACTCTTTAGTATTATAGAATTTTGATTATACATGGTAATTTTAAATCAGTTATTGAAGTAAGTTAAAGCAGTCACTCCCTAAAAAATAGCTTAAGTGTATCAGAACATTATGGACACAGCAGCGAACGTTCGCTGGGACACAGTATATTTTCCATCATAGAGTCAAACCATGCTAAATCTTCCAAGCAAATTTGAGGTTTGACAGTTCATTTGCTTGGAAGAGTTAGTGTGGTTTAACTCTTAGAACTACTCACAACCAACCAACATTCAGATGGACCAGGCAGAAGTTCTAAAGGACAGCGGGCAGTTCTAAAATGTAGTGATTATATTCTCTTTGGGACAGCGGGCTTCAATATCTTGGTATGATATGTCTTATGGTTTGATCAGTATGTTGTGTTAAAAATTTGCTAATGCAATTGACACTCAATGAAGGTTTAATGTAAGATTGGAATGACCTGCATGGATCAGTGCCTAAACATACTAAGAGTAAAATTGATATATTCTGACAAATCAGTCCATGAAACAAAGAAGTTTAGCATTTTAACAACGGGGGGTTTGATAAATTCATCAATAATAAAATATGATGGAATACATGTCTAGCAAACAAAAAACTGAGTTGGTAATTGATATTACATAAACATTCAAGAAAAATCAAGGAAAGAAACAACAATGTAACATACATAACTACTTTATTCAACCAAAGATTCTTAACTATTAAATCCTACATGGTTATTACTAAGACTTAAAATATATCGGAACCGGTGCGCTTCGCGCGCGCCACGGCTTCAGCTGGCTGCAGTTTCTCCTCTTCCGAAGGTTCCAGAGGTTGGCCATTCTCATCCAGTTTACCTTGCTTAAAGTCGGTGACGATTTTTCTGCTGTACACAGCATCGAATAATTGTTGTGACGTAAATTCACTCTGTGTAACGTCTTCAGCTTTGTAAGAAACATATGGCTTGAGCTCGCAGTCTTTAAGATCTGGTACAATCAGTTCAGGGATCATTTCAGGCACAGTGATGAAACGACCGTCCATGTAGTACCCTACGTCTCTTACGCCTCGTTTGTCTACTTCTAATTCAGGGTTCGGCCGTAATTGCTGCTCCCTGTGGAGACGAGAACCTCTTTTATTCGGGATCGGGAACTTTCGAAAATTTCTTTTTCCTTCAAGTGGTACTGTGCAGCTAATGCTTCGTTTTGATATAAAATTTATTAAGCTTGATATTCTAGACATTGTTGAAAATGATAATTGGTAAGAAATTTAGATTTATTTTGGTTATGTTATTGATTGATAAGGTTATTAATTTGACATTTCTTTCGATTTTGCCCAACTGTCATTTTGACGTATAGGGCTGTATTAATTCTTTTAGAAAAACCGATAACTGTGTTTTGTTTTTGACGTTAAAACGTTTCAGTAAATTAAAAAAAGTACAGATTTTCTGTAGCTTTAAAATAATAAAAAACCCGGCCAAGTGCGAGTCGGACTCGCGCACCGAGGGTTCCGTACAAACACTTTCCATCCCTAAGTGGTTAAGTTAAGTTTGCACCTGGTATGTATAGCGCCCCACATAAAACTACTTACTAGATAGATCTCGTTCAAAACAATTTTCGTTGGTAGTTTTTATAGTAATGTACATCATATGTTTTTTTTTTTTAGATTTTTCATTTTCTTATTTTAGAAGTTAGAGGGGGGGGACCAACTTTTTTCCACTTTGGAAGCGTCTATCATGCAAACTGTTCGATTTAGAAAAATAAATATTTTAGAAACCTCGATATCATTTTTGAAGATCTATCCATAGATACACACGTATGTGTTTGATGGAAAAAAAAAATTGAGTTTCAGTTCTAAGTATGGTATTATTTCGAAAACCACAAACAAGGGGCAACCAATCATCGCGACATTCAGAATAACACCTTGGTCATACCTTGGTTCTGAATGTAATTTACCAGAACGTCAGGGGTCTTAACACAAAACTCGACTTCTTCAGGCTAAACTTCCTATCGCTCGATGGCGACTTAATTGCTGCAACGGAAACATTTCTGACGGAGGCTGTCGATGATGCAGAGCTAATTTCTGGTGGATGGAGCGTGCTGCGGCGAGATCGTACCTCTGGGACCCGCGGTGGTGGCGTACCTCTGGCGTCACGGCCAGGACTTACACTTAGACGCTGTCGGGATTTCGAATCGCTTATGGAGGAGGACTTGTGGGTTACCTTCTCTATAAAGGACATTACATGGTATTATGTGTGGTTTATATTCCCCCAAGTGCTTCGGATAATGTTTATATGCGGTGGTTTCAGACAGTAGAGTCTTTGTTGTTAAGCATAGATAGTGTTGTAATTATTGTTGGAGACTTAAACTTGAATCCTAACTATACGTCTCAGAATGTTTTATGTTACTATGAATATTTTCTTTCTGTATGTGGCTTGACAGAGATGAATGTTGTGATGAATTTGTATGGTGGAAAACTAGATGTAGTGTTGGTGTCAGAGGTCATACGTGGCGTCAGCGTCTTTGAGATTAAGGGCGGGGGTCTCGTTCCGCGACGGGATAATTACCACCCACCATTAGATATCTCTATCCCACTGCAGGCAGTCGCGCGGCAGTCTACCGAGCAAATTGATCCCAGCAACATTAACACGCATCACGACTGGAACTTTGAAAGGGGTAACTACGAGCTGCTCTACTATCTTTTTTCTGAAGTAGACTGGCAGGATGTTCTGCGGTCGGCGGATGTTGACGTAGCAGTGGCAGCTTTTTATAAGGTAGTCTATGGGATTTTCGATGAATGCATTCCGAAAAAACATCGATGCAAAGAGCGAGTTCGTCGCTATCCGGTATGGTTCACTGCCGACTTAATAGCGGACATCAAACGTAAAGCCGATCTTCATCGGGAATGGAAGGCTACCAAGAGCACCAGCAAATATGACCTTTTTTCTAAATTAAGAGCTAATATAAAAAAAAGAATTGCCTCCGCTTATGACGTCTATATTTGTCAAATTCAAGCCAGAGTTAAGAGTAACCCTCGTGCTTTTTGGCAACATATAGACAGCTTGAAATCTAGGGGAGGTTTTGTATCACAGGTAGCTTTCGAAGGGAACCAGTATGAGGGACCCGATACAGCTCAGGCATTTGCCAGGTTCTTCTCAAGCGTCTTCTTACCTGATGTTCCACGTCTTAATGGCCTTTATGTGATAGCAGCCAAAAATCATCCGCAAATGATATCCGTATTACGGCGATAACACCGCAGGAGATTGAAACTGCTATCAAATATATTAAACCCAATAGCGCGGTAGGGCCTGATAAATTTCCGGCCTTCATTTTGAAGGGTTGTAAAGAGTATTTTATTGCACCTATTCTGTATTTATTTAATTTATCGCTTTCCACGGGCACATATCCCAAGCAATGGAAGATCTCGCGGGTAAGGCCGATCCCAAAGTCCAAGGACCTTGGCAATGTGGAAAGTTATAGGCCTATCGCCATACTTCCTACCGTTGCGAAGCTATTTGAGTCCATTCTCCATCGGACACTCTCTGCATCTTTAAAACCTTTTTTGGGTGACTCTCAGCATGGGTTTAGGGAGAACCGTTCGGTTAATACGAACCTATTAATTCTGACTAACACCATTTCCGAGTCTCTCGACAAGGGCATCCAAGTCGATGTCGTTTATTTTGATTTTCAGAAAGCTTTCGATCGTGTAGATAACGATGTGCTTCTCGAAAAACTCTCCAGCATTGGTTTCTCTCCTAATCTGCTTAAGTTCTTTTCCAGTTACCTATGCGATCGACAGCAGTATGTTCAGCACGGTCATTTCGTGTCATTTCCCTACCACACTAGATCTGGTGTTAGTCAGGGTTCGATTTGGGGCCTTTGTTATTTGGAATTATGGTTAATGACCTTGAATCTGTGGTTCTAAATGCAAAATGTCTGCTCTATGCCGACGATTTGAAACTAATTTACGGAATAAAGCAAGTTGCCGATAGCAAAAATCTCCAAGAGGATATCGCAGCAGTGTTCCGGTGGAGTGTGGATAATAAGCTTCACTTCAATGGGTCTAAGTGTTGTGTGTGCACTTTCAGTCGCGCATGTGTTCCCATTTATGCACAATATATGCTTGGTTGGGAGCCAATTAATAGGGTCTCCTTTATTAAAGACCTAGGTGTTGTGTTCGATTCACGTATAACTTTCCACGATCACATTCGTGCTCTTGCTGCCGACGGTTTTCGTAGATTGGGTTTTGTTATGCGCAACGCCAGAGATTTTCACGACCCTGGGGCTATAAAGTTGCTGTTTAATGCTCTGGTGAGGAGTAAATTGGAGTCGTCTGCTGTAGTCTGGAGCCCTTGCGAGTCTTCTTACAGCTTACTTCTGGAAAAAGTCCAGAAAACTTTTTTGAGATTTTTATACAAAAAAATGTACGGATATTATCCCTACTTATACCCTACTAAGTTTCTTCTCGGAAGTCTAGGTTTCCATTCCCTTGAAGTGAGGCGCAATTTCAGTTTGCTTACCTTAGTCTGCCGTGTGCTGCGAGGAGAGTCAGATTGCCTAGAGTTGATAAATAATTTAGTTAGGTTGTATGTTCCGGATGTCCCTCGAATCACGCTAAGACCCCGTACGCGACCGTTGTTGGCTGTGCCAGCAGCTCGTACTGTGTCGCACAGGAACTCGCCGCACCTCCGGGCCTTGACGCTGCTCAATGCACTTCTGGTGTCAACACCGGAATGTGATCTGTTTGCGTGGCGATGGACGGCTGTGTGTACTGCGTGTTTGAGGTACTGTGAGTTGATGGATGACAGGACTACTAGTGTTCCTCTTTGATAAGTGTACATCTAGTTTCACAGTGTATTAGATTTAAGTCTGTAATGCTGTGTAAATATATTTATAAATAAAAATAAATAAATAAAATAAATGGGGAGCCCCCAGTATTTATTATTATTTTTTATTTTTGCATCAAAATCTTAATGTGGTTCACAGAATACATCTACCTACCAACTACCAAGTTTCAACAGTATAGCTCTTATAGTTTCGGAAAAAAAATGGCTGTGACATACGGACGGACAGACAGACGGACAGACAGACATGACGAATCTATAAAGGTTCCGTTTTTTGCCATTTGGCTACGGAACCCTAAAAAAAGATGAATATGTTTTTTCCCCGCCTTTTTTCCATACAGGCTATGGAGTGTAAAAGGGAAGAGCGGCATCTTAAAAGTGTCCGCTGAAAAGTTTTAAATTATTAATAAAACTTAATTATGCGTTTTTTCTGTATAATATACTCAATGTATGTATGAATTACTTTGGTCACCTAAAGTATTAAAATTTTCAATTCGACAGTCCACTGTCTAAAACTTGGAATTTTTCATACTTATCTTACTTGCTACTCTAGCGCTATTGTGGACGGCATTGGAACTATTATTTACTGCTTACCGCTGGACACTTTCAAATATTCTCCTATGAAAGATGCTGATCCATTCCTTTTACACTCCATAATACGGGCCTTCCTTATACCGATACCCAAAGGTGTAAACGGAGCCGTAACGAACTGCGATTACAAAGCTATGCTATGCTATATTATACTTTTACGTCACCCTAGGCAATAAGTGTGATTTTCTGAACGCCACGCGGGGAGAATATCTCACTTTCTGGTCAAGGCAAGACGTAAAACTTTAAACGAACCAGGGGCGGAAATTCATAAAGCCCCAGATCGCATATTTATATTATAATAGACACCCGTGATCTGGGACAATCACGAATTCACCGCGCTAGGTATGTAACGTATTATTTAGTACAGTTCCGGTCTTGATCTCTCAATTTAGACTGCAGACAGTATGTCGAATACAATTTATAAGTCCGGCGAAAAATATAGAACCAGTGGACTACATTTTAAAATATGGCAAAATCATCTACTCCGACATGAATATTATGCAAGTTGGCTTCACATGTATACTAAAGATGTAATAATATGAAATCGGAAGCTTCGAAGAAGTTCTCCAGATGGATTTCCACGATATAGCTAATATTTTTTCTGGTTATACATGGAATAATAGCAGACACAGGAATACGAATATGTTCTTCATAATCTGATTGCAGCAAGGAGGGATATTGAAAGAAAAAAACACAAGTAAAAGTCAAATTTTGTATAATTTACAATAAAACATCTTATTAGGTATATACACATCTTATAAACTTGTGAAAACGAAATTCATAATTAAGTAACGGACAAACATCTATAAAATGTCAGAGTAGCTTAACAATAAACCGCTGCCGAAGCATACACCAAAGACATTGTTGCATCCCATATTGGACCCAATTTGAATAACCTCTGTCACATGCAGTAGGTATTGGAAAGTGAAAAGTAAGTGCCTCTAAATTTCCACTTGGTTTACCTTCTATACACAGTAGTCGAAGTAACGGAACGGAATGTTTTTTTTTTCTAAATGTGGCGTATAGTTTACCCTCTATTATTACTATCATGAGAATTCATGATCACATGTAGCAGGAAAGCAATACAACACAACTCTTTAACGTAATGTACCCAGTGACCAACTTCTATCCTGCCAGTCAGACCCCAGAGGGATTCATGGACAACTGATGTTCAAAATCCATTTCGGGAAAAAATGGTTACTAAACGTTTTCGACGATGGTAACCTTACTTTTACTTTGCTTTAATGGGGTTTCCTAACCTAGATACAAAATTATCTGGTTCTATACAAAGCATCGCATATTGGGCATTGCAGTTAAGCGAAATAATAGGTCGTAAGTATTCCAACCAATATATAGATAACACTTGGCACAATAGCTGTTGTGTAACAGCACTCATTATAAATTTGCATGATGTGTTAAGGACATTAAACACAAAAAACGTGAAAACGAATTGTAACCAGATTATATCTAGATTTCTTTACGATACTAACTTCTTAATTTGGGGTCTTAATTGCAAGGCATGAGACCAATATGGCTAGCCGGGCTGCTTCCAAGTTTGGTTACGGAAACTGAAATACTGCCTTTTTTTGTCACTCGAATGTTGCAGGAGTGTAAAATAGATGGCATATTTGAACAGGGAGTAGACTCCCGATCAGTGTAGCCGCGAAGCGACTGCGGCGATTTTCTTGTTTAGACAGTCTTCTACGAGTTCATAGGCCTGCTATTGCAGTAAAGACGCCAAATGATCGAGAAAAAACTGACACTGATTAGTGTTTAGAGGAAGGTGAGAGTGGGGAAACATTCACATTCTTAAGTTTTTTATTCACTTTTGACCCACAAAAGGTTGTCTGAAAGAGATCGCTCGTTAGCGATAAGACAACCTGTCGTTTACCTCTTGCTGCTTTGTATTTTTCCTGGCTTTTAATTTTTGTGAGACGTGCAATAAAAGTATTGTGACATGACAGATATTCTTTTCTCTCGTTCATTTAGCGTCAATTATTTTGATTTCAAACTCTCATACATAATTCATTCTACAAGCACGTAAACGTTACACTGTATAAAACTAAAACAACTCTCTTTGTGCTCTGCTGAACACTAATACAATTACTTACGTACCTGTTATATTTTTGGCACTCATAATAGCACCTCGCCGTTGGTAGGAAATGGTTATGTGGGCAGTTTGCGTCAGCTCTACTTTCGATCCACAAGCGGCAAAGGCACTTTTACAACGATGTTACATCTACAGTACTCACTAAGTTATCGGAACAAGCGGCATCCCTTAAACCAGAACCTTAAACCGACCGCATCCTCAACAAAACATAACAAGAACACATCCCAAAAGACATAACAAAATCACATGTTTATTGTCCGAAGGAATGCTGGAGAAATTCGATTTCAAACAAAATATATACTTTCAAAATACTATCACAAAGCCCGTAAAATACATCAACACACGTTGCACATCGAGAAGATGCAACCAGAAGATACTTCTATTGCACGTACTTGAAAATCACTTGGCAGTGTAATTTCCAAACAAAATTACAAAAAAAAAAATGGCTTGGGTATGGCTAATGCGCATAAAGCATTTCAAAAACATATATGACACAGAGGGCGCTCCAGTAGCGTAAAGAATTAAGGGATGAAAGATTTCGTGCGATTGACGTAGCGGTCGGATAGCTCAGTTGGAAGAGCAATGCGCCGGAAACGCAGAGGTCGCGGGTTCAAATCCCGCTTCGATTGCAGTAGATCGCATTCAATTTTTCTTTCTTAATTTACCTTTGTGTCATTATTTATAAAAAATAAAAATGTGGTATTACCACATAAAAAATATGAATCGATAAAAAGATTCTATACAAATATAAAAAAAAAAATGTTTATATATAACTTTTTTGTTGAGATTTACATGTGACGCGCCGCATTTCCGCGGATGATGAACATAGTACGATTCAGGATATAATGTGACTTGATTGTGAAAACCAGTAAACGAACACTGTCGTGGTATATGTTTCAAAATGACATGCCGGAGTGATATCACATAAATAAAAAATTATTACGCCCGTAAGCGTCAATTTCAAAGTGATGGACGTGACTTTATTTTGACTATAGATAATTTTATGTTAAAATATATATATAGACTGAAGTAGAAGATGGTAAGCCATTAGATTAGGTCATCATTTTATTCCTGACTTCCCGTGACCAGCGGAGCGCGACGACCATAGGTGGGAGCGGAAGGTCCGAGCGCGGTGTCTCGCTCACTGCTATGGCCGACATACGCCGCTCCACTGTTCGCGAGAAGTCATGCCTATTATTGCCGTATCCATACTAATATTATAAATGCGAAAGTGTGTCTGTCTGTCTGTCTGTCTGTCTGTCTGTTACCTCTTCACGCTTAAACCGCTGAACCGATTTAGATGAAATTTGGTATGTAGATAGTTTCAGTCCCGGGGAAGGACATAGGATACTTTTCATCCCGAATAAATTTAGTGTTACCGTGGGATGAGCGGGTAACACCGTGGGGCACAGCTAGTTATTCTATAAAAAGACTAGCGACCCGCCCCCTCTTCGCACGGGTGCAATGCTGATAAAGTGATAACTTATGCATGTATTATGCATATAAACCTTCCCTTTGAATCAAAATCCGTTTCGTAGTTTTAAAGATCTAAGTAGGTATACCTAGGGACAGACAGGAAGCGACTTTATTTTATACTATGTAGTGATCACTCCATCAATTTGAAACCGACCCGGGCCTCGAACGGGGAATGCGTTAAGACAACGAACATTCCAAGCGTGTAATACTATAAGGTCACGTGTCGGCGGGCCGGTCGCTGTGGTTCTCCAGGTCCTCCAGGTTGTCGCTGGAGGAGTACGTCATGTCGCTGAGCTCGTCCATCTGCTTCTGCTTCTTCCTGACGTTCCAGTGCAGGCACTCCGCCAGCGAGTCGAACCAGTCCGAGATCTGGTCTTGTGCGCATATCGAGGGCACGGGGTACACCGACGTCGTCACGTACAGGCTGCAATTATTTATGCGAGGTTATTGATTGATTTTCTTCACTGAAAGTCACTGCCGCGTTTTAAGAAACTTCGAGCTTTTGAACCTAGTTTTGGGTTATAGTTTGTCATTTTTGTAATTGGTAGTTATTTTAAAATAAACAAGGATAAACAATACGCGTATAAACGGGTGACTTTCAGTTCAAACACTTTAGTTAGTTAGATAAAGCGTTATTTAATGCGCCGAGCAGAAAGCAGCATGCCACTAATCCAAACTACCTACAATACTTCAACTGTGTCGTCCTTTGGCCCCCCTGCTATACAACATTAAAGGTACCAGCAAAGGTACCAGCTACAAATTTTGAATTTTGTATTTAGTCTTTAGTCCCTCCTCAATTTGAACCACCACCATACACACACATAGACACACAAACGATAAAAATAACGATGAAACTATTCACCTCCGCCCAAATCACGATGATTACGAATAAGGCACAATGAATATCGTAATGGCTATTTCCTTCGGTACGAAAAATGAAATGATATTGTCTATGCTTGTTTACACTCTTGTCTTTATTTGTACCCCAAAACTCCCCAACAATTATCTTCAATATACTGACAGCAAATGATTGACATGTAGTCGCCGCTTCGTCTCGTATTTTAAAAAGTGACCGAAAATCCTATCAGTGAAAGAAGAAGCAACATGAGATGGTATGATAATCAAAATTATGCTAATTCTCCGCATGTTTAATGATGTGGTGCAATTCAGTGCAGAAAAAAGTGTAATCCCAAAATTGTTTCTTTCACTACCGCCTCCTATTGTAATAAGTATCTTTAGTATTTCTTTCAAGTTCAACTCGACAAGAGTGTGTCACTAGCATGAGTTACCTATCGCCCGGCCTGAGCGTGAGCTGCGAGCGCCCGTCGAACGAGACGCTGGCCGGCGTGCGAGCCTCCGCGCTCGGCGCTATCTGAAACAATCCGCCCCCCTTGCTTGTTTAATGCTTGTTCTTCTATTGTTACTTTATATCTCAAGAGTGGCATCCCTAGTGCGTTAAGGGGCGTGACTTGATGTCTAAAGTATTTTAGGGGGTGATTTGACATTTCGAGTATTTTACGAGGTGACTCGATATTCGCAAGTACTCCATACACACTTTTTGTACTAAGACTGACACCCTACCCCGACTGTTCCAAGAGTGTTGAGTTGGGATATAGAAAAAAAAACAGGTCAAGTGCGAGTCGGACTCGCGCACCGAGGGTTCCGTACAAACACTTTCCATCCTTAAGTGGTTATGTTAAGTTTGCACCTGGTATGTATAGCGCTCCATACAAATGAGGTGCAAAGTTAACGCAACGAATCCCGTTTGTTGTATGGGAGCCCCCCTTAAATATTTATTTTATTTTATTTTTAGTATTTGTTGTTATAGCGGCAATAGAAATACATCATCTGTGAAAATTTCAACTGTCTAGCTATCACCGTTCTTGAGATACAGCCTGGTGACAGACGGACGGACGGACGGACGGACAGCGAAGTCTCAGTAATAGGGTCCCGCTTTTACCCTTTGGGTACGGAACCCTAAAAAATACCCGTTAAAATCGTAAAATAGGCATTGGCTAATTAAGATACTGATTTCATCCGTTTTCTGATTAGATGCATTTATTGTTTTACTCCCAAGTATTTGCGTTACTGTCACTACTCGACATAGGTTGTACTGCAAAACGACGAGTATGAATGAAAGTCGAAAAACTCAATATGAATCACATGTGACACACATCATTCATTTCATGAATTCATGTTCATGAAGGTCATGTCCTACAAAAGGTTACCTACTTGATATTGATGAGAGGTAATTTGACATTCACAGTGTTCTACGAGTGGTAATTGATACCCCAAGTATTCTGGGAATACGATATAAGTAGTGGTGGTTCAATCTATCCCAGACCAGACTAAAGTACCTACTCTATAACGTTTCTTCCTCCACCCTATACTAATGTAACAGCGTAACTCCGAACCTACAGTCATACAATTCTGAAATTAGAATGTAGGTTATAAGTTTCGCTTTAGCGGCTCTCATGTACTGTTTACCAGAACATTTCGACAGAAACTCTCTAAACTACATTACTTTCAACTAAACAACATGTTACGCAAATTCGTTCGACTAATTTCTAACCAACACAATCATATACATAGCGAAAGCTTTAATGCGTGCGTTATGGATCCTGCGGTACCTATCGCCGTGCTGCAGCGCTTGTCGGCTGCGGCCGTCAAACGACACCCACATCGCGTTTCGCGCGTCGGGAGAGAGCGCGATCTAGAACATGGGCAATCACATCAGCCATAGCTCACATCGGTGTAGCTTAGCACCACTGGTAGTGCTCTACGAGATGCGACTGTCGGTGACACCGGTGTGAGATATCACGTGATAAAGTATACGAGCTGCCTGGAATGGACAATTTGTACAGTTATAAAAAATATAAAAAAAAAACCTAATTATATCAGACCTGGGGGCCTACGATGATGGTTGCGCTTATCACGTGAAAAATAAGTGACAAAGCATCTGTTACTCACACTCGTTTTATGTCAAAGCGCGACGGATGCTTTCACTAATTAATCGCGTGATAAACGCAACCATCATAGGCTCGCTGTTCGTACCATGGCTGAAAACATTGGTCTTTATAGACTACGTGGGATACGCATGCTTTACATACCCTTGCCGTACGACAAAGATGAGATGTCGTGCCATGTGTTTCTAGCTGGCGAGTGCGTACACTTCGGGTACTATTATTAGTCAACCAACCTTGAGCTCGACCGCCGCGGACACGTCGATGGACCTGAAGGAGAGGGATGCTGGCACATGGGGTGACCATCATGATTAGGTGGATCATATCTCGCACGGTTCCTGTTCTACAAATATGTGTTGGGACCTACCATACCAATCTTGAGTAAACCCATCACTTTAAGAGGTTAACTGACCGGCGATCGACCTCAGTATCACCTGATGGAAAGTGACTACGAGGTCGAGGATGTAGCTCGCCGGTTCATTAATACCCTATTCACTACCTTGAAGATACCTAAATTATATTTTTTTGGAAATACACACGATGGGAGCGATTTCCATTCCTTAGCGGTTCGCATCAGAAATGATGAAGCAAATCGCTTCTTGCGAATAGGTAAGTGGTAAACTGGCAACATAAGGGTGAAATCGCTCCCCTCGCCTGATTGTCCCAATGGTGAAAAGGGGATGGCGGAATTAAATTGTGCAATTCCTACGCACACTCTCCAAAATAAAACCGGTGACCGCGATGTCGGGAGGGTCATCTCCTGCGGCACTGCAGCTGCTACAAGTGTGTGCCACTATAACTTGGTGCCAACCTTGAGCTCAACTCCCGCGGGCACGACGATGGGCCTGAAGGAGAGGGAATGCGGGCAGATGGGGGTGACCATGATGGCCGGCACCGACGGATGAATCATGCTGGCCCCTGCGGCTACCGCGTATGCTGTGCTGCCCGTTGGCGTCGATACTATTAAACCTGGAACCATAGACAGCTCATGTAAGGAACATACATGCCTCAACTTAATATAGGTAATACAACATAAAACCATGCAGGTTAAATGGCCAAATACTGGCCATCGTTCAATAACTGACCACCTCATACTAAAAGTGAACTCTGCTCAGCTACAAAAAGAATTCATTTTAGTATAAGGAATTAATTACTGTCCACCCTTCAATAACTGGCCACGTTATACCAAGGAAGATAAAAGGTAAGGAAGTATGATGTTCATAGTAAGAAGCGTACGCCGATAAAGATTTTATCGTCGGGGAACTAGATGCCTCCGTATGTATCAAAATGAATTAAAACGGCGTTTCAGTAGCGACATAAACGAAATAGAACGGTGTTCATAATTAACAACTTTTGCAGAGTTTTGTAAGTGTCGTAATGTTATACCTTGTTGACAATAGATGGCGTTTCCACGTTGTGCTTTTACAATTTTTGATATGTTGAGAAGTTTTTTCACTGAGGGTAATTTTTCGCTTTTAAGGCTTTTATGGTTGATTAAGTATTTATTATGGATGAAATATTTCAAGTCAAGCCTTTGAAGTAAGCCTGGCCATGTACTGGCCATAGTGCTATAGGTAAGTGTGATATACTGTCAAATGATGTTTTGTCTCTTTCAGTTTGAATGTAACGTCATGAAAATGTCATTAGTTTTTGATTTATGCAAGAATCTTATTGGATTTATGCTTATTGCAATATAGTTTTGCTATTTTCGATTTACGTTCCGCTTAAGGGAGGTTTATTATCAAAATTTATGACTTGTTAATAAATAGTTTTCAAATGACAATCCTAAACCTTCATTGTAAGAACATTATTTTATTCTGACAAGGTTAGCATCACAAGATTGCTTAGTTTAAACAGTTTAAGAAAAGGCTTAAATAGCGTGCTGCCATGCTATTACATCAAATTCATATAGGTTCTATATTTTTTAGGTAATGAATGACATGTTATGCCAAAGCAAATACTAATTTTAGAAAGTATTGAAGTTTTGCGCTGAATTTTATTATTAAATTATGGGTGGAATTTGAATTTTCAGTTGAAATCATCTGTAATGCAATGAACCAGAGTTAAAATCTCACTGGTATGGTAGTAGAGGCATAACGCCAAAAGAAAGACGGAAGCGAAAGCTTTTAGAAATATATACTGAAGAAAAAAATAGGTTTAAAGAAGACTCTATTCGTAGAGAAAACTCTATTCTTGGCGTGCTTAAAGTGTTGATTAACGATTCCTAAAGTTTCTTTCAGTACGGAACACATGAGGGGGCATTTAACGGTACAGAAGATTGAAATTGACAAGTCGTATTATGGCTACCTATATAAGTATGGCTTACGTCAAATTAAAACTGAAATAATCGCGATTCAGCGATTTTTGTATATGATGAAGTGAGATATTTTGACCAAAGACCAATTGGAATAAAATGGGCTTAACTAGTATTTATAATTACTTCTTCATATTGAACTTTATAGTGTGCCGTATGTTGTTAAAGTGTGTTAAAATTTTGGTGTGCTTTCGTTGATCATTGTTCATAATAAAGATATACAATAAAAATAACTAGCAGAATGTATTATTTACTATCTAAGCCAGTATTAGTACTCGTAGTATTAATATACTCGGGTACTTATGTAATACCTACTTAAAATAGTTTAATGCAAAGGGTAATAATTATAAATATAGGTATACCTAATCTCTCGTACAAACTCATTGCATAGTAGTCATTACTGCGCAATGAGTTTGCCATCTCTCTTTTTCCGTGAGATCAGGTAAACTTTTGATTACCTACTTATTTCAATGTAATAAGACGAACATAAATGGCCACGAATTTCTGAACGGGTTGTCGTATAGGTAGTTCTGGCTAATGTATGATATAGATATGATATCATTGGAGCGCTAGGAAAGTACGGACGGTCTTTGGTACGGACGTACGTTTATGACTTATGACGTTGGCTGTACCTATTCAATAACGATCACGGCTAGCATAACTTTGACACGCGACTCTTTCTCGCGCGAGATATACTACCTGTCTCTATCTGTACAGTACTATGAGATAGTGACGGATGATGCTATCTCGCGCGACATGAGTCGCGTGTCAAAGTTAATGCTAGACGTGCAGTCTGCTTGATTATTCGTGATTAAGAAATCAACACGAGTAGTTTCAGCGCCATCTAGTTAAGAACTATACAGATACCACGCTGTCTCTTTTTGGTATAACGCTTAGCAACAATGACATCTATTATGTGTTTTAATAAAACATTGCGCATCTACGTCTTATAATCAGCGCCATCTAGAAATAAGACGGTATTTGAGCTTTCTTCTGGAGTACGTTTTTTTGTATGAGGTTGTCAATCCATATGTATAATCCTTGGTTATACTAAAATAAATTCAGATTGTAGCTGAGCAGAGTAAATTTTTAGTATCAGGTGGCCAGTTATTGAACGACGGCCAGTAATTGGCGATTTACCCTACAGCACAAGATCTCGCACGTACGTGTTATCCACCACTCGTTTAAAAGTCGGGATTAGTTAGCGCGGGCTAAACAACGGCGTGTGTCGACTTTACCATAAGATTCTCACATCTTAGATGATATATTTAGGCTAAACTGTAATTGATTGTCATCAAATGTCTATATGGGACTACCTACACTTAGACTGCTCTAAAAGTCTGAAATGACCGTCAAAGTTCAACATTCCTACGGAGCGCTAAGAACGCTCCATAAAAATGATGGCCACCTAAGTCGGACGTCATTATATTTTATGGGTACCAATATTTGTATGGAGGAAAAAAGTAATTTGGCATTTTCACCATGAAAAAGTGCGTTTAAGTGGTAGCTTGTTATACAATTATCGTTTTGTTAAATAATGAGGATTCTGAAAATAATTTTAAAATTTCTTTTTGATTAAAAGCAAAATCATAAAATTTGCGTACCTTAGAAGTCCCATATTTCAATTGAAAAAAAAAATTGGGTTCTTTTTTCTTTGTGTCATGACATATGGAGCTAATTTTCTTCATATAACTACAGTTTACTATAGAATTTAACACTCCAGTCATCATCCCTATTGCCTAGATACTGACCGTCGCCTTGCACGGAGGTGATGTGTTTGTTGTCGAGGAACAGGTCGATGTTGGAGAGGTATGGCGAGGGCCCGCGGTCCACCACCACCTCGTTTAACACCAGGATGCACTTGCGACCTTCGTTGTCTTTCTTGCTTTTGCGGAGAACCACGCATTGCAGCCGGGACCGGAGCGTTAACGCTGCGTGGCCTGGAAGTAAAATTAGCGTTGATAATTCCGATATTGTACATAGAAATCGTGACGGCTATTTCACTATTAAATATAAAATATTCACGTACGAATATACATAGCTAAACGTTACTGTTTTGGTCATATCATAGCAAATTGCAGAAATCCGGATTTCATCCTATCAAATTACGGATAATTTGGGACACACGTTATTTTTTTACTGCTACCATAATTGCATAGGACCAATCATATGTCAAACATATTTAGTCACGTAGGTACAAGGTATGTACAATGTACCTATTAGTTTATTTGTCATTTGGCATCGTATAGGAGTTGATTATTTAAATTACATTTCACGCTTTTGACAGTGGTACAAGGCTACGTTAGACAGTTTATTATTTTGAGTGAGAAAAAAAAAGACCTTGACGTGACAAATACAATTCATACAAAAAACAGATTCTCTGAATTATACACAAATTATACGGTGTGATTACACGGAACATAGTTACGGGGGTACGGGTAGGATGAAAAACTGGGTGGATAATTAAGAGGACTATTAAAACTTACCTTCTAAAACGTTCATGACTTGATCCTGGAAGTTGTTGAACTCGAAGGGTGTGAGGAAACCCAGCGAGCCCAGGTGGAATGCCATTACAGGAGGCACAGATTGCTGTAACACAACACACTCCCCATTGAAACACAATGCGTAGCTCTTTTTTGTAACATTTCCCTCTTGTGGTATCATGTTTTCCGGGTAGATTGATAATAAGCAAAATATGCATTTTACATAGAAAACTATCGTGAGTCTCAGACATATTAAAATAAATAAACGGGTGATCGTCTCTCCTGATGATGAATCGCGTACCTACCGATTCGAAACATGTCGAGCGTTATTTGACTTCTACGACGTGAGTAAACCCGTTTATGTATTTTAAAGTATGCACTACATACATTCTAACAACATTTAAATTTGTTAGGGCAAACCAAAGTAAAGTTGAATAAGTTTGTGTTACAAACCTGAAAAAGTGAGCTGGAGTGTAACAGGGTACCATCTGCTTAAATGCAGATAGTGAAATCGATCTTATCCCTGAGGTCGACCTGGCCGGCTCAGAACGTCATCCAATTATTTTTAACGGAGACGTGAAGTCTCCGTACTACAAGTGAATATAAACAAAGGTTGTATACAAACTTGGAATAGTGAGTTGGCGTTTAACAGGGTACCATGTCCTCCAAGGCAGACCATGAAATCGATCTTATCCCTGAGGTCGTCCCGGTTGGCTCAGAACTTCATCAAACTCTTATTGACGGACGTCAAGTCTCCATACAACAAGTGAATATGAACAAGTTTGTATACAAACCTGGAATAGTGAGATGGCGTGTAACAGGGTATCATATCATCCAAGGCAGATCATAAAATCGCTCTTATGCCTGAGGTCGTCCTGGCCGGCTCAGAACGTCATCAAATTCTTTTTGACGGAGACGTGAAGTCTCCATACAACGAGTGAATATGGACAAGTTTATATACAAACCTGGAATAGTGAGCTGGCGTGTAACAGGGTACCATCTCCTCCGAGGCAAATAATGAAGTCGATCTTATCCGTCAGGTCGTCCTGGCCCGCTCGGAAAGTCATCAACTTCTCTTTGACGGACGTGAAGTCTCCGTACTCGGTGAGCAGTCGGTCGTCCAACACCGCGCCTTCTACGTACACTACCATGCTTTTGTCCTGGAATGAGAGGAGCAATGTATTAGGTGATATTAATATTATACACTACAGGAATTTTAAGTGGTGGAATGCGAAGAATAAATTATCACCCGATCATAAATTGGATCACTGCCATTGCATTTTTCGACCAGTTGCTTTTTGCCTTCCAATGAAGGACGCCTGTGTTGGCCCGGAAAGCCGTTGGAAAAGCGGGTTCAAACCCCGCCTGAACCATAAAATTTTCAATTCATCGCTTCATTGTAAATGTTTAGTTTACGCTAGCAGACGTTACTGCTTACATACAAATAAAAATAATACTTCCTCGTGGAAAACAATACTCTAAATAAATACGGCACATTAATTGCGTGCTGCGTATTACTAATAAATATAAATAAATAAACACGAACTAATTAGACATAAATCCTATCAGTGTTAAGCAAGAGGAAACGCTGGAGGAGAAAACAAGCCATTTTCCGTAATTATCTATTACAAACAAAAACTTTTAATAAACATTGAATGTTCACTTTCTTCAGTGATATATTACAAGACCATTCCTACATTGCGTGATTGAAAATAACCTCTCACGATTATATGAAGTGAGACAATAGACAATAACATTTCCATAAGCTTCAGCTCATTAACATTGTATGGCCGATCGAAGTGAATAATGCATTGATACAATTTAAATTCATCGAAACACGTGCATGTTACACCGTCTGATGTAAGCATCAGGCGATATCTACAAATTTATCAATCCTCGGACAAATATCTAGACTCCAAAGGAAGAAATTAATGACGCCAAGGTATCGAAGTTTACGTCCGTTACATTAAAGACAACTTCCGCCTAACACTCATAGACAAAACCCTATACATAATTATAACAGTCTTATTACAAATTTATACTAAATATACAGGCTCCGGCCCTGTAGCCTTATAGCTCTTTTCTGACGTTGGCTGGATAGGGAAGCGTTATATTCTCTTTTTTTCGTTGCTGAACTCTGAACCATACTACATACGGCTCTTTCGTCATCACTAAAGAGATCACGGTTTACCTTTTAAACATTCTAAATACAATGCCATTTGAATTTATTATTACTCGTAGTTCATCGAGTTAATGAACACATTTATTCTTCAAATCACACATCGAATTTTAACTATACCTATTTCTTTACTATATTATGCATGTATTATACATACAAACCTTCCTCTTGAACCACTCTATCTATATAAAAAAAACCGGCCAAGAGCATGTCGGGCCACGCTCAGTGTAGGGTTCCGTAGTTGCTCATCCTTCACAATAAACTGCTGTTTTAAGCCCGAGGTTTAAGTTAAGACAGATTTTAAGCTCTATAAAAAGGTCGTAAACGCCCTAGAAACTGTAATCACTTATTACCTTCTGGAAGTCAACTTACGACCTTTTAAAGAAAAAATATGAAATTTGGCGATAACTCAAAAACGGCTTGACCGATTTTGTTCAATATAGTTTTCATTGAAAGTACTTATAAGGCCGCATTAACATGAATTTTTCCATATTTTTTTGACTTGTGGTTCAAAAGTTAGAGGGGGGGGGGACACAATTTTTTTTATTTTCGGAGCGAATATTTACAAAACTACTGACTTTATCAAAAAGTAATGTTTGAAAACCCCTATTATTTTCAAGAGACCTATTCAACGACACCCCACACACTAGGGTTGAAACGAAAAAAAAAAATCACCCCCACTTTAGGTGTTCGAGAGGTACCCGAAAAAAAATTTTTTTTTTAGTTTTTATTTTACCGTTTTGTCGGCGTGATACATACACATACTCATACCAAATTTCAGCTTTCTAGTACTAATGATCACGGAGCTAAGCCGCGGACGGACGGACAGACGGACAGACGGACAGACGGACAGACGGACATGGCGAAACTATAAGGGTTCCTAGTTGACTACGGAACCCTAAAAAACGCATCAAAATCCGTTGCGTACTTTTAAAGATCTAAGCATACCTACATAGAGACAGACAGACAGACAGACAACAGGAGGCGACTTTGTTTTATACTATGTAGGGATGTATATCGTCGTCTAGTACCCATAGTACAAGCATTGCTTAGTTTGGGACTAGGTTTATTTGTGTTTGATAGTCGCTTAATATGTTTATGTTGTTTTTATGTTTATCTTCAACTTCTACTTACTATATACCTACTAGAGATTACCAGGGTATTCAAGTGCAGAAATATTTCGATTCAATGCAATGTTCTAATCAAAGCGTATATGTGTAGCATTGCATTCAGCAAACACAGCTGTAGAGGTGTGTAGACGGTGGGGTCGCGGGGTCACAGTTGACTGACCTCGATATTTGGTAAAGATATATGAGAACAGAATTCCCAAAAGAATAGAGTAAACACTACAGAAGGTTCGTTCTTTTGATCCTTAACCCCTAAACAAAATCCCTAACCTAACAGTAGGATGATATTTTCAAGCATTATGAAAAATGTATGCCTTCAGAGGAAATAAAATAGGTGAAGTGAAAATTCGATGAAATGAAACATTCAAGGAAAAATAATTTGGGGAAAAGGCAGAACAATTTAACCTCAATAAAAGTGGAAGGCGGACCCTTCTTGCCAAACTCGCTTAAGTATTTCTCATAAAGATTACCTGAAAACAAATGCAGCTTTAAAGAGCAGATGCAGTTACTATTTCGGGACACTTAAATGATAGTTTACCATCCAAACCAGACTCGAGTAAACAAGGAAGTATAACTAGGTAGCCAGACGTTATCAGCAGCACAGATAAATGTTGAACAACTTTGTAGTGACGCTGATAACATTTAATGGTGTCTTTCAGGTCCGATGACAATCACTGATCAATGAGATTAAACACACTCAAATTATCGTTTACATGTACTTGTGATATAACATAATAAGTACTTGAACATCTCTTGCAAAATACATAATCTGTCAAAATTTTAACTCTCTAGCTATCACGGTTCATGAGATACAGCCTGGTGACAGACGGACAGACAGACAGACTGGTCCCGGTTTCTTAAAAAAACACGAGTTCTAGAGAAAAATACAACGCTTTTTAAACTGCAACCTGTAACTTGCATACCACACAGCCTTAAATTGCACAGACAAAAAACTAAACGGCACAACATTGCTGACATGCCAGCCGTACCGCCCATTTAAAACAAAAGTGGCTAAAGGTGCGCCTACCTGCCGTCCAGTTGCATTCCGGGCAATTTTATACGATGACCCGGAAACCTCTTTATGGAATATATGTGCATTCCTTAAAGTTTTCATCGTCGAAATATACGTATCTATGGGAATTCCATCATCGTGTTCTAAGGCGGGATTGAACTGAGTTTTTTGACTGCGACGTTTTGACAGTTTTAGCTCGGGATTAGAGTTGATTTGTCATGAAACAAGTACACAGTAGTTTGAATAGTAACAAAACAGAACAGTTTTCTTTGTTGTACGTTATCTTATACCTACCTAAACAATATGGGAAATCCGTCTTGGGCTCGTCTACAGTTGTTGGATTTTTATTATCATGTTCCGTTTGCGAGATATAAAATAAAATGTTAAAATCACAAAGATTACCTAATTACCTATATTATATTCAAGTGAGGGAAGGCACAGATAACTACGTGATTCATGCAAGAGTTTACAAGTATCCTGTAGCTGACTGCCAATAACAATAACATACATATTACATACACTTCGACTAACAAGCTCATTTGATGGGGACGCACGTTGGAAATCGTGGGTATTTAAGTGGTAAGGATAATTAACACAAGAAAGGTTGCTAGGCCAACACTAATACGTTTGTAAGTATCAGAATAATCTTGAGTTCAAGCTGCTAGTGATGTTTTGCACTCAAGAGCTACGTTCAAAATTGATGGATTGGATCCGCCTCTTGTGTTAGAAAATGTTCGATAGCTTACATGAACGAGCCAGTGGACTAGCTGCACGAAGGGCGTGAGGATGGTGGCGTCGTGCACCTTCTTGATGACCAGCACCGTGAGCGGCTGCTTGTACCACGTCAGCCGCTGCGACGCGGGGTCTTGGATTTGCCTGGAAAATTTGAAAATAGCATAAGTACCTATCGATAAAGACATGTGAAAGAAAAGTGTTTTATATAAACAAGACCCCGATACTCTAATACCCTTTGAATCTTAACGGACCGGCCTCGACTTGCGCGACAGCCGCAGCGGCAGCGGTGAGCGGCACGTGTGGCTCGCTCACTCGTATGGACGCCGCGCTCGGATCGCTCGCTCAACCGCTCGCCGCGCCATTGGTTGCCCGAAGCCGTGGCCGTAAGGGGCCTTAAGGGTATATTGATAAACACGTCAACATGTTTCCCTAGACCTTGAATAGTGTACAAGCCTACGTAGTGTATTAGTGTTAAGAATATTTAATCTCAAACCGTGTTGTTTATTCATTATTATATTATACTCGTGTTGTTTTATAAAATTCTAAAATTGAATAAAAAATACTTTCTGTGGAAAGGTGTCATTAAACATTTTACGCGATGCACACGTTCTAGTGGCGAAACGAAACAGCTTGACGGATTTCTACCAGTTTCGGTACAGGGATATCCAGACAACTTAATTTATTTTTATCCGATTATGATAAAGAAACAATAAATACGCGGACGAAGTTGCCATCTAGTCTAATACTAAAAAATTGTTTACAGTCTAATTTCTATTCATAGTCTTACCAACTTTTGGTGGCGATAAGAACCAGATTCAGAAAATAAGCAATAAATAAAACATCGCAATATCTCCGTATCGTATACATACATAATGATGTCAATGCAATACAATCACCGTTTGTGTTAGAGAGGCATTAGGTGGAATCATTAATAATGAATATAGTGTTTTTCTGTAATCTTCAATTACATACTTAACGTCTATGTAATTACTTTGTGAATCCGGAAAAGATTGACAATTCGAAGTGGCGCTTACGTTATCATAGTAGCAGAACAGAAAATTATTATGTTGACGTATACGTAGGTACATAGTGAGTTTTCTAAGAGGATTGCAACGCAAGTCCTTAAAATCACAGCGTGTTTACTTTAGACTAGACGTGGAGCCAAAGTAGGAGGTTTATGACAAGGAAGCGTGGTTTGTATCAAGGAAATATGGTCCTTTACAGTCAATGATGTATTGATGCAATATATATGCATGTTGCTGAACTTTGGCGTCATATCGGAACTTTGGAAACTTTGACGTAGGCAGGAAACTTTATTAGGTAGTCAATTCAAAATATGTGACTGAACATTATTTCCTGGTTGTTACATAATCAATATAACTGTAGAGAGAAATTAAGAGTAACAAATAGCAATAATTTCAATATAAGTAATGCTGATTTGAAACATGTTCAACTTAAAGGACGTGAGTAAACCCGTTTTATACAGATTTAAATATGTCTGAGATTCAACGGAGTTTTCTATGCAAAGTTGACTTCGACGGTACATAAAAAAGTGGAAAACAAAACACAATTAAACCAACTGGTTTTGAAATTGCGGTTTTATCATCTCTTGCATATATTTGGCGCATAATGAACGATTACTTTTAATTTGTGTCCAAACCACTTTTTAATCAGCAATTAATGGTAATCTCGTCGTAAACACTTATTTTTATTTTTACTAGATTTGCTTGTTTAGGAGCAATTCACTTTCAATGACAGATAAGTACGTGCAAATGTTGTCTCGCCACCACCACCTACGTACCTACTCACGAGATTGTTTCAACCCCCATGTCTCCGTCATTTTCAGTGGCGGATTAAGGGTCGAGAGCGCCCTAGGCAAACACCTCATCGGGGCCCCTCTAGCAACCATAATAATATTACTGCAGACTACTAACTTAACTAGTAGTATTTTTTAGTCATAAATTGAACTGCTATCATACAGCCTGACAAACGGACAGACGGACTAATAATCCCTTTGGGTACGGAAGGCTATAAACATATTTTTGAATCCGTAACTGCAATGTACACTTTGTAGACCTACAAATTGTACTGTAGGCATCATGGCGGAAGGCGGGTTATAGTGCGACCAACTTTTTTGTGAACAGAAGGGTGTCGCCACTAGTCTTCGCACACAGAGCACTTGAACGCAGAGACACTGACAATCGTATGAAATTTCAGAATTGAATGCCTATGCAAGTATTGGTAGTATAGTAATAGTAGTTGAACAACAGAACGGACACGAAAGTCCATGATGCGTATCCGGGGAGTAGATCTGACTGATGATGGTTAGGTTTATTTGAATAATGAGAGTTTTAAGGCTTGCTGTTCATATTTACCAAATTTTCCCATTCTACAGAAATTATGTGAATTAGACTGTCATAGATTTCAATAACTGTACAAATGTCAATACCAACGGACTGTAATTATTTGTTGGTTTTGTTCAAGTGAACTAAAACAAAACCCCAAAACGCGATCATTAACGCAGTTTCTAGTCGTTCTAACTTTGATCTTACTCCTTTAGCTTCACATACTGTTGGCCGTTTTCGATCAGGATTCAGGATTGCTCTCCAAGCAATTGAGGCCTCATACATTTCTGAGAATGACTCTTTTAAAGTTTTGCAAGCATCTGCTCGAGCGGACCATCGTGTGTCAGATGGATTTTTGACTGTAGTAGCAGTTGTAAGCGGCAAAAACAAAATCATACCGAATTATGAATCATGCCACGAACCGCCGCGTGCTGTGCAGCCCGTCTAGCACAACGGTTCGCAACTCATGTCGCGCGACATAGCATCACCCGTCACTCTCTCACAGTACTGTACAGAAAGAGATAGGTAGTACATCTCATGCGGGAAAGAGTCGCTTGTCACAGTTGTGCTAGAGGTGCTGCTCTAGCGACTTTCGCCTCGCGAGTCGCGGCAGGGCGCCGAGCCGCTCGCCGTTGCATGTTCGTAAGAAAAAACGCCTCGGAAGCTTTACATTTTACATCAATAATTAAAAAATCTTTTATATTGTGTATGTTGGTGCATACTTACTGAGGCATTGAATTTTATGGTGATCTAGGAAAACATTTTGTTTCTTAGTTAGCTATAATATAGGCAACTGCACTACCACTGCGCTATGCAACCGCGCCGTCAAAACAAGCCCAACCAACTGATATTATGGTCAACAACGTGTCACTTTATTGATACAGATAGACATGTTGTTTTCTGTCATACTGTTTTGTATCTGTGTGCGAGCGTATTATATCTCGCCTTCTAACGTCTTGTATATAATGTGCGCTACATTACACTCACCAGAGTTTAACAGAGAGGCTGGATTCGACCCAACTTTCCAAGTATAACGCTACTCTCCGATAATAATGTTAAACTATTAATGATGGGGTTTTAACATAACTATCTGAGTGTAAGCGTTTCTCTTGTAATAAAAGTTTGGTCAAATCCAGCCTAAGTAACATTAAGTTATAGGAAGGGGTGGAATAAAAACGCGTACTTACATAACCATAGCCGAGTTCTTCATTATCCTGCCGCATGGTCCGAACTGGTGGATTGGTGACGGTGCGTTCAGAGACCGGGTCCTCCTGCAACAAAGAAATACTTAATTTAACAAAATTTACAAACATACAAATAACATACCTAAGCTTATTTCATCGTTTTTTATTATGGATTTTCAATTGCATTGTCGTCAGTTGTCATAAGTACGAGTAGTATTTTTTTTACATTAGATTATAATGAACCAAACATTACAGTCATACACTAAAAACCAAACCACAATTTATCTGATTTTGATGGGAATTGAAACCGCAATCGCTGGTTTCGTACTCAGTGTTATAATGATATAATCACATACACAAAACTGTCATTGTTTTTTCTCTCCTATTGATGGGAATTTACTCACCAAATCGATAATGCAATGAACCAGTAAACAAAAAAAAAACGTTATAATGGTAGAAAGTTGTGCAAAAAAAACTTTTAAGAGCCAGTAAAGTACTAAACATTTGCTTTAATACGAAAAACGATGTAGGTACCTGAACGCTGAGACGTCCGCCGCTGCGGCTGGGTCGGCCGACAATCAAATGAACTCGCGACCCTACGTCAAGTAAATACATTCGAGTACGGAATACATTAATAAGACTTGCATTTGTTTTAATAATTATGTTATAGGACTCCGATATCGAATTAAGAGTGGCGGAATTTTAACCAAAAACAGACGCCTGGTACACAAATTTCATAATAACAAGAGTAAAAATCGAAACGGTCTGATGTAGAATATATCCTTCCCATTCAGTTTCTAAAATTTCAGTTTTAAATATAAACACTTATCCACCGTATTCTTGCCCCACATGTCTATGTGTATTTTGTGCGTTAATCACACCTAAATAGCTAAATCGATTTCAACTATCTATAATACAGGGTAGCTATATCTATGCATCTGCAAATGGTCATAGACGTCATAGTACATATACTTTTTATCCAACTGCGAAGCAAAAAAGTCATGGTTAATACCCTATTTGTCTTCTGCGCGGGCGAAGTTCTAATTAATTATAAAGTTAATTTATCTTAGGTTAATAAATAAATATGATCGCACCGTATGTGTTGAAGCATGGTATTCAATCACGAGCCATGTCAATTACATTATGTCCCGTAAATTAGTATGCGCACACGCAATGTCCGCGCTAACGAGCAAAACATGAACGAACGTGAAAAAATCACGTAAAAAAGCAACATTCATGGTAATTACCTTCTTGACTCACAATATTGTTCTTGTGATTACGGGTTGAGTCGATTACACGTGAATAGTTGGATCATAAAATAGCGACACGAGGAGAGAATTACAATGATTGGCTGGCTAGAAGTATCACCACAGATTAATACATGATGCTCAGCTCATGCATGAATAGGCTAGTAGACCCAGTTTTGAAATATATTTAAAATGGTTAATAATGATCTTACTAGCACTAAAAAAAAATCTTGTATTTTTGTGAAAGCTAGAAAGCTAAATTTTATCAATTGAAAATTAGAAATTTCACGAACAGTCAAAAACGCCGTCCGCCATTTTCCCTTTTGCTAATCTGTGGCGTGACGTAGAACTACCTGTAAATATTCTAAATTCGACTATCGTATAGTGCCATTCCGCTCACTCCAATATACTTTGACAGGAGATCGAGAGGGACGGCACTATTCGAAGTCGTCAAAGTAGACTTTTAGTTTTGTTTACATGACCGATGACGTCACTATCATAAGCGAAAATGGCGGACAGCGGTTTAAGCATTTCAAAATACAGATTAAAAACCATATTTTCAAATTCAATTTTTTCAGCAATCTTTCACTTTTATCAATTGAAAAATATATATTTAGGTTTCCTTTGCTAAATAAATACTATACGGAATAAACATTAGTTTATTACAATTTGACATGAGTCAACTAGCCTATTGAATGACGTATTCTTGCCGAGTTATAGGCATCTGCCCGTAATTCAAAAGTAGGTAAATAAGACCAGGCGCTGTCGCTAAATATAGTAAAACAGGATATATTCAGTAGGATGTGTTCTGTTATGGACATGTTCAATTTGAACAGATTTGATAATTCAAACTTGATTATTGGTTCAGCAAAACTCAAATACAGATAAATGGAATATCAGCTGTCAATGGTTGTGATTATAACAGATAATACAATTTGGTAAAAAAGTAGAGATTACAGCTAAATCACCCAATGAAGATATTACAATTCAAGTTCGATGCTGCATTTACGAGAAGCTAAATTAAAAAAAAAAATGGCCTGGTGCGAGTCTGACTCGCGCACCGAGGGATCCGTACCCACTTATCCTAATCTTACCTGGCCTGGCCAGGTAAAGTTAAGTTTGCACCTTGATGAGAATGTGAATTGGAATTCAAAGTCATGAGGGCGCAACAATTCAGTGTTATTAACTAGGCCCTAGGGGCAAAATTTCACGTTTGAGATATGTCAACATGTCATCTTGATGCTCAAATAGCAAAAAAATTGTATATCGTTCAAATGGTTATCTGAATGTTAGGTCTAAGGTCTGTAGTTAAATACTAAACAGTATTTAAGATGATTATGCGATCTTGGTTCCCATGACCTAAACAAATACATGTGTAGATAATGAGATAGCTAGAGCTTAGTAGCCGCTAGTTTGTTTAAAAGGAAAAGAAGTTTACAAATGTAGTGAGATTTAGTTTTTTCTAGATGTAAATTTATAGAATTTGTTTGTTCGTCCTTCGGGTTAAAATTCTATTAATTGTATGTATTTGTTTATAGTACCTTCTACATTGGTATCAACGTCAATGTTCTACGTCATTATAATTAGCGTAGTAGGTAGCGGAAACAAGGTTGATTGTATTTTAATTATTTAAATAAATTAGTTTAAAACTAAAAACTAGTTCCACCTACTAGCGCGTGTTTTGTCGTCGTCACATTAATTACTGCGCCATAAAGTGTAAGGGCTACACTCAAACTCCTTTTAACCACGTTCAAAAAAGGTGCAGGTTCTCAGTCGCAGGGATGTTGAAAATTATGTAACTAAAATATATTTAATGAGTAGGTACGGACACATTATAAACAAACAGACATTACACAGCCCTAAAGTTTCTAAGTCTAGAAGTATAGAAATATGTACTGGTATTTCGCAAGAAAAACTTACTAATCGAAGTTACTCTGTGCTGAACACTGGTGTTGGTAGGAAAACACAATTTCCTAGTTCTTAAAACTGAGGTATTGCCTGTAGGAAATCCCATAGGATAGGTACATAGGCAGAGTTCCTTCATGATTGCAATAATGTTTGTATTTGCAAATATATTATCCATATGCGCATTGTGTTTATTTTCATCCAAACTATTTACAACATTGGACAATTAAATTAAAATTAAGCCTAAAAAATAAAACTAAAGTACCTACTAAAATCTAAAATAAATTAAATTAAGCTAAAATAAATCTAGAAAACTGTGCAATCGCGGCATGGTCCCGAAGACGCTGGCAGCATTTCCTCGCTGAATCGCAATGCTGATGCGTTGTGCGAGGAAGCTGCCAGCTCTTCGGTCACCAGTAGACTCAATGAGCCTTTTACTGAGGTCATTAATCAGTTTGTGGGCACTGGGACCCCAGACCCGGGACCGAGACCCCTATACTTATTAATTTTTAACTTTTCGGCCGCCTCTGCTGCCGCCCCCGCCCTGCCTGAAGTTCCGTGGAGGTGGGACGGGGCCTGTGTGTCTGAAGCAGGTGGCGTCCCACACCAGCACCCGGCCCAATCTCCAGGGAATCAACGACATTCCGTCAGGTCTCTTTGCCATCGTCTCGTGCGATGCCCGGTGGCTCCAAGATGGCCGGCACGTTGAATAAATTCTTTCAAACATCAAACTGATGTTATTTTGCATAGCTATTGTGAAGTGATAACTGATGAGTATGACAAACAACTGTTTCTGACGGGAAAAGCCACGGGGAAAAACTAGTGTATTTGCCCCGATACATAAATAAAAGATTCATACCCTCGGTTATATTCTTCTTTAGCTCTAGTTAGCGCCGTCTTACCGGATTCATGGGAGAACTGCCTTCGCAACAGTTGCCTTTCGTTTAACGAATCCATTATTATTAGAAATTTATTTCGACACAAAAATCATCTTAGCACTGACACAATTTTGTTTAAAGTGTAGTAGGTAATGTTTTGGTTAGTAGTTTGAGTTACAGAGAGCCATGTTTAAATCGTTAACGTGGGTATGCGCGGGAGATGCGCCGTAGCTGCGCGGGCGCGCGATGAGCGACTGGCGATACGCGGGAAGGCGCGCACGCACACTTGACAGCTCCGACCTTGATGTGCTCTTAACTTGCGCTTGAGATTGTCGGTTTCGCAACAGTTTTCCGTCCGGTTTGTTGCCTAAAACGATCTTATCGAACTTCCAAGTTCCATCTTCCGAAACGAAATTACTATCATCCTGCCTTTTGCAACTAAAACTAATGACTACGTTCAATGCTGGCTTAATTTACTTTGGCATAGCACTTGGCAACGGGCACTATTTGCATTTTCAAACTTGAATGTTCAGTTTTAAAAGCGAGAGGCGTCAGATATCACGTGGTCGATGTCGGTCGATAATCACTGGTCCATTGCAAGCTGACCGAGTTCAACTGGCCGATATCCTTGTAACCACCAACGTGACGAAAGTATAAGGCCACAAGTCCGAGGAAAGTATAGCAGTTTGAACCTTGGCAAATCCTTGGTGATAAAAAACCTGCAAGTCATAGTTTACAGGCACGTTACAACGGCTGAATAATTTATGCACCAGCTTTTGCCCGTAACTTCTTTGCCGTTGGAATTTAAACGTATAATTTAAACTGAACATTTATGCATAATGTTAGTTACTTAGTCCAAAGAAATGGGCTCGGCGTTGATGTCAGCCAGGATTTCGCTTTTTACCCGACCCGACTACGGTGAAGCAAAAAGGAGGGTTCATGGTATAACAAGGTATGGCACTGCGGCCAGTGACTCTTTCTGCGTCACTGATTAGTTGCCGCTAATTAGTACCAAAATAAATATAAGGATAGAAATGTTTGCCGGGAGTAATTAAAACATAATAATATGGATAACATTCGTCGTTGATTTAAAACACTCACAATTTTATGAGATTCATACAGGTAACAAGGGAATCGGGTAGTATTTTGATACAATCACTGGCAACACTGAAACGGATTGACAGAACCAACCTTAAAGGACTTTTTGTGGCTTAAAGGCCTCTGCAGCCAAGCCATAAAATCCACAAAAAAAAAAACAGAACCTACCAAGCAATCATAGCGTGATGACGTCGACAGGGTCGCCTCGCCTGTCATTCCAGAGTAGCATACCTTGTTTTCTTATACCATGGGAGGGTTATGATTTTGACCGGAGTTCGGTGTACCTATATCTTCATGTTAGTGTAATTGATTACATTACAATGACGTTTACGAGGGTCGATACAAATTAACCGATTACTTTATTATTATTACATGACAATGACATCAATAAAATGTATGGCGCATAAGGCTGACTGATAAACAACCCGTCTTCTGATGAATATGCCTTAATTTTCAAAGTTTTTTAACGAAATCGGCACTGTTATCTCAACAAATTATGATCGCCATGCACCACTGAACTCTTCCAATTCTTGTAAAAGTTATGTTAAGTAGGTATGGTACCTTGCCAGAGTATTGCTGTAATGACTATTAGTATATGCACATTAACAATTTCCCTTTCGTTCTGTTTTCTTTCACTGTGACGTTTATATAATCTTTACGTCACCCTAGGTCGTAAGTGAGATTTTATGCCCGTTACGCGACGAAATATCATTTCCTGGCCAAGGCAAGTCATATAACTTTAGACAAACCACGGGCGGTAATTCGTAAAGCCACAGAGCGCATATTTAAGGCGCTCGCCTTCGGTTCGGGCCACAAACCCCTGCGATCTGGGACATCCACGAATTCACCGCCCTATAGGTTCAACAGGTGTTTAAAGTTGTCCCATGTGTCCCAAGTTCCCGGTTTGATGGTAATCAAGGAAAACTAAGTTGGTGTAGGTGTGAAACTCATATCATATATCTAAATGTTCAAATCAGTTTGTAAGAAATAGACGTAGCAGGCTCCTACCAACGGTCAGTCGTTTTATTGTTGTTTATTGTTGGCATACATTATGTTTAATATTAAACATAGGTTAAAACTTGCGTTTGGCTGGAGCATGTATGTATGTAGAACATCGATCGCGTGTAGGTATGTATTACGAGTCAACACACAACATTGACCCTTGACCCATAATAAAATTTCATGTCGTATTGTTTCAGAAGGAAACATCTATGTTTTTTTTTGTACTTAGCTCTTAACGTTAAATAATAGTTAAACGTTAAATTATAGTTTTGTTAATAACTGGCACATAGGTAATAGCCAAGTAACAGTTTTCGCCGTTCGGTTCATAATCATGACCAATCCTAATAAAATAAATCTGATATCATAAACCGATGACCATAAGTTGGTATAAGCCAGCCTTCAACATTTTTGGACTAAGCTCTTAATTAACATTATTATCCATAAATTCATGAAACATGTAATGTCTCAGTATTTTTAACCACCACACGTGTTAAGCCGTTCAAATAAACAAGCCATGCAAAGATCGACACACAAAGCATAAATAAATAAGTTTCTGTCAAAAATGACTTTTTAGTGGCAAGCTTTTATAGCCGACTGTACTTTTCTTTGGATATCCATCAAATTCTCACTGAAACGATTCTAAAGAGCCCAAGCTCGGTAGGATTGCTTTATCTATTATAGACTTCCTATGGCCACCTTCCGGCTCCATCATCAGATCAGCCCCATGGTAACATATTATTGTATTGTCATCAAAGTTAAGTAAGTATGCAAAATTTCAGCTCAATCGGTTGACGATATCTGCTTCAAAATTGAGTTGCAAGATTTCACCCGACCAAACATACTTAGATACATACATACATACATACAATGCAAGTTAAATAAAAGCTTTTAAAAATCAAAAGGTTTATTTGGCGTTAGGGTGGTGGAAAGGTTAACACGTTGGACCGGTAATCCTGAGGTACCGGGTTCGATTCCCGGTCTCTTCCGCCAGGTTACGCATTTAAATTTTTCTTTGTGTTTTGATTTTTGTATCAATGGTACAATTATTTTATCCACTCAGCATAAAATAAAATGCATAGATATTTTTTATTAGACTGCAGTATGTCCACCATCGATCGTCATGTTAGGTGTCAACATACAGCATTGACCCACAATTCCACATGTCGCATCGTTGTCGCCATCGTTTCGTCATCGGTCACTACACGCGCCTTTGGATGCTTCACGTAATCTGACGTGTTTTCTAATAGCACGCAATAGATAAGTACTAAGTACAGACTCTCTTGATTTCAAGTGTGCGCTTAAGATTTTTATCTATCCAAATATCATAAACCCTCCATGATGCGTTCAAGAACCGCACATTATGACCACCATAAAAATAGACTGTTTTGTTAGAACAAATTTCTTATCTGTAAAAATGTTATTATTGCTAAATAATAATATCGATTTCGATAATATTATTTATTCAAATTTCGAACATCTCTGAAAAACAAAGAAATTTGATTTGACCTCTATTCTAAAAGCACTTCTTTCCAAGCTTCCTGCCTACGGTCTGCCCATCCAACTGTGTAAATGGATTGCTGACTTCCTGCATGAGCGTAGAATCCGCGTCCTCGTCGAAGGGTGCGCTTCGCGGTTCATGACAGTGAATGCTGGCGTCCCACAGGGCTCTGTTTTATCACCCACCCTCTTTCTTCTGCATATCAATGATATGCTACCATTAGGGAACATACATTGCTATGCAGATGATAGTACGGTCCATGGTCGATATATTGGCCGGCCGGGAGCTTGTAGGGCAGAAATCGGCGCGAAACGTGAGAATCTTGTCGTTGAACTGGACCAGGTTCTGGACCTCATTAGCAAATGGGGATCTGTTAACCTGGTTGAGTTCAACGCCAAGAAAACCCAGGTGTGTGCGTTCACTACCAAGACGTCTTCGTTTCTCCCTACTCCTAGTCTCCAGAGCACTCCTCTTGGTTTGCGTGATAGCCTGAATATGCTAGGCATGGACATCCGCTGCAATCTTAACCAAAACGAATACATCGAGTCACTGATTACCACAGCTTCCAAAAAACTGGGGATCCTGAACAGGGTGCGACGGTTCTTCACGCCGGACCAGCTTTGCCTTCTTTATAAGACTCAAGTTCGGTCGTGCGTTGAGTACTGCTCGCATCTTTGGGATGGCTCCGCCCAATATCTACTCGATGCTCTTGACAGATTGCAGCGTCGGGCGGTCCGCATCATAGGTGACGAGAAAAGTACCAGATTCCTCGAACCCCTTCAATTACGTAGGGACATTGGGTCGCTGAGCGTTTTCTATCGCCTATACCATGGCGAGTGTTCTGAAGAGTTATTTTCTCTTATCCCACCCTCCCCTTTCCGTCATAGAACCACACGTGCCAGCTTGCGATGTCATCGCCTCACCGTGGAGAATATTCCCACCCGTACCAAGAAGTTTGGCAATTCCTTCATCTGCCGAACTATTAAAGTATGGAACTCCTTGCCGGCTCATGTGTTTCCTCCTTCTTATAACTTGGGACCCTTCAAACGAAGCGTGAAGAAGCATCTCTCGGGCCAGCATGGCAGTGTCAACTGACTTGGCACCGTTGGTTTCTCGTCAGTTGCCATTGCGACTTGGGCTCCCCTTTTTGCTTACCATCAGGCGAAGTGGAGCCACTATGTTGTGCCGTTATAAAAAAAAAAAAAAAAAAATAATATCAGTCGAGATGACATTTAGTTCGAAATGAATTGTCAATTTGCAATCAAATTTGACAAATGTCGCACGTAAGTAAGATATCGAACGATATGATAGTTGGGGCCGACTCTAGTTTGCCTCTGAATTAAAAAAAACTATGACACTGCCAGAAAATTTCATTACCGCCATTACCGGGTAATATTTGTCATAATGTGCGAATCCTGAATGCATCATGGAGGCTTATGATATGTGGCTAGATAAAGTAGTGTATGTAACTGTACATAATTAGGCATTAAAACACTCGTGTGATGTTATTATGAAACTTGCCTTAGGCTCGTTTCATAAACCCACACTCGTGTTTAATACTCTTCATTATGTACAGTCACATAACCTACTATAAGCTGCAATGTGCGTTCACGTCTTTTTCATATATTAAACTGCGTTTACGGTGCGTCAACGACATTTCAGCTCCGACGACGGTACGGATACGACACTTCACTGCGTAAGCGCTCAGTCACTGTTTTTTGACCAGCATCAGGATCGACCACACCAACCTTAATGCAACTATTGGAGCGTTTCAAAAGGAATTTTCGTGGACTACGGGTTCTTGGATAGCTATATTGATATAATATCATGATTATATCAAATTCAACGACTCAACTGAAAAATCCAGAAAGTGCGGCGTAGTTGCAGAATGCAGCTTCCAATGTAAAGGCAGTTTTGAAAGGAATTTGAGGGCTTTTGTTACCTGCACGGTTGGAGTTTATAGAGCGCTATTTCCACGGGCTTGCTTTGAGACAGTTGAGGATCCTATAAATATTATCTCACCGGCCTTAAACAAAGAGTAAGCTGAATTGACTTAGTTTTACGCGCAGATATATTTACCTAATGCGTCGTCACTCTTTATGACACTGTAACAGGTAATCGGATCTTTTTTGAAACTGGCAGAGTTTATCGAATAGGTGCAATGGTTAAAAACATCGGGCCGCTTCTTTATAGACACGTGAAAGTGATAAGGCTAATGATTGCCGCAGGGTCGTCAAACGGTCGTCACTCCATGATAAGATCACTCACGTTTGAGACGACAAAGAAAGTTTATTGGAGCGAAGAGGTCTTTCTAGATTTTCACAACAGTAAACAAAGTAATACTGTTTTATATTTTTGCAGTGATAACACAAAAGAAACAAATACCTATAGTATTTATACGCCCACTTGACCGTGATCCCAAATTTGACAGTGGGTCAAGTGGATCTTAGTACCACCTGACGAACCTAACCCATGTGACCACATTCCGACACATAGGTAGCACTTTTGTAATAGTCGCGATTATCACTTGACTCCATACATAAATAATAAAGCATCCGTCACAATCATACAAGTGTCGGCAAGTGACATGATGCTTTTTCTTTCTAATGTATCTATTCCATTGTGTGCATCAGTAAAGCCTCTAATACTTCAGTAAAAAGTCGTCAGCAGCGAAGTTGCCCGTTAACACATCTAAACTTCAAGCTCGTTATTTTATATTTATATAAGTAATAGAATTTGCAAACGCTTGTCTAAGTCTGTAAGGCCTGGGGCATGTCTAATTTTGACAACCGCAGTCAGCTGTGGGCCGCGCCGCAACTTTCACTATCGGCATACCTTAGCGAGCAAGTCGCGCCTGTATTCTTACTCTACCATGTATGAAACAAGGGGCCTTTTCAAAAGGACTTTTTTCTTGCTAAATTCAATCGCAAGTGAATAGGAAGAACGTACATATTTCAAATGAAAGACTCGTACTTTTTAATACTCACGATTATCGACGTCAGCAAATATCATGTGATGATTGATGTTAGCTAACTTCGTTATCTACTTCGTTTGATCGTCACACCCATACCTTATTGTTATAATGATCACTGATTTTATCGCGAGTAACTTCATATATGTATGCTACTTCAAAAGTCCTTTCTTAGGGCATTTCTTACACACAAATCTTAAGGAATTGAATGCGTACAACATCTGTCAGGCAGTTTTTATTGCGTAGAAGAAGTATTATTACAGTTATAGTTATTTTATTATTTTTTTGTTTTAGTAATTTAGGTCCATCTGAGTGCGATGTATCTGTTGGATTGATTGATACATTTAGCTTATCTATTGGAAACAATTCAGCTATTTAGATACGTAGGTACGTATCCCCACTATAACTACAGTGGGTGACATAGGAGTTCTATAATTCTATTATAGGTCGTTGTTAGTCGGACAATGGCCTGATTTAAGGCTTCTAAGAAATCTAACCCACTCACGGCTTTACCCACTCACCTATTTCGCATTCACAGTATAAATGAGAGAACATCCCGACACCCCCATACTTACATATTCATTGGAAATAAGAGATGCGTTATCAACTTATCATTTAGTTATCGCGCGTAAAATGACACCATATGGGGCCCACAGGTTCATGTATACGAAAAAACCTTTTTCTCAAACATGCAATGAAATATTGTTTTTACGTTCCTTATTAGGCTCGGAAGTATCGCTTTTTGGGCGCAACAACTCGAGAGGACTGTAAAGGGATTTCATACTGCTTTTCAGGCCTTAGGCCTGCAAAGTAACTTTTTTTTGGTTTCAACAACAAGGTCATTCACACAGCTGGCTGGTTTGACAAAAAGCAGGTTTTGTTTTTAAAGGTTGGTTGTTAGACTAAAATGTCCTATTTGTTAATTAATAAAATATTGTTCTTTGAAGTATATTTTTTTATTTCATTGTATGTTTGAGAAAAGCACTATACATGCCTCGTCGTGAAAACGGATTCCCGGCCTCGTATCACTATCCTACTTGTATATACCTACTTGGCCGGAAATTCTCATTTTCCCGGCCTCTGATGTAATGTACTATTGTATTGGAGGCTGTACATATATATTCCGCGACTATTCAGCTTTCGGTAACTATTAGTATAATGCCATTCGCGCTAAATACAGTTTGTTACTTCTATTTTCATCGCTAAAGTAGATATATAGGTACTGGGTACTGTAGAGTTACTCCGAAGTTCAAAATAGAACTTCGAAGCAGCCCTTATGTTGAACTCGCACAAACGTAAATTAGTCAGTAGTTGACCCAAAATAAGCTGTATTGTCACTTGAAAATAAAATTTGCAAAAAGATATGCCAAGGAACTAATTTAACAAATTGAAATGAGTCACTCATTTGCGTAAAAAGTAAAAACATAGTCTTTTATGAATTGAAGCAAAACCACCTCAACAAGTAAGTACTGCATTTAATAACAAACACATTGTGTGCTTCGCTGATTTTACAGTTTATACGTTGAAGGTTTCCCTCGCGTAATGCCTTTCCAAGGCACGTGACTTCGTTATGGCAACCGGAGCATAAACAGAAGCGGTCAGTTCGGTTGACGCGACAATCGATACAGGGGTGTACTCCGATGTTCGAAATTTTACTTCGTGTCGTGCTGTCCTGCTTACTCAAATACCATCGAGACGGATGGCACGATACAAACATCGAATTTCGAACTCTGAAGTAGCCGTTCAGGTTCATGAGTCTTCTATTCTACTGTATCAGATATCGTTTAATCCAACAAATGTAAGCCATTGCCACGGACACGGGGCAAATATACATTCTTATGGCTTTGGAAAATCACTGCATTGTGTCTACTTTAGCGAGGTGCTCTATTCAAAGTATATGGCCTTAATATAACCGAGATATTACTAATGGAGATATATCCATGTTTCGTCGGGCCTTGATTATTTATACGATATCATTTATACATTTAGTACAACGATTTACGCTAAATATTTACATTGACACCATATCGTATATCCTTTGCCTGCGGGCCTATGATGGTTGCTTTTATCACGCGATAAATAAGTGACATACCATCCGTCACGTTCAACAAAATGCTAGTGTGTGTGACAGATGCTTTATCAGTTATCACTTATTTATCACGTGATAAACGCAATCATCATAGACCCCCTGAAAAGTATTTGGTTCTACTTAAGTACAGAATGACTGCATCACCCAACATCAGTGCGACATTTTCTGTTGACGATTTGACAAAACTTGTAAGTCCAGTGATCAACAAAAATGAAAACACAGTATTCGTCGTAGCATATCTGATCTAAAATCGTAGTAGCCTTCTAAACTAAAGTGGTTAAACATCCTTGATGTTTGCACACACGCCTGACCGCAAACCGTACAAGAAATCAACGGAAATTGAATTAACTGTTATTTATAGCTTAGGTGCTAAAATAGTCAGATAGCCTTTTGAGAGCACAATAGAATGACTACAGATCACTGCCGTGAGCGGAATAGCTCGAAAGATTAACACGTGCGATAAGAATGAAGACAAAATCAAAGGATCCCGCTGTGGTAAATGATGGAGGCACTGTATAATTGATAGGTTCAGGCATTATTGTGCGGAATTCCATTATTAAATAACTGGACAATAGTTCCTTTAAAAATTATAATACAAAGATCAAAACTCAAAGAAAAATTGAAATGCGTAACCTGGTGGAAGAGACCGGGAATCGAACCCGGTACCTCTAGATGGCCGGTCCAGCGCGTTAACCTTTCCGCCACCCTAACGCCCAAGCAACCTTTCGCATTTTTCCTTATGCTTTGTGTGTCGATTTTTGCATTGTTTATTTGAAGGTACCGGGTTCGATTCTTGGTCTCTTCTACCAGGTTACGAATTTAATTTTTTCTTTGAGCTTTGATCTTTTTGTATCAATGGTTATTAGTTCCTTTGCTATTCCGCACAACATACAGATCACACTTACATACGTATATCCTTTGCCTGCGGGCCTATGATGGTTGCTTTTATCACGCGATAAATAAGTGACATACCATCCGTCACGTTCAACAAAATGCTAGTGTGTGTGACAGATGCTTTATCAGTTATCACTTATTTATCACGTGATAAACGCAATCATCATAGACCCCCTGAAAAGTATTTGGTTCTACTTAAGTACAGAATGACTGCATCACCCAACATCAGTGCGACATTTTCTGTTGACGATTTGACAAAACTTGTAAGTCCAGTGATCAACAAAAATGAAAACACAGTATTCGTCGTAGCATATCTGATCTATCACACATATCGAAGACGATTTTTGTTCTCTTGTCGAATAGCAGACTCGACTTAAATTAAATTAAATAAACACAGAAAATAGTTTCACTCTTGCGAAATAAAATGATTAAATAAAGAATCTTCTCGATGTTAACACCTGCACATTCACAATCAATAGGTAGTTTATCAACTATGGTTGTCCATGTCCAAGGGTTATCAGTGCCAGACATGTTTATTTCGGTTACCAAGCGAACAAATAAATATTGACAAAAAAAATCAAGATTACAACAGATGAATCTAGAACAAATATTATCAACTGTATTAAGAGAGTAAAGATAAAATAAACGTATCCAACAAGAAATAATACCAGAACAAGAGATAGACCGGGTACACGAACATTTGGCTGTCCTACGAGACATGAATGTAAGTAGGTATCAATAACCAATCCTAAGTAGTCCTAATCCTAACCATGACCCGAAATTTATGCTTTATGGTCAGTTATCTCTTCATAGACCATGGATAAAGATCGCCACCTTTAGCTTCGTATGCACAGAAGAATGTGCAGTCTCCTATTTTGAGACGTCCAAGAAGGAATAGGAATCATATGAAGTACCTAATGATGATACAGACGTTTAACAAATTAGATGACCCTTCGTTGTAATATCGTTAAAATAGCAACGAATCTTTTTACGGGGATAGACTCTTCACCGCTACCTACCAGAGATCTAAACACCTACTTTAGGTTCATAATCATAACATAACCCTTAGTAACATTTGGACAAATTACGGAAATTGGTGGTTGGCCGACCCCGATTGAGAATTCATTCTCTACAAAGATATGGGACAAAGGCTAGGAGGATGATGGTGGTAAGAAAACTCAAAGACAAGTGGTCTCATACAGAACTCCTAGCTAATGGACGAATTAAAATTGCTATGCTCTAACTACGTCTATCGCGCCGTAATTTAGAAAGTTCTGGTGTAGCTGTAATTTCAGATAATTAGTGTCGCGAATGCTTGACATCGCGATGACGTTAAATATCTCGGCTGGCTACCCTGAACGGAAGTAGGACATTTATGGTGAGTGAACTGTTATCTATTCACAATGTCTATGGTAATAATGTCTATGATGAATGAACGATATTATCTATGCTATTCCCGCTGACTTCCGTTATGGCGGGGCATTACACGTTATTCTGGGTTTGAATCATGGTGAATTAAGTTGTGCATTGTGTCTACGCCGAACCCCTTGGGAGTCACTGCTGGCTCCATACAAAGACGGTGGTCACGTGAGCTGACCATCTGAAAGCTAAGTGTCTTGATATAGATGTAAATTACTTCCAAATGTATCAACTATGTCCATGGTATATTAACATACTCCGAGCCCGTATAAAGACCTATGAGATAAATAATGATTTACAGGCTATACCTTCTTGCCCCTTGAGTTTGTCCATGATAAGCATCTATATGACATTGTACATGACCTACTGACAACCAGTGTGGGGAATAGGTTTACCAGCTGAGTAGTTCCAGCTAGCTTTGCGACGGGTCACGTGGGGAATTCAGCTGTGTAGTTCCAGCTAGCTTTGTGACGGGTCGCCTAGGAATCAGCTGTATAGTTACAGCTCGCTTTGTGACGGGTCACGTGGGGAATCAGCTGTGTAGTTCCAGCTAGCTTTGTGACGGGTCGCCTAGGAATCAGCTGTATAGTTACAGCTCGCTTTGTGACGGGTCACGTGGGGAATCAGCTGTGTAGTTCCAGCTCGCTTTGTGACGGGTCACCTAGGATATCAGCCGAACCATACCGGCTAGCTTTGTGGCAGTATATGTGGGACACTGAACGACCTACGACTATAAGAGTTGCTTATTGTTTAACCCATAGCCGATTGAATACTCTATCCATAGAACTATGACTTAACCTGACCTACATTTAACATGTACCACTAGAACCGTTCATGCAAGTAACTGATTCCCTAATAACCGTAGATCAAACTCCCATGCACATTAATATGAGACACTTGGAGACAGCCATGTCATATATATTTAAACAAACAGGCGGTGAACGGCCTAGCAGGGCGAGCCTGGCGAAGCAGAACAGAGCGCCGAGGATGCGACGAGAGATATAAGGTAGGATTCAATATCCATAATCTCTTTCTATCGTGAGGCCTTTAACGCATCCAATATAAGATCAATTAAATCAGACAATCAAAGATAATAGTCAGTATACTATAACCACAAACATACATATAAAAAGGCCTTCGCGACATGGTGGAGAGAGTGCTGGGATCTATTGAATCTATGCCTAAATTCATAATCAATTACCTACATGTGTAACATGCCTAACCCCATACGTTCTAATATGCTAAATATACTCCAAAACAGAGTTAAATTTAAGAAATGCGCAGATGGTTTAAAACGATACGTATATATTCATAGAATAAGTGTATATTTATTGTTATAAGAGAATAAGCTAAGGTTTCCCAATAGTTAAGAGGTGGCGCCACTTACTACATAGCATGAAATATTACTTTAAGATTATACAGATTGTCTATGGACTGATTAGACACTATCTGTGGGATTATTGGTTTAGCTTAAGAATCCTCCGCTAGATGGCGGTCGGAACTAGTTTTAAGCTTACGCTTTACGGGTATAACTTGTAAGTTTTTAAAGACAAAAGGCTAAATTTAAGAGTAATACGGTGCAAGAACACGACAATTAGAATTAAGAATTATTTTTAAGGTTACAGAGATATCATTCACGTAATTCAGCACTTAAAGGAGTGTAAGTTGAATTTCGCGGGTTTCGAAAGCGTTCTCTGTACGGCGCGTGATTGGCGGACCGCTCTGATACAAATCCAGTCAATATTATAATTTATTCCTTAATTTAATTATACTATTATAATTTCCTATTAACGAACCTTTAAATTGACTCATTATTTTAACTAAAATTATTAATTCAGGTTTACAATTTCAAATGTAAGCAAAACGTTCGATGATATTCTTTTATATATCCATTCGGCAAAGATGATTAGAGGAGTGAATGACCTTATTCTCACTGAGATATGGTTCAATTTAGTATGTCGTAAGCGGGGTAGATAGGTCCTTTTGAATTTCGATTGTGTCCAACGCAAGAGCGCGGAGGGCACGCCACACCAACGGCCATCTTTGTTCGAAGCTACTTTCCGTACTGGTCGCGGAGAAAAATTATTTTTTCTGGTGCTAACTGCTAGGGTGTAGCCGCCAAGTCCTACCCAATTTAGCCAGCAAACGTCGGCCCGGTGGTGTCTGAGGCGAAATACCATTCCAATAACTGTAAGTAGAACAATGCTATTCGTTTCAGAGCGTTGATCCAAGTATGAGATTTTGTTTGAATCTTTCACTGCCAATTCACATCATATAAGAATAAGCCCATGTAAAGTAACATTCACACCAACAGCATTGAAGGTTTCAAGCAAAAATATCCTACAAACTTATGATTTCTTGTTTTTCTATCTGTTTAACCCAATATTCGATACGGTACTCGCATAACGACGCGGTTTTTTTTTCTCTTTGTGTGAAGATGATTATTCTCTTTAACTTTGTCTTGTGTTGCGTGGGTATAGTCACAGTAATATTATAGCACTCTAGGACAGCCTCGATTGATTTATAGATAATTGTCAGAAGCTATTGATCAAGGGATCACTCGTTCGACATAGGAAAATTATCATCATCATATAGATACTTTCTTCGTTCATAGTAGAATGTCAGGTTAAACGAAGACATACTTGTTCTTATAATAAATATCACTAGCAGATATTTGATCACTGAATAGCAACCAGTAGTATGTAGGTATTACACATTCCTATTGATTGACTGTAGTTTAGTGTGGTCTATAGACAATTGTGTACAGTGAGGTACTACTTAAGTATAATTTTTTCTTTAGGTATCCAGCAAGCAGATTAGTTACATAACATATCTATCTATTAAATAAATCAACTGTTCATATCCTTTGAGAATAACTATGAAAGCGAACCAGATTATTCCAACCTTTAGTTATATCTAACATCTTAGTTAAAATGGAAAATTGGCAATATTAGCAAACGCAGACTAACACTACACACTAATAATTGTCAATTTCCTTTAATTAAATTACAATTGCGTTACTATTTGGACACATAGTTATTTTTTTGACAGTGATTAGATTATCCTTCAATGCAATTTCTATGTTAGTGACAATTACAGAGAATTGTTATTATTAATTAATGGGAGGCCTATGTCCAGCAGTGGACAAGAATAGGCTGATAGTGATGATGATGACAATTACATTGTGGTATCTTAGATATTAACTACTTAGACAAGTAATTAACAACGCTTTAGATAAATTAATGGTTCATAGGTACTATATTTGAATGAGACTTGAATATTTATTTTGGACATAGGATATTACTGATTTTATAGGTGTCTTGTTTCTTTTAGCACTTCATATTGATTTATAATTCATATGTAATACAGTTAAGTTACAACAACATCATATCATAGTGACTTTAATGATTCATACCACTTTATTAATTAATGTCAAACTGTTATTGTGTACAAATGCTGAAATATCAATTTCTTAAATTACTTTGAAATTTAAAATTTAAATATTTAATGTTGTTGTCTCTTTGAATGTGACTTTACTGTGTTTCATCTTGAGTGTTAGTGGATTCATTTACACTTCAATTTGCTTATTTACAATATATTCTGGTAAATAAAGAGTTATTTACATTGGTGGTAAATGATGATAATAAAACTTTAATGACATTAGGTACAGATGAATGAATGGTAGGTACCGACCATTTATTTATTCTATATAGACCTATCATACAAAGGGGGACTTACTACTTTTAAGATCTTCTACCAGTCAACCTTTGGGGATAGCAAATAAATAACTTCTTACTTTCTACTTTAATTTTCTTTTGCATTCTATGAATCTTTATGAGTTTTTAAACTTGGCTGTACAACGGTTCGCTGATCTCGCGCTTTACATGTCCGCTTAATGCAACACTATGTTGGACCCTAAATTTTTATTAATGCAATGAATGGTGTTGTGGTTGCATGCCTCCTTATTTATACGAGTTTCTCTTATAAATAAATTTATTAAATAAATATACCTGCTATAACTATGGGATGCATATGGCCATAAGGAGCATCATTTATGCCTTACTTCAATCTGCTTACTTCTATGGAATGTTGTATGCAGGTGTGTGTTTATCGGGTTTGTGTGCTATTCTTTGTTATGTGTTCATTACAGATAATTATCAATTAATCATCATAATGGAAGCAAGTTTAATGAGCATCTTGAACATTAGTACCAATCGTATAATTGAACTTGGCAATGAGGCAAAGGAGTTCTGCGATTTACTCAAACCTGATTCCCCCGACGACTCAGTAATTATGGAAGCCGAGGTTAACGCTTCTAAGTTAGAAGGCGGTTTGAATAAATTGAAGAGCGACTTGAACAACTACTTTCGTTTAGTGAATGAACCTGCGGTTGACGACATTTCTCGAATAAGTACATCACAGCTGGAAGCTGAAGAATATTTGCTGGAGCTTCAAGTTCGACTTAAGCGATTCAAGTCTTCCTCATCAAGAGATGGCATTCCATCTGTCACCGGCAAGCTACCAAAGATGAGCCTACCCGAATTCTACGGCGATGTCCTACAATGGAGTCAATTCTGGGACCAATTTGCATCTCTAGTGGATAGCCGGAAGCTGAACGATGTTGACAAGTTCATGTATTTGTCATCTGCTCTGCGTGGAGAAGCCAAGAAGCTTATTGAAGGATTAGGAGCAACTAACAAAAACTATAAAATTGCCGTCACCACACTTAAAACAAGATACGGAAGAGTTGAGATGGTTAAGGATGCCCATTACTCCGCTCTGAACAAAATCAAGCCAGCAGAAGGTTCGACGAGTGACTGTCGCAGAGTCCTGAATGACATAGAGAGACATTTAAGAGTATTAGCCTCTTTGGGAGAAAATACTACACATAGCTACCTGCGGTTTCTGATTCTTGAGAAGTTCCCGGAAGAAATAGTTTATGAATTAAAGAAGCGGATCGAAGACGACTCGGTGTCAGAAATCAGAAAGGAATTAGAAAGATTGATATCTGCCAAGGAAGATGCTAACAGGCTCACTACTCATAAGGGAGAAGGCAATGAAACCAACTATACCACCGAAGCCTTACATGTCTCTGAGAGGATTAGAGGAATTGGTTCCAAAAGGAGAGTCTACAACAGTCATCGGGTTAGTCACAACAGTAATCACAATTCCCAAGGAGCTTCTACCAGCTTTCCACGTCATGGATTTAAGAGGAAATTCAATGACTTCAACAACTCAAGCCGTAGAGAACAGGTTCGAACGGGAGCGCCATGGAAGAAAGAGAAGCGGTCATGCATCTTCTGCAATGGCGATCATTTTGCTGATGCATGCAAGACATATCCGACGATCCAGGAAAGGAGATCGAAGCTGAATGGTCGATGTTTCATATGTTTCCGACAGGGACATATGGCAAACCAATGCAGGACCAAGCGTAGTTGCCCTTACTGTGGTAACCACAGTCATCATAGAGCCCTATGTCCTCAAAGGAACACCAGAATGGAAAGAAAGGAGAATCCACATCCACAGAAAGGCCGATCAGATGAAGGCGATCACCCTAAGACTAATCCTACTAGCCAGTTCCATGTGAACGATGTCGGCTTTACCGTTCTCCAAACGGCGATTGTTGATCTAGCAAGAGAAGGTGATGATGATCATCTCAAGTGCAGGGTTTTGATGGATTCTGGAAGTCAAAGAACGTATATTACACAGAGCCTGGCAAAGGAGCTTAACCTTGCGACTATAGAGGATAGTCGGCTAACTATATTCACATTTGGTTCCCAAGTGCCACAAGAAGTCAATAGTCCCAGAGTTAAGTTCCAGATCTCGACACGTTCCGGCAAGACTATTCCTATGGTGGCTAACGTAGTCCCTATGATCACTCATAGCATACCCTATATCGGACCAGACAAGGAGCACTGGAAGACCAAGTTCGACTTAGCGGATGATGGATCATTAGCTGACCGAGTTGACCTGCTTATTGGCAACGACTATTACTTCTCAATTATGCTCACTGAAAAGATTAAAATCCAAGATAACCTGTACATGGTGAACTCAGAATTTGGTTGGATTGTCAGCGGCAAGACAGAACTGAAGCCTGTAGATGATTTGGCTGTAGTCACATACTTTCAGACTAGCTTGGAAATAAAGCTTAACCAACCGGATTTGCCCCTGAGTGAAGTTAACCTAAAGGAGTTATGGGAATTGGAAGCAATAGGTATTGTCGATTCTCCAAAGGAAAGCAGGGAAGAGGAAGCTCTACGTCATTTTAATGAGACTACACGCTTTGAAGACAACAGATATCAAGTATCGTGGCCATGGGTTGAGTACCCTCCTGATCTAACACCGAACTTCGGCTTAGCGCTAGGACGATTAGTAGGTTTGATGAAGCGATTGGACTCTGACACGTTGACGTCGTACGACCAGTTAATTAAAATTCAAGAAGACCTAGGAATTATAGAAGTAATACCGGACGAAGAGATTAGCAGTTCAGACCATCCGATACACTATCTCCCTCACCACTGTGTCAAGCAGACGGGCAAACCCATTAGGATAGTGTATGACGCTTCCTCGAAGACCAAAGACAACAAGAGTCTCAACCAATGCCTATACTGCGGTCCTATGATGTTAGAAGATTTAACGGGACTCTTGCTGAAGTTCAGGTCTCACAATGTAGGGATCTGCGCTGACGTAGAGAAGGCATTCCTGCAGATCGGTTTGCAAACCAAGGATCGCGACGTCACGAGGTTCCTATGGGTCAAGAACATAGACCAACCAGTTCATGAAAACAACTTGCTACACTTGCGGTTTTGCAGGGTACCGTTCGGAGTCATCTCAAGCCCGTTCTTATTGAACGCAACTATAAGATACCACTTGTCCCAGTCGAGTTCACAAAGCGTACGAAATCTAGCGCAAGATATATACGTAGACAACATGGTGACAGGAACGGAAACTGCAGAAGAAGCTGTCGATCTATACAAGAATTCAAGGCAAGCATTCCAACAAATGTCGATGAACCTCAGAGAATGGACTTCTAACTCGTCAGAGTTCTTGAATCACATACCGGATAGTTGTCAAGATCATATAGTCAAAGTACTAGGCCTAGACTGGAATTTAGTAAACGACACACTTCACCTACGGATAAAAGGGAACGAGTACGCTGACACAAAGAGAGGAGTCTTACGGTTCATCGCATCTGTATACGATCCTTGTGGATACGCGACACCTTCAATGTTACCTGCTAAACTTCTTCTACAGGATTTATGGAAACTAAAGGTTAAATGGGATACACCTCTGTCTAAGGAACTAAAGGACAAGTGGAGACACATCAAAGAAGAACTTAAGACACTTAAGGAAATATGTATACCCCGGTGTTATATAAAGGGACTTCTGCGTCGAAATTATCAGATACACTGCTTCACAGACTCATCAATGAAAGCATACGCAGCAGTAATTTATATAACACAGGGCAACGAAAGGAGTTTCGTGATAGGTAAATCACGTCTGGTCCCAGTCAAAGACCACGATGACCTAAAGATCCCTCGTCTCGAACTACTCGCTGCTCTTATAGGCTATCGTCTAATCCAATATGTCATGAGATTTCTACAAGGCAACATAACCCAGAGAATACTTTGGACAGATAGCCAGATCGTCATCAATTGGTATCACTCGGAGAAGCTTCTGACACCCTTCGTAGCAAGGAGGATCCAAGAGATGAAGAAAGATAAAGAATTACAAGTCCGGTATGTTCCAACAGACCTAAATCCATCAGATGTTGCTACAAGACCTGCGCAGTCTAAGGGAGAAGTAGATAAATGGTTAACAGGACCCAACTTCTTATCACAACATCCCTCAAAATGGCCCATCAGTCCGGCAAATAACACCTCTCTTTTCGCCGGGGAGCGTCTACCGAGTATACCTATGGATGTAAGCGAAGATGACAGAGGAGAACAAGAAGAAACTACTAGGTCAAAAGGGGCAACCGACGATGATATAGGCATCATCTACACGACGGTCTCAGAAATAAAGGATATCCAAAGTAAACACTTCGCTGCAGAGTTAACAGGAAAGATTACAGATCTAAAAAGGAATTTAGATTTATTTACAGATGAAGACGGAATACTGAGATGTAAAGGACGATTCAAGTACGCTAATTGGACGTACGATAAAAGATATCCGATACTGTTACCTAAGGATAGCCAGTATACTGATGATATCATTATGAAGACGCATACCGATAATTATCACGTAGGGGCTACTCATACTCTCAGTATCATTCGTCAATCGTTTTGGATACCACAAGGAAAGAGACAAGTACTCAAAGTTATTAAACGATGTGCTCAATGCATCAAACACGGAGGCGGACCCTTCAAATTACCACCTACACCAGCATCACCACCAGAGCGAGTTAACTACAGTGAGCCCTTCACCTTCACAGGAATGGACTATCTCGGACCGATATTAGTCAAGACAAAAACGGGAACAGAAAAAAGTTGGATCTGCCTTTTCACCTGTCTGGCAGTACGAGCAGTACACCTAGAGGTGGTTCAAGATTTAACGGCTGAAGAAGGGCTTCAAGCATTGAGGAGATTCATATCCGTCAGAAACGTACCTGCCGTAATCACGTCTGATAATGCAACCAACTTCAAGTTGATGTCTGAAGTTTTGACGCAACCTTATTGCATTAAAAGAAAGATAAAATGGCGTTTTATCCCTCAACTTGCACCATGGTTTGGAGGGTATTATGAACGGCTTGTAGGCCTCGTGAAGAACTGTATGAGGAAAACACTCCAGAAGCACCTGCTCACAGACAGCCAGTTAAATACCATAATCAAAGAGATAGAAGCCGTCATCAATTCTCGCCCACTTACCTATGTAGACGAAGAGCCAACCCACATCTTGAAACCTTCTGACTTCCTTGCCCTTGGGAGAACTATAACCATTGATACCGATAGTGATGGACCTTTACCTCAAGGAACACAAGCTAAGAAAGATCTTGTGAATAGCTGGAAGAGAGGAATCACCGTACTCGGAGAATTTAAGGAAATGTTTATAAATCGATATCTCTTAAGTCTGAGAGAAAGATACTCCCATTCACACAAACAAGGTCGATGCATATCCAAACTGGAACCGTCAGAAGGACAGATCGTCCAGATAAGAGGAGACAGAAAAAATAGGGAAGATTGGCAAGTAGGCAAGATCGTAACTTTACCAAAAGGAAATGATAATATGTGTAGAGTAGCTAAGGTTGAAGTCGGTAATAAAGTGTACACCAGGTCCATAGCACAACTTTATCCACTTGAAGTTGATGATACGGCGTGTGATGAAGTTATTTCACCACAAGAAGATAAAGAAGAAAACTCACAAGATGTAGCGATCGACATGGACGTCGAGGACATATGCAGATCACCTATAGGTGATAAAGGGGAACAGGAACTTCCTGATGATACAGAAAGTATCAATGAAGAGATTACTCCATTTAGAGAAACCTCGCCTGATAATAACATGAATGGTACTAATGCTGATGACACCACTGGCGCCTCTCCTGGACCGCGACAGCCCCGGGATGCTGCCGTCAGAGCCAGAGAGAGGATTAGGCTCTGGACGCGCTCCCTCATGTCACTGCTGTCTGCCGTCGGGAGTGTCGCGAATGCTTGACATCGCGATGACGTTAAATATCTCGGCTGGCTACCCTGAACGGAAGTAGGACATTTATGGTGAGTGAACTGTTATCTATTCACAATGTCTATGGTAATAATGTCTATGATGAATGAACGATATTATCTATGCTATTCCCGCTGACTTCCGTTATGGCGGGGCATTACACGTTATTCTGGGTTTGAATCATGGTGAATTAAGTTGTGCATTGTGTCTACGCCGAACCCCTTGGGAGTCACTGCTGGCTCCATACAAAGACGGTGGTCACGTGAGCTGACCATCTGAAAGCTAAGTGTCTTGATATAGATGTAAATTACTTCCAAATGTATCAACTATGTCCATGGTATATTAACATACTCCGAGCCCGTATAAAGACCTATGAGATAAATAATGATTTACAGGCTATACCTTCTTGCCCCTTGAGTTTGTCCATGATAAGCATCTATATGACATTGTACATGACCTACTGACAACCAGTGTGGGGAATAGGTTTACCAGCTGAGTAGTTCCAGCTAGCTTTGCGACGGGTCACGTGGGGAATTCAGCTGTGTAGTTCCAGCTAGCTTTGTGACGGGTCGCCTAGGAATCAGCTGTATAGTTACAGCTCGCTTTGTGACGGGTCACGTGGGGAATCAGCTGTGTAGTTCCAGCTAGCTTTGTGACGGGTCGCCTAGGAATCAGCTGTATAGTTACAGCTCGCTTTGTGACGGGTCACGTGGGGAATCAGCTGTGTAGTTCCAGCTCGCTTTGTGACGGGTCACCTAGGATATCAGCCGAACCATACCGGCTAGCTTTGTGGCAGTATATGTGGGACACTGAACGACCTACGACTATAAGAGTTGCTTATTGTTTAACCCATAGCCGATTGAATACTCTATCCATAGAACTATGACTTAACCTGACCTACATTTAACATGTACCACTAGAACCGTTCATGCAAGTAACTGATTCCCTAATAACCGTAGATCAAACTCCCATGCACATTAATATGAGACACTTGGAGACAGCCATGTCATATATATTTAAACAAACAGGCGGTGAACGGCCTAGCAGGGCGAGCCTGGCGAAGCAGAACAGAGCGCCGAGGATGCGACGAGAGATATAAGGTAGGATTCAATATCCATAATCTCTTTCTATCGTGAGGCCTTTAACGCATCCAATATAAGATCAATTAAATCAGACAATCAAAGATAATAGTCAGTATACTATAACCACAAACATACATATAAAAAGGCCTTCGCGACAATTAGTTCTTGTCAGGTTTAGCATAGATTTACGTAAATTCAAGAAATGTGCAACACAGACGCAAACATAAGACGCTAATAAGTCTCTCGCAATAAATATTCTATATGAAGTCTAGTTCAAGAGTTGCGAAGGATTTTCCGATAAGCAAATTTTCTAAGAATTGCGTAGCATTGCTTGGCAGTGAACATGTGTAGATTGTGAAGAAATTGGCTAGATTTTTTATTAAACGAATATTTTCTGTATCTGGAGCATTCCATGAAAAACGGTAACTATCTCGTCTAATTTATTATTCCAAATTCCATTATTTCGACAATGCCAAATTACGGTCAAGAGTATTATCTATTGATATCTATAAATATTATAATTATAATTTTACAAAGTTTTAAACAATAGCCAAAGCACAATTTCATCTTCGTGTAAAAGGCTGAAAATGATCCCGATTTCTTTATTGGAAAATAAGGTTTGTTTGTACTATAAATGTGAATAGCCGGCTTTATAATAAAACTAGCCTTCTATTTTTTTATTTGCCACATAAAATAATGTTATATGTCCCTTTTCAAAAATGTTTTTAGCAATATTTTTTAGCTAACCGCACCTGAACAGTGTCGATTACAACATGAAGGAACATAATTTGTAGTTTATGACCTGAACTTGGTGGTAAATGTCTTTCAAAATCAAAACCTATAATCTAAAGAGTGTTCGTCACGGGCACGGGTCACCTTGTGGAGCGGAATTACTTTAGTTATATGCGTGTTTATTTAGTTTTATCCCTTTCAAAGGTAACGGTCGCTTACGACAAACGTTATTTTTACTATAATACGAGCCTGATTTGTCCAATTGTCTAATGGATCAATCACATCTTAGCTCGAACGCACTTAGATTGAGAAAATCACGTCTGAAAACAATCCTTGAAGATCCAGACTTCAGAAAAAGGGAGTGTGAGAGATTTAAAACTATTCAGACAAATAAAAAAGACGTGTTAACTTATTACAAGCGGAAGAATTAAGGGTTAATATTAGAAATCAGAAGTGAATTGAACGGGAATACTCAAAAATCTGGCTTCAGTCAGGTCAAATGAGTCGCTACCGTAAACTTTATAAGGTTTACAGGCTACCTCACGCCTACATCCGTAGGAATGCGTTCAAACATGTAGCAAGGCAGTTTGAAAAAAGCCGGTCAAGTGCGAGTCGAACTCGCGCACCGAAGGTGCCGTACAAGCTATGAAAGCACTGCATATATTGATGTTGCTTTACAAAAAGTTAAAGTTATTAAGTTTTTTTATAGTTCTAGGTCAACGGGAAATGCCCTTTAAATTTTGATTACCGAGAGTGTCGAAATATTAAGTGTATGTAATAAGTGTATGTAATAAGTGTATGTAATAAGTATATGGTTTTAATTTCAACTTGATACCTCCACGCGCTCCCGAGATAAATAGTCTTGATAGACAGCCGGACTGACGGGCAAAAAGTGATCTTATAAGGGTTCCGTTTTTTTTTCCTTTTGAGGTACGGAATCCTAATAATATAATATATCACAGGCAGAAATAGACACCATAGTGGCCCAAAAAATACCTTGGGAAAAAGTGGATACAATACTTGGAATTTCCAAATTTCATGTTTAGTATTTGATGATTTTTTATTGTGATGGACAAGTACTAAAAGAGAATCAATCATACAATCAACACGCAGGAATATGTATATTTTTTTCCAAAAAAAAATTCGAAAAAAAAAAATCAGTTTCAGTTCTAAGTATGGGGAGCCCCCAATATTATTTTTATTTTTTTTATTTTTGCATCAAAATCTTAATGCGGTTCACAGAATACATCTACCTACCAAGTTTCAACAGTATAGCTCTTATAGTTTCGGAAAAAAATGGCTGTGACATACGGACGGACAGACGGACGGACAGACAGACAGACAGACAGACAGACATGACGAATCTATAAGGGTTAAGTTTTTTGCCATTTGGCTACGGAACCCTAAAAAATGGATTATTAGGTAGCAACAAGCCAGACAACTGACACACAACGCATTGTAACATTTGTAACTAGGCAAAAGTTTGTTTTTCTTGAGATAAGGAGTTCGTGACAAATTTCACGACTCGGGATGTTCACCAAGTTCGCGAAGCAAAAAGTTGACACATCGTCGGTGGGTAATATTACACGAACCATTTCAGCCCACTTTGAGTGTTGGTTAAATTTTGTAAGGTTTGGAAAAATAATCTATACCCCGCGCGGCGAACGATGATTCCTATGACACCTGTCATCTCCGTACATTTTTCCGATTATAGGCAGATTATAGGTTATAAAATGTAGTGAGATGACAGGAATTATCGTTCGCCGCGCGGGGTATAATATTTTTTTTCCATTACAAAGGACCATCATGCCAAGTCGTAGGTACTAATTGAGTAGCAAATAACAAACCTCTTTTATTAGCGAAAACGTTTACGAACTTGGCATTTTTTCACATTTATGTTTTTGATGGGATTGTGTACACGTAGAATACAATCACGCATCAAGTTTAGGAAGATGCTCCTAAATATTTTAAAACTGTCTAATTCCCTATGCATGAGAGGGCACTCTCATAAACGATTTAGAGACTGACACATTGCTTTTATAACGACGCAAATTATCTTAATTTGAAAGAACGACTGCTTACAAAGGGATAATAGGTTCGATTCAGGCGCGAATCTACCGCTGTGGGAAATGTGGGCATGCCATAATCAGAATTTAGGTTTATCGACTGATATGTATGGTCTCTATAGCGGGGCTCGCACTTAACCTATTTCTTTCGAATGGTGCCCACATACTTATTAGTGGGTCTGGTACCGCGCCTGGTCCGATTCCCGGAAACGCAATAGCAAATGGTGACAGCAAACCAGCAAAGTGTCTGTTCAACTGTTATTACTGCTATACATGCTTATTTATTCTCTTTCATATTAAAACCTAACAGGTGGCATATTTAGCAGGTGGTTTGTAAATGGTTGGCTTAGATGTTATCGACAGTTATCATATGCGTGTTCTATAATTTTCTCATTAATAAGCTAAGCTATTAACCTTTTAGGTACCCACAACATCATACTTAGTTTATGTAGATAGCAACAGGAATTGTACATATGCATATTACAAAAAACACGCTAGTCCAATACTCAAAGTAAACAAATTAAAGTAAAAGAAATACTTTAAGTGACAATAACAAAAATGCCTTCTTCAATTGTTTAATATTTACTCGTAACTTTTAAATGTCTGATGGGGTGGGTAATACATTGGCTTCTGGATTATGAGTATTAATTCACACTTCACACTCATAATCAACATTAATTATTATTTCGTGTTCATCATTCAAATGGTAGTAAAATTAAGAATGGATCATAGGTCGTGACCACTAAAATAATAGATTAAGTATGTATATATGATAACATTAATTTCACACTATTAAAAATATCATTAAAGATGTGTATTATACTTATATGTATAGATAACTGTATACTTAAATACATACAAAACATCCATAATCCAGAAACAAATATTCGAATTATTTGAGTTCGTTACACAAATATTTGCCCTTGCCGGGATTTGAACCCAGGACCGCTGGCTCAGTAGGCAGCTGCAATACCGCTGCACCAACCGCGTCGTCGATGATGTGGATGAAGTGTCGGCCAGTTATGATAGCCCAAATGTAGTGAATTCCTGGCTTTAGTACACGAACTAGTGAACACCACTTATGTCAATACCAGCCTTAGACCTTATCAAGCGCAAGACTCCTTATTACTCGAATACGAGTTAGACCTGCATATCGACGTCTTTTAGATTCATTCCCACTATGTCTAAAGTCGAGTTATTCCTAAAAAGCCTTTTAAAACTTTCTAGAGACGATATAGAGGTTTTAGTGGCAATTTATATTACATGTTCTAAATATGGAGTTATTATTTAGGAGTTTTTTTGTCCTTCTAATCTACCTAGTCCTTAATCCAATTCCAGCCAACCTGGATGATATGGATACCTACTAGACGAGATACACTGTGTATCTCGAAATCGATTTACACCACACATGTGACTCAAGATACTTTTGATGAAGAATTGATGATGTGGGTACAGATAACTATAAATTTAAAAAAACAAAGCGTAGCAGAAATCGTGACTTGCCAAATTAGCAGTTTTTGTAACATAATAATCTTATCTCATTATACCAAAGATGTGATTTGATGAATGATAATGTTAATCTCATTATTTATTCAAGACCGATATCTCGGATCGAATCGTTGTGGCACACGCGAATTGTGGCACGTAAAAACTGTGTTGTTGAGAGCTCATTAGGCTCTTGATCGATACTCGTGTTTGATTTTGCTTAAATTAAACAATAAATGTCAAGCGCGGATAGTCCAGTCAATAAGTTTTTTAAAGACGACCCCGACGAAAAAAAAAAGTTGTGTTATAAGTCTAAGATGTGTATCTGTGTGTATGTCTGTAGCATCGTAGCTGGATGGCTGGATGGTAATGTTGACGTGGATGGACGAATTTGAGAGAGAGAGTTACTGTATAATCACTTGTTAATAACAAAAAATCATCGGACTTATGTTATTATATTAGACAAGTCGAATCAGCCCCAAGATAAACAATATTTGAATGAGCCGGAATGCATGCTCAAAGTTCGATTTTGGTAGACACTTTCTGACAAAGAGACCATAGAAGTTACTTCTGGCGCTTTGCAGATTTTAGAAAACCCCAAATAAGACGGGTTGATTCATAATTATCGCCTGTAAACACAATTTGAATGTGCATTTGGGTTTTTGGTATGATTTTGATATCCATCCTTTAGGATTATCTGGGGGGATTTATGAGTTACGCGTAAGTGAAAGAACTTATTCTTTATTTATAGAAGCGTACGTGCGCATTCATATTTCTATCGACTCATAGTATATCTGAACCTTTAATCACACTAATATTATGGAGGCGAAAGTTTGTGAGTGTGTATGTTTGTTACTTATTTACGCTCTAACGGCAGAACCAATTTAAGTGACACCCTGGATTAACACATAGGCTACTTTATGTCCCGAAAAAAAATACTGGACGTTGGATAAGCGGGTAACACCGCAGGGGGCAGCAAGTTGAATATAAACTTTGATTAAATAAAACAATTCTTAATACATAAAATCTTAGGCCTCAATTATCTAACACGGAACGTCAATATGGCTATATATAGATATGGACAGGGACTACCTATTTATACCTACATACAAGACGGTCCTTCCTTAATTTGCTTACTTTTAAGTTTTAATACGAATATGGTCAGGGATTTCGTTCAAAAACATCCTTGTCGAGTGGTCCACGTAGCTCGTCGCGTAAAGTTACACAATGTTGACTTCTTCACTAATTAGTAAAGATCTAAGCGATACCCACTTCGTTAACTTCAAGGATTACGATTATGCTACACAAGTTATAGTTCGAATCTCATTTGTTAAGCGATGTGCAATTAACTATGCAACATTTGAAATGTGTACATGCACGTTTAAAATGTATGTACACATAGACTATCAGATCCAGTCGGCGACTTACCAATCTTGAAGTTGAGTTCAGATTGGCTTGACATATCTAAAATTTGATGACTATATATGTATACGTGTCCCTAATTTAACGTTCAATAAACCTGTACTTAGAGTATTTAATAATTAATGATAAGTGTACGCGTAAACGTTGATGAGGAGACGTCAACGGAGCGGCGTTTGGGCAGGCATGGCTTACTTCTTCTTTTCTGAAGAGTTTAACTGACAGATGCTCCCATACTCGTACTTTAATATTAACAAGCCTAACTTGGTTCTACGCATATTGGTATAAAATATACTGGATGGGTACTGACGTGATAAATTAATGACTGTGATGTGGACTGTCGGTTCGTACTTGACCCGAATTTGTTTAGTGATAACAAGCGCTAATATTTATGTAGGTATTTTCATATCAATCTTATGCCCGAAAGTAGGTAGTACATGTCGAAGCGAGGGAAGAAGGCAATTGCCCTTCCGACTGAGACAAATATAGTGCTTTTCTCAAAAATGGTGTAAGACAACTGCTGACTTTATAAAAAAAATATGTTTGGAGACCCCTATTATTTTAAAAGACCTATTCAACAACACCCCACCCACTAGTGTCGGAACGAAAAAATATTCACCCCCCCCCACTTTAGGTGTACGAGAGGTACCCGAAAAAAGTTTTCTTTTTAGTTTTTATTTTACCGTTTTGTCGGCGTGATACATACACATACTCATAACAAATTTCGGTATTCTAGTACTAATGATCACGAAGCTAAGCCGCGGTCGGACAGACAGACGGACATGACGAAACTAAGGGTTCCTACTTTTTTTTTTTCTCCCTGATTAAACAGTAGGCATGGTGCCTCAACTGTATTAGTCCTAATTTACGGGGGGGTAGAAGACCCCGCATCCGCGGAAAAAGCAAAGTGTGTGTGAAACTAAGGGTTCCTAAGTTGATTACGGAAAGCCTAATAGAAGTGCATTTTTCTTCCGAAAACGCCATGAGCTATTTGAGGCAACTAAACAGTCGCGATACGTCGTAGCTACTGATCTTCCGTTTTGGCTGTTTAGGATCAATGCCTCTTTTTTATACGGCCGGGTCCGCGTTTTTTAAAAGTTTGTAATACCCCGACAAATAAAGGATTTTCTTACAACATTATTGTCGAGCAAGCCGAGCCGGTAAGGTATTTTTATTTTATTTTTGATTGACCATAAACTATGTGCACTTCGCGTCCTTTTTGAGAAAAAATATATGAGCAGAAAATCTATAAGTTGCTACTCAAAAAGTGTTGTTGGCGCTGTATAACGGTCAATTTTCATAGATTATCAGGATATTACATGTGTACTCTGGTTCACATATCGAAAGTTATAATTACTTTAAATTTCCCCCGCAACCTCTTAACCTAAGAAGGAATACACACGTCTGTTCCATTTTACCAGCATTACATCTGGCAGATCTAAACGGACTGTATAGTATGAAAACTTACGGCCAAGTGCCTGATCGTCGCCTCCTGACCGTCCGCGGTTGCTCCGGGTGAGCGTGCATCAGCCCCTGAGGGATCAGACTCTTCGAGGGCTTGCGCCGGAGACGGTACTCCTGTTTTTCCGCGCTCTTCTTGCACAGCCTCAGAGTCGAGAGCTCGCTCTCCGACCCGCACCACAAAGAATCCATAGCCAGCATCGTCGCTTAGCACATCACACACATACGATGCAATATTTTCCACTTAATGAAATTTGCAGCAGTTTCCCAATCGCAAACGTAACGCAGGACGCTAGTGCGATGGTTGAGTGACTCGCGAGTGAATTATTGAGCACGGAGCCGGTACACACGTATAACGTACGTGAGAGAGCGTGTCCAAACACTGACTGGGCTCGTACTAGCCGCGCCGAGCCAAAGTTGACTGACTCGCTTGAGAATTGCAACTTGCAAGCCGTTATCACGACGATTTGGGACAGTGATTAAGACGATCGTGAATCATGATTCGGGCCAAATCGTGTTGCATGACACTGGAAGCTACTGAAATAGGTTTGCGGTCATTCAACAAAGGGTCAATGGGAAAGCAGATGAACGCTTGAGATCCTATCGGGGGCATGCGTAGATAAAACATTGAATGAGGAATGCTCTGCTTCAATAGGACTATACATTGTTCGGTTTGAAATTTTCGCATGTGGGACGCTGTAAACATTTGGTCAAATCCAATATCAAGCATATCGCGATGAAGAAAATATGTTTTTGCTATATTACTGCATACATCCTCCTTGTAAGTAGGTACATGTGAATTTGAATTGCTATCTTTGCCTAAGCCAAAATTGTTTATAAAAAAATGGTACACATTGAATAGGCATTTAAAAAAGACAAAGTCTCCCAGCACTAAAAATTACTAGACCGATTTTAAAGTAATAAAGATAAAGTAAAGATTCGTAAGGTATCTACTTCGTAATCTATTAATCATACCTAGGTATGTCCGCGGAGCATTTCAACCGTCCTTTCCCGTACGTTACCAAATTTTCATATGTGCCATAACAAAAGTTTTAAATTTAAATGGGAACAAAAAATCCGCTATTAGGTATTTTATCTACATTCCAGAAATTAATGTATTCATATGAATACATATAATACAAATACAAATATTTACAAATACAAATATTTGTTATCCTATGAATATTTGGTAACGTACGGGAAAGGGCGGTTGAAAGTCTCCACTTTACAAAGAGTAGCATTTTATAGACATAAAAAGGCGGTCCAGTGCGAGCCGAACTCGCGCACCGAGGGTTCCGTATGAACTGTGAAAGCACTGCATATTGTTCTACCGAAAATATAAACTATTCTGAGCTACAAAATTAACTTTACCGTTGGAAAATCGTTTTACGTACTTATTTATTCTTAAAATGACTATATTTTTAGGGTTCCGTAGTCAACTAGGAACCCTTATAGTTTCGCCATATCCGTCTGTCCGTCCGCGGCTTAGCTCCGTGATCATTAGTACTAGAATACTGAAATTTGGTATGAGTATGGGTATGTATAACGCCAACAAAACGGTAAAAAATAAAATAAAAATAAAAAATTTTTTCGGGTACCTCTCAAACACCTAAAGTGGGGGTGATTTTTTTTTTTCGTTTCAACACTAGTGTGTGGGGTGTCGTTGAATAGGTCTTTTGAAAATAATAGGGGTCTCCAAACATTATTTTGTGATAAAGTCTGCAGTTTTGTAAATATTCGCTCCGAAAATAAAAAAAATAGCGTCCCCCCCCCCCTATAACTTTTCAACCACGGGTCAAAAAATTATGGAAAAATTCATGAACATGAGGCCTTATAAGTACTTTCAATGAAAACTATATTGAACGAAATCGGTCGAGCCATTTTGAAGCTATCGCAAAATTTCATAATTTTCTTAAAATAACGTAAGTTGACTTCCAGAAGGTAATAAGTAATTACAGCTAATTTGGCGTAAACGACCTTTTTATAGAGCTTGAAATCTTTCTCGTCATTTAAACCTAAAACCGCTGTTTTAAGCCCGTCTATTGTGGAGGATGGGCAACTACGGAACCCTCCATTGAGCGTGGCCCGACATGCTCTTGGCCGATTTTTATGATTTAATTACAAATGTATAGTTCTCAGATTTTTCCCTATACTTGTAGTTGTAGTATAAGGCGGTATTCCTTGCCAAATTTCATAGTTCTAGGTCCACGGGAAATATACTAGAAATTTTGATTCCCTTGAGAGAATCTCTCGAGTCGAGATATACGTTTTTTGCGATTTGAGAAAATTGAGGAAATTTGAGTTTTTTACAGCTAAAAATGCCTGTAAACTTGATTATATATTAATTATGGTTTTAATTTGAACTCGTTACCTCCACGCGTTCCCGTGTTAGAGGATAAAGGGTACAGACGGACGGACGGACAACAAAGTGATCTGATAAGGGTTCCGCTTTTTCCTTTTTGAGGTACGGAACCCTAAAAAATTGGCATAGTACCCATTATGTTTATCTTCGGCTACATAAGTTTACAATTTGAACACGAACATGTTTATGCCACTAACCATGCGCCCGCGCATCGCGTGCTAGCATCGCATGTCGATGTGCGCTTATCATGTGCGATTGTCTTACTTAAATTATTACCTACTACTGCATAAAAATTACGAATGAGAACATAAACAACGCTGGGAAGAATTTTAACGACATTTTGAAGTGTACACTAAAAAGATTTGTTTACAGTAGCCCAAATGTTAGCTGCTAGTTAATAAATCGGAGAACTGAAAAACTGCTTGGCTACTAGTAACCAAAATAAGTTGTCTAAAATTAACATAATTTTGGTAGGTAACTACTATGCACAATTTGGCTATTCCTCAGGTAGTTAAACTAGTTCAGCTATTGCTTTTTTTCAGTTGTTTAATCCGTTATTTTTTTAGATTTAGGTCAGGTCACCACAAATCGACTGCTACCTGATCAAGTAACCACTGTGACGAGGAATCTAGATCAATAATGTTCACATATAAAATGTACAAGCAAAAGTACAGTCCTTTAACTTTGTGCGAGTCCGTTGCTAACTACACCTCAGAACCCTTACCAAGAGTTAACGTGATCGTACTCGCTAGCGACAGCGTAAACGACTCGTATGAATAGTAGAACTACAATGCTCCATACAAATCTTTTACGCAGTCTTTAGCGAATACGGCCACTATACACTCATGGTAAGAGTACGGGTAGCTCCGGTTTGTATAACTAGGTAAGTGTTTTTCCACAGCGACGAGAAGCGGGACAAGGCTTGAAATTGCCCGCTCTATTTCTACCCAAAATTGGCGTATACCGGGTGATCAATCCAAAATGGATCAGTAGAGAAGTCAGGAACTATAAAAGATAGGGAATCTGTTCTTAGGAACCATGAAGTAGATTTTAGATTTTCCATACATACCCGGTCAAAACCGCTGTAAATAATGTTACAATACGACACGCGATTACTTACAGAGTTTTAACCAAGATTAATTCCCGGTTATATATGTATCAGATTTATGAAAAGAAAATTGGATGCAGTTTCTAATCGACGCCTTGGTTCCTAAGAACAGATTTCCTTACATGTCATAGTTTTTGTTTTCTCTTTACGACCCATTTGGAATGATCACCCTGTATATCAAAAAAAAAAAAAGTCAAAATCATTTAATTCAGACAATGGTCCATAATATGTTAGAATTAAACAGAATATAAGTTAGAATTGAATAAACTAAATTTAATTAAAGATGTTAGAATTAAACAAAATAAAATAAAACTAAACTAAATGGCAACAGTGCTTAAAAAATGTTATACACAATGCCTCGAGAGCCCATGTGCAACAGGTTCCAGTGTTTCCAGTAAGCACAAGCAGGGTTCTCCCAAATCAATTTGAGAAGGCTGTTAGGACTGTCACGCACACGGCGCATTAGGGAAGCGGTGCGCTTGCGAATGATCGCACTAAAACTATCAGTTCGTGCCTCCGCGAACATGCCTGACGCACTGCAGAAACGAGGCAATCCCATCAGCATTCTGAAACTGTTATTATATTGGACGCGCAGGGCATTGAGCGTCTTTTTGGTATAACTTATCCACAGGCTGCACGTCCACATATCAATGGCGAATTCGTGTTTGCTGTACAAATTTCAATTCTCCTTCCACTCGACCTTTCCGGCCATCGGACCATGCGATATCTAGTAGGTAGCCCCCCTAACTCCTAACTACTGGCCCCTCAAACGCTCATAACTTATGAGTGTCATCAATACTAATAAGTATACATAATTATACTACGCATATAAACTGAAAATTATGAAATCGCAGAGATAAAATCATAGCTAACTTAAATATTTCTGGAACAAAGGTTCATCTGGAGGTTAGTGTTATCTATTACTTGTAATTATTACTATAGTTGTTAGAAAGTGACTGGCTTTGTCCGATGAACCCTACCCATAATAGCAGCCTGAAGATGGAAACCAAAAATCGCAATGTTTCGCAGCTACAGCTACTCAAGTTGCACTGCAAATATTTCTAAATTACTCACTTTTGCGGGCACAGCCGAAAAATATTCCCGTAATTAATTATAAGTAATTACTTAATTACTTGTCGATGGAAAGTAAAGTAAGCTGAAACGAGCGAGTGCACGTGCATCCATTGTAAGCTAATGAGCGCATATTCATCGGGTTAGTGATCTCACTAAAGAGTCAGCGGTGGGTTTTCATCGGCGAATTGTATCCGGTTTTAGCAATATATTGTACCTATATTGTACCTATATTGCTGCGTGAAAATATTGTCAACTAGAAAAGGGCAACTTCGTTCGAGCGCGGAAGAAGTCATTATGTTCTTTTTAGGGTTCCGTAGTCAACTAGGAACCCTTATAGTTTCGCCATGTCCGTCTGTCCGTCCGCGGCTTAGCTCCGTGGTCATTAGTACTAGAAAGCTGAAATTTGGTATGAGTATGTTATGTATCACGCCGACAAAACGGTAAAATAAAAACTAAATAACGATTTTTTTTGGGGTACCTCTCGAACACCTAAGTGGGGGTGAATTTTTTTTTTCGTTCCAACACTAGTGTGTGGGGTGTCGTTGAATAGGTCTTTTGAAAATAATAGGGGCCACCAAAATTTTTTTTTTGATAAAGTCAGCAGTTTCGTAAATATTCGCTTCGAAAATAAAAAAAATAGTGTCCCCCCCCTCTAACTTTTCAACCACGGGTCAAAAAATTATGAAAAAATTCATGAACATGAGGCCTTATAAGTACTTTCAATGAAAACAAAATCGGTTAAGCCGTTTTTGAGTTATCGCAAAATTTCATAATTTTCTTAAAAGGACGTAAATTGACTTCCAGAAGGTAATAAGTAACTACAGTTACTTTGGCGTTTACGACCTTTTTATAGAGCTTGAAATCTTGCTCGTAACTTAAGTCTATTTTGAAGGATGAGCAACTACGGAACCCTACACTGAGCGTGGCCCGACATGCTCTTGGCCGGTTTTTTTTCTTTGGCGTACTCAGCTTAGGGCTTGTGCACAAATCACGTGAGGTTTTTTCGGCTACTTTTTGACCCCCCCTCCCCCCTGGTGATATTTGGTGAGGTTCTTTGCTAACCCCCCCTCCCCCATACTACCTCACGTGTATTTTTTTTCTGCTAGAATTTCGTAAAATAGACTCGCAATTTTGAAGTATGTAACCGATAACCATTTGTAGATGCCCAGCTAGCTATTGTACAAAAACATTTTTAAAATCCACGCAACTGTAACCAGTTTTGTGTACTGGATTTAGGTCATCTATAGATGACCACATTTTCGAGTAGTGTTGTGAAGTAAAATATGAATGATTTCATTCCCTATAATGAACCAAGGTCTAATTCGTTTAATGCATTTTCGAAAACCTTTACAGTTGTTATATTGATTTAAACTTATTCACTCATTATTATAAAAAAAACTGGACTTAATCGCTTCAAAAGTGTTTAATTACCTCGACGTTTCGAACGTGATGTTACGTTCATGATCTCGAAGGGACTCATGTTAACATGAAAAGGGGCACCATTTTTACTCGTATTATATCATATCATTTATTTATTTGTATTGGTCACACATTGTCATTGTTGTGAATTATGTACATGTCAAATAAATTAAAATTAAAATACAATCATAAAATTGAAATATTTTCAAACATTAATAAAAATTGGTTCATTCCAATACGTTGGGTAACTATTTATTCGTTGATTAAGGTGACTCGGGGCTATTGTAGCTATGGGGTTATTGTATCTTATTACCATTATAATGGTCTGTGACCATTATAATGGTCTGTGTATATATAGGATACACAGACCATTAGACCGTCTGTGTATCCTATATATACACAGACCATTATAATGGTCACAGACGATTATAATGGTAATAAGATACAATAACCCCATAGCTACAATAGCCCCGAGTCACTTATTATTTATTTCATTGTTCGTTCAGATATTCTGTTATCGAGTAAAATGCTTTATTAATTAAAAATCGCTTTAGTTTATTCCTAAATTGTAAATCTGAACTAGCGTCCTTTATGTCAGGTGGCTCATTAACATCAGGTGCAATCGAGGTTAAATGCATGGCTATTTTGAATAAAAAAAAAATAAAAAAAAAAAACGTGGCCCCATAATAAGCAATGAATGGCTAGTTTTTACGAGTCTTTACTTGGGCATAATCAAGCCTGGCTTCCTTCTGGACGAACCACAGACAGCTCTTGCGGATTCTGTGCTAGCGCCTGTACTTGTCATCAACTTGCTCAACTCGAATATATATATATCTAGTAAGTACTTATAGGCCAATCTGAATAAAAAACCGGCCAAGTGCGAGTCGGACTCGCGCACCGAGGGTTCCGTACAAACCTGCAAGGTTTACAAAGTTCGTTCATTACGACAATCGAAATCGACATTTACAAAAAAATATATATTTTGTAATGTAACTAAAAATTTAAGGTTTTCGGAATTTTTCCTTTATGTGTGCTATAAAACGTTGCTTCATGCCAAATTTCAAGATTCTAGGTCGACTGGAAGTACCCTTTAGGTTTTGATTCCCTTGCGAGTACTTGCGAGTTTCAAAATATGCAGCTTAAATTGCTGTTTCTTTTGATTGCGTTGACATAGAAGTTTGATTTTGTTACAGCTTAAAGGTATTATAGACCTGAGTATTTGGTATGAATTTCAATTTAATACCTCTACGCGTTTATGAGGAAATGGGTAGTAAGTTTAAAATTATTAAAAAAATATATATTATGTGATGTAACTAAAAATTTATGGTTTTCGTAATTTTTCCTTTATCTATGCTATAAGACGTTGCTTCGCACCAAATTTCAAGATTCTGAGTTCACGGGAAGCACCCTGTAGGTTTTGATTCCCTTGCAAGTGTCGAAAATTTGCGGCATAAACGGCTGTATCTTTTGATTGCGTTGGCTTAGAAGTTTGATTTTTTCACAGCTTCAAGGGACAGTAGACCTGAGTAATTGATATAAATTTCAGCTTCATACCTCCACGCGTTCCTGAGAAAAAGGGTCTTGACAGACGGACGGACGGACAGACGGACAACAAAGTGATCCTATAAGGGTTCCGTTTTTTCCTTTTGAGGTACGGAACCCTAAAAACTAAAGGGACCATTTTGAATGTAAATATATAGTACGTAAAAGTGTACTATTGAATAATGCAAATACGAGAATGAGCGGCATTGAAGCTAAATGCACCTAAGTACTATTACTAATGGCGTCTGCAGAAACTGGGGCGAGAGTCATTGACATGGAATTTGAAAAGAGATCTCAGTTCCACTGGTTTATTAACATCCAGTTTCTGAGTCTAGTATTATAGCGAGTCTAGTCGACTGTAACACTTAAATGCTAACAATATATTATACTTTATTGTAGTCAGAAAATGTGAGCACAAAAATAAAATACTGCCCACGGGGCCAAATACGACTTTTCTAAACATGTGGCTGAGATCTTGCCACGACGTCACGAGATACTTAAATCATGTGCTCCTTTCGAAGTACCTAAGCTATATCATTTTTGATTATAAAGTGCAAAATACAGGCACGAGCAATATATGCATTACATAACTTAATTTGGAATAAATAATACATGAACCATATCTCTTTTAAAATGCTTGTACTCATAGATAGGGTGCTGGAGTGGTTTTTACTTATATTGCCACGGGCAGAAAAAGTCGTACCTACTATTGTATATCCTAAAAAACCCTAATAGGACTTCCAATCCCGACATCCCTTAAGTCCTAGACATTAATGTATTTTTGTAGGTGAATATTTTGCGTAATTAAATTGATATTTAAGTAATAGCTTCTGCGAGTCGTTAAACCGAAACAATTCTGATAGAAATAATGAAAAAAAAGTTACGTCATGATCCAAAGCAATTTACTAATGAAAGTGATTCACTAATTCTAACAAGCGAGTAGCACGCAAGTCTGTCTGAAAACCATTTTTAATTGGACTCCATTGTCCTGAATTAAGATTCAGTGAAAGCGGTGGGCATCTTTGATTCCTATGATGTAATGACTTGTGCATGTGCAATCAATGCCTTCCTTTTACACGGTTCCAATGTGGTTCCAATCTAATACTTAGGTTTTTTGTGTACAGAGTATGAGATATTTATGTCTACATCTCTTTTTTTTGGGATTATTGCAGAATTGTTTAATTTTCAGACTTGTTAAAAATAAAAGTATCCTTAAAGGTCCAAAGACGGTAGGGCAGGAAGTAATTTTACTGTCGCGCTCTTAATAGTACTATGAGAACTTTGACTCGCGATATCTCGAAATATTGTTTTTGAGATGCAGTCCGTGGGCTTACTTTAGCAGAATAATTTATACATTTTTTATTTCACTTCTTATCAAAACCTTTGACACTTTTATCAATTCTAATCATGTTAATGCTTGTCATGCAAAGTGTTATGCAATAATCAAAGGCCTTGTGACTGGCTGACTGCGTATTTGTCACAAGTCAACTGTTAACGATAAAATAAATAAACTACCATAAACAAAATAGGTACCTATTTTTCAGGGGTCAGTATCTGCGACCACCAATTTGACACTATTTGTGCAAATCTGTATTTTCACTGTCAATGTAAAACAACGCTTATTGTACAATAAATACATTATTATTATTATCTGAGTGATCTACAATCGACCTATTATAATTGTAAAGCTGGATTTAAAAATAAAAAACTCATTTAAATAAATAAAAAAAGTCATACCCTCGGCGAAAACAACGGTGCATAACTCTTTAAGAGAAAACTGAGATTGATGTCTGCCTGGTGCCTGCCAGATATACAAAGATAAAACGTGAAAGAAAACTCACAGGGAAGTAAAACCACATCACATCGTCCACATTTGGAGACGCATGCAGTACCTCTTCGTCAATAGATGAAGTCAATGTTACGGATGAAAATTACCCTGTTTGCGTTACCGACGCATACAGGATCATTTTCATCTTTGGAATTCAACTATCATCACTACATAGTATAAAACAAAGTCGCTTCCTGCTCTGTCTGTCTGTGCCTATGTATGATTGATTAGATCTTTAAAACTACGCAACGGATTTTGATGCGGTTTTTTTTAATAGATATAGACTGATTCAAGAGGAACAGAGGAAGGTTTATATGCATAATACATGCATAATTTATCAGCATTGCACCCGTGCGAAGCATTGCTAGTTTAAAATAATTAAGCAGGCTAAGCAGGCAGCTTAAAGTAATCACTCGTAGAGTAAATCTAATTCAATCAATTATTTTTTATTAAAGCAGTAACGTCTGCTAACGTAAACCAAATGTATGTTGTATGAAATGTATGCCACCCTAAGGCATGTTGAAGCAACTGGATGAAAGATTCAATGGCTCTGACATCTGGTTCGTGGTCCAGTTGGTAGGACGCCCGTGTTGGCCCGGAAAGCCGTTGGAAAGGCAGGTTCGAATCCTGTCCGAACCACAAAATTTTTAAATTTTTCGCTTCATTGTAAACATTTAATTCAATCAAGTTTAAGAGGCACTCATATTTCCTTAACTTTGAAGAACGGTAAGGACAAATATCGTCTTCTAAGTACCCATAACAAAAGCCTACTACAGCATACTTTGGGACTAGGTCGATTTGTGTGAGGTTGTCCGATATTTATTTAAATTTTAATAGCCACCGAACATTTATAGGTTTTAGGTAAAATGGCTTTGAAAGCGCAGCCGATGCGTACGAGCGAAAGAAAAACGGAGCCAATCGATTCGTAGGCTATGCTATTTGTGCAGAGACTGTAGAGAGCCCCTCCTTGAACTAGTCAATCTGTGAGCAGTAGACCTCGCGAGTTTGAAATGGCACCATTTTACCTTTTCAACGCTACATCGTCACTATTTTGAAAAAAATCGAAAAACATACACAACAAAAATATTCTATACTAATCAAACCTGCTCATACAATTTCATGATAATCGGTTAAGAAATGTAGCCTGTAGGCAAATACAGTCGGAAATCCGAACATCCAAGCATCCGGACATATACGAAAGAAATGTTGACGAAGCTGAATTGAAACAGAGGCAGCTCGCTCGGTCAAAAATTACCCGCAGCGTTTTTTACAGACGGCACGGCCGCCGCAGTATGATCTGTATGACGATCTAAATGCATGAATGGTGTCAACGATCTAGGTTACGAGGGCCGCGTGGGCTTGTTGCACATAAGGCGAGTTGGAAGCTAGGGCTAGGTAACCCAGACAATTAACTGTGCCAGACGCTTGTAAACCTGGGTAGGTAATTTGATAGTGTCTATATTTACATGGATGATAGTGTCTATATTTACATGGATGGAGATAGATGGAAAAAGGTGATTTAGGACGTAAGAGATGAAGCTAGCACTGCATGCATACATCATCTGTAATAGACGAGATCGAATTAATTTATGAGACCAAATCCAAAGTCCGAATTTTAATTAGTGGACTATACTATGTTCCGTTTGTAGCGCAAATGAGCACAAAAAGTTGGGTTGAAAAATCATCTCAAACAGAGGAAAAGTTGTATGAAACGCCATTGGGTACGATTTGTACTAAACAAAAGAAAACGCGAAAAGATGCGAAGCGGATGTTGGAATTGAAAGTGCATTGCACTGGTAACAAAATATTAATGACTACGTACCTATTTATACCAGTTTCAAGTGTACGATTTCAACATAAGTCTTTTCACGCCTTTTGTTCGATAAGTTTTCTTTTGTGCAATAAATACTAAATAAATAAAACGTCTTGTCGTCATGTTTAGGTACGTTTTTCCATATAATCAACATTGTCGCATAAAGCTTGTTCCACACGTTTTTTGCGTTAAATTAAACTTACTAAACTTTTTACCAATAAGATAAGTAACGGAGTTATTGTATCATACTTTACTTATAGTGCCAAGACAGACACTTAGACAGATCTTCAAATAAATTTAATTATTATGGGTTCGATACGATACGCCTACACATAGCTCTATTGTATTATCAGTACAGAAATTTTGCTCTTATGTTATTGTAGGCGTTTTAGATGAGCAATAAGTTTTTGACAAAAAATCATTTTTGTGACCTAACTACTCACGGAGACGATGCTAAAGATGCCAGACTTGCTAGGATTGCCTTATATTATTAATTACCAAGATCTTGTGACAACCTTTTGGCTCCATCATCACCGACTGGCTCATTTGTGCCATATTATTGTATCAACATCAATAGGTGCGCCAAATAATAGTTCAATCAGTCACCCGGATGTAGGTCTTTAACTTCAATAGATAAATTACACACTTTTTATGACTTATGATTATGTTGTACATTCTAGGTTGTGACTATGAAGTCTATAAAGAGTAACAAACTCAATTACAATTATGCACCTAAATGCACAGACAAGATATAATTCATGGAGAATTTATGAACTTTTTATAGGCACCAATATACCATTTTTTATACACCGTTACACAAGTGCAAGTAATCATTAAATATGTATAATTATTTAATTATATGATATTTGTTGGGACTATGAAATATCTATAATCCCACGAAAATATCGACACTAGTCATGTACTGTAGCCGTAAAGTACTTAATAAATGAAAAAAAAAGCGGCTTGTTGGTTGAAGCTAGGAGACAACTGCCACCAGATCGTACAAAAACAACCAAAAAAAAAGAAATTGGTGACAGAAGCTTTTGTGTAATTTGATTAATTGTAGATATGTAATTTAATGTTTGTTACATTTGTACACCTACCTGTCTTCTTCTTCCTCAGCTTCTGCGCTGGTAGCTGGGCGTCTCTGTTTGTTTCTATTTTCTGGCTTCAATATACTTTTGATTGAACTAGTGTCCTCTTTATTTACACTTTTTTCAGCCATTTTTTTATAAACATTATACCACGTGTTATATAAATTATGCTACATACTACTGACTATTATTTATAAATATAAGAAATTGTGTATAATTCTCCCCTATTTTAGGTTATGATTCATGAAAATAAAGCGAAGATTCGATTCGTCTTTGACGTTTGCGACATTTGTGCAGTGCTGCCACATTTATGTTTTCTATGAAAAAATAAGAAAATGTTTTATGGTTTATTCATATATTTGTGTGTAACTGTATTTTTTTTTATTTTTATTGAATGGCCGTTATAGGGGAATTTTATGAATTGTTTAATTGGAAACTGAATAAGTGTCTATAAAATATATCAATGATGTTAGATCATTTTTAGCACTGGCAATGAAATTTTACTTTTAATGAAATTGGCAATGTAATAAAATCACGCCGGTCGCGGCAATTTCGAATATAAGGAAGGATTAAAGTTCAATTATTTGTCTTTGAGTTCAATAGTTACTGACGAAACTTCGACCTAAATAAGTTTATGGGTTTTATATGTAGGTAGGTACCTAATAAAAAAGAAAAAGAACGGTGTCAAACTCATTTCACAATATTTAGTCATTTATACTGCGCAATGCGAACAAATAAGTTTGACGCGGCTCTTTTTACGTGACATTAGGTGTTCTGTACTTACGTAATACCAACATTTTTTCTTCACTCATAATCAACCTTTTGATGTGTACAGTCGAGTTCATTTACATTACACACTTACGAGAACAAAAATATCTGAACACGACTTTATGCTCCTGACATTATGGTCGTGTTCAGATATTTTTGTCCTCGTAAGTGTGTAAAGTAAATAATCTCGACTGTATGTAAGCTATTCGTATACCTAATACAGAGCTACTTATTGATAACATTACTATTTAAGTTTTTAATCTACCAGCTTAGAGTGAACAATGAGGAGTTTTCCCGACTGGTGACGGCAAATTGTACGTGTGCGATAGGATAATACAGGTAAGTTTACCTGAAAGTTTTGAGTCTGTCAGCCATGTTAGTGAGCGGCGTCTTTCTTAGTGGCGTCGGGGAACCGCCCGGCGAATTGTCGCGCGACACTGACACTAGCGCGCGCGCCACCATCAGATCCTGTTCGTTCAACATTCTGAAAATAAAAATATAACATTTTACGGACTCATTGACCTCTGTAGATTGTTTGATAACTATCAACAAGGCAAAATATTTCGGCGAGGCGTACCTACCTAGTAAACCCATTCATGAAACGGGATTGCTTTTTCATAGAGAATTTTATATAATTTCATAATCATATATTCAAGATGTTTGATTATGATTAGCATGGTTTATGTTAGGCTTTGTCATACATTTTTAAGGGCTGAATTAAACTCTGTTCTGTAATGTTCGGAATGTCGTTCTCGATAGGCAATATCCGCAATATCACGTAATCGTGTTAGAAGAAATACGAAGTTCCGCCACAGGTGCTTCGAGCGAGCTCAATGATGTCATGATAAACAAATGCTCTCAATATTTATATTAAAGGTTAAACGAATGTTAATAATGGATTTTTTAACCGCAGGAAAAACCTTATGTGATTAATGGACGTTAGGGGCACCCTGTACGGAGCACATCCGATGAATTATTAAACAAAATTGTTTCCAGCCACAAACGGCAAATCCTAATGGGTATATTGTACTACTCAAATAGTGGCAAACTTTAAGCAAAGAGCCTGAAATTGAAGCCTACTTGCTATGTAAATTTCATTCCATTATTACTATAACAGCCTCCGACCTGTGCTGACCTCTTTCCAAATGCTACACTCGATTATAATATAAGCTTCAAGTCTACGCGATAAGACCCGCGCGACCATGGCATTGTCAATTGGCAAAATGTAGGTTGAGGCATAAAAACCGGTCAATTGTGAGTCGGATTCACGCACGAAGGGTTCCGAATCTGTTTTTTTTGCATATTGTAATATGCAAAAAATCTCCGGGAAAACACGCCTCTAAATACCCTATACCTCTCGATTTTAACTGTGTTTTATTATTGACATTGTGAATGTGTTTAACAATATTACTAGTGACTCTGTGAGCTGTACCTAGGCCTCGCGAGTTTGATTTGAAATGGCTGAAATTTGTCATGTAACGTATGTCTGTTCGTAGGTATGCCTTATTACAAACCCCATAACTCCGCCATTTTGAAAAATTTCGATAAACTGAATCGATAAACAAAATCTGTGTGATTAACGAACCTACTCACGACATGAGAATCGGTTGGAAAATGCGACCTCTAGGCGAGAACAGTCGGAAAGCATCTGGACATACCATACGAAATTATTTTAGGCCAAGCTGAAACGGAAACGGTTCTCGCCCGTCGCTCGCTCGGTCAATAATTCTTAATTTAGTTTTTTAACTTTAAGTAGGTATTGCACGACAAATAGTCATATTTCCATTTTCGATTTAAGAGTTAGCCTGTAGCAGACAGCAGAGGATTCGCAGTAGGATTCCTATACGCAATGGCTAAGTAATCAAGGGCCCGGCTCAAGAAAAGATTACGATGTTGCCAGTCCGAATGTTGGAGTTGAGTGGCCCTCAGCGAGGGATCAGGTCCATACGGGCCCCTGCCACGACCAGCAGAGCGGTAAGCGGCGGCCATGGGAGTGAGCGGGACACCGCGTTCGGACCTTTCGCTCCGATTTGTGGCCGCAACTAGTTGCGCGAAGTCGTGGCCGACGGAACCCTACAAATATGCTAGGATCCTGCGCCAAGGCACAGAATAGATAATAGTTGCCAAGGCAAACTCCTCAAGTTAATTGCCGACATCACGACATGAGTTGAGGCAAATTACTCACTCGCTAAACTTGGTGATTATTTTAATCATTGGCTATTGGGTTCAATGTTTGTAATTTGATAATGATTTGTCGTATTGATGTTTAATTGTGGGTTTTATAAAACGATTATCTAGATACTCGCAGCGCAGGTATCGACAACACGGCTCTAAGGCATCAGGTGGGTATGCTAGGTAAGTTTTCATAGCGCAATAAGTGATAGGTACTAGAAAATTATTCTTCAATTGCCTTTTGAACAAGGGCAGTGGGGGTTTTGTGGAAAACAGTGTATAAGGGCATTTCTCCAGACGGACATTTTTACGTGTCCGGTGTTGAAAGTGGTTTAATTTATCACCAAACATTTCTGGAATAAATTAAGCTATATCATAATTAATCATTAAAAAGTCAATAAAAATTTAGTGCGGAAATTAACGGTCGGTGGGAGCGTCCGCCAGCCAGATTTGTTGAAATAAATAATCATTACTAGAGATTTGCGTTTTTATATTTTTTATATGTGTTCCCAGATTCCGCATTCGTTTATTATTCATATTGTTCATATGAATATAATTTATCCGCTAGTTAAACATTTTCAATAAAAACGTTTTTCGTAACATCACGTCAGGTAAAAGGGGTAAAAGGAGATGATTTTTTAAATTTCCGGTCAGAAGAAACAATAAGGGTTAACAATCTGATTAGTGGTAAGGTAGGGCCACGTAGGGCCATCGGGGGAAGGGATAAGGGATTTGATCAACCCCTGATAGAATAGAATGGAATAATTCCTTATTGCACACCTCAACAAGTAAGATATATACAAACACAAATAACACGTAGGAATACAATAACGGTAAACAACAGGCGGTCTTATCGCTAAATAGTGATCTCTTCCAGACCATCTTTGGGTAGCAGATTTAGAAATGAAAGTCTGAGACGAGTAGGTAGGTAGGCTCTTATTGCTATAACTCCACGTTTCATTTATCCTCCCTCAGGAGAAGCCCTGGCTCAAGATCATATATCTATACATGTAGGAATCAAAATGTAATTAAAGCTCTAAACTAGAAGGACAAGGACATGTATTGTAAACTCTAGACTAGTGGGAATGGGCATGTAATTTAAACTCTAGACTAACTTGTAGAACTATGTTACACAGTGGCTTTTGCAAAACTTTGCTTTAGGCCCTAGGAGGTTATAATTCACGGTAATTTTAATAAATGTAATATGACATGACAGTTGTTAATGTGTCATACTGATTCCAGCGATATGCCCGGCCTAGTGCAGGATTCCCTATACCTATATGTACCTACATATTACATTACATATATAGGTAACATTATTATGCACATAACGCTAGTTTAAATTGCATTATACTTATTCAATGAAATGTTAATTGTGTAAAAAATACCTTTTACCTTATCTTGATCTCTTATCTTGTCTACAATTATAAAATACTACGAATTATAGGTACCAATTTTAAGTGCGAAGGTACAAAATCCAAACCCCTTAAATTTATTAGTACTAACAGTAGGTAACGGTTCAATCCTTGTGTGGTATTTGTTTACATTTGTATAACACATAAGCAAAACCTGCTGTAATTATTTTTATACTTGCGTAGGGAGTCGGTCTGATGCATAGACCCACAGGAGTTATTCTGAATTTTGAAATCTAAGTTCGTGTCGTGTTTTATCAAATACAGTTTAAGGCTCCACACTCCGAAGAAGCGGAGAAACGACCCAATCAGGCTGCGACTTTCAAGTCCGAAATTTATAAGTAAATTTAAATCTGAGAAATGTGTTTGGTCCCGTTTACACAGTATATGTAAAATAGATGCTAAATAAGTACTTTCCTTGTATTTTAAATAATAAATAAAATAAAATAAAAATCATTAAAGTAAATACATAATTATAGGAAACATTACACAAGTCGAATTGTGTTATGGGCTTATGGGCTAGGACGATGTAAATATTTTGTCTATGCCTCAGTATTAGCAATCATTTTCCTCGAGCGCACAGTGTGGGATTTTTCCTCAATTTTGCGAAACTCTGTTTTGTTGATTAATTTGCTTGCCATATTAAATGATAGCGAACATTGAAACTCCCTTAGTGCTATGTATCATAGATTTGGATATATTCGAAAAATAGAGAAACATCCATAGAAGTCCATAGAAACCTGAAAACTGTAATTACTCTCATTTCATGCCTCTTTTTAAAAAATATTCTTACGTGTTTATATTAAGGTAGTTTTAATACATCGATATCATTCATTAAAAATTGAAATTGATGACTCTAGAGGACGGTATCACCAATTTTCTCATAATTTCAAAAATATTGTTTTCTCGACAATCTGCCAAGGGTCGCATTTTCTTTTAAAACTAACGAATAGTATATAAGAAGCACTACTACTACGAAAAAAAATTAAATGAAAATATTGTCGGAGTCGCGAGATATGAATATTCAAATAATTATGTTAGGGTTGTCACTTTTCAAGTATTTCACATTTCAAGTTTAATTACGAAGTGTTATGTTATTTCTTTTTGCGAATGATTTTTTTCTATTCAGCCGTAATAAGCATGAAGCCATTCGTTTGCGCCCGCTTTGACTGCAACGCACATGAGTTAGGAAACATAATATGAGTCCTCCGAACGAAATATATGTAAATATTATATGTATATTTGTGTATGAAAAGCAATATAAAGTACTTTATTACAATCATATATAAAGATGATGATGCGCGTTAGGGTGTGTCCACAAACTCCACGTCACGTACACGAAAAAACAGGTTTGACCAGTTCAGTTTGTGGATAAGCGCAGGGCGCGCGCCGTGTCTTGTTCGACTTCGCTGTATTTATTATGAACTTATGAATGTGAAAATTATCGAACCAAATTAAATTCAAAATGACGAATGGCTTTTTAGGGTTCCGTAGTCAACTAGGAACCCTTATAGTTTCGCCATGTCCGTCTGTCCGTCCGCGGCTTAGCTCCGTGATCATTAGTACTAGAAAGCTGAAATTTGTTATGAGTATGCGTATGTATCACGCCGACAAAACGGTAAAGTAAATACTAAAAAAAAATTTTTTTTCGGGCACCTCTCGAACACCTAAAGTGGGGGTGATTTTTTTTTCGTTTCAATACTAGGGTGTGGGGTGTCGTTGAATAGGTCTTTCAAAAATAATAGGGGTTCCAAACATAATTTTTTAATAAAGTCAGCAGTTTTGTAAATATTCGCTCCGCAAATAAAAAAAATAGCGTCCCCCTCTTAAGTAAGAGGCCACGGGTCAAAAATAATAATTCATGAAAATGAGGCCTTATAAATACTTTCAATAAAAACTATATTGAACAAAATCGGTCGAGCCGTTTTTAAGTTATCGCAAAATTTCATAATTTTCTTAAAAGGACGTAAGTTGACTTCCAGAAGGTAATAAGTAACTACAGTTACTTTGGCGTTTACGACCTTTTTATAGAGCTTGAAATTCGATTGTCTATTGTCGTCGAAAAGTCTATTGTGGAGGATGAGCTACGGAACCCTACACTGAGCGTGACCCGACATGCTCTTGGCCGGTTTCTTTCCAAAATTTCAAATTGGTGCTAGGGAGCTGAAACTCGGTATCGGGGGGCATTTGGGGCTCACAAATATGAATCTGAAATCGGTATCCGAAAATTCGTTCAGTCGGAAAATATCGAAAAAAACAAGATTTCTATGGAGATTTTTTTTTAAGAGTCCCGTATCTCGTAAACAGCTTGAGATGGGAAGGGGGATGCTCAAACAAATATCATAGGGGACCCCCACCCGGGTACAGTCGTGGAAAAAAAATCATAATGGCGACTTTTTTTTTCGAAAATTTCAAATTGGTACTTGGGATCTGAAACTCGGTATTGGGGGGCATTTGGGACTCACAAATATGAATCTGAAATCGGTGTCCGAAAATTCGGTCAAAGTCGGAAAATATCGAACAAAACAAGATTTGTATGGAGATTTTTTTTAAGAGTCCCGTATCTCGTAAACGGCTTGAGATGGGTAGGGGGAATGCTCAAACAAATATCATAGGGGACCCCCACCCGAGTACAGTCGTGGAAAAAAAATCATAATGGCGACTTTTTTTTTCGAAAATTCCAAATTGGTCTGGGTGGGCTGAAACTCGCTATTGAGGGGCTTTTGGGTCCTCTGACTCAGAATATAAAATCGGATTTTAAATATTCGGTCAACTTCAGAAAATATCGGACAAACAAAATTTAGTAATCTTAGCTCGACGGAGGGCCGAGCCATTTCTGAGCATAACTTATTGAATCGAATGGGTCTTAGCCTCGGATGACTCCAAAAAGATTCAAAAAGTATGTTTTGTATTTAGTCCATCACTTTCACTCAATAGCATAGAACATTTAGATTCCATACGATTATTGAATACCAGAAAGTCTAATCGTCAATATCAACTAACGAGTTCTACGCGTACGAAGTCGCGGGCAAAAGCTAGTTCGTTATAATTATAATAAACTTCATTGTGCTATGTGCTTATCTAGAATTCTTAACAAAGAGCCGCGCGGCACGCGCTGCCTAGATCAAAGATAAAATAATTTAGATAGGTACTTTACCGTACCTCACACATCTACTAAGTTGGTAATCCTACTTGTCCTGTAACACATATGAAACAATCTTGTTAAATCGTAGTATAGAGCATTAATTCCATGAATTATATTTTAATCTAAAATCTATGTATCAATAATCAAATAGTATTTAAGTTGTCAAATAGTATAAACATAGTAGTTTATTATGGGTAATTTGCCTTTCATTGCTGTGGAAGAGCGGTGTCTCCTGACACAAGCAAGAATTAATTGTTTAGTAGGAGGCTCCAACCTTGCTGTTTGAAATAATCTATAACCAAATAAACTATTTTTCATCTTTCATTAGATTTTAGTACTTATAGTAATAATATATTTGAGTACTCGTACTGTATTGTCTATTACAAGGTTATAATTATATGTATCCTTAACAAGTGTTACATAATAATATCGAAAACTACACAAACGTACAAAATAACTATAAATGTCACCCGACAAATATGTAGGTACAACCCTGAGCTCCCGAGCGGAGTAGGTATCATTAGCGTTCTTGCCGCCGGAGTTTTATTACTGAGTTGTCTTTATATTGTGCCTAAAGGACAGTCAAGTAAGCGGAACAGAAACTTCACTTTTTATATTATTTGCGACAACCCTATTCCCATAGAAATAGCACAAAAACATAGAAACGCTATAAATTCTATCTCCGACATGATAAAATGGTGAAAATTTGAGAGAAGGTAGGTGCACTCCTCATACGTCCTTTACAGGTAAAATAAAATGCGACCGTCAATAAACTATGAAAATATAAAATAATATGTTATAAAACAATAACATATATTATCTTCGGAATTATACATTTGACAGTCCTGTATTTTTTTGACGTTGCTAAATATTGTTCCCGTAAGTCACAGAAAAAATTTTGGCGCTTCATTGACATTACTTGAGAAAATAAAGTATAAACATGTTTTGATGACGTCATTGACCTAATCTTTAAAAATTTGTTTCTTGAAAAGTAAACATGATAGACGACTGGGAGTTTCCGTATTGGCTTTCTTATATACTCATACTCATACTCATACTCATTTATTGATAAAAATTTCAATATTTTACACGTCAAAAATCTTATAGCTATTAAATGATTATTTTAATACATTTAACAATTACATTATTATTATTTATTACAATAGGTATTTATTTAATTTATGATAGTTTTAACTGTCATGCATGTTATAAAATTCGTCCATATTATAAAAAGCTTGACCGACTAGCCATTCCTTCAGTTTGATACAAAATAAATTAGTGCCTTCGAACGTTTTAATTGTGTCTGGCAATGCATTGTATATTTTGGGACCCACGACATGCATAGTATAATAAAGCAACGATTAAAGCCACTAAGACACGGTCAACAAAATTGAAGAAAAATCCCACACTGTGGAGCGTTACCATTATTGCCATTACCTATGAGGCATCGATTTTTTAAAGATTTTTATTTAGTTAGTTACTACTAACTACTTACTGCTTATTCATTTCGAAGACTTGCTTTTTCTTTTTCAGAGTGTAATTTGTTTAAATAGTGTGTCTAATTAGGTACATTAAATAAATAAATATAAATATATAGAACGTTTTACTATCGATAAGTTTTATTACTACAAGCATGTAAAACCTTTTTTTTTCCATTATTTACAAACTGCATCCTTATTATTTAGTACCTAATTTATTTTGTAATCAGCACACCATTAGGGCAGTAGTTACGAATATAATTAACATTTTGTTGCTTACTTGTAAATCGAATTCGAATCGAATCACTATACACTGTTCACAAATTCACTGAACCATTTCGACTCGATGTTCGATTCGATATATCAATCGATTTTTAAAGTTTCGTTGCGCGTAGACCTGCGCGCGCGCGGGTTTGTATGACAATGCGTGGGGTCGCGGGTCGGCGTCTGAAGTAAGCCACGGTCGCAGCCTCTCACTCGCTTCCGAACGCATATGTCACTGCTGGGACAGGGTAACATGTGAAGTGATTTTGATCGATTTGTCGAGGAGTCTTTAAAATATTTCGTGGGCATTTTCTATTATAATTGTACCTTCGTAAAAACCACTACTGTCACTTAAAGTTGATAGAAAAATAAGCGATACTTATGTCAAACTATGTAATGATGTCTTACGTAAAATGCCCAGCGTAACTAACTACTTACTTATGTTAAAAGTAAAAATAAAATTATTTCTATTATTCGTGCAAAAGACATCAACGTGTGGAACAGAACCTTCCCATGTCACCAAATGTGCATATATCTCACATGTTCCCAATCCCAATCGGACCCATTAACTAAATAATGCCTATGTACTCATATATACCTATGTACCACATCTACACCGCACCAGATTTTGGAAATAAGGCGCTTTTTCGCGGAAAAACAAAAAACCATCATCTTCTTTGTCGTAGAATTCTTGACAGAGTGGTCGTGGGCATCATTTCAGAATTCGATGGTAAGTTATACAACACGCCGGCATTCTTCTTCATTCCTCGTGCATTCATGCAGTGATGATGAGCCATTCACCGCAGCTTTTATCTGATCTGTCCATCTCCTGTCCTGGCGGTTCTCGTGGCTTGGTAGGTACCCTCAATTCAACCTTTCCCTGGACCACAAGTCGCTAGCTTTTTGCACTCGGCAGTATACGTACGTAGTCAAAGAAGGCGAGAATAAGGGACTGTACCAAAGAACGTAAAAACTAAACCTAAAACTAAAAATAAAATAATTATATTCTTCTTCTTCTTCTTCTTCTTCAAAACTATAAAACAGTTATCTCTATTTTGTTATTTCGGAAAGTAATGCCTTGAAAAATATCAAAAATCCTTACCTTCAGCATGGCCACTTCATGACTTGAGGCGCTGTAGATCATTGAAAGCCTGTATGGTCTTGCTCGTTTATGGCGCTATACAGGGTGGGGCATGTAGATTGGTCAATATGGTCAAGTCTGAAACTAAAAATCTAACTAAGATCAATTCTTAGGAACCATGTTTTCGATTTAAGTTACAAGAATAACTGCATACATACATTTCAAAAAACTTGTACTCAGTTCGAGAATCGAATCCGGTCCTGTCGTATTAAAGAAATCACTTTCTTTTTATATTTGGATAAGGATTGTGTCGATCATTTAAACAGTATAATACATATTATATTTGTATGTTTCAGACTTGACCTGCATGCTGTTCGATTCGATAAACTGCTCATCATTTATTACAAAATTCATAAATCATCAGCGTCAAGTCATTTTTCGCCTCATGTCCGTATCTAAAAATAACGTGTTTTATCTATTACACGATAAATGCATGACAAAAAAGGACAACCAGTCAATCCCAGAGTGGATATTATCCGCAATTATTACAACAAAACGGGACTTAATTGCATACAAATGTGGTATTCCGCTATCATCCATTACGAGTACTTAAGCCTTAGTAACTGCACCGCAGATTTCCACAGGGATTGTAACGTAAAACTCATAATGGCTTAGTAACAGTTTTGTGGTTGTACCAGCCGTTAAATATTGACCCAGCCTGTCGTCATTGAAGGACCGGTTTGCCGTTAAATCGTGATTTAACACCAGCTAGTGGTAATTACCTTCTGTACCTATAAATATTTTCTCAATGACTATTGATGTATTCGTAGTTGAATTAAATGTGAATTGATTGTTAAATTGTATTGATGGAAACAATTTGCTTATAGATTGTAATTACGATGTATGTCATATTGACAATTTGTCAATGCTGTTGTGTTACGTGCTTACGAGTTTTTAAATAAAACAATTTAAACGGATTATATCGCGTATATTAATTACTTGAGCCTCCCTTGAGGGTGGCTATTAAAACAGTCGCAGAAACCGAAGAAAATATTATGCTTACAAGTATTTTATTTATTATAACAGAATAGGAGTTTATGCAACTGCTACATAATAAGAGCTCTTAACATAGGATTGTGGTTTTACCCAAGTAACAAAATTTGGTACTATAAAAGTCCTGGGAACGTTTTTGGACGTGCTAAATAGTGTTCATGATTAGCACTATAACGGTGTTGTAAATGTTTACAGAACCCCAAAAAGGCCCTAGTTATTTTATCACTGATTTATTCTATAAACATTAAGTAAAGGCTCTCGCGGTGATAAATCAGATGTAGTTGAATTATAAAAGTGTCGTGAAACGCTTTTTAATACTAAAATAGTGCTGTCAGAGACTATCATGTCACGTATTTGCACTATAAAAGTAACCAAAACATGTTTATAGTGCTATTCTGCGCCGTAAACGATTCCAGTGGCTTTGTCATCAACACTGTTTGCCGTTTTATTCTGTCGATGTGTCATGCCATCGTGATATTGAAAAAAATAAATATCGATAAGTTATTTATGCTCCATTATTACTTAACGTAACGTGTAATCATAAAGATATAAACACTTGCGAAAAAAAATTATAGATAAAACCATATATTCTTGTTTTAATTAAAATAAAATTAATAAAATAAAGACTTTGGTTGCTATAGTACACATTGGCTCCACCCGTCTACTAATATACGCTATCATGGCGTAAACAACGGCCACATTTTTACAAGTAAATGATACTATAAAAAAACTGCTACAGATCTAATTAGGCCATTAGCAGTAACATAAACTTACTTAAAGAGCAATTTAGAATTTAAGTTATTTAGCAACTGCACAAGGAGTCGCTATATAGTACTAATTAGTACCTACTATAGAGAAGTTTTCATCACATTTACAGACCTAGCCCCATGATGTTGAGGAAGCTTTTAAAAAGCTAAAACGTAACGTAATGCTTGTGCAGAGTACTTTTAAATCCAGTACTTTTTTCTGTCATTTATATAGTTACTAACTCTAATATAAAGACGTAAATTATGAAAGTCTGTAAAAGTCTATACTCTATTGCCCAAAAAACACTGCTAAACGACGTTATAATGTCGCCAAAAAAGCATCACTTAGTACCACAGATTACAAGATAAACAGCTGCATTCACACAATTTGCAATTTAAAAACAAAACTTATTATACTAAGGCATTGCTGCCAACTTAAAAATAAAAGTTTTATCTTTAGTGCATGGATGTTTAGTATAGTGAACGTATACCTTTATGTATAAGTTCATATTTTTTTGACAGATGGACTTTCGAACCCGGCCCGTACCAATGAGTTTTTCGGAACTTATGTACGGAATGTCATTTGATATTTACCACTCGCTTTTCGGTGAAGGAGAACATCGTGAGGAAACCACCTAAGCCCAATAAGGCCTTAGTTTCCCCTCTGGGTTGGAAGGTCAGATGGCAGTCGCTTGCGTAAAAACTAGTGCCTACGCCACATCTTGGGATTTAGGTAGCCGACCCCGATTGAGAATTCATTCTCAAAAAAATGGGACAAAGGCTAGGAGGATGACGTCAATAAAAAAAAGTTTATCAGACTATTTTTTTTTTAATTTTGTTGATTCCGAGCGGGAACATGTAATTATTTTCTTTGTTGTTTATTTGCTTTTTATTTATGAAATGTCGAGTCGTAGAAAAGAAAAGAAATTTATTTACAAGAAAACATTAAAAAAAACAAATAAACTTATACTAAAAGGTGGCTAAAACTATTATAAAGAATTATAAAAACATGGTCCTTTTGGCAGCGTGCCCATCACACAGGCAGCATTCCCGCGTTGTATTGCGATGGCAATTCTTTGCGCGAGAAAGCTGCCTGCGCGAGGGTCACCCGTTGCCTCCCTTAGGCGTTTGCTTAGCGCCTTGTGGAGCCCACGCGCAGCCCTACCCCACGGACCTAGTGTCTCGACGCCAAAAGGGATAAACTCGTACTGGGCGCCGAGACAGAGAGACAGAGATTATATTTATTAAATTTAAAACTCTCCCGAGCGTCAGCCGCCGCCCCGGCCGCTTTAGAAGTTGCTGCGAGGTAGGTAGGACGCCGCCAGCGTAACAGCGCAAGTGGCGTCCCACACCAACGCGCGGCCCATTCTCCAGGGGATCAACGACATCCCGTCGGGGCGCTTGCCATCGTCCCGCACGATCTGGGGCTCCAGTGCTGCGGGCACGTTGGCGCTGACGAGCGCTCTTCTGAGGATGTCGTTGATCGCAGCATGTCGGGAGAGAGGGCCAGCGCCCGAGGAGCAGGAGAGTCCGTGGTGGCCAAGTCGATCTACTGGGGCCCCACAAGAGGCGCAGCTGTGTTCTACACACACATAAGCCCCAACCCGGAGACTGACAGCTATGCGAAGCGTGCAGGGGTCAATGAATGTGCCAGTGGTAGGTGAAGGGTAGGCATGGAGCCATTGTCCGGCCTCGGGTCTTGACACTGCGAGTAGTCGTGCCCGGTCCTTACCTGAATATGTGGCAATTAATGATTTTTTAGTGATGACGGAGGCTATATGGTGTCCCAGGCCCTTTGACTCTTCGGTTTAGAAGGTAAATTTGGGTTCGGTCCAGCTTCCCAGGCATTCAAGGCTTCATCCAAGCATGCAATCTCGAAGTTTGTAGCCGTTGTGGCTTTTAGGATTTTAGCTGCGAGATCAGCAGTGCTGTGGACTGAAGCCAAGAAAGCCGGCAAAGCAACACTTGAAATTTTGCGGGTTCCCAAACCACCGTGCCTTATCGGTAAAGCAGTTTGGGTCCAGGCCTGCTCGCTGAAACGAATGTTTAGAACAGATTCAATTTGGGATTTCAAAACAATGTCGATGGGTTGGATCAAATGTGGGAATTTCCAAATGGGGCAGCAGCGGAGCAGGTAAGTGAATTTAGGGATGAGTAAACAAATTTTTTGAATAAAAAGAGCTGAATGACTACTGATCTTGAGGAGTCGGTCTGAATAAAAATTAAATTTACAAATCGATTTTCTCAAGAGGGGAGGGATGGCATCATCAAAAATGGGTGGCATCATCAAAAATGGGTGATCCGAGAAGATGCAGACTGTTTTTGGAGATAATTTTAATATTTGGGGCGAAGTCGTGGAATTTTTCGTGGATTTGAGAAGCCAAAGAAGGATTAATGTTTGGAGAAATGTACAATTCACATTTTCCAAAGTTTAGTTCCAGACCGATGTCACTAAACTTATTTTTAACTTTTAATAAGTCTGCCAAGACAGTCTGTGAGTCTCCTCCAAGTGTGCCATCGTCAAGGTACCCTACGTTTAATTTTGAATTTAGGCTGTTTATTATCGGATTAATGGCTAAACTAAAAATGGCTGGACCGAGGGGATCACCCTGCTGACAACCCGTGGCCGAAAAGATCTCATTATTTTTGTGAGTTAAAATGGAAGGACAGTGGTAACACTGGAGAAGAAAGTTATACATTTCCGGGACATGTATTTTAATTTCGTTTAGCAGGGTGTCCCTGTTGACCGAATTGAAGGCGTTCTTCACGTCTAATTTTATGAGAACTTCGCACAAATCGCTTTCGCCGAAGGTGCGCACTGCATGTACTGCTGCTTCACAACCTCCACGTGTACCGAAACCGACTTGCACTGGTTCAAAGAGTTTTTGCAATTTATTTCGAGTAAGCCGGACGCAGATCTTAGCTGCTAAACGCCGAAAAGTTGACCCAACAGCGATGGGGCGTACACCACCGTCCTTTTTGGTAAGGGCAATGAGATTAGCCCCATATATAATAGGTGTCACTTCCTGGCAGACATCTCCCAACAGCATGAGATTTACCAACTTCGTGAGGCTTGCAGTCAGCTGCTCACCGACCACCCCTGTGCCGTGGCCGGTGAGGTCAACGAGGTGCTGTGGGGAGATGCCGTCCAGACCGGATGCTGATCCCTTTGGGAAGGACGCAAGGGCGGCCAGGATATCTTGTTGTGTAGCGCATAGGCAGGCTGAAGGGTCAGAGGGGGGGTCAACGAAAATGGGGGTGGATGGGCCTGGGGGGTGTTTAGACTTTAAAGCAGCTGTGGTCTCCGGTGTATCTGGTGCAAGAGTGTCGTTGGAGAAAAGGAGACGCGTCGCTCCCTTAAGGTCTCCGTCGTGCACTTTCTCCTCGACCTTCTCAAACAGGTCATACTTCTTTCGACGCATTGGTGAAGAAGGCGTGGGATTGAGTGAAGACGGGTTCCTAATATTATTTTTAATTTTTTGTGTAAGTGAAATTTTGCTATGATCGTGATCGGAAACATGGAGAATTTTGTATGAAAAAGTCAAAAGATCTTGCCAGGAATTTGTGTTATTGTGGTGAACGCATTTGTTTATTGTATCAGTAAGCGCTTCCGACACGGCTGATCGGGCACCACGAGGAATCCGTTTAATTAAGGAAGTTGACCGCTTGAGCTGACCGAGGAGAGTGGTGATTGGGACGTCGGGAGATGACGGAGGGGAGCTGGTGTTTTGTGGATTTGAGACTGATGATATTACAGGAATGATACGGACCTGGTGAATGCGGGACTGATGAATGTGTAGACCTTTTGTGGTCGTAAATTTGCGGGCACATACGACGCACTCCATAAGGGGCAACAGGCGGGGTATTTATAATTCACTCACTTAAGAAAATAAAGCTAAAACTAACACAATTATTTACAAAATGTCAAAATATAAAAACAATGAAAATAAATTGTCACTCCGACAGAAAAGTCTACAAGGCGCCTGCGTTGTTTTTCGGTTCCCCCGGAGACGCAGTGATTCGGCCAATAGCGACCGCGGACAGATTTGTTGCCGTTGGTTACTGCTGTCGGAAATGGCTGAGGCGTCAAATATGACGATCAGATCTAGGCCGGCTTGTGTTTGTGTGATTGGTCTGAGGTTTGTGTGCCTACAACAGCTGATCCAGGGCCTATCACGAGCCACCCACACTTATGCATGCTTTTTGGATTGTTGCTATGTAATATATTTGACCAAGTAACTAGTTATTAATCTGTGTCTGGAAGCTATGTACTTGACACACGGAAATTTTAGACGGTTCAGGTTAGACACGTTAACCTCAACGGCCGTGTCGCTACGCTCACATCGTAACCCATGCCACTCGCGTTTTTTGCCCCCTCTTATACAACGGTTGCATAAAATACTATTTCTATGGTCCTGTAAGCGCTATAAGAGCTAAAATATAGAACTTAATAAAATTACTCTTTAATTTATAGAATTAAAACGCTCTGTTAAAAGCCCTTATAGTGCAAGCAGGCACAATGGATACGGATACCTACTATATCATTGTTCGGTAACAAAACGCCTTGGTTATACGAGTAGAACGTTTTGCTACTTGTTCTTGAAACGAGCCGTAGGCGAGTCTCATAATAGGATCACACGAGTGTTTTAAGACCTAATTATGTACAGTTGCATACATTACTTTCTCTACACACGTATTCATAATAATTATCATATGAAAATATGAAACACTTAGTCCTGCCAGTCTGCGGAGCAGAGGAACACCTGAGGTGACTCGCGCGGCGGGGGCGATGGGTTTTGATCAAAATTGATACTGTAATGGTGACCTCGCGATGGATCGGTACTATTATGAAATTACATCTCTGATTTTGGTCGCTGCCAAGTAGTAGTAGGTACCTATAATATTTGAACTTGTTATAGGAATTTAACAAGATGGGTGTAGGTAAAATATATAACAATGCTTATAGCTAGAACATAAAGCCAATAACAGATATCCTCAGAATCAGATATATGCAGTTAACGGGGCCATAAAAATATGTATTGGAAACTCATTACAGGGATCAATCACACAGGCGTGTATGCATCTATGTTTACGCACAATTAATACATGATTATAACAAAACGATCATTTTTGTATGTCCGGTGAGGTGTCTGTTTTACCATAAGTACCTACTCTTGCACTAAGCTTCCCGAACATCGTAGAGTGAGTGAGATTGCTGATGCTAAGCGAGCCATTGGACGACCAATGTTACGCTTTAAGGACAGCGTAAAGCGTGACATGTTATCATGTTATTAGCCTGACAAATTATTTACTGGAGAAAAGCTACTATGATGTCAAAGAATTTTTGCTTCAGAGTACGATGTAATTAATTTGGAGGAAATATATATTTGCATGCTAGTATTAATAGTAGGTACATATAGCAGAATAAGCCGCCTAATGTCTATGTTCACCTGTTGACAATTCACTGTAATACCCACTTATTCTATGCAAATAAATTATTCTTATTCTTAAAAATTTATTTACAAGAAAACATTAAAAAAACACAAATAAACTTGCATTCCCGCGTTGTATTGCGATGGCAATTCTTTGCGCGAGAAAGCTGCCTGCGCGAGGGTCACCCGTTGCCTCCCTTAGGCGTTTGCTTAGCGCCTTGTGGAGCCCACGCGCAGCCCTACCCCACGGACCTAACAGTGTCTCGACGCCAAAAGGGATAAACTCGTACTGGGCGCCGAGACACTTATATTTATTGAATTTAAAACTCTCCCGAGCGTCAGCCGCCGCCCCGGCCGCTTTAGAAGTTGCTGCGAGGTAGGACGCCGCCAGCGTATCAGCGCAAGTGGCGTCCCACAACGCGCGGCCCATTCTCCAGGGGATCAACGACATCCCGTCGGGGCGCTTGCCATCGTCCCGCACGATCTGGGGCTCCAGTGCTGCGGGCACGTTGGCGCTGACGAGCGCTCTTCTGAGGATGTCGTTGATCGCAGCATGTCGGGAGAGACGGCCGGCGCCCGAGGAGCAGGAGAGTCCGTGGTGGCCAAGACGATCTACTGGGGCCCCACAAGAGGCGCAGCTGTGTTCTACACACACATCAGCCCCAACCCGGAGACCGACAGCTATGCGAAGCGTGCAGGGGTCAATGAATGTGCCAGTGGTAGGTGAAGGGTAGGCATGGAGCCATTGTCCGGCCTCGGGTCTTGACACTGCGAGTAGTCGTGCCCGGTCCTTACCTGAAGATGTGGCAATTAATGAATTTGTAGTGATGACGGAGGCTATGGTGTCCCAGGCCCTTTGACTCTTCGGTTTAGAAGGTTGGGTTCGGTCCAGCTTCCCAGGCATTCAAGGCTTCATATTCTTATTCTTATGTCTGAAGATTGTGACCTTTGGAGGAAGACTTTTGTGCGATGGTGTGGTTACGCATGATGAAGTATGGTTTGCTTCTCTTTCTCACAAGCGCGACATGAGACACCATCGTGCAGCTTTTCCCCCTTCATCGATAGGAGCTACATTTATTTGTCAATTATGCGGCCGCGGCTGTCGCTCTCGTATCGGGCTATCCAGCCATCTTCGAAAGTGCCGCAGTTTATTAGACGCTGCTTATCTCATCTGTTATAGATGTAAAAGGCTAATGATGATGATAACAAAACGGGACTTAATCGCGTCAAAAAGAGCGTTTATTTAATCACCTCAACGTTTTGGACGTGATCTTACGTCCAAGGTCTCGGATAGGACTGAATCGGGCATTAGCATGATCAGATGGCGGAGCCGGTGATAATACAAACTCTGGAATAAAACAAAAACCTATAGAGATTGGTCTAAGGAAAGTCCAGTCAGCAATAATACATGCCACAGAAATGTTTTTTTGACAGAATCTTATTATGAGTATCTTAGTTGTTGACTAAGTGTTGGTTACGTTACGGCTTGCGGGCTTTCTGACCTGGCATATATCGTGATCGTGAACTTTGGGTAAGTCATATCGATCATTCCGCTGACCGCTTTCGAATTCAATTCAATCCCGTTTTCTATCACGACGTTCGCGATAAATCCTTCACCGTGATTGATGAAGTCTGGCAATGTTGGTCACGTGCGTATGGGAATATTGAGTATATGTACCTACCTATAATAAACGGAACAATGGAGCAACGCCGTGTTTAGCTAAAGGTGATTACGCACTGCCCACACGCTAGATCACAGAATATGGGATTGTATGCACACGCGCCTGAACCACTCGACGGTTCGACTGATTTTTTTTTTCATGGCGACCGCGCGTTCTACTATTCATGACCAGCCCCGTCTAGCACAACTATGATTCGCGATTCTTGTCGCACGACATAGCGCTACACACGGCACCCTCTCACATTACTGTACAGAAAGAGACAGGTAAATATCTCGCGCGAGAAATAGTCGCGTGTGACAGTTTGTGCTAGAGGGGCAGTTTTTAACTGTAGGAGACAGCTGTTGAGAATAAAGCTAAAAAGCCGTAAGTAATTTCTTGGAAAAAGTAAATAAGTCTCCCTAAAGCCAGATAAGACTCCGGTTAGTATCACAGACTTCACTTTAACTTGTCGCGCTAGACAGCACCTCATGTCTTGCGTACAGTACCTTAAGTAGCTTAAAGCTGTACTTTGATATTGGTATAGCCTAGCCTCGTGATTATAACACGCCATACTGAGTCATAAGTACCATATGGATCGAAGTAGTCGTGAAACGCCACCTGGTGCCAATTAGCGAGAACTACAAAAACACAATTTATGCTTTACGATTCTCTAATGTTTCTATTACGACGAGGAATGTCTTTGTTCTGTACCTATAGTGGTATAGTTAAGAGAATTCATCCTATTTCGCATGTTCTATAGTTCTGTGCTAAGCTCAAAGCTCAATAGGAATATAAATTGTTATCTTTTTATACATTCATTAGTATTTATTCTATGGTTCAAGCGGCCAAATGGAGAATTAACATATTAATTAGAAATGTTCTGCTGTGGTAACCTTCCCTCGTACACCATGTCATGCCTAAATCGATGTAACATCTGATGAGAGGATATCTTCCCTCATTTTGTATGAGGTCTCGAGAACGTTCTCTCCCCATACAAATCGGATATAGTTCTCTAGAAATGCTGCCCGTCTAGCACAACTTTGCTTCGCGACTATTTTCGCGCAACTTAGCGTCACCTGTCACCCTCTCATATTACTGCACAGAAAGAGACAGGCAATTATCTCGCACGAGAAATATAGTCGCTTGTGACAGTTGTGCTAGAGGTGCTGATCTCTAATTCTGCATCGCGACTGTATAGCGGCTGTATCGATGCTGTATATAGCGGCAGTATCGATGCTAAATCTCGACTGTATCGATGCTGAATCACGACTGTATTTGGGGAGACGGTAGTGCCCCCGCCAAGACGAGCAAAAATGCGGGGCACTACCTACCTTTTCTCGAACCGTTTCGTCTCATTTTGAAACCATCATAGCTTCGTCCCAGTTAACACCAGAGCGTCGAAATTCACAGGTTAAGATGCAGTTAGAGAACATATGAAATGTACTAAATTTAATTGATCTAGCTTTTATACTTTATGTTTTATTGGTACCTAAAATACGCCGATTTTGCCACACACTTATACACTGACGTATCAAAACCTCTGGGGTACTTCCCGATGATCTAGAAAGCTGAAATTTGGTATGTAAGCTAGGTTTAATACACAGACAATAGAATAATTCTGAAACTTGGAACTTTTACCCCCCAACCCCTTAAACTAGGGGATGGAAGTTTGTATGAGACTTCTGCAAATTTTGATACTAGAGGTCTGAAAATTGATATAGGGACTCCTTGTTATATATAATAAAATACATATTCTAGGATTTTTTGAAAATCACCCCCCCCCCCCCCCTCCCCTCTTTAAATAAGGGGATGAAAGTTTGTATGGGTTTTCCATAATGGGGGATAAAAGTGTATATATATGGGGCTTAACGTAAGTATTTCTTAAAACCACAATTATTAATACTTACTTAGAAACGCCACAGCAGAAAAAAAAAACTAAAAATTAAAAACTACTTTACAGAAATTGTCAGGAACGGCCCGACATGTTTCGAACTCGTATGGAGCCCTGCACGTGAGTGTAAACCGCTTAATACAATAATTAAATATGTCTCACGAAAGTTTTAATAAAATTACTTTACAGAAAGAAATGAGATCCCACCAAAAACATTTCATGTAAAATTAGCGGCCAAGACTCACATGCTCATAACGCTTTTGCTATTATTACTACTTACTTACAGACGCTATGGCCCAAATAAATGAAAAAAACTAGGGCATCTTACAAAAATAAATCAGATCACACCAAAAACATTTCATGTAAAATTGGCTGCCAAGACTCACATGCTCATAACGCTTTCGCTGTAAAAAAATTATCAGATCCCTGGAAAAGCCAAGGACCTAAGCCCTGAGTTTACTAATCCTACGCCTTGGCTTCAAAGGTATGGCTTGGCCGTTTCATAAAGTACCGTAATGTAATGTCTAATGGACTGTCCGGCCTATATGGTAAGGAATTAAGTTTATATATATTATCATGAAGACATAAACTTAACTTCTTGATATCGTATGGGCCATAAAAAACAAAGATTCGGGATTTTTATTGGAAAACGCCCAGGTAGCAGTGTGAGCGGAACCGCCGCAGCCGTGGTCGCGGTGGTCGTTAGCGACTACTGACGACTACTGTTACATAAGTCATTCATACACGCACGATTAGTCAGTGGCTCAGCACACGTCAATGTAAACCTACGTCGCCGAATGATATAAATAGTAAGTATAGGTGTATGTTTTTTACAACGAGACTGTCAATACCCTTTTCATTATCAAGATGTATGTACCTATGTCAATATTATCATTCATAAGTTAATAACAAAGGCATTCTAATATACGCCGCCGTGTAAGGATAACGATCAGGCTATTTAAAATAACGCACGTGTGGTTGTGAAACCGAATATCACTTCTACTGATCTGAGATTTGGCTTTCAGGTTCATGTTAGTGCGGTTTGACAATGAAAATAATGAAAAGAACGTAAAATGAGTAGGTACAGCATGCTATTCACGAAATATGTGACCTTGACGAGCACGTCGCCATTTAATTATGACCCCTAGACTCTCATCCAAGGCCACCTTACGTTACGTTTTGTGTATCAGACTGATTGTTTGCTTCACGGACCAGTATATTTTGATCTATGATCTAGAACACGCAGCACTACCTCAAGTGTCTTATTATATCAGGAACAAACTAGGTGCGGCGATATGACATGAAATTGTGTATTCCAAGGCCTCACGTCGCGGTAAGACGCTAGCCTAGCACGGTTCTAAACCACGTACTGCCTATTTCCCTTGCACCTACTGGTTTCCTAGGATAGCGGTGGCGGGGGCCATAATCGAGAGCGGAAGGTCCAATCGCTGTGTCTCACTCACTTCACTCTTAATTATGACCGCCGCTCGCCGCTGCCGCTACCGCTCTCCTAGGAAACCAGAAATTAAACGCTTAAAATATATATTGTTACGTTGACCGACGAATGCTGTTATATGTCAACGTTAGATTACGTCTGTACATGTTGGCAGCACAGTGGTGATGTGCGCATATCTGACGCATGTTTTCTAGAAACCTGAAGACCAGAAAACTCTATATTTACTATCTGCCTCTAATTTGCGCTAAATACAGATCGGAAGGAGGTTACTATTTTCAGGGGGCGCCAATTTCAAATATTTGAAAGTAAGAAAAACTTCACGAGCTGCCTAGCGGGAGGAGAGGAGGCTCCACATCAAGTTTTTGCCCTGGAAAAAAATCGTAGATGAACATAGAGCACGACTGTCGTCGTGGAGGTCATTGGGAGAGGCCTTATACGGCAGTGAATATCTTTTGCTGGTATGATAACATTAAATACGCTATAACAGTAGATTTTGAGCGGTGACATAATTGTCTAGAAAGTACTTGATACTGTTACAAAAGAGCACTATCAATCAACGCATGTTTATGATCATACAAGCCATAGTAAAAATAGATTTCATCACATGGGTTTTCCTCAATCTGTCAATTTACATAATAGGTGTACTTACTATTTCTATCTAGTTTAATCACTATCGTACATGCAGATACATTTAGGACTCAAAGATATGTTAGGATGCTCCTCACCGCGAACATGTGATGATGTAGTATTATGATTAAATAGCACTATAAGTATATATAAATATATATTGATATGAATGTATCTAAATAGCGATATCTGTCAGACAAACTTTCGGCAATTGAAATGATGCATAAATTTAAACAATAAGTATTTGTACCTAATAGGCTAAGACAAGCTTTGTATAGGGAACATCAGTCTTCTCGATCTTTCAACAATTTTGTTTCAACCACGAAAAACATTTTAATGTATACAGGAGGGGCGGCGTCTCCTGAATATTTAAACAGCAACAAACTCTTGATATGGCGCCCCTTTTCCCGCTGCTTGACGGCACGTGAAGTGTCTTCAAATATAAACATTTTGGCACCCCCTGAAAATGTCTCTGGGGACATGGGATCCCAGCTAGAACCCCGCTTCCCCCTAGTCCCGGGCCTGCTTGATTTGACCATGACAATAGCAAGCAGACCAGTTACGATTGAGCAGTAGACAGACTGTCACCGCTCTCGTTGCCGTTACCGGTCGGTCGGATGACCTTTAGAGCCTGTGACCTCGATATTGTAAACTTGGTCAATATTCGTAAGAGGTCAGTTTAGACAAGGAAGTTTTTGATTGTACTAGTCATTATGTTTGCATTAGCTAAAAAGTTGAGTTAAATAACACAATTGCTGTTAGACCCTGCTAATGAACTGATAAAGTCGCAAGGTTTAACACTTTCACGCACAGTACGTCGAATGACGTAAATTAGGACCTCTCGTGCTAATGCACATAAATACTACACTTTATTACATACAGGAGAAAATACAATTAGACTGACACAACAGGCGGTCTATCGCTAAAGAGCGATCTCTTCCCGGCAACCTTTGGGTAGTGGAAGTACTTGAAATTTTTATGCTTTATATAATAGGCGGTGCAAAAACAGAAAAATATAATAATTATATATACACGATAATCAAATAAATACAAAAACATATTAATATAATAAACAATAACACACTACGACAATCGGACACATTTTAAGTAGGTATGTATCAACTGAATTTTGTTTGATACATATAATAAAACTGAAGAGGGTTGAAAGTCTGTTCTATACATGGAAGTTAATCGAAAAAAATAGGGGGGATATCTACTTAGAATCGATAACAGAACACGTTCCAACAGTTTTTTGAATTTTTGTCTGTTTATTTCACCGCGCATAACGCGAAAACGCGTCAAAGTCAGGTGCTAGGTTTATGAGTTATTTGATAAGTAATCATATTTCAATTTGTATCAGAAACGTGCCCCCAAATTGGCAAAGCCCCATCGCGAGAGTTGGCGAGTCATGGACTTTGCTCAGCGGCCAATACAGAATGTCAGTTATTTATCTCCCACGAGTCACGTTTTAGACCACGCTTCTAGTATATTTTAGTCAATAAGACAATAATATTGATGTTATTTTTCTTTTTACGCAGCGGGTGTTTGACCGGCCTTAGCCATTCAGGCGCCCGAGACCTGGTAAACACGCCCTTTAAGATCCAGCCCCGGCTGTCCGCCCAGGTCGAGCCCCCCTTAAAGCCGCTACTGTTTGCCTACATTTACCTCTTGTACATCAGATACAAGAAAACCATTTGAGAAGATTGAATGTAAAGTGAATAATAATTTATTAGTAACGAAGAACAAGTAAAAATTAACAGTACTCAACTTAACCTAAATAAAATTAACTAACAAAAACCGATGGCCCCTTAGATCATGGCCCTGCGGCCGGGTACCCATGATGCCGGCTACATTCCCCCGTTGAATAGCCAAGCTAATCCTTTGTCCGAGGAATGAGCCGGCATCATGTGTGCCCGGCCGCAGGGCCATGATCTGGGGGACATTGGTTTTTGTTAGTTCATTTTATTTAGGTTAAGTTGAATGTAAATTAAACTTGAATAATTGGAAGTAACAAGCAGTCTTGTGGCCATTACTTCAGGCAGAGGTGACAAAGTTTCCGTCACTTGAGTGCGATAGTAACCGATGTGTTGTCTTATGTATCGTCTTATAGTAGTTATACGCCATCATCGTAGGCCCGAAGTGTGGTGTGGAAGAAAATAAAACTGAATTTGTATATCTACTATTTATTTAAAAAAAGATTCTATTTTCCAATAAATTTGAGATTAAAAACCTACGTCTCCATGCAATCTTTATGCTAAATAACTGTTCCAATCCCTCTACTTGAACGCTAAGAAAATTAACATTAAAGTGGAAATTAACTCGGTCGTAACAGAACCTATGTATGTGCCGTTATCTAACAACATCATTTCTAATGAGCTATTTATTTCATATAATCCCAATTCCCCGTTATAACGATGATCGTTGTCATCAACGCGTTAGGAAACTCCTAATAAGGTTTATTTAACTTACAGGGCGGGAAACCCAATTTATTTTAAATTGGCCTCTCTCTCACAATCCAATTTGCAGTCATACAAGTAAGCAGAAATACAACCCATACTTTCTAAGTGCGCAAAAAGCCTGACTTATTGAAGAACAAACAATTACTGTGCACTTTATCAATCATTTCGATACTCGTATTATCTCTGCAGATAATGATAAATCCCTAAGCACAAATTATATAGTTACAAATTTATTATCAAACTTAATATTATTGATAAGGTCAAAATAATGATATGAACAGGTAAAAATACAATGCTTTTCAGCTCTCCTGAGGCGTAGTTTCAACTCTGAATCAGCAACATACACTTTTTGAGAAATTTATCAGTCAACAGTGATGCTCTGATTTAAAGTCGTCAAAACGCCTCAATGATCCAAGAGAAGTAAGTACTTAATCTTATAAAAAGAACCTTAAATTCGTAGACATGCAAATTAAAATAAAGTAAATCTAGACAAACTTGAAATAAGTAAAATAACGTAAATGGGATTTATTTATTCAACTTAGGAATAACGAACACAAACAATAAAGTAGATTGAACATCATCACTTTTCAATGGATTGGATTCAATTTCTTCAGTCTTATAATGCATTGGAAGATTACATTTTCTTACACACATTTGTCATACATCCCATAGGTACATATTTGTACGGGTCGCGCCGATCTTAGACGATCGAGCATTTAAAGCGGAACAATTCAATATCTTACAGATTCTTAAAAGTAATTTAAAACGGAATAATTTCTATTCAAAATCAATCTTATAAGGCTAGAGATTTCGAAACGTCCACACTGTCATAGAAACGAAAACACCAAAGTTTGTCGCGGAGGTCGCTTGGAGACTCGTACCTCGGTGCGGTATCGTTTCCCTAGTCCAAGGTTTTTCACTGCCGTGGACTCCATACTGAAGCCGGGTGTACCCGGTAATGCTGGTATGGTGTTGAGCTAGCGCCGGCCGCGGGGGCCCCTCCCCGCCGCCTAAAGTTGTGCCTCGGACGAGTTCTGCCACAGGATCGACGGCAGGGTGTCGTAGTGGGACGGCACCGTCACAAGTGCATCGATCGAACTCCTTGTGGCTGAGCAGTTCTGGAACAATACATCGAGTTATAGTTCCAAATCTCAGGAGCATACCTCATGCCCACACGTAATAAAACTCACTAACGAGATCTAGGGTAGGTTTGAAGCAATGACAATATCGACTGGACTCAACTGGAGTATAGCTCTTGTGTCAAGATATCTTCCAATGTACATAATTGTGTAGTAGGTATAACACAAAAGAGTTGTTTGCTTTCCGGAAATTGTAAGCGGTTTCTATCAGATTGTTATCGCGGAAAGTGTTTGCTAATTGAAATTGCCAATGCCAATGCAAGGACAGAAAGATTAACTACATGACTATCTGGTTAAATATTTGGCGTCTTACCTTGGGCTGTTTGCGGTGTGTGTCCACGCACTCGATGGGAAGCTGGGTCGTCTCTACTTTGTATTTGTAGCCGTATGAAGTCAGTTTCACTATGGTGTGTAGCGGCACGTTCATGTATGGGAGCTCGTCTGAAAAAAGAGAACAAGTCAAGTTATAGCTAATTGTACCTACATAATATACGTGTAGTAATTCAGAGAACTAGTTGCCTGTTAGTAGGCATACTTTTCCCAATAGTAGTAGGCATACTTTGTAGGTATACAAATGAAAATGATTGTTTGATGCCCAATTTTGTTTTTTGCAAATTATAAAGGGTTACGATAAATCTTGGACAAGGTGTCCACATTATCAATCGAAGGGATAATTCAAGTTTCATGATACGCCCAGATTGCAAAACAGTAGACGTTGTTAACGATAATCTGCACTAGACGACAGATCGTCTTTTGTCAGAACAAAGACATCTACAATTCCGAGATAAGTATATCTTTCGAATATCGGATGTCTGGTACATTTCCTTCCGTTTAAGAATATTAGGTATATCTAGTGGCCCACATATGTCAGAGAATCAATGATCGATTGACCAGATTGCATCTACAATCGAGTAAACATAATGTGGACAGGTGACTTCTAGACGTAATTCTAGAGGTTATATCAGGGCACATGTCTAAGTACAATAAGAGAATGCTAATAATGATAGAATGTTCTAAGTTCTCTAAGAATACTCACCAAGCTTGGCATCAAGGAAGTATCCCAGCATGCATCTCAGCACGGCCTGGTGGCCGACCACGATGACGTTGTGCTCGTCTTCCAGAGCGGACAGCACGGGGCGCAGGCGCGTCATGATGTCGATGTACGACTCGCCCCACGGGTAGCGGTACCGGAGCTTGTCCTGGTCCCGCCACGCGAACTCCTGGGGAAAACGCTCCTGCATCTCTTCGTAAGTTAACCCTTCGCAGATACCCTGGTGACAAAGAAAAATACATTTTAGGTTTCTATTCAAGGTTTGTCGGATGCAGCTGAAAATAAAAGGAGTCTAACTACGGTCATAGCGAACAACATTTCTAGTTTTCATTAATAATTGTTCGCGTGAGTTAGTACTCGTATATGCATATGAAGTATTTATAGACATTAAGTGTTGTTTGACTGCGCTCACGTTTCCACAATATTATGGTGTAGACCATCGTCGTTCATTAACGTAGGTCGGTATAAACAAACAGCCATAAATCTATCAATTGTGGCAGCCGAGCCAACCCTGAGCAAACATGGCAGCATAAGGAATATGTACGTAGACATTAGAAATAGAGTTACACGGGACACGCCCTATGTCGTAGATGCTATTTTGGACTATTGATTTTCCACTTCAGCTGGCACTTTTACTGCCCTTGTTGCATAATACATAGTTTTCCTCCGTCTCGTGGATACATGTTAATTCTTGTAATAGAACTAGAAAACTTATAACATAGTTAAAAAAAAATTAAACTGAATTTTCATTCGTCATTCGTAACTATAAAGTATCTATTGTAGAAATAGAATTTATCGAAAAAAATAGAAAAAGTAAAGCATGCTCTGTTTATTTACAAAATGGTCGTGGTGTTCACCAAGGTAGCATTTTAGGTCCACTACTATTTCTACTTTATATAAATGAACTTCCACATAAAACGAGACATAAATCAATATTATTTACTGACGACACAACAGTAGTGATAAGTGCTTTAAATAAGCAAAAACTGGAGCACGACATTAATAACATACTAACAAATATTATAAAATGGCTAAAAATAAATAACTTGACATTAAATTTAACGAAAACAAAGATAGACAGTTTTGTAGCTATAATTCAAAGGTCAAAATATAGATGTTGTGAAATGTATTAAGTTTCTAGGTATGTTGCTAGATCATAAGTTCAATTGGAAAGAATACGTCGAAAATGTGGTATCTAAAATTGATAGATTCATGAATATTTACGTTACGAAATATTAGAAATTTAGTATCCAAACAAGCTGCTGTAACAGTATATTATGGATATATTGCGTCGGTACTACGGTACGGACTTATCATGTGGGAAAACTTCACGTTGAAAAGGCGTTCAGGGCCCAAAAAAAAGTGTGCGTGCAATATTTGGAATAATTAACAGAAAATCCTGCCAACCTTATTTTAAAGAGCAAAAAATTATTCCTCTTCCATGTAAGTACATTAAAGAAATATGTATATTTGTGAAAATTAATCCACAGTTATTTAATAATGTTAAGTGAATAAGAAGACAGCACACTATTGCATTACCTAAAGCAAATACATACATATGTAGGAAAAATGTGGCCTATCAGGCTATCATAATTAACAACAAACTGCCCAAGTTCTGTAGGGAACTCGATAATAATAAATTTAAGAAATGGATAAATGAATGGCTAATAGACAAAAGTTTGTACTTAGTCACGGAATCCTTAAATTATGAATTTGATTAACCATTTTAATTAAAACATCTCTTATTATTAACCCTTCCAGTGGCAGAAACCGGGAGCCGGACCTGACAAAACAAGCCGTTGAGTGGCAAGGTTTCTGATTGCATGACAGGAGAAGTGGCACAGCCATCTTGGCAAAATATACAGATGTTGTATATAAACTATATATCGTTGGATTCATCATAAAATGCCATATTTATTGGATAGAAATTAATGCCATTCCATTTATAGAAATTTTACTAGTCTTGATCAATCGTCGAATGACTAAATTTTAACCACTTTATGTATAAAAATAACTATAATTAGGAAAAAATACAGTGATCCGTAGAAAAAACTAATTTAATGGCAAATCTATATATTTATTTACACCTATAACCTTTTTTATTACACCTCACTATACAATATTTTCTAACCACAAGGTTTTTAAAATGCTCACGGCTCGGCGGTCGACGCGTAATGGTCGGGGGGGTCGGGAAGATGACGCAATTTCTAACGAACTTTGCTTTGCGCGTCAATTCGACCGTTAGTGAATGCCGTCCTTGCTTATTGACGAATGCATCTTACAAGTGTGAGCAAGCAAAATATAGTTTTGACGGTTTTATTTCGGGTGCGAAATAAGACATCGCACAGGGTCCGGGAGCCGGATCCTGCCACCCAACGGCTTGTTTTGTCCGATCCGGCTCCCGGATCTCTGCCACTTGACGTTGGGTCCGGCTCCCGGTTCCTGCCACTTAACGGTACATTTTGTAAAATAGACGCGCCACTTCTCCTGCCATGCAACTGGTGGCGCTGCCACCTGAAGGGTTAAGTGGATATGTAAGTGCAAACTGTAAATACAGTAGAACATGTTATGCACTGGAACCAAAGTTGTAATACTATTAAGACCACATATGTATTTATGTAAAAACCCATGTTCAGCACCAAATAAATTTCATTTATTTATAGTTATTTTTCAAAATCTGATCGTTTTTTGTTATATAGATCAAGACATCTTGATGATCATTCAAGACAAAAGTAAAATGGGCCGATACGATTAAAATGGTTATACTTATCTTTATTGTCATTTTAATCTCAATACGATGACTAATTGAGTTACGCTACGCGTAAACAAGCTTGACACGGCACGGATAATTCTAGAATTACACGTGCGACGTATGTTCCTGCATAAAACATGAAGACTGCGTGCGGGTTCCAAGGATCCAAAGATAGGCCTTGGATATAGCCGGGAGCCACCCACTTCCCCGCGTCCTTAAATATACGAAAATCGCGCGCGATGTGTGGAGTGAAGAACGTCACGGCAAGTTATCCACCCCCTCATAAATTCTAGGTATACTTACAGCATCAAGTTCATTGAGCGCTCGGATGGCGCGCTTGGGGGCCCTGATCTCAGCAGCCGTCTGCTTAGTGCGACGAAGCTCCGAGGTCCATACAGAGAGGGGTTCCCTGTCAGCAACAGCGTTCATGTGCTGTGCTAGACCTCGTGCGTAGCACTGACCACGGGGCGAGAGCAGTGCGTCCCCGCCGATGCGTCCGATTACGTTGTATTCGCTCTCACCGTGCTGGAAAAATCAGGTAATAAGTATCCAAGAATTTAGATCAAAAGGACTTATCAAATAGGAGGCCAAGAATTCACGACAATTAAACAAACCAATATTGGTTTTGACTGCAACTGCGGTTGGGCGGAACATTGCAGGATGACTACCATCCAGCTGCTCTTGTTGAAAAAGAAGACGCACTATTTCCAAATGTTGAGAAAATATAACAATCATTGTTCAGTGCCAGTTAGTGTGAACACTATTAATATTTTTCCAAATATTAGTTGGCAGTATCAGTCTACTTGTACAGGTTTTCAGAGAGGACGAGATGTTTTCACGTTTCGATAATGTAGGATATTGACGCCTATTATCAAGAGTATTGTCACGGCTACTAGTGTAAGTAATGAATGGGACTAGTCTTGGATGAATAGTAGGTATTCGTGATTTCATTGAATGAAAAGCATTTCACACGATGTCAATACATAAATGTATCTCAAAAGAAGTTATATATAAGTGAACAACGGCAATAGGAATAGACGAGTAGGTAGAATATGCTGTTATATGATCTCCATAATTCGAAAATACATTTTGTATTTCAGCAGAAAAACACTACTTTAGTGTTTTTCCAAACGTTCACAACCTCTCGTTCACCGCCCGACAAAAATAATAATGAATGACATAAGCGTTTGCGCAGCCGTTTTGCAAAATGTTGTATTTGTCTAGCGCTGTTTACGACTTTCAACAGATAGCGCTTTGTCTCTTATTTTAAATTCGAGCCCCCTTGCACTATAAATATTCCTAATCTCAAGACAAACATGTTTACCTATACCAATTAAATGATAGCTAAAATTGTATAAATAATGCAATTAGTAAAAAATAACTTACTCTAGTGAAATACAATGTTTGCGGCAGAGGGCGAAGGCCAGAGAGATATCCAAGGATTCCGGATTCCTTTTGGCCCGCGACTTTATGCGCGGTCACGGTTTCTCCCATGTTCTCAACGCGCACGAAGCTGATCGTCTCCAAGCTGGCGTCAATAGGCTCATACTGCCGCATGTAATGCTCCAGCTTCTTCCTGAGATCATCAACCGCCTCCTCCTCACTCATGGACTTGTAGTCTTCTGAGTAACGCAGGATCTCAATAATGTTCCTCTCGAGCAGCCCCTCGTCCTCACAGATGCACTCGATGAAGAGAATCCTGAAGCCCATGCCTGACAGGCAGTAATCGTTAAGCTCCTGACGTTGCTCCCGAGTAATGTTGGTGCCGTCAAATATCTAGAAAGCGATAAAGAATAAGTATGCTACTTCGTATCAATGTCCGACGGAGATTAAGTTGTTTACAAGACGACAGGTCAAGTATAGGGCGAGACTTGATCTGTTTATTAATACCTACTTAATTAGGAAAGTTCTAGGAATCATAGTAATATGTCGTAGATGTGTTGTAATAATCATCATCGAACCAATTAAGATCATGAGTTTACTTATTTTGTGAGATAACAGATTCTTAGTATAGCTCGTGGCAGATAAAATTCATATAAGTAGTAGCAACCGTCTAGATCCTGTTTGAGATATTAAGATACTGTTGACTTATTTATAAAACTATGAGTGAATCAACAACATCCAAGTACTCTGCTACTGAATCAGTTAGTTTGAAACCTTTTATGATAACAAAAATTGTGATATAATATGTGATTTATTGAATGGGTGAGATAACGTATACGCCTCCGTTTTAAATCATAAATATTTTTAATTGCTTATCAAGAAGAGTTAAAACAGTTAAGAATTAACCCAGTACCTATAATATCATTATAAAGTATGTACACGTACGATTAGGTTAGCTATATCTTTATCATAAACATTATCACGATTATTTGTATATAATATATGAAGTAGGTAATGAAATGACACGAATTTTTTACTCAATACGAACCGAAAATATTTTACAATCAGCCAAATGATTCTGCTGTTTTTTACACAATACGAATTGAACGTATTTCTCAGTAATTTTAACGCTTCTATCGATCTGCACCGCACCACAGCGGCTACGCTCCCAGCACATTGCTGAGCTTGTCCCTTAGCCCTTGTTCCATTATTTTGTTTTTTTTTTGACTTGGTGTTTCTATTTTGTATTTTTTTATGTATATAAAACTGTGTTGTGTTATTTTCTGGCAATAAATATATTTTTCTCAAAAATGCAATAAAATATCGTCATAACGTGCGTTTAAACAGGCTTCGAAGTGTCACGATTCGGGCGGAACAATTCGAGAGAACTGCAAAGGAATTTCATACAAAATTGAAGGCCTAGGCCGGGAAGTATTTTTTTTTAACATGGCGTCTGTGTTCATGTATTTTTTTATTTCATTGCATATGTTTGAGAAAAGCACTATACATGCCTTAGCCGTGAAAAGGGCTTGCCGGCTTCGTATCACTAATCCCGACGGTCGGCCGTCGATACCTACTCAGCCGGCAAGCCCAGATTTCCCGGCGTCTGCAGTAATGTACTAAGTATTCCTTCTTTCTATTAGGCTTTATAATATGAATAAACGTACAGCAACACTATTCCCGTCCTTGAGCCACAGCACGGCATCCTGGACGGCCTCGCGCGCGCTCTGCCGCCGGATGGCGGAGCCCTGCGCGTTGTCCGCGCGGAAGATGTCGTGGGTGCCGTACAGCGCCATGTGGCGCCGACGGTACTCGCTGCAGTTGAACACTGTAATAGACAAGGCTCATAAGTAACTGTAAAAGAAACGAAACCAATATACCTATAACGATTTTTCCTTTAAACCTGTAAATAGCCTCAGAGAATTAGAATATGCTACAGCTACAACGTCCAATCGTTTTTAAAAAATGTGTATACGTACTGGTAGTTAAGGCCTTTATTTAATCATTTCTCTTATTATTCCTTTGTGTACCAACAATTAGCCATATAACTTACCTACAATATGCGTAAATATCGTTACACAAAAAAGTTATAAAACAAAAGATAATCAATACATTTTTTTTTAACTAATCCGAATACCCACACGCTCTTTATTTATGAAATTTAGTGATTTCGCCCTTTCTTCAACTTCTTCAAGGAACGTTTGTAAGCAACAACTCTCTGTGAACGTATCTCTATGAGTTTTATCCGTGAGCGTAGCTTATAAGCTTATAATAATGTATTTATCAATGGGCGAAAACATGTGCAGCTCAATTTATAACAGCTGCTGAATTCAGCATTAGCGCAACATCACCTTGTGACACATTTTAGATCCATGTCATTTTCGAGAAGAAAATATTTACGTACCCACTTTATATCTAATCTAGGACAACATGTATCGTGCTCTGTTGTAGGTATAGGCCTCGACAGCTAGCTCAATATCAACAACAGACCCATCTAGGTCACGACTGACAATGTCACACAGATTACCTAACGTACGACTATTTCAAACGTTACATTATATACTTATTAACTAGTTTATCTCGCCTTTTATGGTGTGATAATAAGCTTATATTTGTAGTATATTACCGCTAGTTGTAGAACTTGTGTTAGGCTTTAAAGACATTGTTGTATTTAAAGTGATAAAAGCAAGGTAATGTCAGTGCCTGCTGATTACTTAATCCTAGGGGGCGGTTAAATAACTGCAGGCAATATAGACAGATTGTAATTTTCCACTTCGTATCTTAGAAAATTAATAGAAGTACATAGACACGTATTGGATTATTATTACCTACTGCCGAAAAAGAAAAGAGATTCTCAAATTAATGGTATTTTTGGCTGGTTGTGACGCGATTTCTTTATTACATTTAAGAGGCCTTATTCCTTTTAAAATTTATTTTTTTCATATTATGACGAATATATTGATAATTTCAACCAACTTTTTGAAGTGAATAATACTTTTTCCCGAGTTCTAGGTAGTAATAGTAACGTAGCTATTTCATGCTTTCATTGCGTGCAGTCGAAAATAAGTTGAAAAAACTAACTTTCCACGTGAATTTTGTCAATTTCGAGTAGTTTTTCGAACAAAAGTTATCAATGAAAAATTCAAACTGTAGGTTTCAAATATATACCAATAAATCCCAATAGCCCTGTTCTAGGAAGTAACATCAATAATATGTTGAGAAACATGTTTGATCATTGAGAAAAATGTCTAAACAATCAGCATTTTAAAAGGAATAAGGCCTCTTAATACACGCTCGCTTCGCTCGATCGGCTCGCGCTGTGAGGTCGCAGTCTAACCTAACCTATGCTATGTTTCTATTTACCGAAACTATATTTGACGATTTGTTATTTGTCTAAGCAAATCATTTGCTTCATAATTATTCTCTACATAAGTTTGTAGAAATAAAATATTGCAAAATAAAAATGTTGCCAAATGAGAAAAGTGCGAAGTAAAAAGTTAACTAAATTGGTTTGCGAAATGACACTTCTGCGAAAAGTTGGTTCCGAAGTGAAATTTGGCGAAACATGTTTTAACGCACACGCCTAACTTGAAGCCTTAAGATCAAATGTATGGGTTTTACGAATCCTATCTTCTACGCGCCCACCGTTCGTGATAGTTCTCCTGGGCTCTCTGTCACCATGCTTGATGAATAGGGTACATATTTTGAATCTAACTAACTTACCTTTAGTGCTTTCTCCATTCCAGTTGAGATGTCTGGACAGATGGTGGGCCAGTTGGCTCTTGCCGCGTGCCGGGAGTCCAACCAGTGCGATCAGTAGTGGCGCAAACTGGCTGATACGGCGCGTGCGTAGGGACACTGCAACAATTCGGGACATTGCATTCGTGTTTCCAACATAATGCAAAAGCGTACATTTATTACTCCCCTACCAGAAGTCGTTTCTAGATTCGCAAAGAGACTTGGTACCTACAAGTACTTAGAGAGTAAACGGTGTATGTGACATTAAAACTTGTTCCATAAGAGAGGTCAAAATTAAAACCCAAAATTGGTTAAGAACCTTCAACTACCATGAGACGGAAAAAATTATAACACCCACCCATATAACTCCCACCCCCCTCACGTACCTACACACACACACACACACACACACACTCTAATACACATACCTACACTTGTACTTGAGCTTACCTTTCTGCTTGGAACACCCCGGGTTCTTTAGTCTTTAAGTTTTATTACTTCATTATTTGGTAATTGGCATGTTTTAGATTAAGTTAATACTAGCTTAGTTACATTCAATTAATTAATAATTGCTACACATAAAGTAAATATTTAATAACTTCTTGTCAAAACTGTGTAATTCTTTAGCGCCAGATAAACTGAAATTGTCAAATGTAAAATTGTGTCAACCTACGAGACAGGCTGAGCCTAGTGTATGGGGACACGGCTATTTCTGCTGAGGTGTAAACATTACCAAACAGTGTTCATTGAGTGTTTATTTTTAATCTAACTATACGGTAATTCATCTGTAAAAATGACAATGTCACTGTATCCTAATAAACTATTTGTATAATATTACAGTAGCATACGGCTGGACATATTTGACCCAAAGATCTCTATGATTCATGATGAACTGATGAACTTGTGTTAGGTAGCGCTGCGACTTTTCCTATAGATAAATAGGTAGTCAAAGAAGAGATAAAAGACGGTATTGAGTGTGACTGGCGTTGTTGGTGTTCAAATAAATACGCATCAAATTAATATTAATATGTATTCCACACGATTCTGCATTATATTCAGTATTTTCTAAATATATAGGTACGTTATTTCTCAAGACAAAGATAACGGTGGCTAAAAAGTTAAGCAAATTGTAAACTGACATAACTGATAGATGAGAAAGCTGTTTTGGGATGTTTATTTAAAAGTTATCGGTAGACGGGGGTCTCAACAATATTTATTCTACTCAAGAAGTAACTTTTTAAAGGTATTTCATAATTTAAAGTACCTATAAAAGTTGTACGGTACACAATCTAACATTATAGGCGGTCTAAGCATCACATGAGGATTGCTTAATAGCATTGACAAAAATTGGCAGACCCTTTAGTAGAATAGACTTCTTAAAAACAATATAAGATTTAATAGGTAAATGTAAATCGAATAATTTATTTAAGTTTATTTTCCTGGAAAACTCAGACCATTTAAAACGGTGTCCTAAGTCACTTGTGATCGAGTTGATGTGGGGTTTGGTTCCTTCAGGCTTCAGAGGAGAGGCTCACTGACAAGTCGAATCAAATATTACAAAGTGTAATTTGTGGGTATAGCAAATTCCGCAACATAAGTATAAGGTGGGACCGTGGGACGCATTCTATTGGATTATTTAGCTACTTACAGGTCAATCAGATCATATAAAGTAGTAGCGATTTGTCTGTACTATATGTATTTTTATGCTTTAACTTCACCGCCAGTAATGCAATGGGAATCGATTTTAATCGAGTGTTTAATAAAACTTATATCAGGAACCTTGCACGCACCGCCCGCCCCTCCTCCGGCTCAGATGATAATGGAAAATATTTCATTGAACCGTAAAAATAAACATAAGTATGTAATTATTATACAATGCATAATTATAGAAAGATTTTACCATGTAACGTTACCATGTCAAACATTAAAGATTACAATTGCTGCAATTTTTTAAAGTACTAAGTAGTCTAAACCCTCTTTAAAAGACAGATATATACATTTTCAGACAATCTTGTACCCAAATTTTTAGTTTCAAAAATCTGTGCATTGTTCCTAAATTTAATTGAAACAACACTCACTTATTTTATACGTCAGTAGGTGTGTATTTCCTCACCTTCTTTAAACCGCAGGTTCATTTATAAGATAACCGAACAAAATATTTCTCATTGTAACTTGTAAGTGTCGGATAAGTGGATTAGGTACATCGCGTATATTAATTATTTGAGCCTTCCTGACATTTCGGTAACTTACGCGATATAATCTGTTTAAAAATTGTTTTATTTAAATGTGTGACCACAGACCATAAGAATGTGTGTGACAGTCGCGGGAACCGAGGAAATTATTATAACAATATGAGCCAATGAACATGAACGCTTCGAGCTCATTGTCAGTCGTTTATCAGATGAGTAATTTATTCAGAGCATTATCTTTCGTGTGTGAAGAGGGTTTAAGGTTAATTATTTAAAAGGAGAACAAGATATATCAATCGACCGCCAAGATGGAAGTTGAAATATAGGTACCTAAAGAGGCATTTTCATGAATTTCATTATCAGAGGAGCAGAAACGATAAGAAGAGGAATAGGAATAAGAGTAAAGATATTGTCATCGATACTGTGACTTAGGTCTAGACTTCTAGAGAGTCATGCGGGCTTATTATGGTAGCGTTTATTATGTGATAAATAACACTGCTCCCGTTACTTCTTGTAATATATGTGTGCAACAGTGATGGATGCTTTTTTATGTATTACTATTTTATTTATTGCTGGACTGTATTTTTTATAAACTAACTAACTATTGTGGCGCAGTGACCCAAAGAGGATCTTGGCCTCCGAAACAAGAGAACGCCACCGGTCCCGATCCTGTGTTACTTCTTGCCAGTCATCGGCTTGAAGCTGACACAGATCCGCCTCCACACTGTCACCCCAGCGATATCTGGGTCGGCCCACTGGACGACGACCAGTCGGTCGTCCCAAATATGCCCTCTTGACCGCCCGATCCTCATCCATCCTCAGAACGTGACCAAACCAGCGAAGTCTGTTGGATTTAATCTCGCCGATGATATTTGGTTCGGCCACCAACTCCTCGATCTCAGCGTTCTTCCGAATCCTCCAAGTGCCGTCATCACTTTTGATAGGCCCCAAGATCTTCCGCAAAATCTTTCTCTCCGCTACCAGGAGCTGACTTTCTTCTTTTAGTGTTAGTGTCCAAGCTTCACAGCCATACATAAGGATTGGTCTAATTACCGTTTTATAAATCAGTAACTTTGTACTTTTGCTGAGAAGCTTGGACACCAACACCTTATGGAGGGCAGCACTGCACCGCAGGGCATTTTGGACGCGTATGTGGATTTCCTCCTCTCTGGTGTTCGTGTCGGTAACCGTGCATCCAAGGTACCGAAACTTGTCAACTCCGTGGTATACGGTACCGCCAACATGGAGATCTTCACGCTTGACACGCGTGTTTCTATATCGTCTCATGTGGAGGTATTCCGTTTTCGACTGGTTAATCCTGAGACCTATCAACGAGGCTTCTCGGTCCAAGGTACTAGCTGCTTCCGCCACCTGTCCACGGCTTTCCCCTAGTAAAGCTAGGTCGTCTGCGTACCCTACCACCTTGTGCATACCAATCAACTCTATCCCTACGTCCAACGCTAAAACTTTTCGGACAACATGTTCCAGAGCTAGGTTGAAGAGCACAGGCGATAGGGCATCCCCTTGCTTCAGGCCGGTAGTCACCGTGAATTCTTCCGACAGCTCGCCTCCTGCTCTAACTCGCATTCTACTTTCTTTTGTAGCTGTGGCAACTATGGCAACTAGTTTTTTGGGGATATTAAAGCTGGTGAGAATGGAATATAAAGTGCCTCTGTCTATACTATCATAGGCCTTTGTGAAGTCCACAAACAGTGCATGGATGCTTTGTGCGTACTCCCACTTCTTCTGCATCAACTGTTTGAGCAAGAAAATCTGGTCCATCGTGCTGCGATTTCTCCGGAAGCCACATTGGTAATCACCAAGGATTTTTTCAGCATATGGGTCTAGCCTGTTTAGCAACACGTTGGACAAGATTTTGTACGCTGTTGTGAGTAAAGCAATCCCTCGGTAGTTTTCGCACTTCCTTTTTGAGCCTTTCTTGTGGACAGGACAGATAACACCTACATTCCATTCATACGGTTGTTCCTCTAGTTCCCAAATTTTCAGCAGAAGTTCGTAAATTGTAGTCTGCACTACACCACCACAGTGCTTCCATATTTCTGATGGCAGCCCGTCAATGCCAGGTGCTTTATTGTTTTTTAATCGCATAATTGCTCGACGGACTTCATCAAAACTAGGGGGTCTGACTTCTGGGTCCATACTTTCGGAACTATTGCATTCAGGAGGAGCTGGGACGTCCAAAGGGGGGCAGTTTAGAAGACTTTGTAAATATTCCTTCCACATACTCTTTATTTGAGTACCGGAAGTTACTATATTTCCACTCTCGTCCTCAAGGAATTGAGAAACGGGCTGATAACCCTTTTTAAAGTTATTAAGCTCCTTATAGAACTTCTTTGAATGATTGGTTCTTATCAGGGGGGTTCTTATTTTTTATGATTTTAAAAATTTGTAATAAAATTATAAAAAATATAGTCCATTTCAAACATCATATTTGGAGTACACGGTTGCGTTAAGTTTGCACCTCGTTTGTATGCGGCGCCATAAATTTCAGGTGCAAACTTAACTCAACCAGGCCAATTAAGGTGGGATAAGTGAGTTTGTACGGAACCCTCGGAGCGCGAGTCAGACTCGCACTTGGCTGGTTTTTAGTTAGTCATTTATTTATTGAAGGCCAGTAATAGCCCGGCCCCCTAGGCTTAAAACATATTATACCTATAAACAGTGAACTACGTTACTTGTTTGTTTTTTTGATGTTAAAAATCTATTGATGATCTCATCCTACTTAATCTGTAAACTACTGACAGATAGCTAACGCTTACATTAGATACAAGCGAAAAGAACGCACCAGAAATACTGAGAATACTATCGAATTGTCATAACTCATTCCTCTTACATTTTCTAATGTAAAGACTAATCTAAAGGATACCAAAGGTATGTACGAGTCAGTATATTAAATATTACTTACAATAGATACTCAAAATATTTCTGCGCTATCCATCCAAATAATAAACATTAATGATAATGAGTAGTTACTAAATCTATTTGCTTGCATTGATAATAAAATTGTGGTTGTCAATTTGTTTTTAACCGATTGCATCAAGAGAATACTTTATTAATATATTATTTTTATTTTTCAATGCCTTGTCTAGACACTGAAAGGATCTCTTACGTGTGTTTTATAAATCAACAATCGATTTTTATCTACACGCTCGAACAATGCAAATGTTTAATACGGAAATAAAGTTTTATGATAGCAACAAAAGGGCATTGTGGGTTCGTAATGATAATAATCTCACAAGTCTGCATTCTCAATGATCAGACAATTTAAATAAAGAGCCACCATAGTCGTCAAGTGATGACTGATGGTACAAAATGGGTGTTTACAATTTCAGGACAGTAGGTACAGCAGGTTTAAAAGTAGCTGACAATTTTAATACCTTATGTTGTTCAGTTTGAGGGTCGAATCTATGTTTTAATTTATTGCTCCTGTTACAGGACCCATCTGGTATTTCGTTTAATTATATTTATTTCACTTCGTTGTTGATATGTACTTTCATACTGATAGCTGCCTAAGTAATTACCTCTAAGTATCTACGGTTCATTGCGCGATTGTTAATGATGATAATTAATGAGAGCAAAATGATAGAAATTCCAGTACGTGCATTAAGCAATTAGGCCTTAGTTAACCAGAATGACAGCAAATACACAGATAAAAAGACCAAAATACAGTGTATGAGATATCACTGATATCAGTTTAAGACAGCGCGAGGCCCGAGAGGCGCGCGGCTACATCGCGGATGGACTTTGGACTGCGGTGAATGCTCAGCCGAGTTACACACGCACAGCTAGCTCCATACACATGTATGAAGGACAACATAATACAATTTATGAAGCTGTAGCCCTTTAGAAAGTTTGGAGATTAAGATTGTGAGAGTAAGTGATCCATATGTTTGTCGGTGATCAGAAGGGATATACGCTCTATTGTTGGTTGAAGTTGAGCGCTGAACAAGATGTAGGTAGATGAGTTAGTTAAGGCCTATTAATTCTAACGCTAAACGTTTCGTTTCCTTAAAAAACACTGCACTCGCAGCTTTAAAACGAAATGCACATTTTATTGGCTGAAACAGACTGTCGTTGCCGAGTCTTTTTCTTATGATAGGTAATGTTGTCAAACATGTGTTCGCCAGTTTAATGAACGGTTTATTATGGGACCGTGATGGGGGCGCGGCAGCAGGTTTTGCTAAATTTAGAGCATGATCTGATCTCACTGTCCGATCCACGGTGTCAGACTTTCCAAGCTCTGAAGTGACAGAAAAACGGGAGAGTCTAGTAAAAAAAAGTTTTTTTATTTTTTAAGACAAAACATATAATACGATATGACGACGTTCTATAAAAAAGAGGGATATTCACTAGCGATTCTACAACCTCAACCATACACTATCATACTTATTGTTTTTAATTCAATAAGATTCTCTTAATAATATAATGATCTTATTGAATAAGTACCTACTACGATTTAGAGGCGCTACTAGTAGATACATATTTAGTAAGTGAAACAAAATATCTGCAGACCAAATAGCTATGTTTATTCAGCTTTTAAAATAAAATGCCAAGCCAAGACCAAGACAAGATATAAACTTATTATAAGCAAATGACGTCTGATGCACGATCGCAGATCATGATCATGAAGCATATAAAACGACATGAAATATGTACAGGGTCAGAACATTTCCTTAGAAGTGACCCTTTATCAAGATAACACACCCGCTTCGTATCCGGAAAGATAGCTACTCAGATCAGACGTCATTGATCTGTCTATTACAGCATTTGTTATTGTAAAAAGACAACTTCAAATAAAAACCTTTTCAATGATTGACGCACCGTTAATACAGAATGCTAAACGGGACCAATAAATGTATCAGTAAGCCCACGTAATTACCAAGTAAAGTACGTAATTAATAACTACCTCTTAATGACAGTAAATTAAGGCATACTAACGCTACAAGCATGCACTTTGAATTGAATAGATAATAAAATCGTCACCGAATTGTAAACGCCGGCTGTCGGCCCACGCCCACACCCCGGCGGCGTCCATTCACTGTTGACTTTATGTAAACTATAGGTAATTAACTCGGTTTAGACGATACGATACTTTGATAGGCAATTCGTTTAACAACATGATTATCTCGGAAAAGTACCTACCGCTTTCCATTTTTTTATGCTAAATCGAGGGGCTCTATAAAAATGGACGAATGCCAACGGATCTGATATACCTAGGTTAATAAATAGGCACAACTGGTAGCCATACAGACATTTGCAAAAGGGTCATTTTCAGATTTAGATACGCGTCTTTCCGGTGGACATTTGCGAAATTAAGGATTCCAGGGCCTAATTTTCTGTTTAAATGCCTGTGAGAATAAAGAACGTTCCCTCTTCTATAATCCGATGTAATAGCAACATTCATACAAGCTCTTAACTTTTGACCACCGAAGGGACAAATTTTGTTTTTTGAAATGACCATGACCAAAAACGATTTAGCAACGTACTTGATACTGTAAATATGAAAATTTAAAACAGATAATTATATATCGGCTGCAGTACTAGTGCTTCATTACATTCATAAGTATTTTGATGCCTGTATCCATGTCATAATCGTAACTATGCTTTGTTAAACATCCGATAATCGACGTGCCAACAACCGCAGATATACTCGTACTTATACCGGGGGCACGATAAGAATAAAAAACACTTGCCGAAAACAAGTCACAGCTAATCGATATTTTATCTAACTTGAACAACAATAATAACTGCAAGATCAACCACCAATAACAAGACCGACCGCCCACCGAGATGTTATTCGATACTACGAAAATGTTTACGACATCTGTTTACGTAGACATCATTGTGCAACACGGGATTTCACTTGAGACTCTCCAGCGGAATTAAACTCTAATAGGCGGACTGGTTTACTATTTTTTGAGGAGCAAGTAACTGGATGCCTGCATGAGGTTCTGTAGTTCCATTGACACCTCTACTGTTATGTGGCGGCCGGCGACTCACGGGCCTAAACACGTGTGGCCCTTTTTAAAACAAAAACAAGCGACATTTCTGTCGGTGTCTCTAGGCTGAAACAACTGAAAGGTTTGCTTAGCGATTCTTATCAAGATCTTTAATTTGACATCATCATCGGCTTGTTTAGCGATAAAGTTAATTATTATCAGGCTACAATAACAAGTTTGCTGGTGGCAACGGGGGCGTGGCGCTACGTCACAATGGCGCGGTCGCGATGCCCCCGCGCCGGTTCGGTTTGCCATTAATTTGTATGTGAACCTCGTGGAAGATTTCGTTAACGCGATACTGTTACATTTTGGATGGATTAAGCAGGTGGAATATACAGTTTTGTAATAATAGACTTTCACCTACTAATTGTTATTATTGAGATTTCTTTATTATATACTAGCTGCGCCCCGCGGTGTTACTGGGTTTTTTTTTTCGGGATAAAATGGAGCCTATGTGTTATTCCAGGTTTTCAGCCACCTCCATACATACCACATTTTTTAAATTGGTGCAGCCGTTTAAGCGTGAAGAAGTAACAAACATCCAAACATAATATTAATATTAATATGATTAAGGATATATCTATAGGATCACTGATATTGTAAAAATAATGATAGCTGTAACTTAATCTTCATAATATGTGGTGGTATAAGTATACAGTACGGATAATCGAGAAAGTATTAACTCTAGCTAACAGAATTGTACTCGTATGGTCGTTTAGTATGCGACACACCTCCAACCTCCAGAAAAACATTCGGTTACGTCATTTATAACGTGTTGCAAACAATTGGAAAGATTCCGTAACAAAACAAATTACATGCTGTCACTCTAATCTTTAATTGAAGTAATTCCTTGAATCACCAATCAATTCAGCAAGAAAACTGAAGAAGTTCCTGATTATTTATTTATTTATTTATTAGAAACAAACAGTCTTACATGGTTGTAGGTGATACAGTAAACTTTGCAAATTGAAGACTTACAGTTTCCTGAACGGATATATATCTTATAAACTAGAATAATCTACCCAATTGAAACAGTTAAAAAGTTAAGTATTTGTACAAATTACAATGCAAAACAAAATAGGTACAATACAATAATATAACCTATTCGCATTCTGCGATGCACTGTGAAGTTTGCCTTCTGAAACTATAAAGACTTTGTCCAAGAATATCCAAATGTATAAATTTATCGTTATACAACCTGCAGGCCCTTCTAACAAAACTATTTCTCGCGTAAGATGTCTGGCTACGGGAAATACAAAACAAGGGTTTCTTACGACACGCACGCTCACAACGTCTCGGTACTCTAAGCGAGACAGATTCTAGTAGGGTAGGTACATTAATAATGTTAATTATAATTTTATAAAGAATTAATACATCAGAACGCTCACGCCGAAGACTCAGGGAAGTAGAACTTTTAATATTATGCTTTTTCATGGTAGTGTCATAATCTGAATATGAATTGTCAATACGAAACTCAATCGCTCTAACAAACTTTTTCTGCACTATTATCATGATCATCTTATTTTTACAAAATGTCTACAATTGTATTTTTTATACAAGCCTTCAGACTGCGTCAAATGCCAGTCGTTTATATGGATTGGCTTGAATATGTATGATATATATTATATATCATTCGAGATAATTATAAGGTCAAGATGGATGTAACGATGTGTTTACATTTCGTCACGCCTCGAATCGGTGAACCGATGGTCAGCTTTACTTACCTACTCATGTCTAGTGCGGAAAGTACACCATTAATTATCATATCTCAAATATAGTGATCACCTACGACTTCTTCTAATTTCAATAGTTTTGCTTTTGGCTGTTATTCAAGGTTACAAAACGCAAGTTACAAAACCCTGAAAGAAATGCGTATAAATAAGTACTTATGAAATGTGCTAATTTTGGTATAGTAGCCAATTGGTGTCATGTCATCAGCAGTTAAGTTATTAAGAGGGATATTAAACCAGCAATAACTGTTCGAGTATTTTGGTACGCACAATGCTGATCATGAGCAATTAGTGGCCAAAGAGAGACAAAGGCAATTTACCGAACGAGATCATTGATGTCACCATCAAGGGCTATGACGTCAAACGTTAATGTCGTTTATGTATCTGCGGAATACGGTTGCTAGATGCTACGGTATAGATGAATAGCATATTATAATGTTATACGTACTTGAATATTTACTAACATTCTGTTTACTTTGCATTCAAACTAAATTCATGTTAAGAGAAACAGGTCTACCGTATCGTCGACGTTATAATATCTTCGAAATGTACTGTATGCATAATCCTATTTAAGGATATCAGCGTTACTTATTTCTGTTCTAAAAAACAAAAGACATGCTGCAATATTGTTGGTTTCTGTTACAGAAAACACACCAATGAAGAATCACCTCTTGACAATGTGAAACGGTGAAAAGGGTACAAAACACATATTGGTGATAGCATGATCGATCGTATTTGTACACACAGCAGTAACGTTATCAGAATACCTTCTAATGCATATGATACTAAAACACAATAATTAAAGAATAAAAACCATTAGCCCCATCCGTTGTCACGTTGAGGCCGCGTGAGTGGCTAAAAGTACCTGGCTGAAATTTGGAACTTGCAAATTTTCCAACAACTCGATGAGGAGTTAATTTCATTGGCTTGTTGCCATGATGATACAGATCTAGGTAACTGGCAATACGACTGGTTAGACACTTGGGCACTCTTGGATCACTGATTCAATGACCAGTAAGTTAGCCTTTACGGAGCTGCCAAAATAAATGCGCCAATTGTATCAAGGTGAGTGATCAAAGCAAAAAGTTAATTCCGGTGCGGATAATTTATTTCTTGATTCTTTGCGGCTTATTTTTGGAGTTATGAATCTGTGCCCATAAGCAAGGGAAATTTTCTATTGGTTTAATGCCAATAGCTCATTGCAATAGGGCGAAATCTATTTACAGTTGGACTTTGGTCGAACTCGAGGCGAGCGGCGGAAGCCGCCTGTAATTGAACGTGTCACAGAAATGGAGAGTCCATCGTTCAAGTCGGATAAATGAGAAAATTTAAAGACGTCCTGTCCTAATTAATGTGTAAACTTAGAACCTATCTTCATAGGTTTCAATAGGCATTATGTCAAACATGATTCATTGAGCTGTAGAGTGATCGAGCACAGTAGTTATTTGTGGTTAAAAACCTAAAAATAAAATTTAACGAGGAAGTAGCGTCACGGAAGAGAGCGGCGTTTAATTTTAGAAAATGTTTTGAAGTTTTTGCAAATCAACAACCTTTAAGTAAAGTGGAATACACACACACATTGCAATAAAAAAATTCAGCGCAAGCCAAATTGTTGTAACGCGATAAAGTGAGCTTTGTTATTTTTTTATCAAACTGAATTCGTATGTTGTTGAACATTCCAGTCAAGGTTAACTCTCAGAATAATTGAAAATATTGACTTCATCCTTAGAAAAGGTGTGATTTAAGTAATCATAGGCGCAAATTAACTTTGAAGTTAGACTTGGAAACAAAACGATTTGCATCTATTATTCTTGTATCCACACAGTCATGACTCATCAGTCATCACAACAAACCGTCTTCGATCACCTATATCGGGATTTTGACACAAATATGACAATTTACCTTCTTCGAGATTCAAAACAAGTAAGTATTTAGTCATGATTGCTAAATATAACAAGTTCCAGAACCATTAGACAAACTGAATTCACGTTCCTTTATTGCTGACTGGTATTATTGATATGATCGAAGTTAAGGTCATTACTGAAAGCGTTCACTTTTGATCAAAGTATTTAAGTACGTAAGTGGACTGACCTGTGGCCAAGGCTCCGAGGGCTTTCTCTTTGTCCTCCAACATGGTGTGTGCGGTGCTAGCTCCGGGGGCCATGACGATTCTTCTCAATGAAGGTCTCCTAGTCAAAGCGACGATGTGCTTGGATCTGTGCTGCTGCTGCGATCTGCGTCGACGCGTGCGCACTCGATGAAAGCCTCCTGGCGACTGTCCGCCGACTCCGCCGCTTATCACGGAGAGACCCTTATCAGTACCACGGCAGTGATTGCCGGCCAACCAAACGATGGCTGAATAGATTTTGCAGTAAATAAGAAACAGATACGAATACCAATCGCCTCGGATGCTCAGTAGCGCCATCGAATGCGATCTGGAACAATATTGGGACAGCGTTAGTGGCGTTGGCGTCAGGGTTTTGTTTTGTAAACAATGTCAGGAGTGGTTTATAACTATGCTGCATTTGTTGTAAGTAAACAAGAATAAGTTCATTTTGCGTGCATCGACAGATTGAGTGTGCAGAGGTATGCTAACGTAATACCAACATTAAATCTTATTATTTTTTATAAATTTTCAATCGACCTCAAAAACAGAGAAGTTTTTCAATTCGGTAGGACTAATTAGATTGTTTGCTAATGTTGATTAGGTACCTAAAAACTCCGTCATTCATGAACAGATTCCGATTATTTTTAAGAGTAGGCATCTCTATGCTGGTCCCATGAAATTTTGGTGAAGATCTGACGACGAAATCCACGAGGAATCATGAGATCTCGAATATTAGGCACATATGACTATTTCGGTGTTTTCTTACAATTCATACAACGCGTTCAGTCGTTCTCACAGTTGTTCTCAGAATTTTGGTTCCAATTTCTTCTCGTTTAACTCGGTTATTGTTTAGTGAAAAATTTATTATTATAATTAATTAAAAAGTTGAGTCAAATTCTGTTGCTGTCGACGGACAATCAAACGCACAACAAGCTCGTATATGTTTCACGTATGGGATAAATTAAGAAGATACCTAATTTAAATTAAAATATTCGCATAAAATAACTAGTAAGCTTACGGTTTGATGAATTAATAGCCGCCATGTAAAGAAGGGTTTCGGATATTGAATCTGAAACGGGAAAATGTCTCTGTTATTTTATTTCAGAAGGATTCGCAAGGCATCCAGTTATAAAACATATTTAATGTTCGCATAAAATTGTAAACATCCTCTTAAAACCGTTGATACAAAGATCAAAGCTCAAAGTAAAATTTATAACCTGGTAGAAGAGACCGGGCATCGAATCCGGTACCTCTGGACCGGAAATCCAGTTTCTATATCGTACTCATATTTTCTTGAATTGAAATTGATTTGTTATGATTATGATGATGACAATGGCAAGCCTTATGTAACTTGATGACGCATTTTCTGGTAATTACGCTAAGGAATACGTTGAACTGTGGATTCATCCTACGCTAGTTTAGTTGGCAGCATACCAATATATTCTCCACCACCATGCTTGTAATCGTCACTCATTAGACAATGAGAATGTCCTAGAAAATATCTAGAATGAGGACACAAGATTGTTGTGTCAAACGTTTTAAGGGCTAAGAAAGTGCGCTTGAATCCAGTCACCTCATAACGGTTTTTAAACCTAAAATTTTGTGTATTACCTATAGTTTGAACATTGAAAATGTTTGTTTTCCTGATTGAGTATAGTGCCCCAATTAATGAAATGATGACATTTTGAAGTAGTTTCGCATATGCCAAAATGTCAAAACGTGCGCCTGCCGGAGGGCTTCAAAGTGCTTTTTGAATTCGCAAAATCGGTCGGTAACTTTTTAAGATTTTCTAAAATTTGACAATGTTTCAATTTTTTTTTGGGTTGTAGGTGTGTGTGTCTTATTCTTATCCTCACTCGTTATGCCGCCGCGCTCAGATCTCTCGCTCAACCGCTTACCGCGCCGCTGGTCTCGCAAAGTCGTGGCTTCCCCGTGACACGGTCAATCGCGTCTCTCAACTCGCCACTCGTCACATCAAACTGATTAATATTTTACTCGAAATCTTTTCTTTCTCGTTTCCGGGAACAGAAATCTAGTTTTCCACGCCTGCGGCGTAAAAATCTGCGCCGTGGCTATAGTAAGTGACACGTTTTATATTTAAGTGCCAACCTAGACTGGACCACGAACTAAATTGTAAAAACATAGGCAAGACTTAGAATTTTATTCTGCTGTTTGTAAGCCGGTCGGTATTGTTTTTGAACGAAAGAACGTGTAAATTGTAGCGAGATCTCAACGAACATTGTCGGTTCCATTTATGACGGTTTTTCGACCTGAGTTTTTTGTCACCTTCGTGAATCGCGAACCAAAAAGTAAAACCCCGGGTTCTTAAGGTATAATTTTTTATTTAAGCCAAGCTTGTAGTCTATTTTTGAAGTCAAATAAACCCCCTAGCTCGTGGCGTGAGTTGAGTTGAGTGTACCTACAAGTTAGAATTTAGGTTACACGCGACGTTTATGAATCGTTTCCTTTTTGTATTTTGTTTGTAAACTGTTTTTACGGGGCGATGTGGTCGCCTAGCGACAAAGCCCTTTCAATAAATTAAAAAAAATAAAAAAAAATAATCGTAGGATTTTTCCGACATACTTACGAGGGTTCAGTTGTTTTACGGCATCGGCAGCCCATTAAAATGGACTGTTTTGAATAAATTTAATTAATATATTTTTGTTAATCAAATTTATTCAAATCCGTCCATTTGGAATAGTTATTTATTTTGACGACGCGTTTGGCTCGGTTTGTAGACACCTGCCTACTGAGCCGGCTGTCCCGGGTTCGAATCCCAATAAATATTTGTGCTTGGGTCATGGTTGTTCTGTGTATTTAAGTATATATTTATCTATATAAGTACGTATATCGTTGTCTAGTACCCATAACACAAGCCTTCTTGAGCTTAATTTGGGACTAGTTCGATTTGTGTGAGGTTGTCCGATATTTATTATTTATTATTATATATGTAGTAGTGCCTCGTCCAAGTTCTCGAGAATTATACATATAAGTTATGCTTAACGTAATTGAAATTATTTTTTTTGTTTTCGCAGTAAACATGTCCTGATATTGATACCGCCTGAATGCTCTCGATATTTCTAATGCAGTTTATCATACTCGGTGGGAGGGCAGCATTGTCAAGTTAACTTATCGATAGATAACCCGATACCTTAAACCTTCCACTGTTCCAGAGCTTTCTACATGTTAAGCATCATATTACCCGTCGATGGCCATGTAGTAACTAGCTGCTCATAACCAGATAAAACCAGTTTAAAGGCAACTTAAACGCTGGGTTCGCGAGATTTTGCAACTGTGAAACTTGAAGTTAGATAAGCGAGAAATCAGCTGTGCATATAATTATACACACAGGGTGTCCCTAAAACCAACGCCGAAATGAAGAGGGGTGATAGAACAGCTCATAAGCAACCATATTAAGTTAATTTGACCTTGATAAAAAGTTCATGGTTTTCGAGATATTTGCATTTAAAAAAAACTCGTGACTTTTGAGGCCCTGCGTCAGTATGTCGATTGCCACCACTGCAAATTTAGGTATTTTTTAAATCTGTTTTTTGCAGGATGTTACTAAAAACATATCCTATCGAATGTAATTTCAATTTATTACATATCATGATGCTTTGTCGGTAAAAATAATAAAAAAAACGAATTATAGCAATTTATTAAATTTAGCCAGCGGTTTTGATCGAGTTTCATTTAAAAAAAGTATTGTAAGCTAACATGGCACACAACATAAAAAGATAGTAAATTTATTTTAGTTTTCAAAAAGGTACAGCATTTTCTAATTTACGCAGCAGTTTACGAGATATTGATATTTTACACTAACAGGAGCTCATACTGCAGTTATTACATAGTATGGAACCAGAGCCCCTACTTGGCTCAGAGTTTGAATTTCGAACAAATAATAGATTCAAAGAATACACAATTTGAAATTGGAACACAATTTAAAATTCGAATTCAAGTCGGCTTTCTGATTAAAGAGTATTTTAGTAATTTTAGGACACTTCGTCAATTCGTTTGATGTTCTTTATTTAGTTTGGTTTCTTATTTTCTTAAATAGACTTGATTTACCAATAGAACTCGTGTTTGCCTTGTGATTTGGATTTTTGGTACAATTTAACTTTGCTTTGTGCATCTTGGACTCGAGTTCTGCCTATTGATTTTAACTTCGATTTACTTTGGCTCTGTTAAGATTAATTGTAGTGCGTTTGTTACAAATATGCCAGAGAATTATACTCCTCAAGAATATGCCAACATGCATTTTGTCTATGGGGAATGTCAGGGTAACTCTTGTGCTGCAGCTAGACTCTATCGGGAAAGATATCCAAATTTAAGGCATCCGGACCATCTAGTATTTCGAAATGTTCATCTCGCATACTCACAAGGCGTTTTGCCTGGCAATCGTGGTGGATTGGGAAGACCTAGAGGAGATTACGATGAAGATGTTTTACAAGAGATTCAAAACGACCCATCCACTTCGACACGGAACATTGAACGTAATTTAGGGATATCAAAATCTGTTGCCAATAGAATATTACGTCGATATGGATATCATCCATACCACATACAACGTGTTCAAGCGTTGCTGCCCCGTGATTACCCACTTCGTGTTCAGTTTTGCCAGACAGTGCTGCAAAAACACAGAGAGGATCCCAATTTCATAAATATGGTTTTATGGTCTAATGAAAGCACTTTTAAGAGAGATGGATTTATGAACATGCACAATTTACACAGTTATGCATTAGAAAATCCTCATTTAATGAGGGAAGATCGGTCGCAGTACCAATTTAAAGTGAACCTCTGGACTGGAATATAAGATGGGAAAATAATTGGCCCATTTGAATTACCAGAAACGCTGAATGGTCCAAGTTATCTGCATTTCTTAGAGAATGAGTTGCCAAATCTTCTCGACGACGTACCTTTAGCTACGAGGAGGTCAATGTGGCAGCAGAATGATGGCTGTCCAGCACATTATGCACGCGAAGTGCGACTACATTTAAATCAAACTTATCCACAGAAATGGATCGGCCGTCTGGGTCCCATTTTGTGGCCTCCTCGATCTCCAGACCTAAATCCTCTGGATTTCTATTACTGGGGTTATATTACAGAAAAAGTTTACAATGAACCGATTAACAGTATAGCGGAGCTGAGACAACGCATTTACGCAGAGGCCCAAAACGACGTATCAAGAAGTGCACGTCACATCAGTCGAGCATTTTTAAGGAGATGCCGAGCTTGTATTCAAGTCAATGGCGGACAATTTGAACATTTAATTTAGTTACATAAAACAGGTATCGTATTTTTTTAATGTTTTTAGTTTTTTTAGTCACTTAACAGATAAAAATAGCAACCAGTATTATTTTCGCATTATCTTATAAACAGCTAAATAATTAAGTCACTTCAATACTATTTTAAAAACCACTCTAAATTTGCTATCTTTTTACGTTATTTGCCAGGTTCGCTATGAACATTTCATTTTTTTTTAATTCTAAAATTGAATTGTGTTCCTATACTAAATAAAGTATTCTTTAAATCGTTTTTTGTTCAAAATTCAAACTATGAGCCTAGTAGGGGCTCTGGTACCATACTATGGAATAACTGCAGTATGAGCTCCTTTTGGTGTAAAATATCAATATCTCGTAAACTGCGGCGTAAATTAGAAAATGCTGTACCTTTTTGAAAACTATAATAAATTTACTATCTTTTTATGTTGTGTGCCATGTTAGTTTACAATACTTTTTTTAAATGAAACTCGATCAAAACCACTGGCTAAATTTAATAAATTGCTATAATTCGTTTTTTTTTATTATTTTTACCGACAAAGCATCATGATATGTAATAAATTGAAATTACATTCGATAGGATATGTTTTTAGTAACATCCTGCAAAAAACAGATTTAAAAAATACCTAAATTTGCAGTGGTGGCAATCGACATACTGACGCAGGGCCTCAAAAGTCACGAGTTTTTTTTTAATGCAAATATCTCGAAAACCATGAACTTTTTATTAAGGTCAAATTAACTTAATATGGTTGCTTATGAGCTGTTCTATCACCCCTCTTCATTTCGGCGTTGGTTTTAGGGACACCCTGTATACTGGAGTGGTGCAGCTTAACGCATATACTATACATATAATGCCATATGCTATGCTAAGAAGAATTTTGAATCAAGGTTTAGATAGATTGTTATGTATTGGCAAAACAAATGGCATCGATATTCCAAGGCCACGGCTGGTGCAAATCTAGAGAGAACTATTTGCCGTCTACATCAGACATAACATAACAACGATTGTATTTATTACAGAGATATCATCTAGATATCAGATCTGTAGTATTTATTCAGCATTGTTCCCTGCATTACGTGCGTAGGTATTGTGATGTGTGAAGGCACCCAGCCACCGAGTGAAGCAGAGCATAACAGCAAGGACGACGAGTCAAGAATATGAAAATTTTCTTTGTTCATTACTTTATTGCATTCATTACACGGAATGCCAAGATAATTCTTATTCATTCATCAGTCTCTTTGTGGCTGCGTTTTAAAGATAATGAATCGCTGAAGTAGGTACATTTTCATAAATTGCAATGTTTAAGTACCCGAGTAACCTAATGATATCAGTGTTTTCTGCATTTACTTTCTTTGCCCCCCTTTTCCTGAGTTGTCGTCTTTACTCCTACTCCAGGTAAGTTTAGATACGTTTTCTGAATAAAGCATTGTGTGTATTTGTGTATTGTATTTATAATTGAAACGTAAGGTGAAACGTTTGAATGGTGTGTAAGACCAGGTACAAAAAGTCTGGTTTCTTTAAATGTTATCGCCGCCACGTGTGGCATTGAGTCAATAATAATGTGGGTCATTGACGTAGATCGGATTTATAACATGTTCATTAGTTAGTTAAGTGGGGAAAGGGAAGGAAAATTACAAATAAATGTTAGTGGATATAGCTTTAACGAATGTTGCATTGTCTAATTTTAGCTTAGCACTGCAAATGTAACCGAAGCAATATAAATAAAGCCAGACGCATGCAGGGCAAGCCAGATTAAGCAATACATTCATAAAAAACAGTCTATTCTTACCTGGCCTCAAAAACTAAATCTTTTCTTCGCAGTAGTGGTCGGAAGATGTATGCCGTATGAAATGCACTAAGTCGTGGCGCATAGCAGTGCGCCCGTGTATGGCAATAAACGTTTCAATACACATTCGCGACAAGTCCCAATAAACGTCCAAAGTCAATTTATCAACCAAAATTTTCCCCCAACATCTCACAGGGGACACAACACAAAAGTTATACAGTTTGGCAGTTCACTTCCGAAATCACTGTAGAAATCAACTGTTCACTGCCCTTATTTCACACCGGAGCGTATTTTACACATTGTAAGTCCTCGAATGCTACGACGCTGTTAATTTTATAGTATTTTTGTCAACGTGTTATTGTTTACGCGGTGCGTGCGGCGCGCTGCGGCAATACAAGTCGTACTATAGAGGATAGAGATGGCGATGTAGCGAGACTTGGCAGCGGCTTCGAAAGCGAGATAATGAAATGGGACGACGGCGGCGAATGGTTGGTTGTGTTGACATCGATTCTGCTTCGGGCGCGTTCGTGTTCCGAGTGGTGGGAGCTCGGGGCTTCAGAACTTGGCGCGCTATTTTAAAATGCTATTTTTGGTTACAGGAGCTTTCTGAAAATTATTATTTTAAGCCATGTAAAAGGGAAGCTTTGAGAAAAAATAAATCAAAGAGGGGTTGTATGAGAGTACTTGTAAATGTGTGTATCCCAGCAACAACAGAAGGGTAAAAATATCATGAGACTGGGGTCACCATCTTCGCAATCGTGTAAAATTATTATAGCTATTTGCTATCACTTACAACTTACAATGCGATTGTTTATGTTAGGTAATATCATAAAGGTAATCAAGTATCCGTGAAGCCTTAAACAGTTAGGCGATGCAGTGCGGTATAACTATGCCGCTACTTAAGCAGCTGTACCTACTAATGAAGCCACTGTAATCCTTATTGGGGATTTGCCCTTTAAATTCGGAACCCAAAAAACACACAAAAGCATCGGTGGGTACCGGACAAATTCAAATTCAAAATTGTTTATTGTTTGAATGTGAGTGGTTATAAATGGTGGTAGGGTTAGTATTTGGTTACATCACAATCAGCCAGAATTTGGCGTACAATACCTACTTTGACTCTCAATATGCATGTCATTAAAACCAATGGAAAATAATCAAATTATAGCAAATAGCAATGTCGGACTAAAAATACGTATTGAAAAGATTAAAAATATATAAATAATAAATTAATGTCATGCGTACAGTAAATAGCCAATTACAATAATTAATAATTCTAAAATGTCTAGACGATACCAAAACAAAAACCGGCCAAGTGCGAGTCGAACTCGCGCACCGAGGGTTCCGTACAAACACTTTCCATCCCTAAGTGGTTAAGTTAAGTTTGCACCTGGTATGTATAGCGCCCCATATAAATTAGGTGCTAAGTTGGGTATTAAAAAAAAACCACTTACTAGATCTCGTTCAAAACAATTTTCGTTGGTAGTGTTTATAGTAATGTACATCATATGTTTTTTTTAGATTTTTCATTTTCTTATTTTATAAGTTAGAGGGGGGGGGACCAACTTTTTTCCACTTTGGAAGCGTCTGTCACGCAAACTATTCGGTTTAGAAAAAAAATATTTTAGAAACCTCGATATCATTTTTGAAGACCTATCCATAGATACACCACACGTATGTGTTTGATGAAAAAAAAAATTGAGTTTCAGTTCTAAGTATGGGGAGCCCCCAATATTTATTATTATTTTTTTATTTTTGCATCAAAATCTTAATGCGGTTCATAGAATACATCTACCTACCAAGTATCAACAGTATAGCTCTTATAGTTTCGGAAAAAAATGGCTGCGACATACGGAAGGACAGACGGACAGACAGACGGACAGACAGACAGACATGACGAATCTATAAGGGTTCCGTTTTTTGCCATTTGGCTACGGAACCCTAAAAAGCATGTAAAACAATGATAATAATTATAATAAAATGGAATAAATTCATAGGGCGTCAATTGGTGGTTGCAAGGTGTTCATTGACAGAGTAGAACATTTTTTGTAGACACCACTTGAATAATTTGGTTTTGAAACCTTGACAATCCAAGGATTTCAAGTAATTTGGCAAATGGTTAAATATTTTGATTGACATGAAAATTATACTTTTTTCAAAATGAGCAGAGCTACTAGTATAGTATTATATAATCTGTGGCAGAGCTATGACATGGATAACATATATTGATTCCATGGTGTTTAGAAGTTGACCTATGTTTTAATTTCATAATATGGTACTGGTTAATATGAGCTTTCACAGAGACACATTTCGTAAATGTACAATGTGGGTAACGGAAGGATTTTAAATTTTTCGAACAACGGTCTGCATGAATCTGTCGGTTTGGCGCCACAGATCGCCCTGAATGCATTTTTTTGGAGTAGAAACGCTTGTTGGGCCAGTGTGGAATTTCCCCATAAAATAAGACCGTAACGAAGATTTGACATAATGTGGCCATGAAACGCCAAAAGAGCAGATTCTTGAGATACCACCTGTGATATCCTGCGCAGAGCAAACACACAAATCTGTTTAGCTTGCCGACCAGGTACTCAATATGCGCTCGCCAGTTACAATGGCAATCAAGCATCACTCCGAGAAATTTAATTGTTTGCACGCTTTCAATGGCTTCTTGATTATGTTCAATTAACAGATTTTCAGCGCTGCTTTGGGGAGCGTAAAACTCCATGTATTTTGTTTTACTAATGTTGGCTTTCAGTTTGTTTCTCAGCAGCCAGGAGTTGATATTGTTGATGGCTAAATTTGCCTCTGATTGGTAAGTTGCGGGGTTTTTACCGGGAATAATCACGGAGCAATCGTCAGCGAAAAGAAGGACCTTATTGTGCGTCAAAGCTTCGTTGCCTCGGTTTTCAAACATAATTTAAATAATCAAACTTAATACAATACATAATATAAGACGCATCTTTTTCCGTATCTAAGTAGTATTTACCTAACTCATCTACCAGAGGGCAATACCTCAACTTTTTATTTTTTGTCTTTTCCAAAACCGGCCAAGAGCATGTCGGGCCACGCTCAGTGTTCCGTAGTTCCTCATCCTTCACAATAGACTTAAGTTACGAGAAAGATTTCAAGCTCTATAAAAAGGTCGTAAACGCCAAAGTAACTGTAGTTACTTATTACCTTCTGGAAGTCCACTTACGTCCCTTTAAAAAAATTATGAAATTTCGCGATAACTCAAAAACGGCTTGACCGATTTTGTTCAATATAGTTTTCATTGGAAGTAATACTCATTTTCATGAATTTTTCCATAATTTTTTGACCAGTGGTTGAAAGTTAGAGGGCGGGGACGCAATTTTTTTTATTTTCGGAGCGAATATTTACAGAACTACTGCTGAATTTATCAAAAAATAATGTTTGGAGACCCCTATTATTTTTAAAGACCTATTCAACGACACCCCACACACTTGTGTTGAAACGAAAAAAAAAACACCCCCACTTACCCGTACCCGAAAAATATTGATTTTCATTTTTATTTTACCGTTTTGTCGGCGTGATACATACACATACTCATACCAAATTTCAGCTTTCTAGTACCGTAAACTCAGGCTTCTATGGTCCTAGTGTTCATCTATAGTCCAAACAGGCCTCGATACATCTGAACAAATTACGTGCCCCTAGCGCCATCCTGTTAGATTTATTGAGTATTTTTTATTACGTTAGAGCACCGGTGAAGTAATTTCACCGGTTGGCACTAGGTGGTGTCACTACTCGTATATCGACACTTTTCACTAAGTTGAAAAGGTTTTTGCAAGTAGTCGAGCTCGTCAAACTTTCGGTGGCGGAACAAAAATTAAAAAAAGTGAATGTAATTGGTGTTTATTTTCATTCAAAGGTAAGTTACTTAGTAGTATTTTAAAAGTGAAAGTTTTGTTGATAGTGGTTTACTTTATTTTATAAAAATTTTAAAACTGAATTTTCGTACTTTGCATTCAACTATGACCATACTGGATTTTTGGACCATATTTGAACACATACTTTTTAAATTACCAACGGCTACAAAATGCAGTATGGTCATAGTTGAATGCAAAGTACGAAAATTCAGTTTTAAAATTTATAAAAATAAAGTAACAAAGCTACAAAATAATTTGCAGTAATATTTTTGTTTTCCAATGTTTCCCTGACTGATTAGTTGATTAGGTTATGTACCTACAGTCATTTGTTGATTTAAGACAGATTTGTTTATTTTATAACTCAGTAAATTTAGAGGTTTTTGATGTTTATTTCTTAGCATTAAAGTCATTTGTTTAGTTGAGACTGATTTGGTAATCTTTTAACATAGGTAGGTAGTAGTCAAAACACAATAAGAGGAGTTTTTGTTGATTTCTTAACATTTAATTCTTGGAACAATTTTGCATTTATATTTTAATAACTTTTATATATAAAAAAATTACAGCTTTTTTTCTATTTCATTATTTGTATATTTAAAATGGCCCATATTCATATAAAAACCTTACAACTCTGATCCTAGCATAAGATTTCATATATTATCGTTGACATTATCAATCTGGTTTAAAGTTGAAAACTTAGTATACAACAATGGTCCAAAAGTAAAAAATAAAAAAAAAAACTAAATTAATAACTTTGATAAGTAACGACCTTTTTACCTTAATGTATGTCTAACATTAATGTAACAAATTCAAAATCCAGTCATAAATATCACCCGTTACAGAGAAATAGAGGTTTAAATTCCTCGACGTTTAATGTTGGACCATAGAAGCCTGAGTTTACGGTACTAATGATCACGGAGTTAAGCCGCGGACGGACAGACGCACAGACGGACAGACGGACATGGCGAAACTATAAGGGTTCCTAGTTGACTACGGAACCGGGTAATTCTAAGTCTAATACCTAACCTATTATGTTATTTTTTCCTTTATAAACTACGCAGAAAAATACGTCTCGTGTCGTGTCAGGAAATACCATTCCCTTTCCTAGGTATTACTTACGTCAGAAATTAATGAATGACTTGTGATAGTGACCTAACCATTAATAAGTGTACGATTCATAGTTCTAGATAAATTACTATTAATTATTAGATATCTTTTAAATTAATTATATCGACATTCGACACAAATAATTATACCATTAATACAAAGATCAAAGCTTAAAGAAATAGTTATTTGTTATACAAGGCTGCAAAGTTGTTATTTGGCGCGAGTGTTGAAATTGAAAGCTGAGCGAGCGAAGGAATCTAAGATTGAACCATGAGCGAAGCGAATGGTTCAAAGATAGATTCCTCAGCGTAGCGAGGCTTTCAAGACACGAGAAGCTAAATAATTTTGCAGCCATGCGGAACACACAACTTTTCACCTTACTACAGCGAGGAAAGTGCAAAATTCAAGAAAAACTATTAAAACATAAAAATAATCATATTTAATTTTGCCTTCTATTTAACACACCAAATTTAAAACATAACACACTCAAATCCAAACCAAATAAATACGAGAGAAGCACACATATTAAACATCAAAAGTAATATGGCCGTGATTTGTATTATCGTCGTGTGTCGTCGTGTATATTTTATCGTTGAGTTTTTCTTAAGCACTGTTATATTATATTTGTATTTGAAACTACTTGACACATTCGTTTTTAATGTGGGAGAATGGCATTCTGGGAAGGATTAGTTGGCCACTCGGAAGTATTTTCCATAACACTTAGTTTAGAAGTTATTGGACGATGGGATCCGAACAAGATTATATCGGCTTTGCCTTCTTTAAAAACGCCAATAGTTTCGGTAAATTACTTATTGTCTCCAAATATTTATAACAAATCTTTTTTCGTTTTAATGCAGGCTTTTAGCATTAAATAAGTACTCCAAATTGGGCTTAACATTCTTGTTTTCGTTATGTCTGTAAAGTAAGACAACAGTATGTATTCTCCACAGAACAAATTTACGTTGTTTACGTGAATTGTGAAAACTTCCAACTTTTTAATTAGTTATATTTTTCTCGGGTGCGTTCAGAAATTACACTCTTATGTTCCAACTTTTATAAAAAATAAATATTAAAATTGGTGTTGTATTTAATATATTTACTACTCAAAATATGTAAATGAAACTGAAATACTTACTGTTAATATATATAAACATATTCAACATAAAATAAAGTGTAGAAAAAATAAAAACTTAAAACTGTAACCACAAACCAGGTTTCTGGACGTGATATTGTAGGTGTATTTTTTTTTTAAAAGAAGTATTCAAACGTACATATGATTTTAGCCGGCCTGACCAGATCGCCCTTCATTAGCGTGCGTTGATTGGTTATTCGAAGATTTATCGACTGATGAATCAGTCACGCGTTGAAGGAGTCTTAAATATAAAAAAGTTACATGCACCACAGAGAATCAAAATCGTCGTGTTCGAAATTCAAATGACTTTTGCACGCTAGCGGATAAAATAGACTTTTGCACGCAGATTTCGCCCTATAAACAGAGGTTTTCCGAGCGAGTGAGGTGAAAAATCCTTTTCCTAATCCTCTTTCAATTTAGTATCCTCTAAGCCTCCTGCCATGTAAATATCTAAGTACCATCTTAACAGTTGAGCTTGCGACTTTAGGAAAGTAATAATAGTTTTTCTCTAATGACCTAAGTACTTAGTTAAAAATACGATTGGACTGATACATGGCTGTTTAAACCTACGATGAAAAATAGGGATCTAAACTTTTACGTTATACGTATGTACTTATCTACATGTCGGGATGTCTGTATGTCAATCGCATAGTACCTAACTCTTTAACAAATTATCTAGTTTACCTTTTTTGTATAATGTCACAAACTTAACAAAAGGACCGATACAATAGAGCCACAGACCCGAACAAAAATTACAAAAAAAGTGGCATCGATGTCATGTTCAAGTTGATGCCAATAACGCTTATTTATAATTTATAACAGCATAATTACTTCGTACAAAAGAACTCATTGCTCAAACGTTTAAGTGTCAGATTGACTTACGTACTTATTACCACAAATATTTTTAGTGAAATTAACTTTTTTGGCGTATTCTGACTCATGTCTCTTGTCAAACTTGGAACATGGCATGAATGGAGCAGATTTTAATATTTTTACATACTAAAAATATTTTCATTATTATTTTATTTAGGTATTGAAATATATTTGTTGTTTGAACAAAATAAACTCGTAAATTGTTAATAACAAATTAAGTTACGTTTTTATTTAACAACTGCATAAAAGGGTCCCGACACTGCATAGAAGGGATCAGTAATAATTATATATTTCTCAACTCATCTTGTTCTAGTATGTGAAATGAGAGTAAGGCAAGTGCAAAATATTAACATTATTTGCCTTTTAAAGTTTGATGGCGTGGCGTGAAAGTCGGTGGCGTGGTATGCACGGCAGCACACGTTGCCTTTAGGTGTTCTTGGCGTTCAATGGTTTAAACTGACAGTGTCTAGACTCTGAGACAAAATAAAACAATGACAACAGAGCAATTAATTTATTAATGTAACCATTTTACGCTTCTTTCTATTAAGCATACAAAAAACATATAGGTATGATTATGCAGAACACACGAGAGACGAATTATTTAGCTGAAATTATTCTTGACTCTAAACGTGATTCTCTAAACCTGTGCTAAACGTGACCTAAATTTTTCACGTTGTTTAGGATCGCGTGGGAATCTTTAATAAAGAAAATAGGATAATTATTTATTGCACTCCTTTATTTATTAATAAAATATAAAACTATAGCGACTCCTTAGATTTTTGTTCTGTGATGAGGTGCATTTTGTAGGGACAAAGTTAATCATTCTTATTTAAAATATGCTATGATTTTTACATAGGATTCGTTAATTAATCAATAGAACCTACGTAAAATAGAATATTCCGACCTTTTTCTTTATTTTATAGCTGTTAGTTTTGCAATTTTTCACTGAACATTTAGTCATTTTTGAGCGATGAAACGGTATTTAGCTATGTATAAAAAAATGTATCGGTTTTTTTATCGGCTTGTTGCTGTTTCTTAAAGTGTCAGCGATCACTAATCAGTGATTAGTAATCACATGCCCAGAATTCTCGATCTCTGTTCCTATCATATGTACTCTGACCAAGAGAACTGATAATTACCAGATTTATAGAGTTAAATTAATTTTAACTCTTTTAACTGAATTATTTCGACTTCGACCTCATTAATATGACTTAAAATTAGGTTAATCGTTGTTCTCGCTACCGGTCTATTGTGCATCGTGATTAAATTAATCCTGATCAGCCTCGCTCGATCGACTAAGGACTATCGATTGCATGTATGCTCTCATGAATCCGTAATTCAGTTAGTTAATGATAATGAGTTTACCCAAATCGCTGGTTGTATTATAAAATAAAGTGATAATCGTGTTTAACTCGCCGTGAACAACGGTTTTGGCGGACAATGCTCCGATTTTAAGATGTCCGAGTGATTTTAAACCGGAAACCGAGTCATGTTTATATTTACAAAGTATTATTTAGTTGCCATACTCTCTTTTGTGTTAAGTGCAAGCATTTGTGGTTTAATTTACGTTTCGTGGTGGATGATCTTATCTCCCGAACAGGCATGTACGTATGTACCTGTACCTACTGTAATTGTACTGTCACTAACAATCACAAATGGTATCTCATCTTATCTCTCACTTGAAGGCGTTAGAACTCACCCATAACGGAAACTTAATTCCATTGCTTTAGAAAAGTTAATACAATAATAATAAGAAATATATAATACATCAACTTAGTTTTCCTAATTCTTAATTATTTTCATCAGATGCAGGACTCTTTCCTTAAATCCGTAACATATCGCAAGAACCGCCGGCTGTCACTGCTTATAGCCAGAGATGATAGTCAGTTGGCCTAATGATCTTTGAACTCAGTTAATCAGGACATACCTACCTACGTATGAGCATACCTAGAAAACCAACAATCGTCAATAAACTACTTCAAACGAGAAAAGAAAGATAACTATTCAATGCCAAGGCTATACCTTATAATTAGCGCATACCAGAAAAAATACGCACAAAAAGGCGCCTAAACGTAAAACCCTTGCGCAGAAACCGCACCTGCGCTACTAATCTAGCATTAAACGTACAGAGATCAAACAAAGCAATCGATTCAACACTAACCGAAGACTTTTTGCATTTATTAAATACATTATCAGTTTATTCACATTCTACCGTGTGTTATGTTCATTTTGAGTCGCGGCTCGGTGCGGGTTGTGTGTATGCCGCCGCGGAGTACGAAAGTGGAATACTTAAATACACAGCCAAATAACGGTTCTTAGAGGGTCAATGGGTATTTGTAAAAGTTTCAAGTAACGTGAAGATGAAGTTCGGAGTTTGTATTCTCATCACAGGTATGACAATTTTTTAAATAGTAGGTAGTCAATTATATCGTGCCTATAAGTTTTCAACAGTCAGGATTATTGAATCATCTTTTGAGTAGGTAAGTTAGAACAATGCTTTTAACTCTGTTTAATTCCAAAGCCTTTGTTAAACATCGTTGTAACAGTTGTATAAGCTCTCGTCACCTCTCAGCCATTCGCCACCGATTCGTTTAGCTCATTAGCACAAGGAAAACATGGTTTACTAAGATTAGAACTTGTTGCTCTCAGTTACTACTACGTAACCATACCGGTAGGTATTTAATTATGAAAAAGCTATGCTAAGGCTTCTCAGTCATATTATTTAGTGTAATCAATGTGTAATCATAAGTATTTACGTTAAAATATGACTGCATTCAACTATGAAAACCGGCCAAGAGCATGTCGGGCCACGCTCAGTGTAGGGTTCCGTAGTTGCTCATCCTTCACAATAAACTGCTGTTTTAAGCCCGAGGTTTAAGTTAAGAAACATTTTAAGCTCTATAAAAAGGTCGTAACCGCCCTAGAAACTGTAATCACTTATTACCTTCTGGAAGTCAACTCACGACCTTTTAAAGAAAAAATGTGTAATTTGGCGATAACTCAAAAACGGCTCGACCGATTTTGTTCGATATAGTTTTCATTGAAAGTACTTATAAGGCCTCATTAACATGAATTTTTCCGATTTTTTTTTTGACCCGTGGTTGAAAAGTGAAAGGAAATATTTACTAAACTGCTGAATTTTACCAAAAATAATGTTAGAAGACCCTTATTATTTTTACAAGACCTATTCAACGACACCCCACACACCAGTGTTGAAAATAAAAAAAACATCACCCCCACTTTAGGTGTTCGAGGTACCCGAAAAAATTTTTTTTTTTAATTTTATTTTACCGTTCTGTCGGCGTTATACATACACATACTCATACGAAATTTAAGCTTTCTAGTACTAATGATCACGGAGCTAATGCCTTGATCACACGTACCGAGCAAACGGGCGAGAAAGTAAAATGTTTGTCGGCCGAGACAGTGATATAAGTGAGTAGCTGTTTACACATGTTTTGAAATTATCACAGTCAGTTCAGTTCCATTGAGACTTTCGGACATGATGGATCGTAAAAAAAATCGCCGAGTGGCGAGACAGAGCACGTTCAGACCGGCCGAGTGAGCGAGCGAGACAGTGAGGGGTAGCGGGAGCGTGGACACTCGGCGTAGTAGATAGAACGGGAGCCGAGCTACTGTCTCGCCCCTTCGTTCGGCCGAGCACTCGGCGCTATGTTTATACGCACCGAGTACTCGGCCCGTTTACTCGGTACGTGTGATCAAGGCATAAGCCGCGGACGGACATGGTGAAACTATAAGGGTTCCTAGTTGACTACGGAACCCTAAGAAAAATGATGAGCTAATCATAATATTTACCACGTAACAACAAAATTGTTTAATTAGATCAGTGCCCTTTTTTTGGCACAAAAAAATACTTATATAGCCTCATTTATTTCGTTTCATTTAACACATTGAATTCAGAACTATTTACAATAAGTAGGTACTTCTTATACATATATGTGGCGATCCCCTTAACATTTCCCTATCCTCCTCCATCTTGCGGAGGATAGTGAATTTTTAATGGTATCGCATTTACTAATGAAACTAAATTACTTGGTTTTCCATTTCCAGAAAAAGGGAAAATAGTATAACTTCTTCAATCGCCTAGTTTCCTATGTTTTCGAACGACTTAAAAAATAAAGATCGAAGTATGTAACTATGTACAAAGGACACCACGCGGTTCTTACGTCATTTTAAAGAAAATTGTGAAATTTTGCGATAACTCAAAAACGGCTCCCCTGATTTTATTCAATATAGTTTTCATTGAAAGTACTTATAAGTCCTCATTTTTATGATTTTTTCCATAATTTTTTGACCCGTGGTTGACAAGTTAGAGGGGAGGGGGGCAGACGCTATTTTTTTAATTTTCGGAGCGAATATTTACAAAAATGCTAACTTTATCCAAAAAAAATAATGTTTGGAGACTCCTACTATTTTTAAAAGACCTAATCAACGAAACCCCAAAAAAAAATTTTTTTTTTAATCTTTAAAAACTAATTTTTACTGTACCTACCGTTTTGTAGGCGTGATACATACACATACTCATACCAAATTTCAGCTTCCTAGTACTAATGACCACGGAGCTAAGCCGCGGACGGACGGACAGACGGACATGGCGAAACTATAAGGGTTCCTAGTTGGCTACGGAACCCTAAAATGCAACAAACAACATAAGGACCTCCTCATTTTTTGAAGTCGGTTCTTCAATAATATTACTTCATATCAAAACAAAACGCAGTTTATAGTCACTAGTGTCAATGTCACTCTGACGTTCAGTTCCTTGTGGTCGTTTGACAGTTTATTATGATGACAGATTTAGGAGGTCCTAAGTTTTCATGTATCTATTCGCCTTGATTAGCATTGCAAAATTATCCGATACTTATTTTAAACGTCCGTAATTGGAACGTTAAAAACATTCACTTTATCACTGAAAAATTACTTAGAGATTAAAAATTACGAATAGGTCAATGAACTAGGCGCTCGGAACTGACCAGTCAAAGGGCCGAGTCGTCGACGATTCCATAATTAGGATGACGTGATCTACGGCGGTACATAGTTTAACTTCAAGGCGAGATTTTATCAAGATGTACGCATAGTTCAGCATTCCAAAGTAAACCGCACCGTCATACTTGATCGTTTCTTTGTTTCAATCTCATTTTGTGTCACGTTTTCCTTTATAAATTGTGCTTTCCAGCAATAATAATGGGTGAAGCACAGAACCTTAAACTGGAGTCGTGGATGAGAAACCTGCCAGAACAGTTAAAGGATATGCCATTGATATATCTTGCTATACCAGGTAAGTTTAAGTGTATTTATTTTATTTTTCCATTCTTTGTTTTTATCTTAATGAAAGCCCCGCACCAGTGTGCTACAATCCTAATTTTATTAATACTTAAGGTAAGTACTGAACTTTTTACCTTTATATAAGTAGGTACCAAAACCAAAACAAGTTACTCATAATAAACATTTGATTATTGTAGATGTATTAGTGTTATTTATTTTTATTTATCACATCTTTTTTATTCATGTTAAATTTCACAATAAATACATTTAAGATTAAAAAAAATATTTTACCATGTTAAAAGTATGTGTTGTTACTATTAAAGTTTGTCTTTAAACCTCAAAACCTGTCCGTTTCAGGAAGTCATGATTCTATGACATATGGCATCACTCGGTCAAGTGGGCTAGCTCCAGACGCGGAGCCGATCCTCCACAGACTGTACCCTCTGTTCCGAGGTACGATCTTACGCTGGACCATAACGCAAGCTCTAGATACCTGGCAGCAATTACTCATTGGCATTAGGTACAGGATTTAGTTTCACACTGCTTAAAATGCTCCTAAAAGCTCATATAACTATACTATAATGCTGGGTATTATTGAGGCCTACTAACTGGCACAGATACATGATTTTGCTGTGGGCGGGATATTTGTTCTTTGACCAACTAATTGTGTAATTGTGAAAATTAAGCATTTTGGTTGTCAGTCAGAGGGGCCAATTGCCCCACAATCCATATCTGTACCAGCCATCTCGTACTAATATTACAAGGCAAATTATTCAGTTATCATCAGCCATTTTCAGTCACTGCTGGACATAGGATTCCTATGGCATGCAACTGATACTAATCTTTGCCGTATTTATTTTATCCAGTCACTATCTGCATAAATTATTAAATTCCCCACATAGTTATTTGGAGAGTTTACCACTTGAAATTGACATGCATGACATGAATATGTATTTATGTATGTGAACACTTTATTGTACACTAAACTTGAAATACATTTTAAAATAAAAAATAAAGGACAAAGGTGAACTTGTTCCTTTAAGGATCTCTTCCAGTTAACCGTTGATTAAATGAGTGATAAATAAAATGTGAATGTAAATTATCACTGTTATTAGTTATTTATATAAATACTAAATCAGTAACACAAGGCCACGTAAACATTCCGAAATAACCAAGTTTTCCATAAGTCATGTCATGTGTACACAGATATGTTAGTACATTTATGTACCAAGCATTTAAACATGCATACAAATCAGACTGTAACAATATCTCATGCCTTATTTATAAACAACTTATCTCATCACAGACTGGCATATATTATATTGCTTATTTCAACTTTATTGCACAAAACAAAAGTCAGTACAAATGGCGGACTTAATGCCAAATAGCATTCTCTACCAGTGAACCATAGGGCCAAACAGAGATACTAGAAGTTATTGCAAATCAGAAATCAAATTGTAAATATCCCCTCACCTCGGCAATGAGGAAAACGACACAAGGAGGAGGTAAAGCCAAAAGTACAACTTCTGATATGTGGGTACTTAGATTTTGTTGGAATATTTACCAGTTACCTACTTAAGCAACATTTAAACTCGGTTTTCTAATTCAAGACCAAAAAAACTACGACAGATACGTCACTGTCAAACTTGTCAAAATTTAAATGACATCTGACCATGTAAATTCTTGCACCAAATGTTTTGAATACTTCAAGTGTTACAAGTACAATACCCAGATTTTGTACCAAAAATCTCCGATGTTTTAGTTTTTATTATCTGCTCTCGTATTTATGTAATAATAAATATATCTAATTATTTTGTTAAAACATAGAGTTAAAGTTATCAATTAATAAATTATCTTAGTGTCTAATAAAGAATAAGGATTTTACTAATATTTTATTGTAGTGGTAACATTGTGGTAGTTTTTTTGGTCTTGAATTAGAAAACCGAGTATACAGGTATTCAATATACATGTGACTACAATTTTCAGATACCTTGATCTGAGATTGGCCACCAAACCTGGCACTGAGGATATCTTCTTCACCCATGGCCTGTATGCAGAAGAAATATCCAAGGCATTAAACCAAGTCAAAGATTTTGTTGACACACATCCTGAGGAGGTTGGTACATACATATTTGTATTATTTTGGTCCAAAGTTATCTAATCATGCTTATTCTCTTTTAATTTTAATAAAGATATTACGTATTTCAATCGCAATAGTCACGTATTTTTCAAACAGGGAGGTTCTCATTTCGGTTGTATTTTTAGGGTTCCGTACCCAAAGGGTAAAAACGGGACCCTAATTACTGAGACTTCGCTGTCCGTCCGTCCGTCCGTCTGTCACCAGGCTGTACCTCAAGAACGGTGATAGCTAGACAATTGAAATTTTCATAGATGATGTATTTCTGTTGCCGCTATAGCAACAAATACTATTCATGATAAAACAATAATAATTAAGGGGGGCTTCCATACAAAAATAGGGCTTTTTGCATGATATTTCGTTCAACGGGCATTTTCTCATGAACCGTTATAGGTAGACAGTTGAAATTTTCACAGAATGTATATTTTTGTTACCACTATAACAACAAATAATAAAAGTAAAAATTAAAGGAGGACCCCATACAAAGAGCGTGTTTTTTTGTTCAATATTGGTACTGAACCCTTCGTGCGCGAGTCCGACTCACACTTGGCCGGTTTTTTTATGTTTGTTACCTCAGTACCTACTTCTTTATTTAATAACCGATTTGGAATATTATTTTTGTTTTCGAGAGAAGACATGTCCAAGTTGATCCCATACAATTTTGGTGAAAATCTAATGACAAAATCCGCGAGGAAGCGAAGGAGTTCTCAAATGTTACAGGCACAAGGTGTGACGATTTCGATTTATTATAGTATCTTGTTGAGTTGTCCTCTGAATTGGGTTGAAGACCTAAAAGTTTACCACCTTAACTCACGAAATTAAATTTGTTTGAAAGTCTCTGTTGTGCGCCTTTTAACCAACGAATAACGTACCCTGAGGTTCTAATTGAAGGTTCCTTTTTTATCGTTTTTTTTTATAATCATCGCTTTTCATTTTCTTGTTTTGTATGGCCAACTAAGATTTAATTTCGTCCCACTTTTTGGTCCTTAACCAAATACGAAAATAGTCTGGATAGATACACTCCTAAACTCTCGGTCAAGGACAAAGTCTATTCTATCTCGTCTTGTCATGGTGACTGTAGATGAGTATAGTTTTCCTTTTACACAGCGGTTTGAATTGAGATAAATATAATGAACTGTTAGAAAAACAAGAACAGTATTCTTTTTTCGCTATCACTTGGTTTTCCCGAGATGTCGCTTTATGTTGACGGCCGTGTATTTTGCTAGCTAACTTCGTATCTCACTCTATTATACCTATTTCACTCATAATCTGTCTCCAGGCAAATCAATCAGTTACTTTGTTGTTGCGTAAAAAAACCAACGCATACGAAATACGAAAGTTTGTATCATAAACATTGGCGAATAACTCTTATTAACTATTTTCAAGGTAGTAATCCTGGATCTCCAGCACTTCTATGGGTTCACGCCGGCAGACCATCAAAGGTTGATGCGGTTTCTGCTTAACCTGTACGGCCCCAAACTGGTCCCTAGACATCTAGATTTGCGTGATGTCACTCTTAACTCCCTCAGTAGGCTACGGCAACAGGTTAGTAATCCTGAATCTAGCACTTTAATGGGTTCACGCCGGCAGACCATCAAAGGTTGATGCCGTTTCTGCTCAACCTGTACGGCGGCCCCAATATGGTCGCAAGACTTTGCGAGATGTCACTCTTAACTCTCTTCATAGCGTACGGAAACAAGTTAGTGCTTATCGAATCCCTTTGTTCTAGATAAAATCATGGACCTCCAGTACTTCTAAGAGTCGCTTTGACAAACCTCATATTGTTGCAAACAACTCCTAAGACGCTCTTAATTATTCACACTTTCAGGCCAAGCCATCGCCGTGGCTATGGCAGCAGGTTAGTTTATGTTGGCGCATCCATTGAATCCCCACTTCCCATGTAGTAACAAGTATTACTCCTGAACCTCTAACTTCAGTTTAATTAAGTACCACTTAGCGTCACAGGATAAATAGTCTTTGATGGTCGTGAATCTTCGATTGGAGCATTTAAGCAACTGTGGGCCAATGATGACCGAATTGTTCCTAACTTAAAGTTATACAAGGGTATATACTTATTTATTTTAATGTATTGAGCTAGGGAAATAGCCCTTAAGATCCTATAGCCTGTCAATGTTGATGAGGGTTATTGTGTATATTTCAGGTAATAGTAGTATACCGCAACGAGTCCGTCTATACGACGAGTGAGTTCTGGCAGCCACAGATGCTGCCATCGCCGTGGCCGCAGCAGGATAAAGCCGAGAACCTTATCCGCTTTCTGGACAACATCAGACGGCACCCGGGCACGGGCTTCGTGCACCAAGCCGTGCTGACTCCCACGCCCACCTTCATTGTACTCAGGTGGGGCTCTTGTTCTGTCAGTCGCTGACGCTGCCGTCGCCGCCGTGGCAAAACCTTCCCGAGAACCTTATCCACTTCCTGAACAATATCTGACGGCACCCAGGGACAGGCTTTGTGCACCAGGCCGTGCTGACCCCCATGCCCACCTTCATTGTGCTCAGGTGAGGCTCTCTAATTCTGGCCGCAGCATCAGGACCCAGCCGAGCGTCTCATACGCTTTCTAGAAAACATCCAATGGCACTGGCTTCGTGCACCAGGCCGTGCTGACTCCCACACCTTTATTGTGCTCAGGTAAGTACCTGATTGTCAGACAAGAAACATACATCGTGCTCCATATTCAAAGAGCCCACTACAAACTGCACTTATCTTTTTTTCTATGAAATGTGGTTTTTAAAATGTCGGTTTTTTTGCCTTTTTTCACATTTAAATATGAGTATTAGTTTTACTTACATTGCTTGCACTTATTCAAAGAAATTAGTAATTACCGCTGATTCTTATTAACCTACAACGTGTCGAGCACAGCGTCGTATGGTCAAGGAGCACTGTTGAATCAGCGCTCGAAAAGTTGAAAAATGAATTAAGAAGCACTGTGGTCCGTTACGATTTGTTTTAATAATGTAGGTACACAAATCGAAGTAGTTTTATATTACTTGCATTATTGGGAATACCGTAAAATGAACCATTCATATTTCTCTCTCTCTCTCTCTCTCTCACACACACACTCTTGGGGACTTCATAAAAACGCAGCCTGATTAATTCATGGTAGCCGTTGGCACGTACAATAACGAAGATTTGCCATCAGATAGGTACGACCAGCATCAAAACTTCCTGACAATTTTACTACTGGCATATGTCAAATTGCGTACTCAAAATTAAACCGTAGTGATTATGTTCTGACTAGAGATTGGCGCTCATGGGTAAATACCCGATAAATACCGGGTAAATACCCAATCTACCCGGCAGTAGTAGTAGTAGATTGGGTATTTACCCGGCATCTATCGGGTATTTACCCATGAGCTCCCATCTCTAGTTCTGACTAAAACTGTCAGCTAATTTTGATGCTGACTATACAACAACATATGTACATTTAAGCTAACGTTTAACGGTTTCTATTTCAGATGGACCTCAAATCTCCGATCCAAATGTGCGGCGCCTGTAGTAAAAGAGGTTCTCCCGAAACTAGCCGAGTTCTCTCCCGGGCCGCCCGCGCGCACGGGACACACCACGCTCAACGTCGTCATCGCGGACTTCGTGGACATGGCCGACGCAGTCTTCCCCAGAACCATCATACAGCTCAACATGAAACTACTGCAAAACAGAGACGTAGTCTACCACAACTATGGGTGAGGAGCGATCTCAACAATGTACCTGTTTTTATTAAGTATACTTAAGTTTTGTATTTTTTTATAAGACAGTCTTCTGTGATATTCCATAGATTTAATACTCAGTTGCAATTACATTTATATTTTTACGTGTGTATGTAATCGAGGTTTTTTTTTATCTGCGTGTTATAGAATTAATCGACGACGCGTTTGGCTCGGTTTGTAGACACCTGCCTACTGAGCCGGCGGTCCTGGGTTCGAATCCCGGCCAGGGCAAATATTTGTGTGATGAACTCGAATATTTGTGCTTGGGTTATGGTTGTTCTATGTATTTAAGTATATATTTATCTATATAAGTATGTATATCGTCGTCTAGTACCCATAACACAAGCCTTCTTGAGCTTAATTTGGGACTAGATCGATTTGTGTGAGGTTGTCCGATATTTATTTATTTATTATTTATTTATATTATTAATTATGCAAAAAACGTGGAAAAGTACTCGTAGTGTCGATATATTTCAAGATCAAAGTAACTGCATCTAACTTTTGTTTAGAATCTTGTTTTTCGCTGAATGGCCAAATCTCGATTACATACATACCATGATAATACGAATATCTGCTCTTACGATATGGGATTATAATAATATAAAAGATTCAAACATTGTCAATGAACATATCGATTTTAGTATATACTTTTAATACCACTTCGATGCCTTCAAGTTTTACAAATTTATTTTGTAAATAAATACTTTAATACGTACAGCTTTTTAATATCAATTCACAAGTCACGCTACTACAATGCCGACTTTTCGAACAAATCTTTACAAAACTCGTCAAATTTTATTCTCTGACAGAAATCTTTAAATGACCACTTATTGCTGGAAGTGTCGTTGTAATTTTCGTTGTCCAGGACCGAAAACAACTTATCTGACAATTCATCAGATATTTCAATCACCCTGCAAATCTTATCCAAGCGTTCTAAATCTTCTAATGAGTAGGTCAAGTCTGTTATATTGATAATTTCTGATGTTTTTTCATGTATTCGATATGAACTATCAGAGTCCGTTACACTGGCACTATCCAATTTATCATAAATATCTGGTGAATTCCTCTCTGTGTTGCAATTTTTTTTGGTTTGAATGGGAACAATGAGATCCGAAATGATACTTCTCAGATCTTTGAACTTATTGTCTAGTTCATAGCTGGTACATTTTTCAAGCTTTTGATTGCTAGAACATCCTGCAATAGCCATGTGCTTGTTTTCTTGCGCTGTGCTACTTGATTGATCTTGTACATTGTCATCATCGACAAAAGTATTTTCGGTTACATTTTTCTCGGCTTCTATACGTTGTTGCATAATAACTTTTGCACAGACAGGTTCTACTTTCAGTTTAATTTTAGTATTACAAATATCAGCAACACTTGCGCTTCGAGTCACATTTTCTTTAGTCAATGGGTTTACATTAAATTCATAGTGACTAATACTCGCATTTCTTTTATGATTATTACTGTTGTTTTGTACATTATCAGTATCACTTACATTCACATTATCTTGAGTGTTTTCATTCAAAAGTTTAATTGCGGGCTCCAAATTTTCGCTCAAAATAATTATTACTTCATTATCAGTATCATCTTTTTCTTGAATATTGGCGCGATCAACCGACAAAACTTCGCCGCCCTGTTCAGGTTTAACTTCTATCAACGGTGTGTATATTTTAGTGATTTGCAATTCCAACTCCTTTGTAACTCCAGGTTTGTTAGTTTTAGCCAGTGGATTATTGTTAATTTGATTTAAGTCCGGAATATCTTCTCGTTCTCGAAGATATTTTTTGTGTATAGGATTTAATGCTTTCATTGTCGAATTCGATTCAACATTCTCCATTTGAATTTTGCAACTAATGTTGGATTTTCGAATTTTGGATTCAGAATTGTTGAGCGAATCTCCTTCACGTGCATCCATTTTATCTCGATAATCGTCTACGTCTAATCTTAAAGATTTACTATCACGGTTAAATTCAATTATGTGATTGCATTTTTCTTTTTTAACCTTTTCAAGGGTGTCTGATATTTTTTTAATGATATTATTTCGCAAAGCTGAAAGTTCTTTTTCAGTCGGTTCTTTGAAAGGGTGTGTTTCTGTAGAGGATTTCTTGTTCGCCGATCTATTTAACAGTTCCTCGGTCATGGTTAACATTGCGGAAATTTCTTTTTCTACTGTCTTAAGGAATTCTCGCGTTTTTGCGCGTTTAATTGTCTTTGGTCCCATGTTTGTCCCTATTTTACTTTGCACAGCGTTGCATTTGCATTTTGTGAGTTTATCGATGTAAGATCTGATAGTTTCTGTTTTGGTTTTAGGATCGAGTGGTCGATTGAATATGGTAGTACCACTAGTACTAACTGCAGTAACCGGTCTTACTACTAAATTATGTGCGTCTGCTTGGATAGTCGGACGATTATTTTGCAGTTTAGAGCCAGGAAGGAGAACACATTGTCGGTTTACATTAGTATCTTTACGCTCTGCAATTTGAAATTTACTTGACGCTTTGAGAGCTATCGATCTGTTATACGTTATGCTTATCGGTGAAGGAATTCGTGTCTGAAACTGTCTCTCCGAAAGTAATATGGTCTCAACAACACGACACGAATAAGAATATTCATTTTCGTACCAGCAAATGAGTTTAAAGAAGTGAGGCGTTATTTGCATGCTCGAGTCGATGTCTAAAGTACAAGAGTGTGGGTCTCCTATGAAGTCCGAAGATACCGATTTTTCATTAGAGATTTGAATTACGTTTCGTAATGCAGGATTCTTTATTCTTTGTATGGCTTGGGATATTCCAGTTATGGTTGTGTTTTTATCTAACCTGCGAAGCATACAATGCGCATGTTATTACTGTTACACAGGTTAGGTAAGAGTTATCACTTTAACAACAGGCAACCAGATTAATACTAGCCCAGAAACGACAGAGTTCATAGCAGTTACTGCATAAAATATGAGAGCCCACTAAATGGGACATTGGTCATAAAACTTTTAATGTGAATCTTCAATCCACAACGTTTCTGATATGCATACCTATTTATAACAATGAAAAATAATTTAGACAAGCTTCAATCATGGGCACTTGGACAAAACTCTGATCAGGCCAACTTTAGAACCTCGCCCGATGGACATATCCAGGATGGACAGGTCAACGACGGTCACTCGGAAGGCGAAGCCAACCAGCTTATCTTTACAGCTAGGAATTATCTAGATTATTTGAACAATATTTCATATCAGACCAAACTAAGGATCTCACCTAATAGACATATGCAGGACAGACACGTTGACGATGGGCACTCGGAACGCGAGGCCTACCAGCTTATCTTTACAGCTAGGAATTATCTAGATTATTTCGACAATATTTCATATCAGACCAAACTAAGGATCTCACCTTTAATAGACATATCCAGGACAGACACGTTGACGATGGGCACTCGGAACGCGAGGCCTACCAGCTTATCTTTACAGCTAGGAATTATCTAGATTATTTCGACAATATTTCATATCAGACCAAACTAAGGATCTCACCTTTAATAGACATATCCAGGACAGACACGTTGACGATGGGCACTCGGAACGCGAGGCCTACCAGCTTATCTTTACAGCTAGGAATTATCTAGATTATTTGGACAATATTTCAGGTCAGACCAAACTAAGGATCTCACCTAATAGACATATCCAGGACAGACACGTTGACGATGGGCACTCGGAACGCGAGGCCTACCAGCTTATCTTTACAGCTAGGAATTATCTAGATTATTTGGACAATATTTCAGGTCAGACCAAACTAAGGATCTCACCTAATAGACATATCCAGGACAGACACGTTGACGATGGGCACTCGGAACGCGAGGCCTACCAGCTTGTCTTTACAGCTAGGAATGATCTTGCCGAGCGCCTTGCAAGCGCCTGTGGTCGCCGGAATTATGTTCTGGTGAATGCTGCGGTGGTCCCGCCAGTGCTGGCGACATAAGGAAAAACGTTATGTATGAAGTTTTAAAACCTGTAGCAATTTTCCTCTGGTGTTATTTAGTAGGGTAATATAATAATAACACGAGTACTGAAATTATGTCTGATATAAATCACAAGCCCCGCGGCTATTAGAATGGTAATGTACACTTTCAAAAATACTGTTGTCAGAGGGAGTTCCAAAGTTTCTAAAATGTTTACAAGAATATTATCAGTAAGGACCAAAAAGTTTGATGAAATTTTGGCGTAGTTAGCCATACAAATGGAGAAAAAAACGACGATTTGAAAAAGTTCCGCTGTACGACAAAAAATTATGATACAATTAGGAGCCATAAAATTGAACCATAGGGCTCGCGGCGGCCTTGCTTCTTGCGACTCCACACTACTCGCAAAGTAGGGCGAAGATGATAGTGTGGAGAGGCACTTCGCTGCGGCAACCCATACTTCAGCCAACTTCGCGAGTAGTGTAGGGCTAGGGTTCAACTCGCATGCAAATCGTCAGTGTGCTGAGGCTTTAAGGGCCTTATCACACTTGTGAGTTGCGAGTATGTTCTCTATACAAATATCAATCGCAGCGGACTCGCTGCGTGATCGCCTTCATACAAAATTGGCTCGCAAATCGCAAGGCCATAAGATGGTCAACTTTTTGGTCCTCACTACCCTTAACTCACCTTGCCCCGCATGCATAGCCCGTCCAGCGGTTTAAGCGACGGCGTCATTGCGTGGATGCTCGTCATAGAGCCCTCGCCGACACCAAACGCATCGTCCAGCACTTTCATTATGGGCGCCAAGCAGTATATCGTGCTGGACGCGCAGGATATCACTTTTACATCTAAAACAAGGTTAACATCGTCTATTGGCAACCAAAACCCGTTAACCCTTTGAGCGCCGAGCGGCAAAGCAATTCACCGTGCCACTGACGCCAAACCAAAAAAAAAAAAAGTGCTCCAAAATCAACAGAGGTTGAGAAACACAGATAGTGGTTTGAATTAGCATGTTTTTGACCACTGTCATTTTTGACGTCAATAGGCGTCGTTGGCGTCAGTGGCACGAATTCCCGATGAGGTGATTTGCCGTCTTTAGCGGTCAAAGGGTTAAAAGTGTTACTGAACATGTGTGAAAAGTGAAAGGACGATAATAGAGCACCAAAAGATGCCTATTCACTTTAGTAATACAGACGTGGAAAAGAACATAAGTGCAGAAAACGTAAATTAGTTTTATTGTTAGACATTTTTTTTCCGAATAGATAAAATGTGGAATTAAGATATGCAACTGCACAGATAACTTGATAACTCTCTGGAGACTTGGGAAGTCTTGGGGAGAGATGATGTTAAGAGTTATCAGAATACCTACGCCATGGAGTTGATTTGGGAATTGGTGTCATTGGTGGATTATTTTTTTATTTTATTTATTATTCAAATAAGTTACACAGAATTACAGTAAAAACCAGGGCGCTCTGTCAACTACAAAAATACATTTATATAAAGACTTAAAACTAGTTAGATTTAGGCGACACAACGGCGTGGCTCCGTTGCGTTGTCTGATCTCGTGTAGAATACGGCAGATTGTCCCGGAACTACCGAAACACGACACCCATCGGCCAGAAGTCTGCACTTGCGATGGTGTCCTGTAGCGGCCGCGGCACGCGCACCACACACGAGCTGAAGTGACGTTTGGCACACACATAAGAGCAGCTGCGGAAAGTCTGAAGTAAGTATACTTGTATACCTGGTTGTACCCTATTTTCGTTTACGCCGAGTATAAGCATGGGCACATCACCGCTGGGCGCCGTCACGATCACTCTCCTCACGGTGTCGCTGGACAAGTGGCCCTAGAGACAGCATTTATTCACTAGGGATATCATGTTTGTCTCATGATAAAGTCAAGGATATGATCCGACTATACTAGGAGTCGTTTTCAAAAAACATGTACTAGGTTAAGGGCTTTAATTAAAACAAAACTTAATTGATTCCTTTGTGTAACCATAGTTACCCATATCTTTTGTATGAGTAACTTTCGTTACACAAAAGACGCCATGGTAATTTTGTTTTAATTAAGTCTTTAACTATGTACATGTTTTTTTGAAAATGACTTATCTACGTGGGTACGGCCACGGAGCGTTTCAGCCGCCCATTCCCATACGCTACCAAACATTCATATTATACGATAAGAAATGCTATACACTTGCGGAATATAGATAAAATATTAGTGAATCTTCTTATTCTCATTTAAATTTAAAGCATTTGCTATCGTCTCTATCGATATTTATTTGATAAAAACAATGGTAACGTAGAGGAAAGGCCGGTTGAAACTGTCATACCCCAAGTATCCACTATCCAACTTATAAGGAAAGATTAATTTTGTCTTTTAGATGTATGGACTGAGTTAAGGTGCTAAGGCAATTAGTCCGCTTTGTGATAGCACATCTTTGACAAATTAGTATACTTATATGTATAGACTAGCGGCCCGCCCCGGCTTCGCACGGGTGCAACCTTCCTCTTGAATCTCTCTATTAAAAAAACCCGCATCAAAATCCGTTGCGTAGTTTTGAAGGTCTAAGCATACATAGGGACAAACAGATAGCAGGAAGCGACTTTGTTTTATACTATGTAGTGATAGTGATGTGTCATACCGCCGCCTTCTCCAAGTTGGTGAACATCCCAGAGGCCTCCACCACATACTGCACGCCTGCCTGGTGCCAAGGTATGTTCCTTGGCTCCTTGTGGTGGAACACCTTTACAGATCTACCTGCAACAACACAATTTCTATACTTACGGTTTCACGTAAATCAACCTTCATAGAAAAATATATTTGGCAGACAGTGGGGAATGGTTGAAAATTCTATAAAGAATTCGAATTTTCTCACTTAGTAATACCTATTTTGAAGAGGCAAATCAGTAATAAAATTATAAGAATGAATCCAACCGTTGATTTTAATTTCATTGTCTTGGTAGGAAATATCTCCTGAATATTTCCCATGCGTGGAGTCGAACTTGATCAAATAACACATGTACTCCGGATCGATGGCTGGATCGTTGATCGCTACAACCTGTAACAAAGGTAAGACTACTGACTAGTAACGAACACCAAAATCCTGGACTCTGTCTATGCATAGATTCATACAGAAAATGTATTGGACGGAGCGGAGCGCTAACTATAAATCAACGGTGAACCCTACTAGAGTATAGAATATTCGATTAACTAGGCCCACGAAAAGATGGCAAATAAAAATTATATCTCTATAAATAAATAAATATTTAAGGGAGGGGAAGGTAAGGTTAACAGGTCCTCAGTCCGTGACCATATGGGTCACGACAAGCCTCTAATATGAAGCCGTAGGTTTCCAATAATTCAGATTGGGACAGGACAGGGAATGTGTTAATTTTTGGTTTCTCAAATTCCTTCTCATGACAGCTTATACTTAGATCTACAACTGAAGTTAACGTGATAAGATAACTGTAGAAAGCTGAGTAGGATGAATAGTAAGTAATGGTAGGTACCTATTAATACCCATAAAACTATTACAACTAAGTTATTGAAAAGTTATGAATTACATAGTTACCTACTTCAATTTCAGAGTTCTGACAACATGTTCTAAGTATAACTCTGCCGATACGACCAAAGCTGTTGATTCCAACTTTTATAACCATTCTGAAAGAAATACCAACTGAAAATACAATAAAACTATGAAATTTTTAAACAGAAGACTTGGAAGTAACAGAATTGTAGTCTTTGAACAGAAGTCATATTTTAAAAATACCGCTTACGTTAAAAATATTTTGTTAGTAAATGGTAACACTAATCACCATAAAAAGTTTATGACAGGCCTAAAACCCGCTTCAGCCTTCCGATCCGATCCGATTTATCGGAAGAAATGTCTTAACAATTGCAATAAAACCCGCTCCAGACCTTCGATCCGATCGGATAATGTGTAGTGCAGTTGTCCGATTTATCGGAAGAAATCGAATAATGTGTAGTGCAATTGTTAGGAAATTTCTTCCGATAAATCGGATCGGAAGAAATCGGATAATGTGTAGTGTTTTAGGTCCTAACTATTGCACTACACATTATCCGATTTCCTAACAATTACGCTACACATTATCCGATAAGTAGGATCGGTTCGGGTAGGATCGGAAGGTCTGGAACGGGTTTTAAGCCTGACCATAAATATATGAGGATTGTTCGATCCAGTAGTGTAATTGTTATGATCTATTACACTACACATAATCCGTTTTCATCCGATAATTTAGGATCGAATCAGAAGGTCTGGACCGGGTTTTATTTTTATTATGAGTGACGGCGAGAGTGTACAACCGACCTTAGAAAAAAAACATAAAGAATAAAGTACAAGTAGAAGTGACAATCGATATATTAATGGGAACCATTAGACTGGTAGAAAAATCCAAATATCGGCTTCCTTTACCGTCCTAACGGCATTTTGTGAGCCATTTTGGCAACATGACTTTTCCGATGTAAAAAAGCCTGCTGAATTCGATTCTGGATGTTGCCAAGCCGAATTTTGCCCCCCCCCCCCCCCCCCCCCATTTCCCCCTTTTTACCTCAAAATATGTCCCTAATCACGGTTTTTACGGTTTTATACAAAAAGTATTACAGCTAGAAAAAAAGTGTCAAAGACAAGAATGATCTCTATAAAATTTCCTATAACATGGTGTATAAACTTTTTTAGTAGGCCTTATAGTTTGTGAGCAATATCTTCCCGAACTTCATTATTTAAAAAAAATATATAAATTGGTCGAGGCAATGAAATACACTTTTGTGAGCCTTTCGGAAACAAACTTCGTTACTTAGAGTAAAGACCTACTTACTTATTGTTTCTGAACTTATTGTTTTAGTAATTTAACCTTTTGACCGCCACAGTCGGCTGTGGCCGTCAACAAAAAATCGTGCCCCTGACGCCACGTCGGCCACAGCCGTCCAAATTTCAATGATCAAAAACTTTGTAATTCTAACCGCTACTAGTATTTTTCAATCCCTGTTGATTTTGGGGCACATCTTTTTTTTTTTACTCTGGCGTCAGTGGCACGGTAAATTGTGAGACCGCTTGGCGGTCAATAGGTTAACAATATGGTATGGTGGTGGTATATTACTATTGTAATGTTAAGTGTCATCTGTATTTGTATTTCTTTCCTCTTGAGGTGTGCAATAAAGAGTACTTATTCTATTCTATTCTATTCTGTGGTGCAGATAAACAGAATAAGAAGTTAATGTATTTGGAGATTAAATTAGAGTAATTAAATGCTTTCTTGAAGCTGTTAACATACATAATATACTTCATATGAACGTTAATAAAATTACAACTTATAATTACAACTTGTACCCACTGCACAGTCTCATCTAAATGATGTGTCTACTCTGTGACTCATTATCATCGATTCTAGAACCGCCCCGCCTACGATTTGCCGCTGAGTCGCGGAAGTCCTTCGTCTGACATTTCTAAACTCCATCTTGTGAGCGGCGTACGTGTTCAGTGTCACAGCCACTTCATCTTAACTTTATTCCGGTAAGTTAAGTGTGTGTGCATTTAATAAAATTTGCTTTTAAATGAATTTTAACCATCTTTGATCACATCACGCCTCATTAATTCGGTTATTTTTTCTAAATTGCAATGAAAAATTACCCGTTTACATCATCATTTACAACATTGCAATTCATTAATAATTACGATTCTGTACTAAGCACAAAGCTTAGCGAGAACTGATTAACGTTTTTTTCAATTAGTCCGTACATCTTTAGTTAATATTCAGTATGTTTTGTTTGTTAATTCGCCGCTAGTGAGTTTGACCTCTATGCGACCTCCATGCGCCGGTATTCGCAACTTTAGACTAGCAATCCTGAGTAATTTTTAGATCATTTTCACTGAAATTACAAATAAATGTAAGTTTTTATTTGCCAAGGTCACGATCGGTCATACCAAAATAAGTTTATTGTTTTGTTGTCTATCTACATAGATGTTATGAAACTTTTAATTGATACTGTCTATCTAGTTTATTAAACATCCGATTTCTTCACTTGATATCAAGTATTCCGTGTTTACTGTAACTCATTTTATCATTAAAAATTACATTTTATCACATTTATCAGTATTCTATTTAGTACTCTAAATTTATCGGTCTCGTTTATATAGGTTGGCGTTAATATAATTAATTCTGTTTAGATCAATTTACCTAACAATCGATCACGTTACATTATATTGACAGTTTGGTTTATGCTATTATAATTATTTAGTACAGGACCTTCCTGCATGGAAGGAGACATATTTGGTAATTGGAATTGATTGCTGTTGCTGCTGAGCCACAACGCTAGATAGACCATAGAGCTAGTTACTCAACTACCTGCCATATCATGTTCTTCATTAATATATAGCAAAGGTCAGAATAACTAAATCTCATTATTATGGACCAAGTTGTAACTAAAACAGTATAGTTATATCACATATTTTTCAAAAATTTTGTGGGGGCATCCTTTACCCTTGACTGTACATCAATATAAAATCAATGAAAAAGATAAAATGAGGCCTTCTGCACTTCTGTTACATGAAGAAGATGGAAGTTGTCTATAAAACTTATTTTTTGGTAGTTAGTTGTGTGTAGAAATGCAGGTATACAAACAAATCTATCTACCCTCCTTTTTTTCCTTATGTTAAGTTATTTCTACAAAGTCTATACTTGTACTACCAAAAGTCTAATTGGAAGGACAAAATTTACTGTATTAATTTATTACATTCCGAATCTGGAGTGTTCCAATGGGAATAACTGCAAAGGAACAACATTGCAATTTTTTCCTAATAGAATTTATAGTAGGTATGTCATCATCATACTTATCCATACTAATATTATAAATGCGAAAGTGTGTCTGTCTGTCTGTTACCTCTTCACGCTTAAACCGCTGAACCGATTTAGATGAAATTTGGTATATAGATAGTTTCAGTCCCGGGGAAGGACATAGGATACTTTTCATCCCGAATAAATATAGTGTTCCCGTGGGATGAGCGGGGTAGCACCGCGGGGCACAGCTAGTCTGTTATAAATAAAATTAAATAGTAAGTCGGCCTGTTACCTTTTGATGGTTCATCAACCTGATTTTGCTGAAACTTAAACCCTAAAAACTGAAATAGTCTACTCTGTGTTTTTTAATGTTTTAAAACTAATAATTAGTATTAATATACTTATGATTAATTATAGTCTTGGACTATAGCCCTAATATAATGTATGTAACATAGCTCTAATGGGTTTCAGAACAAAAATAATTTTAGTATCTAGATTTAGGCTAAGTATTTATTCTAATTAGACATTTAAATATTAAATAGAATAAATTGCCAAAATAAAAATATCATGCCAGCAAGGCATGGATACTGAGCTAGCCATTGGTATACATAAAATTAAAAAGACTTCTTGGTTCTATTAAAAACCATTAAAAAGTAAAAAATATGGCAATCAATCACATTTAGTCACAGACCATACCAATAATTATTTCTGCTACTTATATGTAATCAATTGAATCAATAAATGGATGGTGATTTGATTAGATTAACTTATACATTCAAGTACTGGTTTAATTGAAGTTTTGATTAGGGTTTATTATATACAACCGTATTACTGCCATGCTCTGGTACGGAAGCTGTACCATACCTGTGTGGGGTTAGGGGAAAAACGGACTTAGTCCATTTTTTTCTTCAAAATATTTTTAGTTCATGACTATCTAAAAACTCGTTGGGTCCCCATTTTTTTGCTATATAATTTTACCTTAGCCTTATAAAGCGATTTGATTAATTCAGTTATCAGTTCTGTATAATTTCATAAATGTGACTTAGCCCGTTGTTTCCTCTGGCTCTTCATGTGGATTTCATAGTAAGATATGGCTATTGATCATTGTACAGTAGGTTAATAGTTTTTGTGAAGTATATTAAAGTCTTATTGCAGCTTCTATGTCAAGCATAAAAATATATTTTTCTCTTTTACAGCAATCATGTCCAAGATCGGTATCAACGGATTCGGCCGCATCGGTCGCCTGGTGCTCCGCGCCTCGATCGAGAAGGGCGCGTCGGTGGTCGCCATCAACGACCCCTTCATCGGCCTGGACTACATGGTCTACCTGTTCAAATACGACTCCACCCACGGTCGTTTCAAGGGTACCATTGAGGCACAGGGTGGCAACCTTATCGTAAACGGAAACAAAATCGCTGTCTTCTCTGAACGCGACCCCAAAGCCATTCCCTGGGGTAAGGCTGGCGCTGAATATGTCGTAGAGTCCACCGGCGTCTTCACCACCACCGCTGCCGCCTCCGCTCACTTGGAGGGTGGTGCCAAGAAGGTCATCATCTCCGCTCCCAGCGCTGACGCGCCCATGTTCGTCGTCGGTGTCAACCTTGACGCCTACGACCCGTCCGCCAAGGTCATCTCCAACGCTTCCTGCACCACCAACTGCCTCGCTCCCCTCGCCAAGGTCATCCACGACAACTTCGAGATTATCGAGGGTCTGATGACCACCGTGCACGCCACCACCGCCACCCAGAAGACCGTCGACGGTCCCTCCGGCAAGCTGTGGCGCGACGGCCGTGGCGCGCAGCAGAACATCATTCCCGCCTCCACCGGCGCCGCCAAGGCTGTCGGCAAAGTCATTCCCGCTCTTAACGGAAAGCTCACCGGCATGGCTTTCCGTGTCCCCGTCGCCAACGTGTCTGTTGTTGACCTCACTGTCCGTCTGGCCAAGCCTGCCAGCTACGATGCCATCAAGCAGAAGGTCAAGGAGGCCGCCGAAGGTCCCATGAAGGGCATCCTCGGCTACACCGAGGACCAGGTCGTGTCCTCTGACTTCATCGGAGACACGCACTCCTCGATCTTCGACGCCGCCGCCGGCATCTCCCTGAACGACAACTTCGTCAAGCTCATCAGCTGGTACGACAACGAGTATGGCTACTCCAGCCGAGTCATCGATCTCATCAAGTACATCCAGACCAAGGATTAAACTCATAGCTTTTAGAAATGTATGTTACATGTCGAGATTCGACGGTTTTAAGTTAAGTTTCAAATGAATGCAGTGTTTATCTAAATTATTATGCTACTTTGAAAGTAGCTTTGAAGCATGTGTAATCTATTGTTCGTTTTGTGCGTAAAACACGATATATTTATGTATGTAATACCAAAATACACTTTGAAATTAAAACATTGATATAGCTAAACTTGTTTTACTTCCTAATCTTTAAGACAAAAGAAAAGCTCTTGAAACACCAGAAAAGATCAATTAAGTCGAGAAATATATTGGGAGATTTTGTATCGATTGCGCTTCATCAGGCTGAAGTCTAATCTAATAACAGGACACTTCCCCACTACAGTAAATAAAAAAAATGGCCCTAGATAATTTTGTTATTGCGTTTAACTATCGTCTGTCTGTATCCAGTCACACCACACATTTTTAGGGTTCCGTAGCCAAATGGCAAAAAACGGAACCCTTATAATCTATAAGGGTCATGTCTGTCTGTCCGTCTGTCTGTCCGTCCGTATGTCACAGCCATTTTTTTCCGAAACTATAAGAGCTATACTGTTGAAACTTGGTAGGTAGATGTATTCTGTGAACCGCATTAAAATTTTGATGCAAAAATAATAATAAATACTGGGGGCTCCCCATACTTAGAACTGAAACTCAAAAAATTTTTTTTCATCAAACACATACGTGTGGGGTATCTATGGATAGGTCTTCAAAAATGATATCGAGGTTTCTAAAATATTTTTTTTCTAAACCGAATAGTTTGCGTGACAGACGCTTCCAAAGTGGAAAAAAGTTGCCCCCCCCCCCCCCCCCCCCTCTAACTTCTAAAATAAGAAAATGAAAAATCTAAAAAAAACATATGATGTACATTACTATAAAAACTACCAACGAAAATTGTTTTGAACGAGATCTAGTAAGTAGTTTTTTTAATACCTAACTTTGCACCTAATTTATATGGGGCGCTATACATACCAGGTGCAAACTTAACTTAACCACTTAGGGATGGAAAGTGTTTGTACGGAACCCTCGGTGCGCGAGTCTGACTCGCACTTGGCCGGTTTTTATTTATTTAACTGTTCAAAAAAAGGGAAGAGGAGGAGGTTCTCGGTTTGACTTGTTATGTATGTCTGCGATTATCTCGCGTTTGGCTGAACCGATTTTGATGCGGTTTTCAGAAAAGTATTTGTTACACTTAGGAGAAGGTTTAAGTATTTTAAACGACTTCAAAAAAAAAATTTTAACAAAAAAAAGAACCGACATCAGTAAAACTAAAAAGGCAACAATAACCCGTTCCAGTACAGATTACATTTGACTCACCCTTCGAAGTCGATCCCCTCCGATCCGATTTTTTTTGGTTTTTAGTGATTCGTATGTGTGTTCATCATCAGTTTCCTTACACCAAATCCTATTTACTGAATGTAAATTCTTGACTTTATCAATAAATTACCCGAAAGCGCCGTGCATGTCCCTATAACATTTGAAGAGTTCCCTCGATTTCTCCAAGATTCCATCATCAGATCCCGACTTAGTGCCAACGTGAACAACTCGGAGTTATACCCTTTCGATAAAAAAAAATAATTGAAAATCGGTTCACGGTTCTCGGAGATATCGAGTAACATACGTAAAAAAAAAAAAAAGTTAGAATTGAGAAGCTCCTCCTTTTTTGAAGTCAGTTAAAAAGAGGTTCTCACAGTTTGACCCGCATATATGTACATTTGTCCGCGATTATGAAGCTGTTCATGAACAACTTTTTCATTTGCGTCTGATAGTCATCATCTTCCTATGCTGAGCTGATGATGGAAAGTATAACTCCTTAACGGTTAGGAGTTAGGGGATAATTCAAACGAGATGCATGCAAACAAGACCTCTCCGATTACCCACCCCGCTATAAGTATTTTATTTGAGTCACTAAAAAGTAAAAAAAAAACGACGGCATCGACTTCAAAAGTCAAAAGGTGATTCAAATGTAATCTGTACGTGAACGGATTATTTTTGGCTTTTCAGTTTGTTTTGAAGTCGGTTCTACTTTTGTTATGAACTTGAAATTATAATTCGCGTGGAACGAATTCTAGGTACACTTAAAAAATCTAGAGATGATTCTATAATCATCATCGTCAATTTTCAACCGACTTACAAAGAGAGGAGGGTCTCAATCCGGCTTTATTTATTTTTTAATGTTTGTTACCTCAGAACTGACATTTATAAACCGACCTGGACATTTTTATTTGTTCCAGAGGATGAATCCGATGTCGAGATTCATAAGATTCATTCGGTTTCGTACCCAATTGGTATGGGTGCTAACGGGACCCTACTACTAAAAGCCTCGCTGTCTGTCTGTCCGTTACTTACAACCATAATAGATATAATTAATCAATTATATATTATGTATATATACAAATACATAATATATTGATAGTACGGAACTCTTCATGGGCAAGTCCCACTCGCTCCTGACGGTTCATTGTTTTATTTTTATTTAAGGGGAAGTTATTATATACTATGTTTTATGCATGTTTAATAAATATTTAGATGGTATATATTTACATATTTATGTTTGAAATCAAATAATTTTCCATCAACTTTTTTTTTATGACTACTTATTATTATGGTGTTTAATTATTATCCTCTCATTCATTGAAAACCGGTAATGTACAATGCTTACATCCCTTTAATTATGATGGCCGCAAGTCGTCCGTCGGCAGCTGTCACTGACAAATTCGTCTGCTTCGTGTAAATTTGTGTGATGAACGAGTTTAGAATTTTTTATTTCCTGTATAAATATGGTGTACATCAATAGATAATGGATATTTTTGTTGCCCACTTTACTGTTAACTTAATAAATTGTGTATAAGCTAGCAAAACTGTGTTGTTTTTGATATAATGGAGGATCTCAATTTGACAGAAACCGAAATGAGATATTTCGGTGATTTGTTTTTGTGTTGTGACGAGGAATCCAATGGGAAAATACCAATTTTGAAAGCTACGGAATTATTTAGATCATCAAATGTATCTAACGATATCCTAAAACAGGTAATATATGCAATACTTTAGGCGTTTGGAATAATAATAGAATAATTCAAAAGCTACTATGGACACTTATTTATATGTTACAGATCATGGATATAAGCGTGGCTCCTAGTAACTCTGCATCACTGAATCATATGAACAGAAAACAATTTTATTCTACTCTAAAATTAATAGCAGCCTATCAAACCAATGTGGCATTGAAGCCAGAACTTCTCTCCACTCCTCTCGACCTGCCTCTACCTAGGTTTACGTGGGCACTAAACTCTGAGGCTAGTGCAGACCTAATACAATTATCTAATTCACCCAAGGAACAACATATCCCTAAGAGAGAACGGAATTTCACTGGTAACATTGGAGCTTATGAACCTATACGAGTATCGTCTAACTTATCTGATAGTGATGTGCCACAGACTCTATCCCATGACAACACAGAAGCACTAAGCACTGATTCTGAGATGGAGTCGGAAACAATGTCACAGAGGTCTGACACACATGGTGTAAGTATTGATAAAAAAGTTCTTTATTTATGTTAGTCACCTTTTCAGTTTTACATAGTGATTGTTAATAATTTATCTAGTTATTCTGCCTCCTCCATAATATAGAGCACATTTTTTGCATATAAATATAATAGAAGCAAAGCTTTATTCCATCCTGGAAAATGTGTGTTTCTATGAGACATAAGAAACTTGCTATGTTGGTGTAAATGCAGGAAAATTCTAGTTGTAAAATGAACATTATCCTGCACATGGGCACTATGAGATCTGCTTATGGTCTTGTTTTCTTGTCCTCTTATAGAATACCTGCCATTTTAAATGCCATATAAATATCAGAATCACCTATTCATTGCATGTTATTTGCTGATTTATCTGTTACCATAATTTTCAAAATTAGGAAAACACTGGCACAAAAGTGTAATAATAACACACAAAAATTACATATGCTAAATAATGTTCAATAAAACTAATGGTTACCAGGGCAGGGTTAATCCTGGCTAGGCAGGATTTACTCAAATGCATTAAATTAGCAATGTGTACAATGAAAGCGATCCCAGAAGTCAGAAAGTATTTGGTATAACATAGTGAAAAATTTCAAATTGCATTTTATAATTGTACATTAACTAGAGGTTTTCGGTCATTGTACACTAACTAGGTTATTATTGTTTATTATTGTTAATGATGATGTACTATTATTGTGGGAATTCCCAGATGTATTGCATTCAGTGGAGCAATATAAGCAACTAATAAACATAATTAATTTTATAGTTTCAAGTACATAATTAGTCATATGAAGTGGTATGACACCTAGATGATGTTTGCTACATATTATCTTTGCTTGTGTACATGACAGAATAATGATCTTATTTATAATTGAGTTGATAATTTTCATTTCTATGTCTAAAAGGATTTATTTCTGGCGAAAAAGATTAAAATTTTATATATAAAAAAAATGGGTCTTGGTAATACTTTAAATGGGATCATAAAGGCTATGAGTAATTAAAAAAAAAAACTTCAAATCAAATAATTTATTTGTAAACATAGGTTTGTGGATGTTACATTGCACTTAATATGTAGGTGTATCACTATGTTTCGCCATAAGGCATACAAATATTTTGAGTCAAGATGGAGCATGCATTTTCACGAAAATAAAATTAATCATGTAATTTAAAACTAAAATTAAATTAAACATTCAAAAATTAAAAAGTCTATAATGAAATTAAAATTGAAAATAGTCATAATGAAATAAAAAATAAAATTGAAATAATGAGATTAAAATTAAAAATATAATTGAAAATATAAGTTCAAATTATGGTAGTGTCCGCTAAATATTTGGATACTGAGTAGTATGCTTTTTGTACTAAAAATGTATACAGGCTTTTTTTAAATTCTATTATGTCTTGGATCATCAATATATGTTTGGGCAATTTATTATAAATTTTTGGAGCCATTCCAAAAATGCTTTTAGAAAGCAAAGCGGTTTTAAAAGGCCCTGAGTATATTTTGCCCCGCCTTCGAGCACTGTTAAAGACAGAAAATTGACATAAATTGGATTTTACGTAAATTGATACTTCATGTATATAGATGCATGGCAGCGTTAGGATATTTAGTTTTATAAATTGAGGTCGACAGGATTCTGTTGGCGGAATCTGTCCTTTGAAAACAAATTCTCGGTCTGTAGAGTTGCCCCAAAATATGATACCGTATCTTAACGTCGAAGTTACATATGCATGATAGGCGGTTAGTACAGTAGGTTGATTAACAATTTTCCTAAGATTATATAATGCATATGAGAATTTATTAAGCTTTTTACATATAATGTCGATCTGATCTTTCCATGTCAACTTATTATCTAGACTTAATCCTAAAAATTTTGTTACGTCAGTTTCATCAATATTATGTTCTTTATTATGTCACATTAAGATTACGCGTTCGGTCAGATCTTTGTTTAAAACTCATAACTTTAGTTTTTGACAAATTTATACATAGGTTATTATTGTTAAATTAACTTAAATGTGTGTAAAAGTTAAATGCTTAAAAAAGCAAAGATATTGTATTGATTCCTTTGTGTAACAAATATTTAGCCATACAACATAACTGTTCTTAAATACAGGAATCAATAAAATTTTGTTTTAGTTAAAGCCTTTAATATATAACTTTGTATTTTTTTTAAACGCACATTTATGAAAGAAGTAACTTCTATATCAATATTATTATGAAATTCTAAATTTCGTGGGGTTTTTCTTTAGGAATAATCTTAACAGAGCTATGCAGTTTTATCATTATTTTATTGATTCATGATTGTCTTGTGATAAGCTTCCAGATGTATGTTACAGCCAATGAATTTGCTGTAAATCTGCAATGTTAGACATAAAAGTTGTGACAAAATCATCGTCGTTTACAGCGGCGAGGAAAGAATGGTTCTCCATGGAGCACGGCGAGCGAGAGCCCAACACCAACTAATAGTGTAGCAGAGCGCGTGCATCCCGTGTGGGAGCACAGCGCCACCGGCCGCGGCGTGTGGCCCGCCAACACCGGCGAGGAGCACACGAGGCTACTCGGTGAGTAATGTGACTTACCAACTGTTGGGGAACGACACAGACTCGATATTCCCAAACAGTTTACTAGTCAGAGCCTCTGTCTCCAATGTGGAAACCTAAGAGGTATTTAAGCTCCGGCTTGCCTTAATTAGCCGTCCGAAATGAAATATTGGAGCTATATGGTCTGGGGGTGGAAATATTAAGAAGTGAAATATGAAATAATTAATTCAGTAAGTAGGCCACAAGGGCACTTTTACAAGTCAGATTGTGAATCTACCGGCATTTCGCAAGAGGAGACCGCTGTTGAGAAGAAAGCCGAAAGAAACTCAACAGTAAGTCATTTTTTCGTAAATAATACTTAGAACAATTACATTACATTAGTGTTATAACTAATTATTACATGCGTACACGTATAGGAGATATATAGATACTCCAAATCAATGTTAGGTAGGAATATTAAAATAAAATTACAACGATCAATTTAAAATATTAAATGTACCCAGAGATGTATAAAGTCTCTAGGTGTCACAACATGCAATAAAATATAATTACTTAATTAATTTAATTCCACAGAGATGAGTTAAAACACTGCTAGTACCTACAAACAAAAGTGCAGCTTACTTCATGACACGCCAAAGAGGCAACTCTTCGCCCTGATGGTGTCGTTTTTTACGGGAGTCCATCTAAATAAGTTCTACCAGTGGCATACATCCATGACCATGACAGTTTTAACGGGTAACATTCGCTAGGTGTACCTCTTATATTGAATTAACCTTTTAAACACCAAGTGATGAAGTAATTCACCAAGCCCCTGACGCCTCAGCATAAAAATAATGTAGTCCAAAATCAACAGGGATAGAAAAACACTGGTAGAGGTTTAAATTAAAGTGGCACAATTTTCCGATGTCGTGATACGGCTGGGGCGACACAGGTTATATCTAGGTCAATGGTGGGAAAAGAGAAGAGAACCCCTTGTAAGGATGGCTATTATATGGTAGTTTCTTTCAGCATACGTACCTATGTCTATTTTAGTCCTCATTATTACTGATAACATTATCTATTTGTACAAACGCCTCACCTACATCGTTGATAAAGCGTGTTGTCAAATAACTGCATTTACTTTCACGCAAGGAAAGATCCAGTAAAATGTCCATACAAGACGCGTACTATGGAATCCAAACAGATTTAAGATACAGTAACAGGACGAGGCTTGAGATTAACATAAAAAACACTTTAAATATTTATTTTTTAATGCCGCCGTGTTAACGCATTAACCGGAAGGGTGCGTGGCCTAGGAAAAAAAAAGACAGTGAACGCATATATGCGTTGCTGAATTTAAATGCGTTAAACATGCATATATGTACACGTACAGTTAGCAACAGAGAGTTACTACGCACGCCAAGTGCTGAAAATTATATACACGAGAACTCTATAATCAAGAAAATAAGGGTTGTACAGATCATTGTGAGCCTGTTATTCTGCTTAGCTACTTCTGCTGATGCCCGTATAACATTTTAACCATTCGAGCGCCAAGCGGCAAAGCAATTCACCGTGCCACTGACTCCAAACCAAAAAAAAAAGTGCTCCAAAATCAACAGAGATTGAAAAACACAGATAGTGGTTTGAATTAGCATGTTTTTGACCATTGAAATTTTTGACGTCAATAGGCGTCGTTGGCGTCAGTGGCACGAATTCCCGATGACGTGATTTGCTGTCTTTAGCGGTCAAAGGGTTAAACTACCCGGTTTTGTAAATGTGTCATCTAATTTTTCCATTGTTCATGCACGCTTATACAACAATATTGGTAGCGTGTTGTTCATAGTATCTGATTCCCATAGGCTTGGCTAATGGGCACCTTATTATACAAAATTTGAAGGAAAACATGAGACAAATCTTTTCCGACTTTACCAAGGATATGTTTGAAGCTACGAGACATAACACTTGACTAAATACATCCTGTTCATTTCGGAATTTGTGGTTTTAGAACCACATCGTAATTTGAATGTAGATATTTAACGAACGATGATTTATTATAAAACCACTATGATCAAAATGTTTTTTTTTTGCAATATCCGGAAAACCGACATTCCAACCACTAATATCGGTCAGATATTGGAAGGTCAATATTAAACTCCTACAGTTGTTTGTTTGTCTGTTTGATATGACGCATAGGACTATTCGAACAGAGCGTGAGCTCCTACTTCGTATTAATCTACCAATTAGTGAGATTTCCACATTAGATAATAAGCCATTGCTTTGTTTTGACAAAGCTTTATAGCCTGTACAGTTTCAGAGCCAACCCCTCATTAAACGCTTTAATTTTACTGTGAGAATTGACCTCACTTTATAACCGAGCTTGTTTTAACTTCGCTAATTGCAGCAATTTCGCGTCTCGTTGTGTTGCGGTCTCTAATTTGATTAGATGATCGCAGAACTGAATATACCGACCGACTCTAGTTTTATTTGAATAAAAATATAACAGGATTATAATTTATTTGCAGTATTGCCGTAAACTCGGCTTACTTATTGGGCTTCTCTGTGTCAATAAATATCGTAACTAGTATTTACTTGACATTGAACTAGCGAAAGCAAATATTTGGTAGCACTAATTTAACAAATACAGCGCAGACAGTTTTGTACCAGATAGTGTATACCTACCGCAAAAACACGATATTTAATTTGAAATATCTTCATTAATAACAATTTAAGTTATCAAACAAATCATAATAAAACTCGGTCGGTAAGTACTTGAGAAGCATAACACTGTAAGTGCCTTTGTATTTGAGAAGTAAATCCTTGTAACCTTGTAAGTTCGTTCGTGCATTGTACTTACATAGTTTTTCTTCTCAAATACCGTCGCACTTAGTGTTAAGCTTCTCAGGTACGAAACTGATCATTTTACTTACAATAAAAGTCTTTAATCAAGTATGTAAAATACCATTGACTTAGGTACGTTTAAAGGAAGGCTTAGTCATAAAACAAGTCAATGGATGGTTATTTTCTTCCTTTGTATGTGTATAATTAATTACTAAAATTAGATACAATTTAACTGCTGCGTATTTATGAACCGTTCATCTTTAAGAGGCCTTATTCCTTTTAAAATTTATTTTTTTCATATTATGACGAATATATTGATAATTTCAACCAACTGTTTGAAGTGAATAATACTTTTTCCCGAGTTCTAGGTAGTAACGTAGCTATTTCATGCTTTTATTGCGTGCAATCGAAAATAAGTTGAAAAAACGAATTTTCCACGTGAATTTTTTCAATTTCGAGTAGTTTTTCGAACAAAAATTATCAATGAAAAATTCAAACTGTAGGTTTCAAATATATACCAATAAATCCCAATAGCCCTGTTCTAGGTAGTAACATCAATAATATGTTAAGAAACATGTTTGATCATCGAGAAAAATGTCTAAACAATCGGCATTTTAAAAGGAATAAGGCCTCTTGAATCTATTCTGATTTCTTCACACTTATTTCCAGGTACGGAGGAGGAGTCTTCGGACCGACATTCGTCGGAGGAGGAGGGAGAAGGGGACGGAGAGGAGGCGACGAGCACCGCGTGGAGCATCAGCAACGAGCAGGCGCAGCATTACGCGTCGCAGTTCGCGCAACTACGGCCCGAGCGCGGGCTGCTCTCGGGACATACCGCTAGGTGAGGGGGACTTTTATGGAATATCATTATCTGGGTGGATCAACTTTTTCTTGTTGTTATTCTGTCCCGTCACCCGAGACAATGGTGTTTAAACTTCTTAGAAAAGTGTTGATGATTTATAATAATGGTATTTTCAAGAGATATTCTAAATAAGAATGGGCTTAACTGCTACAATTACAACATTTTTGTTGAATATTACCGCCGAAAATCTCAGTTTTAAAGAGTAACATGGTGATGTCCCCTCGGCATCAGCGTAGCAACAAGCAACAGAGAAAAGTTGATTGACCCATCTACCTATTGTAGAAGCAATAGGCTCGTGACCGTCTTCTGGATCTGAGAGAAGGAATATCAGCTATTATCGCGGCGTTCCACAGCTCTATAATCCGGGGGTCTCTTTAAGTATAGGTACTAGATGTATATTAGCAACGAGCAGATAAGGTTTATCCGGCCCAATTAATCACATTTATAAATGGTTTAAGTAAAAAATATGCTTTATTTTTTGTAACTAGACGATCATGAATAATATTTTTTTTTTTTTCAGATTGTTCTTTGAGAAATCTCGACTATCTGTGCCGGACCTGCGCAAGATATGGCAGCTGTCAGACATCAACAAGGACGGCATGCTGTCATTAGAAGAGTTCAGCATCGCGATGCATCTGATAGTGCTTCGCCGCGCCGGCGCGCCCGTGCCCTCCGCGCTGCCGCTCGCCCTCGCTCCCAGGGGAGACCCCAGGTACTCCCAGCCCGCCACCGACCTAGTCGATCTAGGAGCCGACATGTTCGGCTCCGGTACTTCGGCAGACTTCAACTTTGCACCTAAAGCCGAAGCCGACACGTACGACGCGAAACCGAAAACCGAAGATCGACCACCGTCGCTCACCCCGCCGAAACCGGAGGCGCAGGTCAACAACAAGGAGTGGACGAAGTTCGTCGACTCGCCGACCTCCAGCGTGTCGAGCCCCGGCCCCAAGCCGGTCAACTTCGACTTCCACAAGTCCGCTCTGGAGCGGGACCCGAAGATATATCACCCGGTCGCATTGAGGGTCACGCCCGACGTGACCGTTCCCCACGGCGAGGAGCTCCGTTCCAGTACGTCGCCGCGCCGCGACGACTTCGCGCACGCGTTCGAACTCGCCAGCCCGAAGCGACTCAACCCGCCATCCGAACCCGCGCCGAACGGAGCTCCTCAAGAGATCAAGTCGATCCAACGCCCGCAGCCGAAGAAGCCTCTGAAGAGTGCGGGCGCTCTACCTCCGCCGCCCGCGCGCGAGACCTCGGTGCACTCGGACGACGGCCCGCAGTCGCTGCAGTACGCGCCCAAGAAGGAGCCGCCGCCTCCGCCGCCGCCGCGCCCGCTGCGCAACCACGCGCGCTCCAGCTCCTTGGACCTCAACCGGTTCAAGGGCGCGCCCGCGCCGCCGCCGCAGCCGCCGCCGCGCATGTCGCCGTCCGCCGCCTCCCCGCCCCCGCGCCGCCTCGTCAACCAGCGCAGCGAGGGCGAGCCCGCCTTCCCGCCCGACGCCTTCGTGCCGAGGGAATACGACGGGGAGGGCTTCGGATACAACCGCGAGGACGCCCCGAAGATGCACGGGGCGTTCGAAGTGTACAGGAAACCTAGTCGGGAGGGGTCGGCGGGGACGGAGGAGCCGAGCGTGCGCGCGCTGCAGGAGCAGAACGCGGTGCTGCACCGCGTGTGCCGCGCGCTGTGCGCCGAGCTGGCAGACGTGGCGCGCGAGCGAGAGACACTGCGCGTGCGCCTGCAGCCGCGCGACTCCAGCGTCTAGCCTCGCCAGCTGGCCGACGTGGCGCGCGAGCGAGAGACACTGCGCGTGCGCCTGCAGCCGCGCGACTCCAGCGTCTAGCCTCGCCAGCTGGCCGACGTGGCGCGCGAGCGAGAGACACTGCGCGTGCGCCTGCAGCCGCGCGACTCCAGCGTCTAGCCTCGCCAGCTGGCCGACGTGGCGCGCGAGCGAGAGACACTGCGCGTGCGCCTGCAGCCGCGCGACTCCAGCGTCTAGCCTCGCCAGCTGGCCGACGTGGCGCGCGAGCGAGAGACACTGCGCGTGCGCCTGCAGCCGCGCGACTCCAGCGTCTAGCCTCGCCAGCTGGCCGACGTGGCGCGCGAGCGAGAGACACTGCGCGTGCGCCTGCAGCCGCGCGACTCCAGCGTCTAGCCTCGCCAGCTGGCCGACGTGGCGCGCGAGCGAGAGACACTGCGCGTGCGCCTGCAGCCGCGCGACTCCAGCTTCTAGCCTCGCCAGCTGGCCGACGTGGCGCGCGAGCGAGAGACACTGCGCGTGCGCCTGCAGCCGCGCGACTCCAGCGTCTAGCCTCGCCAGCTGGCCGACGTGGCGCGCGAGCGAGAGACACTGCGCGTGCGCCTGCAGCCGCGCGACTCCAGCGTCTAGCCTCGCCAGCTGGCCGACGTGGCGCGCGAGCGAGAGACACTGCGCGTGCGCCTGCAGCCGCGCGACTCCAGCGTCTAGCCTCGCCAGCTGGCCGACGTGGCGCGCGAGCGAGAGACACTGCGCGTGCGCCTGCAGCCGCGCGACTCCAGCTTCTAGCCTCGCCGAGCTGCTCGCCCGCCCGACCGCACCGAGCCGTGCTCGGTGCCAGATTGCGATGTGAAAGCAACTATACATTGGGGCTCCGGCCTCTAGTAGGGGTATTTGCGCGATAAGAAGTGCAGTTTACGAACGATTAGTGTGAGGAAAACTAAGCTGACGCTTAATGTTAAAGTAACATTGATAATATAACGATATTGGATTGCGGCTAAATTTAATCAGACGGTCTTTTTTTCGCGATAATACCCATACACGATCATATAACGAAATCCCTGCTACTATACTGCTACATTCTGTTTCACGCAATGAGTGAATTAGGCAGGGAATATTTTCATTGATATTCTAGATTTATGAACCGATTATAAGTGCCCGCTAAAACTGAAATCAAATTCTAAACGACGTTATTTGTAGTTAATTAAAAATATAAAATCTTGTATGTAAAATAATCACTGCGATCGGAATGCCACGACACTATAGTAAATACGCTTACATCGACTATCGCTTACGGACTTATTTTCAAAACTGAATGGGCGCGAAAAAACACCATTGACACTTGCGGCCATTTACAATATATAAATAGTATGATCAACGTAATGTTATATGTATACTAGACGGGCCCGCGGCTTCGCTCGCGTAAATTAACTGTACTTTCTATTTGTAACAATTGAAGATGAGATTCAGAGCAATGAGTCCATTGCCTTGCAAGGATATTTTTCTTGCAGGATGGGCATGTGTCTGTAATAATAAAAACAAATACATGACTAATCTGATAAATATTTAACAAAATTTAAACATGCCATCGCCATTTTTGCTTTGTGTCCGAAGGGCCCTCCGTGACATTCACTCCGCTCACCAGTGACAGTGTCTGGCGATTGCCGAAGCCGTGGTGGTCAATCTAAATAAAACCGTGATGGTCAATCAATCAGAATACAATCAACAAAATACAAATGGGAACAATTTAAACGCTCACCAAAATGGCTTTTATACCCCAAAACTAAATTCCAAATAAAATGAATTGCCTCCATTTAAATTAAACCCACTCTATACAGTGCTCCCCAAATTAAATCATTTTGTATTCCAAAATCGATATACAATACACCAGAATAATTTTATGTTTAGTCTATCTTTTTGCTACCCAAAATGGATTTTTTGCTCACCAAATATTGTTTTCATAAAACATCAAAATTATTACCAAAAATATCTTTTTAAAAGCTTTTATTTAACTTGCATTACATACAATGCAAGTTAAATAAAAGTTTTTAAAAATGTATGTATGTATCTAAGTATGTTTGTTCGGGTGAAATCTTGCAACTCAATTTTGAAGCAGATATCGTTAACCGATTGAGCTGAAATTTTGCATACTTACTTAACTTTGATGACAATACAATAATATGGTACCATGGGGCTGATCTGATGATGGAGCCGGAAGGTGACCATAGGAACTGTATAATAGAAAAAGCAATCCTACCGAGCTTGGGCTCTTTAGAATCGTCTCAGTGAGCATTTGATGGATATCCAAAGAAAAGTACAGTCGGCTATAAAAGCTTGCCACTAAAATGACATTTTTGACAGAAACTTAGTGCTTCCCAAAATGGATTTTTTGCTCACCAAATATTGTTTTCATAAATTAGTGTTTCAGCTAGGTAACCACCTAATCCTGATCACCTTTCAGAGCAGATCCGACTCGGCCGCGTTAGGTTAGGTTAGTTTTTTTTTTATATCCCTAAAAAACGCTCCATAATGTGCGGTAGTCATTATTAGCTATGCTATATCAATTTGAAATTTTCTCCATACAAATCGTTTCTTTTTCGATATTTTCCGAATTTGACCGAATCTTCGGACAAGATTTCAGATTCATATTTTTGAGCCCCGAGAGCCCCCCGATACCGAGTTTTAGCCGCCTAGCACCAATTTGAAATTTTGAATCGTTTTTTTTTCGATATTTTCCGAATTTGACCGAATTTTCGGACAAGATTTCAGATTCATATTTTTGAGCCCCGAGAGCCCCCCGAAACCGAGTTTTAGCCGTCTAGCACCAATTTGAAATTTTGAATCGTTTTTTTTTCGATATTTTCCGAATTTGACCGAATTTTCGGACAAGATTTCAGATTCATATTTTTGAGCCCCGAGAGCCCCCCGATACCGAGTTTTAGCCGCCTAGCACCAATTTGAAATTTTGGTGAAAAAAGCCATTTTGGTGAGCATTTAGTTTTTTGCCTCAGCAAAAATTACTAAAATGGAAGTAATAATATAAAATATTGGTGACATCCATTTGACAATAATATAGATTATTTGGTCTGAAATTAACTTTAACGGTGTTCATATATTTTTATAGCATGTAAGAAAAAGAATTATTTGCTTTATTTATAGAATAGTTTGGGATACACTATTTGGTGAGCATTCATCCGTTTTGGCAAGCATTAAGAATTTATTGGTAGTAATTTATCAACATATTTGGTAGGCGTTTAAACACAAGCCAATACAAATTAACAACATGATCACTTAATACTTACAATTCTCGGCATTTTAATATCACATTTTGCTTATTCTGTAATTATTATTATTAATCCGGTATTGCGTAATTAATACTACATTTTGCTTATTGCGTAAATATAATGGCGGCTCGAAGCTTGTGCCAGTATCAGTTTTTTTGGTTTATAACCAATGTATGACTTCCGTGTTTAATAAGACTTATCAAAAAATAAAACATGAGTTGAAAATGAACAGGGACAATGACGGCCGATGAAATGAATCTATTGCACAGAAAATTCGCTGACAATGCTGATGAAATTTAGTTCCACAGAGAAAACAACATACGTAACTCTAACTAACATGACGTCAAAAATTTTTGGCTACTCAAACTTAACCCATAATAGCGAGAAGAACCGAAAATGGCTGACGGTCGCGAAATGAAGAATTTTATAACGATTTCTTTAGCCGATTGTGAAGGTAATACGTAGTAAAGCCGGTAGTTTTTACGCTCTTGTTCTATTCTCATATTTAGACAATAGATTTGAATCGTTTTCTCTGCGGAAACGTGCGTCGTATTGGAGAAACGTGGTCTAAAATATCGTGGAGTTTGTAAGGCGCCATCTCGCTTCCTCCCTAGAGTGTTATCCCGTTCTGGCATTTTCGATTTTATTATATAGAATCTATATTTAGTTACTAAATATAGATTATACATTATTTTTTACGAAGCAAAGAGAATACAAATAGGCATTGATCAAACGCGGATCAATACTAGGTACTTATTTGTTCCAATTGAATTCGAATACTTATGTATTGTCTGTCTAAGAGCATGCAAATCTATTATGTTTGACGCGCAATTTAGTACTAATTGCTAGAAGCTTTCATCCTAGAATAGCGTAAACATTTAGTTATTTCGATTCGTGGTTAATTGGCTTGAAGATACAAATTTTACGACAGGATAGGAAATCGGGCGAGCGGTCGAACATTTTGGTGCGGAGTTCTCTTGTTTTGTATTAACCATGTAGCAATCATGTTGTACTATTTGATGTATGTAATCTCATGATGTAAAAATTAATATTTTACATACTGCATCCCGGGCACATGTAGGTATATCGATAGTGTCAAAATATCAATCATTTTGATTCGTTTATTTTCTATCTCACCAAGCTGAAAATATGATTCCATTCCGAATGGCTTCTATTGCTTTGTAAATAATGTTAGAAGACTAAAATATTTTCATACAAAGTGTTATTTTATTATTCAGAAATTTCAAGAACGTCGATTCGTATTCGAGGATCTTGATGTTTTGAACAATATTACGTGATCTTACCGTTTACTCAATTGCTTCGTATGTAAGTAGCTTTAAGAGGCTATTTTATAATTGAATCGCACAGCGTTCGTCATTGCTCCATTAATTATTAAGAATCATACAATATGCAATCAACAAATTAACATAATTGTTACTGGTAATTAATAATTATGATAGTATCTCTGGTGACTGGTGTATTAAAGGATACTAATCAAAAACCACCATCTGCTTAATGGATGACAAGTGATTCGTATCTAATTTAGTATGTAAAAAAAAATCATTTAATTCATTATAATTTTATTCATTTATAAACCATTACAATATAAATAAATAAATATCAGACAACCTCACACAAATCGTTCTAGTCCCAAATTAAGCTCAAGAAGGCTTGTGTTATGGGTACTAGACGACGATATACATACTTATATATAATATAGTGATATAAACATTATTGTTAAAAACGTAGCAAGATAACGAAAAAAAATGCACCAACGAATATAAACAAATCTCCATCTCATTATTCAGTCATGGTAAAAATATCGCTGATGTGTTGGCCTAAAATTACAAATCCTGGCCAAGCTATGATTAATTAAGATTTTATAACTTTATTTTATAAACAATGCACCAAGAGACATTTCGTACCAAACGAAAGTATATTGTTTATTATATTTAATTGATTTGTTTTTAGGCAAATGCATTCGCGATATATTTTTTTAAATACTAATTTCGATATAAAATAGTTTTCATCCATTAAACAGGTGGATGGTTCCTAATTCGTATCTTATACTAATACATCTCTGTACAATTTCAAAAATACGTAACTTTATGTATAATTTTGAAAATTAAGTCTCTTGGTCTTTACCGTGACAAAATGTATGGAAACATCACAAACATATTGATTTCTTTTTCTTTCTGGCAAAGATAAGCGATACATAATTCCAACTAATTATTCATCATGAATTTGGATCCATTATTGTTATTCTACTTTTCATATACGGTAGCAGTGAAATCAAATTGGTTTTTTCTTGGCGATATTTTGCAAGAAAATATCTAGCTATGATCATATTCCTTAGTAATAATAAGGTACGAGAATAATTATACTCTTGTCATTTATATTTCATAGTAAAACCACTATTTAGTCACAAAGTTAATGTCATTGTATGTTTTAGTCTTATTGCATTTAGACTTAATACATTTCATTGCACGTCTGAAGGGCTACTCCGAAGATCGGAATTTTAAGTTTGTACCGTGCCGTCCCTCTCGATCTCGCGTCAAACAATATTTGAATGAGCGGGACAGTACGATGCGAAGTTCGAAAATCGAATTAACTCGCTGGTCCTGCAGCACGAACTATCTTTTCAAACGCACTAACCTTTGTTTGATGGCAAAAATGGTAAATTGCATTTTTATTTATTTTTTAAGTACATTACTGATATACGGTCTGAATATTTTCCCTTTCCATCGTGTCATTTTCGGAAAGCTAGCGGGTCTACGTAAAAGTTAAAATGTAGCTTTCCTATTTAGTTCATCGTATTTTATTCATAAGCAATACAAGATTGTATTTCTGCTGTCATTTACCCCTTTTGACCAAAAGCAAACTGGCGAATAGATAACGTCCCTTTCATTAAAAAAAAAAAAAAAAAAAACATTTTTCGTGGCGCGTAGCGTTAGCCTAATCAAATGACAACTTTCGTAGGTATAGTCCGACCAGTAAATCGTGTCACAAAAAAAAAACAATAAATATAGCAAATATTAAAATATCGCATGCTGGTAACACAAAATTACAAAAATAAAGATCTTGAAAAAAAAAAGCTTGTGACACCATTCGCTAATCAGACTAGGTATATGCAGTGAGGTTATTTCCGATGAGGCAAACTACAGTTAAGGTGCTTTCTGACCGCGAGCATTCGCCCGTAATGTAACAAAAAATATACAAACATTTAATTTGTTTTTTAATTTTTTTGTTACATTAGAGGCGAATGCTCGGGGTGAGAATGCACCTTAACTGTAGTTTGCCTCATAAGAGTGCTCTTAACCGAATTGTATATTTTATTTTTGTCTAAAAAGACATGGCCATGTTTGTAAAGACTTGTAAAATGTGCTATTAACGTGTCAAATATTTGTAATGTATCTTATTTTCCTTTTATCCTGTCTAGTACCTACATTTAGCACAGGAGCAGTTTGTTTTAGTAGATAATTATAAGTGATTTAGTGAACACCTGCTGAGCTAACTTCAGTTCATAATTGTTAATTACAAAAATTAACTTACATATGGTAACCCGTTAACTATGTACAATGTTGATGACTTGGAAATTAATTGCAAAACAATTTATTAACGATAAAATACCAAGTGATACTGTATAATAAGTATTCTGGTTTAAGTATTGTGAATAAGAAGAAATTGTAATTTGATGTAAGTGAAATAAAAGGTCAGACAGATACACTGAAATGAAATTGTAATCATTTATTCCAGAACATAAAGATGAAATCACATATCGCCAAATGAAATTGTGTTATTAATAAGGTTGTGCACTAATTGTTTATAATCCGTTCCTTCCGATCATAGCTTTACGCATTATTGTATTAACTAATGGTAGTGCCAGTTGACACTCGCTGAATATGTAACGTAAAAATTATATGAAAAGTCCATTTGTTTTTTGTTACATTTCAGGTGAATGCTCGAGGTAAGGTAGCAACCTAATGAAGTCAGCATTTATGTTAGTTCCGTTTAAGTGCTATTCCGTTTGAATGCTAGGCTTTGTTTCATTTGAACTTTCGTTTGCGTAGGTACCAAGTCTCCATGAGTTATATCGCGCTTGGTTCGCCGCGAGAGGCGCAAGTGTCGAGTGAGGAAAGTAATTAAACTGATGACCGTTATTAACGAACGTCTTAACTAACTTAAGTTTGGCTTAATAGATTTTTTTCTGTAACTAAGTGAGAAGTTATTTTATGTCTTTCTAGTGGGCAGATTGACTTTATAATTGATAGTAGGAATCCTTTTTGAGGCCGAATCCATTTCGCTTTGTTCTAACAAACAATTCGACCCAATGGGTGCATTAAAACTGCGGGCATAAACTGCTATGTACTTTGAAATGAAAGGTGCCATAAGTGCAATTTGTGGCCGCTGCTCATAATGCACATAATACCCATAGAGTCCCATTTTTTTTTTAAACAATGCTAGATTTATTCGGCCTCAAATAGGATTCCTACTATACGCGAAAGTGTCTGATGCCTAAGTAATATAACAATGCCATCAACAAAAGCACCGATAAAAGGTTTATGATTACTAAACATATGAACATTAGGTATGTCAAAACTTTATAAATAAAGTCAAAATTTGAATACTAAGAATTTCCATTCCAATATAAGCAATAATAAATGAAACATTAGCCTTATTGCCATTCACACAGCTAAAAGTAAGTTGCTTATGTCCGTAGCATGGCGTGCTTATATATGTTACGTTTTAGATGGTACCAAATTGCTGCATTGGAGTCATCGAGTAGCTTAGTGTCGCGTCGCTTGTATGTATTGCATTCCTTTTGTATATCTTACTGTAATTTGCTTATCGTTATTGTATAAATATATAGAATAAAAAGAACAGGCGGAGGCGTTGTTAAACTGTGAATGTTGTACATTATGCATTAGTGTAGGGCGTGTAAAAATTGAACTATCAAGGGATTGGTATAGGCATTGAGGCAAAAGCCGACTGACTTTTAGGTGGACCCATCAGAGTCCAGGGCGTCTCGTTCAGGAGTTGTTGTAAACAAGATATATTGCAATTTATAGCGTAGTGTACAATTTTATTGAATTTGTGTGAAAACATTGTATCATAAGATTACTCTTAAAAGTATTTATCGTTTACTTTAGTCGTACGGAATGTCGCGGCGCGGCCCGCCCGCTCGCTTGTAAATATGATTTCTCGTTCCGCGTTTTACCCATCCTCTATATCTGAAACTCGATAACCCCACTGAAATACATTTCGGTCCAATTTTGAAGTACTTTTCACCATTATATTTACCTATTTATATGTTTCTTAAAGTTTATACAGTAATGCTTAAATATTATTGTAGTAAAATATGTACAATAAATTTATTTCAAAATTTTGTTCGTATTTCTGCTACACACAAATATACCCTAAATGCGGAGCGGCGCTATCAACTTTATCAGAAAATCGATATATCTACATCGGCGTAAACGCGGCACAGTCGCGCCGCCGCGAGTGCTGCGATAACAGTGATAGCGCCCACCGCACGCGACTCCCGCGCTCTTTGCTCAGGACTCCAAAAGTTTTTATCCCTCGGAGTCCCCTTTTTCCTCCCCCGCGGGACGATTCCGCATACCTGCGGCTGCGGCCCTCGGCGGCCCCGTCCCCCGCTCGCGCGCACACCGGCCCGAGCCGCCGCGAGACGCGCACGTCACGCGCTCCGGAGCGCTAAGCGCGTAAACATTCCCGATTGCGATGAAAAGTTGCTGACTCGAACTGTCATCCAACATGAAGTGTCTCGTGATTCTCCTAGTGACTGTGGTGACCGGAGCCGCCTCCGAGGCGTCCGTGCGGACATGTGAACCTATCAAAGTGGCGATGTGCAAGAATATAGGGTACAACCAGACCGGCATGCCGAACTTAGCGCGACATACTCTCCAAGAGGACGCAGATGTCACTTTACAGACCTTCAGTCCGCTGGTGCAGTACGGCTGCTCTTCCCAGCTGCATCTATTCCTGTGCGCGGTCTACGTGCCGATGTGTACGGATAAAGTTGCGCTGCCGATCGGGCCGTGCCGCGGACTCTGCGAGAGCGTCTACGCACGATGCTACCCTGTGTTGCGAGGGTTCGGATTCCCCTGGCCCGCCGAGCTAGACTGCAGTCTGTTCCCGGCCGAGAACAACCACGAACACATGTGCATGGAAGGTCCAGGAGAGAGGGCTCCACCTGTGGGAACAATTGCTGCGGACGGTGGATTGAGTGGTTCAGTGGGTCCAGGCGCATGCCGGCGGTTGATAAAGCCGAACAACTGGGTGTGGGTGCGTGGATCAGGACGTTGCGCGCAATTCTGTGATGCTGAGGTGCTCTGGGAGAGCGGCGAACGGAAGGCAGCTGAAGTGTGGCTGGCTACGTGGGCGGCGCTGAGTTTCGCGTGCACTTTGGCCGCAGTGGGCGCTCAGCTGGCTTGCGGCGAGCGCGGCGGCGCAGGGGAACGTGCGCTGGTCCTTGTGGCCCTGTGCCGCTGCGCCGCGGCCGCCGGCTGGGGCGTCAGGGCCGCGGCGGGCCGCGCCGCAGCCGGCTGCGCCAAAGACTCTACTTCGCCGACCCGAATGCTGCTGGCGCACGACGGGCTCGCCAACCCCAACTGCGCCGTCGTTTTCCTGCTGCTCTACTACTTCGGGCTCGCCGCTTCTGTGTGGTAAGTTTTACACTTTACTTACCAAATTCATTGATGCTTTTGGCCAGGGTCAACAGTGAGGCATTATCCATCGCGTTCTCGACGCCTAACCGTTGCTAGATCTCTACGACTGCCTTGACTGTAGCACTGTTGTTGGTCAATAGGGAAAAATATTCTTTGCAAATCGTTTGGTGATTACAGCGATATTAGAAAAAATGTATAAGTTTCATATTAATTCCGTACACTACTACGTACTTGACAATACAAAAATGACCTTTCTTAAGTTTTTTACCTTCACTAACTTCGAAATATTACCAATTTAAGACATTCGATGTTTGCCAAAAGAAATTGTTGTATCCACAACTTTATGTTTACCATCATAAAAAGTTCGGAACCTTCAATACGCTCTATTTGCAATTCCTTTTGAGAACCCGATTTCCGAAGGACAAAATCGGCGATCGATAAAAAAATTGCAGTGCAGTCAGACTAATTCCTGCACCGACCGACACAATGGGCCCTGCGACAATGGAATCGCACCTCGGTACCTGGGCTTTTTGTGGCGGGATTTGGCCGAAGCTGTCCTGGATTTTATCACCAATCAATTATGTTTTGTCACTTGTCGTGTAAAGCCTTTGAACTGACAATGACTCGTGCTTACTTTTTTGAGCGACGACTGTTGTTAGGTACGGTAAAACTTTCTAATAAAGCATTCAGTTCAATTCCAGGTAGGTTGTTACTACTTATTATAGAGAAGATAGACTAGTAAGCTACAAACACCTCTCATCCTGCATATAGAAATTGAATGCATTGGTTGAAGTTACTGGTAAAAGCCCATACAAACGTGCATATGCACTCATTATTGCGACAACTATTGTTATTGTAATCCGAAGCGAACTTAAAGGGTCAATTACGTAACGGAATGTAATAAGAATAGGTACCTGCTTATTGTTTGAACTCGTGAGGAGCTGATACAATGTTATATTTAAAAGTGAATAGGTAGTCGTTTAGTACAGGAACACGGGCGACTACCGACTCTCGCTCGACTCTCGACAGCTCGCATTGTTTGCTCGGTAATAAGTCATGCTTTCAAATGGTTAAGAACAAATGCACTGGCATTTGTCTCGTAGTCCTATGGAACCTGTTTTAAACACACATTATTTATATACCAACCGTTTCACACTCAGTTGATTAACGGTCGTATAATGTTCTTGATAAAAGCTCTCTGACTCATAATGCACGCAATTCGTTTTAACTCTTGGTATGTTAATGTTAGTTGGAATAAATCAAACATGTTCGTCGAAAAGCACTTTTTTGTTTCCTAAAAACAAGATCGGGCCGTAAAGTAAAACGAATTGGGAAATAAAATAAACGAGGTTCAATAAATCACGCACTAGGCGACGCCGGCGCGGTCGGTGTGGGATGCGATCATCTCGTTCCGTCCTTTTACCACCTTACTGGTTGCTACACCATGTGAGATTATGTTTATGTGGCTAGTAGGTGAATGCACACGTTTAATGTCCATGGGAGCGCTCTTAGCTCCTCGTCTCGTCGGTATATCTGCTGATGACTTTATGGACTATTCTCATTTTCGCTTACACGGACACTTCCGTGGATCTTAATACCGTGCATGTAATGTTCTACTACATTACATGCACGCCAAAATAATATACTATGACTATGGCGTATTGGGTTTATTGTATAATCTCGTAAATTAAGTTTTGTTTAAAGATGCGAAAAATGCTTCAAAAATGAGAACAGCCTATACCTAGGAGTACTTGTTTAGAGAATTCGTTACGAGTTCTTAATTGATAGATAAGTCACACTTACCAGCTGTCTGTCTTTATGCAATCGATGTCAGAAAAATAAAAATATTGAATTAGCGAGAATGTTTCACAATTGTTGGTCCTTCGAACCGTATTTCACCCTGTCAGCTATATTTCGAGGAATGTTAAAAGTTTGCCATAAATCGAATTTTATTAGCACCGTTAGATCTCCGCCTATAAAATTTAGTCTTATGTCGATGCATACTAAAATAGAACGTCGTTAAGGAGGATTCAGAAAAACCGAGATCCTCTGCCCTATGGTAGAGCTCCAACAAGAAACATTGCACGTTATTGTTTAGGGAATAAAATTTGAAACCCAATGTTGCATGCTGGGAAGTGCCTTGTAAATCTGATACCCAAGTGGTTTGTCGTAAAAACTTACTGTTCAACATTTCTACATAAATTGGTATTGGTTTAAGATTCGTTTTAACCGCCTTAGACTTTGTTGTGTATCTCGTTTCATTTAAACACAATAAATATTTTCTGAATCGGCAAAAACTTACTGATAACTACTCGTAATGTTACTTTTATGATACACGAGGATATATGTATCCTCTTTTATTGCGTACATTAAAACTGGCGTTCATCATCAACATCAAGTCGTTAAGAGCTGTTGTTGGTGGAGTAATTTCCAACTGTTTTCACATTTCGATTTATCTTTAACTTCTTTATACGACTTTAATTTAGATTTTTTATTTGAGAAAACTAATGTTACGGGGAATTTATAAAATAATCAAATACGTTAAATATAAATAAAAGGGCTCCATAAAAAACGTATCCGTTTCCGAGCTTCATACCAAAAGTCATTCCAGAAATTCATGTCATTCGCGCTCGCGGCCATCGCGCTAAATGAGACATATCTGTATCATAACTTGTTTCAAATTTAGTGGCTCTGGAAATTGCTGACAAATTGAAGTAATTATTTCCTTTCTTTACACATAATTTCGCAGTAGATTTACGCTCATGGTGACTTTAAATTTTTACAAGAAAAACGTGAGATGTGTCTACTTTTTTGATCATTTAAGATTTTCTAGTGCATTCATATTACGCGAAATATAATGAGTTGGCGACTCCACCAGGCGATAGGAATAAACCTCTTGATTATGATTAGTAACAATAACAAAGAAGCCCCCAAGTAAAAACCACTACTGGTCTAAAACAAAAAGTATTAATAAAAATGTCAAGTAGGTTCATACGTCAAGAGCTATAAGTGACCTATTATGTAAAGCGGAGAGTTGTTCAGCTATTGCGGACATTTGCACCCTTCCAGGACCTTTGTGTCCCAGGGGACAATCGTCCGACGTTTTCCACAAATTACTCGACTTAATTACTTTATGGACAATACAATTGATTGACATAATTATTACCCACCAACAAACCTCTTGCCGTATTGGAACATAACACTTCTCTATTAAATTAATCAGTTTTGAATCAAAATCGGTTTAACTAACTGTGATTCTTCTATGCTCTATACGATATACGAAATATACGACCCTATGCATCTTTGTTTATCCTTCTTTCACTCCATAATACCTGTAGCAATATTTTGTATTGAATTAAAATACGCATTAGGTGATTGATTGGTGACATTAGGTTAGGATGTTTTATCAAGAAAATTCGTTTTTGAAGTGAAAACTTCTTTAGCGGCGCTTGGCAATTTTTAGATGGGTAAAAAATGTTAAACTCGCGACAGATCCGCGCGTCAGATAACAGTCAGTCGGTAACCTAGCAACCGTGTCTGTTTCAAAGAAAGGGGGCCTTCGAACAACAAAATGTTGTAAGTGACAGATGGTGAAGCGTAATCATAAACATACATTACTAAGAAATAGAGATTAAAATAGAAATCAAGTGTCAGTGAGATATAATAAAATCGGAGTTTTCACTTCTGCCGGCACTCCCGGAGTGCAACCCGTCCTTTTTTTTTTAAATAATGGGGTGGGTCAAACTTATACATGTTTAACATAGATATCAATATATCTAGCCAATACGGTTTGCTTTGTAATCCAATCAGTTTTAACCTAGAATATATGTTAAGGAGTTTTTATATTACTTTTTATATTGTCTATATGTTTTATTTATCTATTTTTTGAAGTACCATTGTTTTACCAGTTGTCAATATATTCTTGTGTCTAGCTGCTACGTTTTTGTCCTCGCTATAGTAGTTATCGAAGATTCCCGTACAATATACGTATAAATTACGTCAAAGATTAGATCTTAATTAGAGATCCTATCATGGGATTTCGGTAGCGTCGTAATTAAAAGAGTTGATTAACAGCGTCGGCTCTGTAATATAAGTAGCCTTATTTAATTTTGCACCGATCAGCGCCATATTTTAAGGTGATTAAACTTGAAATCGGCGAGTGTTACGTCCAACCCATATTAAATTCATCAACGGGGCCTTGTATCACCCAATTAATACGGGCTGGTCGTGGTCCGAGAGATACATGCCGCGGAGCGTTGTAAACCAACTTTATGGCTGACATTATTAATTTCTTAGAAAGCCACAATTTGGTTTCAAAACCGACTCGTTATGATAATTTTACGTAGATTTATGTGATAGCGGTCTTTTCTTAGATGGCTCTGTCTCTAACGTAGGTATCTTATTGACAGCATCCCGTTTAGATGTTTGTGTTTTGAACGTGTAGGTTGAAAATTAACTTTTAACGCCTAACGTCCTATAAATTCTTGATACTCGGCTTATAGAGATTATAGTTATGTCTTCTAAGAATAGCAATTAATAATCCGTGACGAAGGGATCGATTGCGAATTTTATCACGAATCGATACGTGCGATTGATCGGCGTTCAGAAACAATGTCAGTAACTAGACCAGTCCAGTTATAGCATCAATTACTGGCAGTTATCGCGTTTTATTGATACATGAAAGACACCGACTCAAATTGTTTACAAACGTGTAGGGGTGAAGCCATGGAGCCCGGGCAGAGTCGGCAGGCCTCTAAACTAGCACCATTAACATAATAACAGATCGCTGGGCACGGAACTAGTTAACCGAGCGCATATTGTGGTCGCTGAGTAATGAGAAACGTCAAATTGGTTTTGTATTCATGCTCGCTCTCTACTCAGTACGAGCCATCCAAATACATTTACAAGAACTTTATCAGACCATCTCTAGTAATAAAGGACGTTATTTATGATAATTGCCGCTATTTATAACCAATATCCCCGTTTTGGAAGGGGCACATGCTGTTCTGTAGGTATATACAGAATACATTTTACTGTCTAGGGATTTGGCCTCTGTTATGCTCCTCAAACCTTTCGTGAATAAATAGAATTTGATTTTCATTCGGAGCGCACATGCTGCAATAAACTATCATTTATACGTCCGTCTTTCTTAACTGAATTGAGATGGGTTTCGTAAGCTGTTATTTTAGATGTTGCAATAAAAATGGTCACTTTTATGCCTTGTTATTACGGAAAGCAATTTGTCGTTTGAATTTGATTGTTTTTACAGCTATTGAGTGAGTATATTTAATTGTTTATTGTATCCAATTATTTTAGCGGCAGTTATTATGATTTATGAATTAACGAGTGGGTACATACTCGCCAGTCGCGATCCGAACGATGTCGGGTGTATAATCTTATGGTCGTTTCATAATTTCTTGTTTATTTTAAATTTCCTTCGCTGCCGATGCAATCTCGCCACGAGCGCCCCGCCTCGCAGAGGCCGGCATTCTTGTTAATAGGGTTGCCACTACATAAAACACGCCTCGATATCGATTACTAAATCTTTAATTAAAATCGAGATCAATCTACAACCCACTTGCAGCAAAGTGGTTAAAAACGCTGCCTTAGTTAATATTAGCATACAATTTTGTCTCTAGTCTCTAGTACCATGTAAAATAGCAAATTAACCAACATCAGCTTGAATTTACGCAAGTGCACTGCTTTGGCGAGCTATTTACTAAAGCTAAACTGTATGCTTAATTAAAATTCTTGTGTCTTAATTAGCATTCCGTTTTAGCACGAGCATAATCATAGATATTTGATCACAAGTTCCCTCGATTTACGCAAGCGTTTTCAACTTTACCACAGTCATTTATTAAGCATTAAATTTAGCTAATTAACGTTTATTTAGATGGCGGGGGGCAGTGTTAGAATTAATTCTGTTAAATTTAAGAGATCTTCAAGTTGATACTCCTGTCTTGACTCGTACAATGTAAAGTCCAACGATGTAGATTTTTAAATCTCTGTATCGATAACATTTTGTCCATCCTTGTTTTAAAAGTACATCACTACAAAACCGAAGATTCGATCCCACTGCGCTCGCGACGTAATTGGGATGCTAATCAGATGCTGAGCTGTTTCCATCCCTGTCTCGCCTGTGGGGGAGGGAACTTTCGTCCCGCTCTCCGGCCAGGCCGGCCGTGAGGCGGTGGGTCTTCAATCATCTGGCAATAAGCGCAGGAGACGCTCCCCGCGGGCACTCTCGCACCGATATGTAATCACCGTGGTTTGCTGCCAGAATAATTTTTCGTCTCAACAACGGACCCCCACCCAACGGCCCGATATTACCGAACTTCGAAAATAACAATTTGCAGTTCGACGCTCGCAACAATGTTTCCTGTTATAAAATTAATTGTATTCACGTCCTTAGCGCTAAGGATATGGGCCTTTAGGGTTTAACGGCGGGGCTATTTGGGTTAATATAAAGTGGCCGTAAAGTTTGCGATTTTTTTGGTTTATTTGCGTACCTGTCTGTCCCTTAGATTGTCTAAGCGCGATTCGTGCGGCTACAACAATGCAGTGTTTACCCGGGGAGCACAAAGGCGCCGAGGATGTATCTCGGACGGGCATCGCGCGGCCGCTGCTGATCGTATCGGACCATCCTCATTATTGGAACATGCTTTGTTGGATACAAATAGAAGAATCCGAGTTGTGAGAAGAAATTTACAAAAAATAAAGCAAGCTTGAGCGGTGATGATTATTGTAATATCGGCTTTTTTAGAAAACTTTGCAATGAGCAAAAATTTCGCTAGTATCAAAATGAGGTTATTGACAATGTGCGAAGTATGTATCATCATTGGCCTCTTTCATCCATAAAAAACATATAAAAAATGATTTAAGCAGTATGTATATTAACATATGAATTTTTTGCCAGGGGGCGTACGGCCTAGGAACAAACTTGTATGACGGTGAACGCATATACGTATATGCATCGGTGGCAGTGAATGCGTTGGGAAAATTAAAAGATCGCAGGGTCATGCCGTTGTAAAAAAAAATAACCTAGGAGGAGTGACAAGTTTGACAGTCCCCTATAGAATTCTGGACAGCGCTGCCGCCATGCATATTTGCATATAGTAAATACCTATAGATTAGCAGCATATAAAACGTATAACAAATATTTCTAAAGCAAAATACGGTACAACTAACTCATCGATACTATGAAGAAATTCTTTCTCACAAGTTTATACCGTAAGAGAAGCCCCCATAACTTACTTCGAAAGAAAAGCATGTGCGCCGGCTAAGAACATAACTATTTCAGCCACGTTACGTTAAGCCGAGTGCCCTTATAGATAAAATCCCGGTGAAGTCGGAAATTCCTAAAGGACCTTACGAGGGAAGCTGGCTAGTGATAATTGGCTGGCAGCGTTCCCTGGCTCGTTGTTACTGATGCACGAGCGATACAATATGGCATCACGACGCCGGCTATCTGATGCATTGTACGGGTATCTGACCTGAGTATTGTTTAGTGTCTGACAGAATCTTAGGCATGATCGGACCGTGTTCGGTTTTCTCCGACTAGAACACGTCTTGTTACAGTTGTTAGGGATGAAGTTGTTTTTTTAGCTCAAATACCAAGTGTTGTTTCGTTTTTGATAATGCGGTAGGCAGACTGGTAAAGCTGCTGCCTACTGAGCCGGGTGTCTGAGTTCGAATCCCGGCAAGGGCAAATATTTGTGTGATGAACTCGAATATTCGTGCATGGGTCCGGTCAATCTGGTCCAACATCCATATGTTGGACTAGATTGATTTGTGTGAGGTTGTCCGATATATATTTATATTTTTTTCTTGTGAAGTTGCAGTTTCGTGTTATTTGAATTTATTAACGTTTGTTACTTGTTAAAGAAAAAGGCTTTCAAGAAACAGACTAATAACACCAGAAAGAAGCTCAAACACGAAAACAACAGGAATCCAACGATTCCTTCGTTGCCAATAGTCGGTTGCTGCTGTTGTTGCACGTTGTATTCAAATTGCTGTAAAAAATGTTGTGAAAAAATTGCCACTAGAATCGTATCGTGTCTAACAGGTTATGATTATGACGGTAATAAAGAACTTTACTTCCAAAGCCGGCACATACAAAAGTGGCTCAAAAACACGCCGTTTAAGATATGATCAATGCAAGCGTAGAATAAAAACAACCCGCCCTGTGTCCGGACTGACCCCGAGTTTCGCCGAGTGGGTGGGCTCGTTCCGAAACCACCTCGTTTGTTGGTTTTCGATGATGGATAGCCATGTAATTACGCCCGATTATCTCTAGACCGATGAAACACGGCTCTTGACAGGAATTTCGAAATTGACGTTAATTTCTAGGTAGTTGGCTATGGTAATCAGCTGCTTTTGCTTATTATCGATCGCAATTTTACCCCAAGCGAGTACAGTTTTAATAAGTTAATAAGTGTTCATTATTTTGCTTATTTGATATGAGACTCGCTTGCGTATAAAGGATACGCAAGCGAGTCCATTATAAGTATTATGGAGTACACTACAAGACTAGGATGTGCCTTTGAAAATGCAAAAGAAAATAAATATGTAGTTAGAACAAGATGATTATTATTAGTTATAATTGTGCAAAGCATGTAATAATGGCTATACACGTAGTTACTCATGAGAGCCATACGGGTATATATAATCTCAATATGTAATTTAAAAAAATGCATGCGACTTTACTCGATTTAAACATTTATATTTACGTGGAATTTTGTTACTTCTTTCATTATATACTCAAATAATCATGCAGGCACGCACGCAGCAAACAGTGACATTCAAAGAACAGGGGCTGTTGTTTGTCGAGACAGGAATCCCGAGAGCGAAGCTCGTGTGAACACATACTCGGGTTTACATACCATGCAGTTTATAGAGTGCCCATAATGGCTGGAACTATATGTAGTTAATGTTTTTTAACATAATAGTCAGTAAAGCTGTTAAATACCAGGATTGATTCAGTAGACTCAACATTTTAAATAATGTAATTAAATTCTTAACAATTAGCACGTAAGGTTTAACTGTCAGTGTTAAATTGTAATAAATAAAAATAAATAAATAAAAATAAAATAAAATAAAAATTTTCCACGATATGTTCACCAACAACGGGCAGCTCTATCTTTAATTCTTGTTGGCTACCCATCTTTTCAACATCGAGACATCAAAAACGAGGTGGTTCTCAAATTCGGTTTATAAACCGATTTGGACTTCTTTTTAGGGTACCGTAGTCAACTTAGGAACCCTTATAGTTTCGCCATGTCCGTCTATCCGTCTGTCCGTCCGCGGCTTAGCTCCGTGATCATTAGTACTAGAAAGCTGAAATTTGGTATGAGTATGTGTATGTATCACGCCGACAAAACGGTAAAATAAAAACTAAAAAAAAAATTTTTTTTTCGGGTACCTCTCGACCACCTAAAGTGTGGGTGTTTTTTTTTTCGTTTCGACACTAGTGTGTGGGATGTCGTTGAATAGGTCTTTTAAAAATAATAGGGGTCTCCAAACATTATTTTCTGATGAAGTCAGAGGGAGGCCTTTGCCCAGCAGTGGGACACAAATATAGGTTAGTAAAAAAAAAGTCAGCAGTTTCGTAAATATTCGCTCCGAAAATAAAAAAAATTGCGTCCCCCCCTCAAACTTTTCAACCACGGGTCAAAAAATTATGTAAAAATTCATGAACATGAGGCCTAATAAGTACTTTCAATGAAAACTATATTGAACAAAATCGGTCGAGCCGTTTTTGAGTTATCGCAAAATTTCATAATTTTCTTAAAAGACGTAAGTTGACTTCCAGAAGGTAATAAGTAATTACAGTTACTTTGGCGTTTACGACCTTTTTATAGAGCTTGAAATCTTTCTCGTAACTTAAGTCTATTGTGAAGAACGAGCAACTACGGAACCCTACACTGAGCGTGGCCCGACATGCTCTTGGCCGGTTTTTTGTTCCTGAGTAGGCATTTTTAAGTTGGTACCATAAAATTTTGGTGAAGATCTGATAACGAGATCCATGAGGAATCGAGGGAACTCCTGAAACGGTTTTGGGTTTTTTTATCTACTCGTTCTGTTCTCGGGAATACAATTTCTTGCTGTTGAAGTCATTTTATATTTGTGTCCAAGACTTTGGAAATGTCCAGTTCCTTTCTAGGTGTTTAGTATGTTTCTTTATAATTTTTGGCGTCTATTAATTTTGAATCTCTTTCGCCTTTTCACAATACAGTGTGAGAAGACAATTGTCGATGAGGGAACTCGAGGTAATTTAGGCAGATAGGTACGTTACCACATTCCTAGTCCCAGTTTTGCGTAACTAGTTAATTTATTTCTAAATATTTTCTTGCCGGCCGCTCCACGTACGAAGATATTCTCGTTGCGCCACATCGTGATCGTATCCTGAGTATGATGGCGACCATATTCATTTAACGCCTCCTCACACAAACGAGCTGCGCGCGCGCCTGTCTTTAGCTTTTAAAAGCTTTTGTGCTGCCGAAGCCTTAATATGTCACAGTTGTTTCTTGATCACCGAAGGGAAAAAGGTTTTCCAGTATATGTTTTATTGGCGACGACGGAGACGCCTCATGAAAAACGGAGAAAAATTTGAAAATAGGTACATGTGCCTTAGTTGCAGTAGATTATTTCTTTTTCTTTTTATAGCCTTTATTTTTTAGGTTCAAATTATACCGACAAGAATCGTGAGATAAATGTGTTCATATTTTTTTGCGAGGTTTGTTTGAAAATAAACGTAAACAGGACTCTTCATTTAAAGATATCTCTACACGTCGTATACTATTTCGTCGCACCTAGATTAAAGTACCATATACATGAAATCTGGTATAACTTTTAAATTTCATCCTCGACTGAACCAAAGTTTACATCATCCCAGCTGCGCTGCACCTCGTCAGTTTAGGGCGGCCCGAAATACACACGGAGACATTTATGCAGATGTACCTATAAATACAACAAGACCCAGTTATATGTGCAATGTCATAAATTACGTCCCGATAGCAAGGTCACTTTTGTTCTCAGAAAATGCGGGACTTTTGTTTGTAAGTTTGTTCGTTTTTTCCAAACGGGAACGTGAAATGTTGCGACGTTCGCCCAAATATATGGGGGAGGCATTGTGGGCTCCGAGAGCAGGTAGGCTTTTTTGCTCAGACACCACTGCCGGCAAAAAAAATGCACTGACTGGAGTGTAATTTATAGTACCCGGCTGTTTTGAAATTTTGAACAGTAGTTTTAGCGCACATAACTCTAAAAGATAATGGTTGGCTTGTGGATTTATTTTTGTGACGCGTGTCATGGATTTGTTGAAATCTGTCACCTCATACGTAGGTATATCCATCCTAACTTTTGTCTATCGTATCTCCTGTGTAATGGTGCTATTCTACGTAAATAGAAGGAAACCTATTAGCGATGAGAAAAAAATGGTAATAAATATGTTTTCAGGCAAACATCTGATAGTGCTAAAACCCAACCCAGCATAAGGAGCATATTTTGCTGTTACCTTACACTGCGTTGTTGTTTAAGAAACTTCTTTCACTTATCTGGGGTCTTTAAACTTCTTCCCAATGCATTTAGTTACCTACCACGATATTACAACACATTTAATAATAACTGCCAAGCATGAAAATCGCTCAAAACTTTCAAAAGTTGCTTCCGTTTAATAACAACTAGACTCGCGAGGTCCTAAACAAACAAGAACTGCCATTAATGCCGTCCGACCGGCGCGGGCGCAGCTATTGATTTATTGATCGTAGGGAGAAATCCCGACAGGCTTAATTTAAACACGCATCCAAACCGATGCGCCGGACATCGCAGGCAGTATCAACAAAATATACTATCCATATATCGAAGTCATACGTCCATAATCCCTTTTCACTTTGAACGGGCGGTGTTTGGACAGACCCGTTTAGATTACGTATGCATTGGATAAAAGTTTTTATTTTGCTTTCGGTAAACATTTTGGAGAAATTATCGCGAGTTAAAAATAGCACGTGAAGATATATATTCTGCCGTTATTGTAATAGAACACTGCGCGATGCTTACTAAACATTAATGGTTTTCTAGAGTAACGTAACGTTTCATAAGTATAATATTTACGTAATCATTTCATATAAATCATGCCTTGCATAAATTCTTTCAAAACTACATGTACCTATGTGCTTTGTCATTATGATTTCTAATTTATTAACCTTTTTTCTCGAGACATTTAAACTAACCGTTAAGTGAAAATCTCCATAGATTTTATGTTCCTAGACTGTTCTTCTATCTCTAAGCAGATGCACGTGTGGACATTATACCTGCATCCTCCCGCAATCTACTTCGGTCACTGTACTCTATCTTTTTCTTTCTTACCTCGTGTTTCACTAGAGCGAATGAAATAGACGAATGATTTTACGACTGAGGTTTTTTCGTTACTCTGTTAATTCCACCCTCCCGTGTGTGTTACAGTACAAAAGCAGTAATTTAAATATTAGTAGCAGTTTTATTTTATGTTTATGCTCGACGAAATGTGGCCAAATTTTACCACAATGATCACACTTCGCTAGCTTTGACTACCATATAATACGTACCTAATATACCTCTAGGAAAATAAAATATGATAATGGAACCATACGATAGGGCTTGTGCACAAATCACGTGAGGTTCAATAGGGGGGGAGGGGGTCACGAAAAAATCACGATCTATCACGTTGGGGGAGGGAGGGGTATAAGGAGACCGGTCAAAAAGTAGCCGAAAAAACCTCACGTGATTTGTGCACAAGCCCTTAATTATGTAAGTAAGCGTTCTTAAAAAATATATGGAACGAACATTTCTTTTCAACTTTTCAGCGTTTCCGTGTATATTTGTTTTGCCTAAATTACATTAATACCAATAATTAGCCAGCAATTTCTATATGTTACGTGAAATTTGACTATGTGACTACTTCCAAGAAAAAGCAATCGATAGGACACTTAAACGTCGTAGAGTTCATTGCATAACATTTTATATGCTGTACTTGCCTACTTTCAAATTGTCGGTATAGGTAATGTAATATGAACATGTTTATAAGTTTTATAACAAACAATACATTTTTATCATAAACTAACCAAGACACTCTAACCTAAGATATTCTAGGTTTTCTTTCCAAGATTCCCTAGATTTCCTTGGTTAAATTCATATAGTTATTAGGTATACACGTGCACGTAGAATCTTTCATATGAAATTAAAATAATGAGCATTCTGTAAGAGGGTAAATCGGAGACACTTGGACCGATCTGGCTCGTCAGCCGTCGATCAAGCGTCCAATGTTTTTGTTAACAAAGGATACTGAACCTGTTTATTTACATCGTATAAGAAATCATTCGATTGTATGTAAAATAAGCGGCATAACGACACCGAGCCGCACGTTGGCCAACTCGTATAATACTTGCTTCAGATTTCGACCCTCGCTTGATAGAGTAATGTCGATTTTTGTATTAACATCTTTGAAATGATATGAGCTTCGGATAGTATTTTTATAAACGGACCATAAAGTTTCATAACGAGATCGTCCGCAGAGGCTGCGCCGCGCCGCGCCGCATTATCATTTCATGAAGGATATGAGTTTTGGCTCACGTATTTTCTTTTTCGATTTTATCAGCGGCATTTATGAAGTTGAAAATGTTAGCTACTGAAAGACGATTGATCTGATAGTGTTTTTCTGTGCCACCTCAAAAGAGGGAGGGTATACAATTATTAGTTTGAACCTTATTGATGTCGTGTCGTGATGTCAATAACAAATCCATTACATGGAGTTCTAACTTTTAACTATGTTTATGAGTCTGTATAACATCAGCAATATTTTATTAGAGAGTAATTCTAATCTTTGCTTCATCACTATCACTACATAATATACTTAGTATAAAACAAAGCCTTGCTGGTGTCTGTCCCTATGATATGTATGCTTATAGATCTTTAAAACTACGCAACGGATTTTGAAGCAGTTTTTTTAATAGATAGAGTGTTTCAAAAGGAAGGTTTTAATGTATAATGCATGCATAATTTATCAGCATTGCACCCGTGCAAGCAGGGGTGGGTCGCTATTAGTAATAATAATAATAAATGAATCCTTGAAAAAGGTCCCAAAGTACTTAGCTTATTTACGAACATAAATGAATCGAAGCAAAGCGTATAATGTAAAATTATGTTAATCTAAATTATCCAAGATTAGCTTAAAATAGTAAAGTGCTTCGCGGAACGACTGGCGCCATTTCATGAGTCTAGCAAATCTAGAAGCATTAATTAACAATACCCGTTCAGTCAACCAATCAGAATGATTTTATTATAGGCTTGCATGGCGCCATCTAGGATCACTGTGGCGGGGTCTGCCATGCGTGAACTCACGTGTGCAATCATGGTTCCGACAGTAATGTTTAACCAATTTATTATAGAAACGAATGACAAATAATACCCTCCATAATTGCCGGCCCATGGCGAAAACCTACCTTCCTACATAATTACATATCGGTATGGCTAGACTTTCGTCAGAGTAAAGTGATTGTCTATCAATGACTTGTCTTCATGGGTTTAGTCATAGGATGGCAGACATAGAAAGCAGAAACTGCGCAATGCAACCTCTCATGCCAAAGGTTACAGATGTGTTGTCAATTTCAAGACATAGGTACTGATTTGTAATACTGTTTGTTAAGCAGTCTCGTGAACATTTTCCTTACAAATCGGAGAATTCCGAAGATTCTTGAAAACGTTATACATAACATTTCCTATACAAAACGAAGAACGTATTCGAGAATTTTCGGGAACAGCTCAACTCAAAACGCATCTCTCGTTCTTCAAATATAGTACAGTTGCTAAGCCGCGAAATTGTGCGCATCGGGTTACAATCATGAAATTTCTACCACACATAGAGCGTTCCACGGTGATTATTTTCAGATGTGGAGGGAAGTCAGATTCGTCCATAGATAAGAGGATTCGTCCCCTGTGTGGTGGGAGAGCGGGGTGAAGAGGACCAAGTACTGCTCTTTTTCTTTTTTTTATTACTGATCACTGATCAGTTAAGGCTATTAGGGCTTGTGCGACATCGTTTTCGTGTAAAATAGATCAGCTATAAATTTTTCATGTTATTTAAAAATAGTTTCATATAAAAAAATTGGGTTTATTGCCGAAAAGGTAAAAATCACAACAAGTTTTTTTTATTCAGAACGATAAATTAGTTATCTATCCTGAATATTTACAATTTAAAAAAATATAACGAAACAGAAAATTTAATCTTGTTTTTAGAAATGTATACATATTGGGCACAGATGATACAAAAAGTACCTTGAAAAAAATTTTGATGTTAAGCTTAGCCTGCGTGTTCTAGTACATTTTGCTAAGTCGCGAAATTGTTTACATCGGGATACAACCACGAAATTTCTACCACAGATAGAATATTCTGCGGTGTTTATTTTCAGATGTGGAAGGAAGTCAGATTCGTTCCCTGTGCGGCGGGAAAGCGGGGTGAGTAGGACAAAGAAGTCCTCTTTTTCTTTTTATATTACTGATCAGGTAGCGCTACTAGGACTTGTGTGGTGTCGTTTTCGTGTAAAACAGATATCAACAATTCATTTTTCATGTTATCTATTCATAGTAGCAAATAAAAATATGGTTGTATTTCCGAAATTGTAAAAATCACAACAAGTTTTTTTTATTCAGGGCGATAAATTAGTTATATTTCCTGAATATTTACAACTAACAAAAATATAGCAAAATTAATCTAGTTTCTAAAAATATACTCGTCAAAACAAAATAGGGGCCACTAAGTATTTTAAGTTTTAAAATTATATTAAATGGATATACACATTAGTTCAAGAACAGTTAAACAAGGCATTCGTTTTTTTTTAGGCTAAAAATAGTTTAATTAATTAGTCATTTGTTTCAGTTATTTCAGTAAATATGAAATTAGTCTATTCGTAACGGAAAAACTCAACAGACACTTGTCGCAAAAAATAACAAAAACTGACACTTGCTGTTATTTTTTTAATTCATTAATAACGGGTATGTCCCCCTCTCTTGTTCACACACTCCTGAAGCCTAGAGTGCATCCTCTCGATCAAATTTCTGATGTTTTCTCCCAGGCACGTTTCAAAGCATCAATGAGCTCCTGCTGGTTGGAAACCTCTTGCGGATGCTCTCTAACCCATCGCTTTAATTGGTCTCAGAGATGTTCAATTGGGTTTAAATCTGGACTATACGCTGGCCATGGTTAGGGCTTGAATACGGGAGTTTTCCAGAACAGTCGAAGTTTCCTGAGATACGTGTTGACGGGCATTGTCTTGCATTAAGATGTACTCGGGGCCCACTCTTTGTGCGAACGGAATCACATGAGGCCTGATGACTTCGTTCACGTACCGTCGTGCTGTCACGGTACCCTGATTTAAGAAAACAAGCTCAGTTTTACCGTGTAAGCTTATTCCAGCCCATATCATTACACTAGCCCAAGCGGTCAATTTCCTGGATGCAGACATCAGAAAATCGCTCGCCTTGACGTCTCCATACTCTGATTCTTCGATCATCACTACAAAACTTCACTTTACACTCAATTATTTTCAGTGAAAAGCACCATACCACATTGATTTATGCCGCAATCCAAATGTTGATGGCGCTAAGTTAATCGATTTACCCGGTGAACCCTTGATAGGGGAACTCCTACAACTGGCCGTCTGGACCGTTGTTGGTCTTCATGCAGTCGATTACGCATGGTTTGGTCACTAACACAAGTCCCCATTGTCAGTCGTAGATGATTTTGCAACTTACGAGTCGTCACAAAACGCTCTCGTCGGGCACTTAACCGGATGTAACGACCCTCTTGTGCCGTAGTCACATGCACTCTACCCGACCCAGGCCTTCCCATAGTACTGCCAATCTCTTGAAAGTGATTCCACACATTTTGGATGGCTCTGCGAGAAAATCCTAACGCATCAGCTGCAGACCGCTGCGAATAACCCTCACTACCCTCAGCAATCATTGTAACGGCTCTGGTGCCAGTGATAGTCATATTATACAAATATACTCTATGGTGATAGTGTCCATGTGCCTTGGTTGTCGTGGCATTACTGGTACAGTATGATTAATTCGCCAACAGATGAACAGAAATTAGCTTTGAGCAGAATAAAAAAATCGTTTTTTTGTTTGGATTAATTTCTGGTCTGCTATGAGACTTAAACAACAGTATGAATAAGGTTGGTTACTGAAGGATGCGGGACATTATTAATTAAAGCCACTTATTAATTAGTATATGTCCAATAATTAACAATAAAACGAAAATATATAAGTGGCCCTTATTTTGTTTTGACGAGTATATTACATATTGGGCACTCTTCATACAAACAGTAACTTAAATAAATTGTTGATATTGAGATTAGCTGTGTGCTCGTGATACATTAGCAAAAAAATATTTTGTTTTAATTACATTAATTTGTTTTTCTAGGACGTATATAGTAAATATTGTATGTAAAAGCATGTTAATAATCATTATTTAATGTATTTAATGAAGCGAAATAGGATGCGTTCGGAGATTTCCGTTGGTTACGCCGACGTAAAGATATATTTTAAGCTACTGTTTGTATGAGAAGTGCCCAACATGCATATATTTTTAGAAATTAGATTAAATGAGCTTTTTGAAATAATAATAATAATTTGAAAATGTTTACGAAATTGAACTAATTTACCTCACTGAATAAAAAAACTTGTTGTGATTTTTACCTTTTCGGCCATACACCCATATTTTTATATTGAACTATACAAAAATAACATAAAAAAATATTTTTTGTTATTTGTTTTACACGGAAACGATACCAATCACGTCCTGGTAGACTTAACTGACCAGCAATAAAGAAAGAAAAGAGGGATACTTGGCCGTATTCACTCCGCTCTCCCGCCTCACAGGGGACGAATCTGACTTCCCTCCACATCTGAAAATAATCACCGTGGAACACTCTATCCGTGGTAGAGAGTTCATGCTTGTAACCCGATGCGCACAATTATGTTAGAAAACAGCGGACTAACAACTCTACTAATAGAGGTTTTTCGGTACAAAAAAATACCTATTTAAGAGGGTTGTCGTTCAAGTCTGCGGGCTATTTGTTTATTTTATTACGCCAATTAATTCATCCGACCAATTTAGCCAATTGGTATTTTATCTCGCCGATAAAGGCGCCGTATCCACGAATTTACAAATTCTCCGGCCATTTTGAATTAATTATCACGGCTGTGAAGATGGTGTTGACCTTTCCGGGTGATTTAGGTGCATGCTTATTAAAAAAACTCAACACCTCTTTCTGTATCTTGATGACACATAATTATTTATTAATGTTATTAACATATTTATATTTACATAATTACGCTCGAGCCTTTCTCGATTTCAGAAAATAAGTATCTCTTTATTTTTGTTACCGCGCCGTTTCGTGAGTATACTTACAGATATTCACTTGTATAGTTAAGAAAGTGCTTATGACACTGTTTAATTAATTTAATTAATTAATTGAATCGAAGGGTAGTTTCGACTAAGTCAATATTGACTAATTTATAAACATATATCTGGGTTCTTCACCCAATGGGTGATGGCATTTCCATTAAGAGAGTGTCTAGACAATATCTACTTCGACCGCTAAGTAACTTAACTAAGTACTTAACTCAACTCAGATAGTGTAAAATGTCTTGCATTGTTACATCCTTGAAAGTCGACTAGTGTTACAGAGCAGTAAGCTAAAACTTTCTTCACTTAATATATGAAGCTCATATTTCTTCTTTGTTGTACAGACTAGAAATATGATTTGCCCGACATTGCTTCGTATTGCGCAGTAAGTTCAATTATATTTTATAGACATTATCTCTCACTTACTGACTTGAATAGCTGCGTAGAGTAAAAACAAACTTAAATAAACTGGTTTAGATTTAGTAGAATTTTCATGATGGCTATTAGCTACCTGTTTCGGGAGTATCTTATATTTTGCCACTATAATAATTTTGACATATAATCTCTTTCGAATTTTCGAAGTTTCAAATATATGATTCTGGGAATCTGGGATCTACCTATCGAATAGGCCCACAAATCCCACAATGCGCACTCCGCTTCCCCCTGGACGAGCGCACGGCATGTATGTGTCACCTGCTTGTTTGCCCAATCCCGGAATAGAACCGAATAGTCTTGTCTAAAGGCATTCGTATCCCGGATCAATGTCAACTTACATTGCAGTGCTTAACTACTTGCAAGAAACCTAAGTTATCCTTGTGACTACCGTCTACTAGTTACTCCTTCACGATCTACTGACAATCAGCGCTGTTTCTAGGGTATAGTGAGGAAGCGGTCGCTCTGGGCGCCAGTTGGCGATAGGCGCCAAAATTATGCCTAAATAAGTCAAAAACAAAACTTTGATGGCGCCTTTTGAGAGGCATGAAGAATGGAACTCTCTTCCTGCGCACATTTTTAACCCCCAACGAAAAAAGAGGGGAGAGTGTTATATGTGTGTCTGTATAAGTGTATAAGTATATCTTTAATATTTTCTTCGGTTTCCGCGACTGTCACACATTTAAATAAAACAATTTAAACGGATTATATCGCGTATATTAATTATTTGAGCCTCCCTGACGTTTCAGTACCTTTACAGATACCGTTGTCAAAGGTTGACTGAGAAAAACACAATTTTTCTCTGTCAAAGTTACATTTGTGCAAACTACCCATTTTGTAAATATTAATTTAAAATAAAGGTGTTCATACATGCCAGATGGGCCTAATGTGTAAAGACAGTTACACATGTGCCAGAAGGGCATTTATTATTTATTTAAAATATCTACCAGCGGTTCACTAAAGGCTTACTGAGGAGAAAGAACCGCCAAAGAAAACTCCCAGATTGCCTTATTTATTACTATAAAATACTTTTAAACAAAAACTCTACATATACTACTTTTAACACTAATTTGTTTTACACCGTTCGAGGCCCAAGGCATCCAGTCTTGTGTCTTGCTTGATCCTTGATAAGATGTACAACAGGATCCCAAGCCGGTGGTAATGACAAACCATCTTCTCTATTGAAATTGGGATATTTTTTGATTTCAATAGCCTCGCGCAACATTCTGGGAAAATATCGTTTCTCTCTGGCAAGGATTGAAGTGTTATCAAACTTAATTGAATGGTTTGGTTTGTCCATGACATGCTCGCAGACTGCAGACCTGTTGCAACGACGGTGCTTGACATCGGCTACATGCTCCTTAACCCGTGTAGCTATACTACGTTTCGTTTGGCCAATGTATGACAGACCAAACTCGCAGTCCAGCTTGTAAACACCAGCACTCTGCAGAGGGATGCTACACTTCACGGGCCTCAGGTATTGAGACATCTTCTTCATCGGCTTGAAATATGTTTTAATGGAAGCCCGTTTCAAGATGTTTCCAATCCTATCCGTGACCCCTTTCACATATGGCAGGACCGCAGGTTTACGCTCGACTGTAGGAGTCTTCACACGGGGTTTCTGGTTGAGGCGTGGTATCTTGAGCCCATTGGCCCAAAGCGCACGCTTGACATGCTGTAGTTCATCAGTCAAATGTTGGTCGTCACAGATTCCCTTGGCTCTCTACACAAACAAAGATTTACCCACTGTAGCAAGTTGACTAGGATGGTGATGTGATTTGCCATTTAAATACCTATCAGTGTGAGTAGGCTTTCTATAAACAGTATGACCTACTGTATTATCAGACCTTCTCAACACACTGACATCTAAGAAGGCTAGTGAATTGCCATTTTCTAACTCCATTGTAAACTTTATTTTCTCATGAATGGAGTTTAAATGGTCTAGGAAAACTGAAACACTAGATTTAGGTAAAATAGTAAAGGTATCATCTACGTATCTTTTAAAGATCCTCGGCTTAACAGGTGACGATAAGAGTGCTTTCCCCTCGAAGTCCTCCATGAAGATATCGGCGACAACAGGAGATACTGGAGACCCCATAGCCACACCATCCACTTGCACGTAGAATTCACCGTTCCATAGCATATAGCCAGATGTAAGGCAGTGTTCTAATAATTCAGCATATTCCATTGCCATATTCTGTTCACATAGCCTCCTCCTCACAATATTGATGCAATCCTGTACTGGTAGGCATGTAAAGAGGGACTGGACATCAAAACTAACCATAATTTCATCATCAGTTAGTATCAGATCTTTAATTTCAGTGATGAAATGGTATGAATCCCGTGTGTATGCCTGCGTCTTTCCCCGCAACGAAGAAAGAACCCCAGCTAGGTACTGAGCCAAGCGATAGGTGGGAGCATCGATTTGACTCACTATAGGGCGTAGAGGCGCATCTTGTTTGTGTATTTTTGGCAAACCATACAACTTTGGTGGCAACGGGCAGGAGGGAACTAAACTTTTGACATCTAGATTAAGGCTCTCGGAGTGCTTGCTTATTAGCTCAGTAGTAGATTTTAACACTTTCGCAGTCGGATCACGTTTCACAGGCTTATATGTTGATACATCCGACAATAAAGCTGTTATTTTTTGATTGTAGTCATTGGTGTTCATGACAACCGTTGCATTTCCTTTGTCAGCTCGAAGAATGGTTAGGTCTGGGTCCTCACGCAAGGTCTTGAGCGCGTGAAATTCAGTTTTTGCTAAGTTAACTTTCGGTGGCTTTGCCTTTCGTAAAACAGACGAAACGTCTTGGCGAATTGCCTCCAAATCTTCCTTTCGCATTTGATTTTTCACCAGACAATCTTCTACGCCGACTATAATATCTTCGAACGGGATAGTACGCGGAGTAATAACATAATTCAAGCCTTTTTCCAAAACTGCTATCTGAGCGGCGGAAAGTTCTTTGTCGGAGATATTTTTCACGATCTTTGCAGTGTTATTGTGATCTGACGTTTGGTTCTGGTTTGACAGGTCCGTTCCGTTACTTCCACGAAACGTTCCGTTCCCACTGCGCTTCGATTTCAATCTGTCAAACTTAGCATTTTTCTTACGCGTACAACATTCAAATTTCGACGCATAACGTCTATTGCCTTGTTCAACAATTTCTTTGAAATCACTATCGGTCAAAATTCTCCGTAATTCATCACTCTTTTCCTTAATCTGTTGTTCTAATTTATGTGCTGAGTAACGGGTATTATGGATCAGTTTGCACAATAATATTTACAAAATGGGTAGTTTGCACAAATGTAACTTTGACAGAGAAAAATTGTGTTTTTCTCAGTCAACCTTTGACAACGGTATCTGTAAAGGTACTGAAACGTCAGGGAGGCTCAAATAATTAATATACGCGATATAATCCGTTTAAATTGTTTTATTTAAAAGTATATCTTTTTTATTATTCCTGGAAAATATATCTTGGATCTCTTTAAGTCGAGAGTGAATAGGCATTTTCTAGGCAAGCATGCTCCATCTTAGGCCTCGTTGTCACTTAACACTAGGTGCAATCGAGGCCAAATTCTTGGCTACCATAAATAAAAAAAAACCGGCCAAGAGCATGTCGGGCCACGCTCAGTGTAGGGTTCCGTAGTTGCTCATCCTTCACAATAGACGGGCTTAAAACAGCGGTTTTAAGCCCGAGGTTTGAGTTACAAGAAAGATTTCAAGCTCTATAAAACGGTCGTAAACGCCAAAGTAACTGTAATTACTTATTACCTTTTGGAAGTCAACTTACGTCCTTTTGAAGAAAATTATGAAATTTTGCGATAACTCAAAAATTTTGATCAATATAGTTTTCATTGAAAGTACTTATAAGGCCTCATTTCCATGAATTTTTCCATAATTTTTTGACCCGTGGTTGAAAAGTTAGAGGGGGGGATGCTATTTTTTTTATTTTCGGAGCGAATATTTACAAAACTGCTGACTTTATCAAAAAATAATGTTTGAAGACCCCTATTATTTTTAAATGACCTATTTAACGACACCCCACACACTAGTGTTGGAACAAAAAAAAAATCACCCCCACTTTAGGTGTTGGAGAGGTACCCGAAAAAAACATTATTCTTTAGTTTTTATTTTACCGTTTTATCGGCGTAATACATACACATACTCATATCAAATTTCAGCTTTCTAGTACTAATGATCACGGAGCTAAGCCGCGGACGGACAGACGGACATGGCGAAACTATAAGGGTTCCTAGTTGACTACGGAACCCTAAAAAAGGGCACCTGACGACGATATAGCTCTATCCTGACCGACAACTACGAGTCAAGCTGGCGATGCTCACAGTTGTTATTAACAATTGAGTGTAAAACTTAAATCGTGTGAGGAGAACACGATAAATCGGATACGTACGCGCATCGAATGGGCGCAAACCGGCCGCGCCACTACCTAACCGTTTTATGACCACTATATTAATTGCACCCATAAACAATAACTACATGTTAAATTACACCGATAACGAGATCCTACATGGAATATAAAAATATGCTGTGGTCGAAATTGTTATGTTGGTGCTAACTTTTTATGATAAGGGGATGGATACGGAGAATGGTAGTTGAACATTGGTTAAACGCCCATAACTAACGTGCCTTGTTTAATACAAATTATTAAATGCTAAATTAATAACGGGTATATACATTCTACCGTAATAAAATTGCGCGGAGAAGGTGAGATTGAGAATATAACATATTCTAGTATTTAATACTTAAGGCATTTTCTACCAGTAAATCATTGAGCTATTAACATTAGGTAAGCATGCTTAGCATTTCCCCAAATTACCTCTAAGAGCAGGAATGCTCTAAATCTATATGATTTACATAAGTAATTATAACAATTTACTGCATGACACTATTATAAAATTAAAATCTAAAACTACATGTTCGTTCCACTTGCGGTGGAGACGTCCGGAGTTTGGTGTGCGGGGGGTAAAAGCTTTTTAATGGAGCTGGGGCGGCGCTTGACACAAGCAGGTCTCGAATCGAGACTCTCGATCCTCGTTCCGGGTCCTTCTTGATGCAAAGGTTGTCTATCGCTATTCAACGTGGCAACGCGGCGAGCGTGATGGGCACCTTTGCTTCAGGAGGAACGCGGGACGGTTTTTAGCCTAGCTCTCTTCTTTGTTATTTGGTTATGTGTATTTTAATTTTTTAGGAATGTTTAGTTTTAGTATTTAGAATATTATGTAGATTTATTAAATGATTTTGTCTTTAGCAAAAAAAAAATTAAAATATATTTATATATATATATATATATATTTGTCCTCTCATCATGCCAAACTGCTGGACCGATTTCCAAATGTTTTTTGCGCGAGTAATTGGGAATCCCCAGTTGGTTATAGAATTCTTTTTACCAGACTCGACTCTTCCTGCGTGGACGAAGCACCTTCTACTCTAGTATTTACTATATTTTTCATGTAGTACAAAATCCTTAACATATAGCTTGCTCGCTTGAGCCTAGCCTAGAATCAGACCCAACCAAACTCTAATCCTCTCATCGTTTGCGTTATCTCCACTGGTATATCTCACAGCTGACATAACCCCGGTTATTAAGCGCTATTGGCAGGGCGATATTATGATATACGTCATAACACATATATCATAATTACTATCGCAAGTTATAGCTTCAACTATTAACGAGGCGGCGACTTTGAGCCGTGATTTGCACTCTGCGCGGGCGCCGGCGAGATCAAAGCAGCGTAGCGCCAATGCCTCATGTACGCACTCGATCGAAATTTCACCATAGGGGCACTAAAATGTTGCTTGTTTATCAGTCTAATCAAACTTAAGTTGGGAAGCTAGGAAGAAGATTCAAGATATTAATTTACTCGTCCTAAATACTGTACGTCTCATTTTACTATATATTTTGAATGTTCTGTGTATTTGAGGTGTGCAATAAAGTGGATTTGTATTGTACTGCAGTGACTTAAAACGAAAGGTTGTCAAACCAATATAGATAGTCAGTTCCTCATGATGGTCTTAAAAAGAAGTCGCAAAGTTAAATAGAGTGAGTTAAGCATGTTCCGGCGTGATCGAATAGGAAAATTTAAAAAGATCGTATAAATTCCTCAGACGTTGCCAAACTTAGGTAATAGTAGGACTATGACAGGGACATTGCTTAAATAATAGCCCGTTCGGGTCAAAATTTGTTAAGTGGTCTCCATATTCAAAATTTTTAGTCAATGGTAGTAAACATTAAAAAAAGAATTTCGGTTAAATGCTAAAGTTTCTCATCTATCCAAGCGTAAAAATCCTTTCTTATCTCCAGATCTCCATTCTGCCCATTTTAATCGAAGCATCGAATGCGAGCGGCATTTTAGGCACGTGTCGGCTTCATATTTTTATTTCGGTTGGGTAACGAGGCGTGGAACGTGGTCGGCCCGAGACGTGAGCGACAGCGCGCCGTCACGCCGACGACACCGACAAGCCGACAATACGCTTGTTAGGACGTCAAATAGACAAAAAATCTGTCAATCAGATTGGCTAACACAAAAAATGTTTTGTTGTGTTTGCCATTCGCTGGTTACCTAATCGAAATCACTAATGGAATGTTGCGAAGAAAGCTGAAGTATTATATATTTTTCTCAAACTGCAATTAAATATCGCAATAAAGTGCGTTAAAACAGGCTTCGAAGTGTCACGTTTCGAGCGGGACAATTCGAGAGAACTGTAAAGGAATTTCATACAAGATTGAAGGCCTAGGCCGGAAAGTATTTTTTTTTAAACATGGCGTCTGTTCATGAACGCTGTTTAGCTGACTAATTTTTTTTGAGTGGTGTATTTTTTTATTTCATTGCATATGTTTGAGAAAAGCACTATACACGTGTCAAAATCAAAAGTATTGTCCTAAATCCTAACACTTATAGAACTATATGGTTTCGATTGTTTTTCAACAGTTTTACCATGGAACTATTGATGCCTTATGCCTGTGGTATTAAGTCGGACATTTGTCTAACTAATAGAACTATTGCTATTGGGACACAAGAGCTGATACAACACATTAACGTGGTTCTTTCTTGCTTGAGTCATCAAAGTCTTTGACCAAGTCATAGGTAAAGTTCAGCTAATAGATAGGATAGACAATCATAGCGGTGACACTAATACTTAGTTACTTACTAACTGCTACTTGCTTACTGAATCCCTAAAAGCTTGAACTGAAATCATTAAAGGTCACGCGTTAAACTTTCAAACGTGACTCTCGAACTTAAGCAGTCCTTATGAAGTAAAACGAACTTAGTAAGTGGTTACCAATAATCAATTAAACCATTATTGTGCCGACTCCAGCCTTCAAAGTCGAAGACTTGCCCATAGCAAGTCGACAACCCAAAAAACATCTTAACTTCTCAAGCTATGCTATTGCAAACTCAACCATGCGAGGTAAAATTTGAGACTTAAAGTCTAAACACATGGAGAATGGGATACAATCTGACTATGTTACCCAAAAGGCGCTTGTTAATTTTTCTCTTTTCAAATGTTGAGCTTGAGTGACGTTTGCGCCGGAGTTAAAGCCAAATCCAAGATGGCTGCCGTTAATCACATGATAAATAAGTCCGATAAAGGGATTCTGTTAGTCATGGTCCTCATAAAACAAACGCCGGGATTTGCCTTAATTTATGTTTGGGGATTCAACATGATCGTCGGCAGGTGGCGTAGATAATTATCGAATGTTTTGTTTGTATACATTATGCATGTTTACTGATCTGAGAAAACTATTTTGAATTTTCTTGAACTTCGTGTAACTTGTCAGTGTTAATTGTGTAATTTTTTATTTTATACAAGCTGAAAATGGTAAATGCCTCTGCCACGTTGCGATAAAAATTTAGAATTTATTTTTAAAGATAAAGAAACAATACATTAATGAGCTTCCAAGCCTTCTTTATGTTCACAATAAACTAAGGTATACATTCATTAAGACGTAAATAGCAAGAGCTTTTTTTCATTTATTTGGGTAAACAACAGCTTGCTATGTTTATGGCAAGATTATCTTAAACTGAAAGTAGATAAATATATATCTTAGTGAAAATATAAATAATATGAGCCCTTCATCCAACCCAGTGGGCAGGTGAGGTCCTTATCTTTGATAATTACAGTTTTAGTGCACAAAAACTGGATTCCGTTTTCATGGCCCCTGCATTTTATCGCTTCTCGGTATCGTTAACTTGTTCTCGATAATTGGAATCGATTCGATTACTTTCATTATTTATTTACGGTCTTATATCACTCGGTTGTTAAAACTTCGTATGTTTAATATCGATAATGTTTATTATGCAAATGCAAAAAATATTTAAATCGACCATCGTTACGCGTTGATGTCTTTTGCATCGGTGCTTTAGGATCTATAAAAAATGTTGTTTATCTACTATTTATTATCATAGAAATTTACCTGAACTATTTATATGCGCGTTTATAAACATGGAATGCGTATTCTATAATCATAATAACTGTTACACTAAAATATTGCCTCATAAAAACGGACTCGTTCGGAAACCTTTATAGCTTGCCACAATGAAAAACCAATTTGAATAAATTTCAAAATGGCGTTAAGAAAACCTCTTAAGTTTCCGCTATCTCCGATCAAAACTAAACTCTCATGTCTAACAGAAAGGTTCTACATCAGTTTATAAGACAGGTTTCAGGGCCTGAGTCATTCTCGTTAGGCGCAACCCTCGTCAACGAGTGTCAAATAACATCCAATATTTATTTACATAAAATTACGTCTTATCTAAATAAAAATAGGTTACATAATTCAATAAATAATTGAGGCGTTTACGACAGTTTTGAGCTGGTAGCTGCGTCTTGTTAGTAAGCTTATTGTTGGCGGTGAGATGCTGCGTCCTTGTCTGCCGTGTGGAGATGTGCGCGCCGTGTGTTGCTATCTCGCCTCAGTCGTTAGGGCAAGGTCGGCTCGTTAAAAGCTCTTAACGAGAAGCGAAGGAAAAGCTCACGCTCTGTCACGGTTCTCAAACTTTATCGATGTCGGGGATACAGCCTTCTTTATTTTAACGTAGGTGTTACTCCTATGTGAAGAATATTTGATCGATATGTCGCTTAGTCTCTATCAGGAGCTTCATTAAACCACCACATAGGGTGTTGGATTTGTCTTCAACTCTCAGGTTTTTGTTATCGTGTTATGACATAGGATCAGCTCATCCTAATAGTCATCTTAGCTGATAGATTGTTTTTTTTAGAAACTAAGCGTTTGTTGACCAATTGATATCAACGAGCCGATTTTTCCCCTGGTCTGTCCCAATCATAACTTCTGATTCATAACCAGTATAAATATAAATAAATAAATATCGGACGACCTCACACAAATCAACCTAGTCCCAAAATAAGCTCTAATAAGGCTTGTGTTACGGGTACTAGACGAAAGACGACGATATAACAACAACAACAACAAATCCACTTTATTGCACACCTCAAATACACAGGGATACAAAACATCAGAGATATACAGTAAAAAAATTGACAGAGGTAAATAACAGGCGGTCTTATCGCTAAATAGCGATCTCTTCCAGACAACCTTTAGGTAGCGGAGTAGATCAACAGGAGTTAGAATTGAGTACATACTTATATTATAGATAAGTACCTAAATAAAACATTAAACACAACTATTCACACAAATTATTCTCACTCCAAGTGTAAGCCATCCAGTGATGACCGCGATCCTCGGTCATGAGGAAACGACAAGAGAGAGACTACTTAGACCACTATACCTCCATCAGTAGCTAGAAGATCAAGAACCCCAGTGCAAAGGAAAATATTGGTAATTCATAATCATAAGTCAACCCGGATCGTTTCACCTATTAACAACGTTGAGATTAGGCTATGCTCCCCTATCATTACAAACATTGTTAAAAGTTTGAGCACCACCGCGAAGGCTTGTGAGGCATGTTCCGCGCGTGTCCCGTTCACACCTGCGCCCGCGCCGCGTCGACGTCTTCTATCTCGCTCTCGTACTGGCACCATTCCGACACACTAAGCTGGATAATAATGCCGTTTACGCTTTACGTTACAAATGTTACACTTCTATTTCAGAAATTAAGTGTGGTTTTTAGGGCTTGCAACTTCCGAATTCACTTGCATCTTTAAGGGCAGCATCGAAAGTTTAAGAGTTTTTTATAATTCTTATATCGATTCAAGTTCATCTAGTATAACTGTTTCACGCAACCCACGAAACACATTTTTATCTCTTTTTATCCAGTAGGTAATGTGGGATAGTGACAAGTGACAAAAGTCGCGTAGCATAGTTGTGCTAGACGGAGAGAATTAATGATGTAGGTAGGTACTTATTCCAGGATTTCTGGTCAACTATATTAACCCTTCTATCTTCGCACTTCCCGTAGCTACGTAGCGTATCTCCGTCGAAAAATAGCATGAGTTTAAATGATTTATACCTATATACGGCAACAGTGTTACAAGTTTACATTGTTTTAAAACAAAATGCTTAAAATGTACTCCACAAAGTACGTAACCAGTACTTGATCCCCCTACTCGGGAGGCATTGCTCCCTGCCGACGTCTGAACAACAAAAATAAGAATCCACACAAAAAGCGGTATTTCCTCGGAATACCGACTCGATCGTTCGATCGACTGTCCCTGAATCGATATTCACTTTAATGGCGTATGGCGAGCGTCATTTTTATATAGTAAATTGGACATATTTAAACATATATGTATACATTTATACATATGTACTTAAAAACTAGTACTACTTAGTACTGAAATAATTCAAATCGTAAGGCATGCATTTCAAGTATAAATTCTCCCCAAACAACTCTTAGGTGTACTTTACTAACTTGTCTACGTAAATCAGACTGAAAAAGTGGACATTTTAATGGGTTGTGATCAATAAACGCAAGCTGCGTTCTTGCGTGCTTGATGCTAGCCGCTTATGATTTGTAGCAGTTTGTAATTTTATGTACAAAAAAGCCATTAAGTATATAATTTACAAGTAGTGTTCTGCTCTACATGTGGTCCCTTGACCACAACTTTAATACCTTTATTTATAAGAAAAACAATGTTACGTAAAATTTTAATAAACTTAAATATCCAGATTAAACGTATCTGACATGTATGAAACAAATAATAGTTGTTTGCGCTTAGATTGAAAAAAAGTGATAACCAGGCTTCGAACTTTTCGTAGAACGGTAGGTACTAGTGAGGTACTAGTAGGTACTTTTGAGTTTAAGCTAAGTATTAAGAATTAGTATGAATCACATTTTCAACTTCCTACCGTGCTATGAAAAGCCCGAAACCTGGTGATAATCAGATAATTTTTATTTCTTTTGTTATGACAGCAATGTTACTCGCCTTCAGCGATTAACGGAGCCGCAATTTGTGAGACTCAGTCGGCACCATCCGTCAAAGTTAATCACTCTCGAAACCAATCGAAAACACGACGTGCCGGCCGGGCCACTTCAATTACAAACAACGTAAAGCCTTCGAGTACAAACAATCTCGATTCCGACAGCTCGACGTTAACAAGTTTCGAGTTTATCGAGGAACTATGTATCTTTAACTTTGCCGCTTACGAGTCCTGGCGCGTTCGGAATAGGGTCGTTGTTCATTTGTTAAACGTTTCTTGCTGACTCCTCCTGTGGCTTTCGAAAACCTCTTTAAAATAACTCGGCCCACAATAAGACTTCAATTTGATCGGATCGATTGTCATTCAGTCGGGTGGTTTGAAGCGTGAATCTAATTATTACGAGCAATTTCATAATGCTTTTTGAAAGCTTTTTAAAACACGTCGCTCAAAGTGTTTAACGAGACATGTTTGTTTTGTCGCCATCACGATTCGTGTTTGTGTTATGAAAAAATATTATTCGGATTTCTCTTGGGTTTCTGTAGTATATCTCTCTAGATAGTCAATCAACTAAATTTTAGGAAAAAAATGTTTACCTATTTATTTCAATTATTTTATTAGGGTCATACTATATTTTATGACAGGTACCATTTCAGCATATTTGTAATTCACAATATAGCCAGTGGAAAAATACTTGAACATACATATAATAGGTACGTTAAATACTTTATTACATGAGTGATTTCGTACAGTGAGCAGCAAAAATAGTTATAGGTACGCATAATAACATAATACAAAACGATCGGCTCGAATTTATCCGATTTAAAATTAGAATCGTATGTAGGCATTTTGGACACACGGGTCGCCTGGCCACTTCTGCTGCTATCTGTACGCAAAACTGATAGCCACAACTACATACTGTAGGGCAAATTGGAATTGAGGTTCAATCATTTCAACAGGAGAGTTCTCATTAGCATTATAACTCAAGCCAGGGCTCATCAATCTCGCTGCTTGTTGTAAATTATCAGGGAGCCGCCATTATCTCGCGAATCGGTTAATAATTAGACCTACACAACCGCTAATACACCAATTGGAGAGAACACGAGAAAAATTATATAATTGCTTAATTTAGCGTGGAAATGTGCTGAAAAAAATACCCAGTGGAGCCTACTGAAATTACAGTAAGCGTAACCGTTATAACAGTTAGGTTTACTGAAATGTCAGTAGGCCTAACTGTTATTGCAGTAAGTCTTACTGTAATGTCAGTAGACTCCACTTGATATTTTTTTCAGTGATGGAGGGTATTGAGAGAAAGCAGTAATTGAAGAGTTATTAGTTAGCAAATTAGGCTTTTATTTAATTGTCTACATTTTATTCACTTTTTTTTGTAGGTGTATGCGTGGTGTATGCGTTGTTAAATCCTTCTATGGTTAATGGTCAATTTGACTTCGATTTGTGGGTAAAACCATGCATATTTCCAGATAAAGACTACTATGATATCTTAACAATATTTAGAACATTTGACAATTCTATATAGGTATGTAAGTATATCGTCGTCTACCCATGACACAAACCTTCTTGAGCTTAATTTGGGACTAGGTCGATTTATGTTAGGTTTTCCAATATTTATCTACATATAGGTAACTACATGAACGTTGACCTCAAACTAACGCATGACAGTTCAAAACACGAGTGATACAGAAAAACCAGTACCGATTAGCATCTCCTTTACTTGTGTGAACACAGAACAGCCGAACGTTTGTCCACAACAATGTACAGATGAGATAAATGGCATAGTTTGTATGCTCGCAGCTCGCTTCGTTAGGCGAGTTGTATTATGTAAATCGTAGTCGGCTACAAGCCACAAATGGGAGCAAAAAGTTGTAACAAGCGCCTGTATCGGTTTCACAGATAACGTATAATCGCTATCAAGATACACGTTGTTAGAACGGCAACGAGGAAATTACACGGCCGGTTTTGCAAATAATTACTTACGGTGATGAAAATGTGGAGTTATTACGCTAGGGATTTAATTTAACGTAATTTCCATTTAGTAAGTTACTCTATATTTATGACAAGTACCTAACCATATTAAATTTATTAATATTTTAATTAAATATAATGGCTGAAAATGGTATAGAATACAGTTAATATTTATAGAACTGCTTTAAGGACCTTATATATCCATGTATGTACTTTAGAACATACCTATGAGTTACATAAGATAGGATTATTTTTAATGTATCGAGTGAACACAGGTTTGCGGTCACTCTATGTTAGGATTTTTCTTCGTTTTAACTTTGTTTCCATTTATATTTGAATGAAAATGTTTTAATTTAGCTAATTAAGGACTTATCGGTATTGTAGTAGGTATACTATGACAAGGTTTATCTTCATTCCAGCGAATGGCGATTGAAAATTATCGTCTCCACATCCCAGTTATCCCACCAACATGCTCATGTCGTTTGTAACACGAGATGATTGCGCCCTAGCTCGCGGGGAGTGTTCGCAATTTGCCAGCAAAAATAAACCAAAGCAGCCTACTACCACCGCAACTATCCATAAAGGACGCTGAAAGTTGCTATAACGAGCGAGACTGGTTCTGTCCACTGCACGCCACACTAGCCACGCTTCCCAGTACCGATCGATCAATATTTATTAGTTCAAAGGAACACACAACGCATACAGCCGACATTCACTTAAATTACTGATTAATTAACGATTATAGCACAAATGTTAATGGCAACGAAACTGTAAATAGAAGGGAGAATAATTTATTACAGGTATAAGCCATTTTTAAAGACACGGTCGTATATTTGACTAATTGGTTTCCTCAGCTCGTTAGTTCTTAAAATAGACATTTAGAGAATATGATAATTTAAACGTTTGCATGTGAATGTGGTTCGTTAAAGTGAAGTTTTTTTGTGTTGCCGGCGATCATTCATTATCGTTCACCATCCGTCATCGTGGGCTGATCGAACGGACGGCGATACCAACACGTAACGCATCCAATTTTAGGCTTGGAAACCGCATTAATCTTCCCCCTTTACCGAGCTCCTATGGATTATCCTTTGACTGTTCGCCCCCTTACTAATTAAAATATTTATGAAGTACATAATCTGAAATTACCTACTATAGTCGTCTTCATTGTACTTGCAATTGAAGGACAATTTACAACGTATGAACTAATAAAACTGGTTGACATTTAGGTAACTCCCTATTCTAAGTGACACTTGTACCAGATTTGGTGGGTTTTCCGGTTGAGTCCGACACACTTACGTGCCTGTATTATAAGAGCGCGTAATAGGCAAACTATAACCAGAAACAATCCTAATTGCCTTTTTTAAAACAAAAAACAGTGCAGTTCTATTCATGTCTTCATAAGCAATGTTCAAGTTCATGAGCAGTATTGATATCACTCATACGGACAGTAACCAAACTTCAATTTTCACTTGTCGACACGTATACGACATATAAATTCCTGGTAACTTCAGTGCGTCCACGCATCCGTAAATATGTTATGCCTAATATAATATTAGAATCAGCACATTAATAACAAACACAGATCTCTGTCAGAGCGGCGCATAACAGAAATAGTGCATCCTGTTTCGTCCGGTGCGTGCGCCGACCGAGTACTCCTAATATAGGGTGGATCAGCCGTGGGATTATTTATACTGTACTGTACTAGTATATCTGCTAATTCGCTGAACTTGAGTCTTCTCCAGCTAGGGTGGTGTATATCTTAACTGCTTGTAGTGCTACCTGAGAAAATTCTTCAACAACGGGACAATTATTATTCCACTGATTAAATATTGATAATAACTCTCCGACGACCCGTAACATATAAAGAGTTACTGACACGCAAAATGGACACAAAACAAGTATAAATTAATCGTGAAGCTCAGATCAGCCTAGAGACGAAAAGAACGTTCTCGAGAACATTTCCCATACAAATCGGGCAACGTTCTCGAGAGCGGCACATCTCTAGATCAGCCTGTATGTTGTCAAGCGGCGTCGTACACGATTCAGACGGATAATCGATTTTACGAGCTCCCGAAATAACCGCGTCCCTTCGGCAGCATGCATCATCGAAGCAAACGAGTGCGCGAGCGCGCCCATTTGATACAAACGGATACTTTCATTTGTTCTATAGAAGTATAGGCCTCGTATGTACATTGTACAGCCAGTAAGTATCAACAGTAGATGACAATTTTAGTATGCAATTTGACATTAATAATAAAATGTCCAGCTACTTTTGACTGTACCTACACTAAAAATTGAATAGTGTCTCATAAATGTCTATTGGCGGGGTTTTTTTTGCCGATTGCCCATCGCATCGTTCACAGTGAACTGAACTGAAAAGTAAAGCCCTCCCCTGCGCCTTAATACTAGCTTACACTGGTGAACACTTTTCTGTCCCAACTGTTAGTTCCCTGGAAAAAATCAACTATCTAACTGAAACCCTTTCATCATGGCCATTTTAAGAAAATAGTAGACTAATGGGCATGAGCATGCTCGATGCTCGAAATAAAAGGCTTTCTGCATACCCTGGAGCTTCTTTTATTTTCCGTCAATTGCATATGTGCGAAATGTTCTACTTATGCTTACTGATGGGCAGTTTGCGGAAAGTTTCCTAAAAGCGGAGAATATTGCCGGGAATTTCTGGAAACTCACAAGAATAAAAAATAAAAAACAATTGAAAAAAATCCTATAGGGAATTTGAGAGATGTTCAAGAAATGTCCATGTGAAAGGCATCGCAATTTTGAAACATACTTATGCCGTAGCTCTCTGTCTCGCGCTGTCTTAGATAAATAAATATGTTAACACGTCAGTATAAATGTTGAATGGTGGTTTGATATCGGTGACCCATTATAACAGGGTTCTATGTTAAATTTTCAGAGTAGTTAGAATTGGACTTCATGTCATTGTGACACAATGTTCAAATTTGAAGTCGTCAAAAGTGAAACATATACCTAACCCTGTAACATTTAGCCAGCGATATGTTAAATGGCATAGAAACGCCATAACAATCAATAATTTTACGCCGGATAACATCAAAATATTTTATGATAACAGGATGCATTATAATGAAAAACTGCACCGATCACATAGCGGATGCAATATAATAGCACTGAACCGTACCTATATAAATCATAGGCTGAATATTCTGGAATGGACTTCCTACATCACGAACATTTTCCACATTCGAATTTACTTCAGGATGTAATATGTTCTCGTGGACGGGCATGGACCAGAATAGCGTCCGTCTAAGGCAATAAATGGGTACGTTCACCTATTTAGTGTAGTAAGTCAGGTTTTATTGTTACGATCCACACAACGAGGTACCAAATCCGATGTCGAACTATCGACTGGTCGTCGTCTTTCCATTCTTTAGTACCTTAACAGCACATACCCTGACTGAGTAATATACAAGACATAATTGAGTTAAGAAATATTAACTAATGACTGTAAAAATGTCGTAAATGTCCGCACGGACCAGCAAAAAGTTATTTAAGGAACATAGCAATAAAATTAATTACATTGCCTGGAACATTACAGTTACAGGCTGGTTGAGGTGAATCTCTCGTGTAGTATCTCCGTGCCTGAGGATTACCTAGTCCGATTTTCAAAATGTATCGTGGTGTCCCTCTCGATCTCCAGTTCAGCAATATTTCAACGAACGGGACGGCGACAAAGTTCGAATTTCGGGGTAATCCTGTGCAAAGTTCGAAGGCCCGAGCTAAACGTTATGTTTGAAGTTTACGAGCGACGCATTTGAAATAAGAATACGATTGTAGGCGGTGTGTGGCTCCATCACAGATGCATTTAGCGTGAAAAAGTTTAAGTTTAATGTTAAATCATGTCCTCATTTGAGCACTTAAGCAGGTTTGTCGCACATGCTTCCATTTCCATAATATATCAGTATCCATTGTGGAAATGGAATTTAGTTAGTAGGTAGTACTCTTAAAGCTCGAGAATTCGAGATACTTATACGAGTAATTCATCCTAAAAATTATCAAATTAGGCAGGATACGTTTCTGTTGTGCCTTTCTACATACATATTAAGTACATATATGTATGGTAGTGTACCTTTTCTCTGCTACTGACTGTATATGTATTGCCATATAAACTTTTCAATGATACCATAGATAGGGATTGCGTAATCAGCGTAACTGGACACCACTGCATTGAGCACAACGTAAAGTACTCGTGTTTATTCAATGAGGACTTTGTTTATAACTAAATACACATCAAATGTTATTAGTAATGTAGGTTAAGAAATATCAGTGCGCCACTTGAAATATAAGTAATAGATTTCAGATAATCTTTCAACTAACAATGTTCTGATACCTAATGTTATTTGGGTTCCCATAGAACGCGAAACCGATCATTATTCCCCGCAAGATAACGTTATCGTTTAATGGCCACTTGAGCCCCGACATGTTGCCACATAAAAAGAAAAATAAAAGCGGTTTAAAAGCGTCTGTCTGTTCACGCCTCGGCCGTAATAACATTTGCATTTACCGGTCGTGTGATTATGATTAAACTGATTTATTTTTTAATGGAAGTGATCGAACCTATTTCCTTACAGAACTTTATAAAACTTCTATTCAAAGAGTCAAGTCTCACCAACTGTTGGTTAATGGTAACCGTGATGACATTAAGATTACAAACAACGACTCGACTATTTTCCTTAATCCAGTTAGTGTAAGTGAGCTAATCAATACAATTAAACAACTTAAAAACTCTAAAGCTGTTGGTCATGACGACTTACGGACAGACATAATAAAAAAGAGCATGTTGTTGATCGCACACCCACTAGCTCACATAATTAACTTGTCATTAGCTCAAGGCAGTTTTCCTGATATACTTAAAAAGTCCATTGTAAAACCTTTATTTAAAAAGGGAGATAAATCAGAAATGGGAAATTATAGACCCAAAACTTTGATACCTATCTTTTCAAAAGTATACGAAAAAGTAATGTACAATAGGCTAATAAAGTTTTTAGAAAATAAGAAAGTATTAAATGAAGAACAACATGGCTTTCGGAAATCTAGATGAACATCCCTGGCAGCATTTAAATTAATGAAGAGCATACTAAATGCAGTAGAAAATCGGATACCAGTGTCGGTTTTATTCATGGACATGAGTAAAGCGTTCGATTTTGTTAACCATAGGCGATTGGTGTCAAAATTATATAAATATGGTATAAGAGGACCCGCCCTTGAATGGATAAAGTCATATCTTGACAATCGATCGCAATGTGTGGAGACTATAAAATACTGTGCAACATCTAGGATTCTTATGTCATATAGATCTTCATATATGGTTAACAAATACGGAGTACCTCAGGGTAGCATTTTGGGGCCGTTGCTATTCTTATTGTATATAAACGACCTGCCTAACTATCTGTCTCATGAATGTATTTTATTCGCGGACGACACTTCAATTATTGTAAAATGTAAAGATTTAGATACATATAATTCTGATATTGAACGGACATTATCTTAATCCAGTTAGTGTAAGTGAGCTAATCAATACAATTAAACAACTTAAAAACTCTAAAGCTGTTGGTTATGACGACTTACGGACAGACATAATAAAAAAGAGCATGTTGTTGATCGCACACCCACTAGCTCACATAATTAACTTGTCATTAGCTCAAGGCAGTTTTCCTGATATACTTAAAAAGTCGATTGTAAAACCTTTATTTAAAAAGGGAGATAAATCAGAAATGGGAAATTATAGACCCATAACTTTGATACCTATCTTTTCAAAAGTATACGAAAAAGTAATGTACAATAGGCTAATAAAGTTTTTAGAAAATAAGAAAGTATTAAATGAAGAACAACATGGCTTTCGGAAATCTAGATGTACATCCCTGGCAGCATTTAAATTAATGAAGAGCATACTAAATGCAGTAGAAAATCGGATACCAGTGTCGGTTTTATTCATGGACATGAGTAAAGCGTTCGATTTTGTTAACCATAGGCGATTGGTGTCAAAATTATATAAATATGGTATAAGAGGACCCGCCCTGGAATAGATAAAGTCATATCTTGACAATCGATCGCAATGTGTGGAGACTATAAAATACTGTGCAACATCTAGGATTCTTATGTCATATAGATCTTCATATATGGTTAACAAATACGGAGTACCTCAGGGTAGCATTTTGGGACCGTTGCTATTCTTATTGTATATAAACGACCTGCCTAACTATCTGTCTCATGAATGTATTTTATTCGCGGACGACACTTCAATTATTGTAAAATGTAAAGATTTAGATACATATAATTCTGATATTGAACGGACATTATCTCAAACTATAGAATGGCTTAAGGTCAACAATTGAAAAGTAAATTTAAGTAAAACTAATTATATACAATTCCATACTTGCCGAGGCCACTCACAAAAATTAAATATACATTTTGAAAACGATCCTATTGAAGAAGTGCAACATACTAGGTTTTTAGGAATAATCATAGACTCTCATTGCAACTGAAAAAAACAGGTAGATAGTGTGTGTTCTAAAATAAATAGTTTTGTATACGCATTGAGAAGAATAAAACAAACTGTCTCCTTGCAAGCCGCTTTGACTGCGTATAATGGTTATGTTGACTCGACTCTTCGATATGGATTAGTTTTATGGGGAAATTGCACAGATAGAGACAATATTTTTATTGTACAAAAACGTTGCATCAGAGCAATATTTGGCATAAAGAGGCGAGATTCCTGTCGTCCGCACTTTATAGACAACTCTATACTCACCGTGCCATGCTTGTATATTCTGGAGGTGTCTGTATTTGTACACAAATATAAAAATCAATTTATAGAATTGCAGCAGGTACGCACACGTAATGTTCGATCGCAATATAAGCATAAACTATATACGCCTGCTTCAAAATTAGCATTAACCTCCAGAAACGCATACAGCATGTGCATTATAATTTATAATAAATTGTCTGACAAATTTAAATGTCAAAATATACATCTGTTCAAAAAAAATGTTAAGACATGGCTGGTACATAAATGTTACTATAGTGTTAATGATTATTTGGATGACGTTATTTGACCTATTATGTATTTAATTAAAATTATGATATTATTTTGCATTGCACATTCTTGTACTGACATTTAAATTAATTAATTTCGTTGTTTCTATATTATTATTCTAAAATGTATTTACGCCTGAAAAGGCAGGGTTTCGTGATACGATGTATTAAGCAATGATGACTACAAAATATGTTACCCGATTTCCCACATGCATTAAATAAATCATTTCATTTCATTATTTAAGTCCTTTAATTTATAACTATACAGAACAGAGTGTCTTATCAGGAAATTAAAAAGAAAGCTGAAGAGGGAGAAATATGGAACTTGCTCCACCGACAAGCTCTTAAGTATATGACGATGATGAATGGAAGCTACTTTATTTCGTAATCTTCCTGTCTCATAAAGACCCAAGATCCCACTCAGAAAGTAGGACCCAAACAACCGTGCCAGAAATCCGAGGAACGCAGCATTTGCCTTTCAAATTATGATTACGAATCACACGCTCTCACCTCCACTCACTACACGTAATTGCGTCTCCTTCAAAGAACCAGCACCTAATTATCACAATGCAAATCGTACAAACATTAGTAAAATGTTGGCCAACATGTGTTACTGGCGGAGGCCGGATCAAACAAACGAGCGAAGCAAACAACTGTGTTTGGACTATCGCCACTTTCGGTTCTGTTCAAATAGGGACCCTTGTTTGTTCAAGTGTACCTTCACGCCACTGCGGCACTCACAGCACCAACTTTCTAAGACCTCAGCGCGTCCTTTGAGACGGCCCGATAGTACACATTACACTTAGCGATTCTGATCGCAGAAGGCTTAACTTAAGCTGGTCGGAATCAAGGCGACACCTTTCTTGTTCGTGGGCTGGATTTACCTGTCAGAGGTTTTAACTTTTAATAAGCTAAGTAAGGGGTGACATGGGCTATAATTTACTTGCAACTTAGTTCAATAAGCTGGCTTTATGAGAATTAAGGGCCGGTGCAGGTGAACCTGGCGAAAGCAATCAACAGGATCAATGGGGCTTAACTTATTAACCGATGGAAACTATCAAAACGCACTTGCACGATCGTGTTCACAGCTATAATTCCCGTTAATATGAAGATTCGACGATGGTAAGAGATCCTCAGTCGGGATGATGTCTGTTCAATATTCCATTAAAATTGGTCGTCAACATTTCAAACATCCTTTCGGTCTCGTCACTCTTCTTAAAGTTATTTTCCTAAGGAATCTGAGTAATAAGTTCTCATATCTTTTTGCTTTAAGTATTTGTATCAATACTGTGAACAATCATGTCGTGCCATTTACCGAAAATAGACTTTGTGTTGTCAATAATTGCGGCATGATATTAACCCGAGCAAGACTAGTAATTTCGTTGATACTCGTACACCTGCCTTTAACAGCTGATTGTTTGCGAGTACTCGTTTATTGAGTGTTTAATTGGCTTCACAAGAAGCCTGCTTGTTTTATTTTATCGTTTAATTCGGAAACTCGCGGATATTTCGTGATGAATTATAATGGATAGTCGTTGGACACAACTAACCTTCGCGTGACGGTATTACAAATGTCAGATAGTGATTACTAAATGTATTAATGATGAGTGATAGCCGGGATAAGTTGTTGATATTGTATCCCTTGCATCGACGATGAGCGTTCCAGTTACTTGCTAGTTTTTCGTACACTGAAAAAAAAGTAGCTCAACTAGTTTAACTAAGTATAAATTGAGAAATAGCCAAATTGTGCTTAGTAGTAACCAAAATTCTACATAACTTATTTTGGTTACTAGTAGCCCTCTGTTTGTCAGTCCTCCGATTTATGTAACTAGCAGCTAACATTTGGGCTACTGTTAACAAATCTATTTTTTTCAGTGAGTGTTTAATTGCGGGTTCCCCGATTTAACACGCGAAGCGCGATTAGCCCTGTACCAAATAGGTGATTTACGGTACAGAAACACTAAAAGCACTTAATACAATCAAAATTTTTGTGGAGTTCTCTTTTTTGAGTAAGCTTTCGCACCCACACGCGAGTCAAAGACTTGGTTCGCGGATTCATGGCTCGTTTAAAGTCTAATCTTACCTGTACACTACTCGACCGAAGTTAGCCGAGGCGCAGTTGGCCCAAGTATGCGTTTCCGCAGCGAAGTGCCCCGCCACACTATCATATTCGCCCAACCTCGGCCAACTACGCGAATAGTGTGGGGCTCGGTTAAGTCTTCATTGATCACTTTACTAACCAATGGTCGTCCTTGTTTCCAGGTGGGTGGTGGTGGCGGGCGCATGGCGCGCTAGCGTTCTTCGGCCTCCGAGCGGCACCGGCCGCGGCGACCGCCACTCCTCGTTGCTGCAGCTGGCCGCTTGGGGCGTACCCGCCGCGCTGGCGGCTGCTGTGTTGGTCACTAGAGATGTTGACGCCGACGAACTTACCGGTAAGACTACTTTCATTTAAATTAATTGACTGGGAACGGTATATTCGGTGGGGAACATATTGCACTTGGGAGGAACTTTTTGTCAGGAAGCATTATAGGTACATATAGCCCAAAAGGCAAACTTAATAGATACCTTCCGTATTATATCATTAGACAATAGCTTATATGAACAGCGTATTCGAGGGTATTGGTGACTTACCAGTGGCATTGTATATTTCCTATCGTATTTATAACAAATTCGAGCACCAACTTATTATTGGGAATAAGTATTACCGATTTGTGTATAGCTATATATCCATAGTTAGTGTCTTATTTATTGATTCAACTAGATATACAGTTTTTTTCAATACCGTTGACAATATGAATTTCCTGCAAGAAGCAGTCAGATAGTTAACATTTCAAACATGGCGTCCAAGTTACACCGGCACGCAATCTATCGAGGTATTTTCGTTTTTGCCACCGAGCCCTCGTTCCCATTTCTCCTGCTAGCTGGTCATTAACTTCGCTCAAACAGGCAATTCATCACAAGAACTTGTCATAGTCCGATCATCTTTATCGGGCGCTGGTCCCTTTGCGGTAAAAGGACTCTCCATTTACGGACGCCCGTGTTCATGAATACATATGGAGTGTTGATATTTTAATAAAGATAACGAAAAGCTGTGCTCGTATGGTCACTTTGGTAGCTTTTAAAAATTCCATGGCCCTTTTTGCTGTAGGAACAGGAACGCCGATATATACGTGCTTGGATCATTATTTATTCATAATCTAAACATCGTATATACTAACAGAAATCAAAGAATAGGAGAACATAGTAGAACGAAACAAAGAATAACTTGAGATTTCCAAATGAATCGACCCATTGTTTGGATTTCCGAATCAATATGTTCTAATACATATCCGTATCAAAACACCACAATGCGAGAATGGCAATTCTCAGAGTCCTTTCTTATTTTGTTTGATCGGCGGCAAGCACAAAGCGATTAAATCTGGTACGAGAGCGCAGGAGCACGCATTCATACGATAATGGCATTCAGTGTGTGTATGGAAGTACCGCCTCATTGTAGTCCTTCGCAACGGACTCATTAAGACGTATGAGGCTGGGGAAATACGGGATTACTGCCAAATACCTACTCCTCATTCAGTAAATAACTCAAAATAGGCAACAGTAATAGTACCTGTAACCTGTAGGTATTACTTTATACAAGAATTTCGAACGTTTAAAATATTAAAAATATACAAATGTTGTTTATGGAATGGAATAGCTTTTGCCGGAAATATATTTTGGCGGCTTGCTAATAATATTTAATGAAATCTACTTTTCTTCAAAAAATTAAAACATTCAACAGAGATATCATTATTTTTATTTCCGAACATCACCGCCTTAGATAAAAAAGGAATGTAGGTACACAAACATCCTCAATGTTAATTTAAGTAATTCTATAAATAACAAAGCGGCTTGCTTTCCAACAAATTATCATATTTATACAAAGCACCTTATCAAATAAGCTAGATTAAACAGACTTGCAGCGAATGTTTCAAGAAGACCGCACTTATAATGTTTAAAAATCTAATTAATAACAAGGAATTAGTGTCTGGTAGAGCGGTGTGGATAATAGGACAGGTACCTAGGTGATAGTGTTCCCCAAACAAAGACTACCGACTTTAGTAGGTACTTAGACCTACAAGCTACATATCTACAGATATGTGATGCTACTAGCGGTCTTAAAGGATTACCGACTGGCATAGGATAATAATTGCAATATTATAATGAATCATACCTACCTACGCATACCAAAGACAAACGAACACAATGTATGAAGGACTCTATGTATTTTCAAAAGTTCTAGCGTAGGTATAGTACATTTATGTTGAGTAACATAGTTACGGAGTAGGATTCTTTTAAAGCAAATAGATACATATAAATTAGTAGGTAGTTGACGGTTGACTCATAACTTTTAAAAATCTAAAACTGAACTTTAGGCATAGTAGAAAGGCTAGTGCACAACACTCATGGATCTTTTATATCGATCCATAAATCGATCTCAACGTTAATTTACATAAATGATACCCATATAATTTTATTTTCTGCATCTTACAGTCCGAATACAATTTACACTAAGAGCTTATTCGAAAAAAAAAAAAAATTGGCCAGATACTATATACCTAATCATTCACGCTGAGTTATGTCGTGTTTTCGATACTTTGATAATAATATTTTACTGCCGCCGTATAAACAGGGATCCATAAGTCAGGATATAGAAGAACCCTGTCTGTCTTTGTGCTGGGAGAGTTATAAATTACAGCATCGACAAAAACCGGCGGATTTACTGCATCATGCAAATAACACGTTGTCCCTGTTCGTGAATGGAAATGCATCGGAGTTTTATTTAAATAAGAGTCTCTTTAAATTGCAACGTCGATTGGTACTTTTTCCTAAGGTCGGGAGCGCGCGCGGTCGTGCCCAGTCCGGTTTCCGATAATGATCTCCCGGCCGTGTATCGGCTCGTTACTGTTCCGATATAAGTATTCGTTTTTGTTAACGAGAATCTGGGCGTTACCGGAATTAAAATTTTAAGCGCTCTAATTATAAACAGTCCGGTGAAATTGTTATTTCGTCCTTAAAACCAACTATCACTGAGCATCATGTTTCGTTAATCTTATTGCCATCTGCTTGTAAGGCTCTTTACATTTTATTTTATCATCGCACAGAAGTGCGAGTGCCGCGCCGGTTCACAGGCATATTGCAGTTTCAATCATGCCACGAGTGCTGTGCTTTTATTTTTATTTTATCAACTTCCATTATGGCGAACGAAAGAAATGCGCGACCATTATTCGAGCCGTTAAATACGACACCTTTCCTCCTCGCACGCTCGTATTTCAATTTAAATCGGCCCTTTTAACCGCTGCCTTATTAATGCAAGCCTTTTTCTCGACGTATATTTATGTAGGTGTTCGCTTTGAGAGCTGTTTCTCGAAATCGGAATGTTATTCACCGCGATAAAGAGCATTCAGGAGGAAGAGTTCGTATCCGCCGTAGCACGTCACAATAAGGAGTCAGCATTGTTTGCCTAACACATTTTTGCTTTGTTTTCAGGTACTTGTTTCGTGGGGAACCAGTCGAGCAAGTCTCTGTTGGCGCTGGTGATCGTGCCGGAGGCGATCTGCCTGCTGCTGGGGTGCGTGTTCCTGTCTTCAGGACTGCGGGCGGTACTCCGGCGGCCCGCGCCGGCGCCCGCTCCGTCCGCTCTGCTGAATGCACCCGTCCAGCCGCATACTGACCAGAGCGTATTGAGACTGGGAGCGTTCGCGGCGCTTTACGCTGTACCATCGGCCTGCATACTCGCCACGTGGGTGTACGAGTACGCCTGGAGGGACGAGTGGCTGGCGACGCCGATGCCTTCGAGCGAGCCGTCGACGCACGCGCGGCCTGCTTTCTGGGTGTTCCTGTTCCGGATCTTCGCGTCGCAGGTTCTGGGGGTGATGGTGGCGGTGTGGATCGCGACGCCGCGGCTGAAGGCGCTGTGGCGGCGGGTGGCGGGGCCGCGGAAGCCGGCGCTGGCGAAGTGCCCGGCGGGGCCGCCGCCGACGCCCATGACGCTGCACTGCTACGCGGCGCACCCGCACACGCTGCCGCGGCACACGCACAAGTACGCCACGTACCGCCCGCCGCAACAACACTCGTACAGAAAACCGCGCCACTATCATTACTCGGCGGGTGAAACGATTCTTTGACCGCGAAAATGTGAACGACTGAGAACGTTACTCGCTGCTTAAAGGTGCCTTTCTTATGCATTTATTGTGGTAGGTGTAGATATACATACGGTATAGGTTGAGCACCTAGTGATAGGTCTATAAAATTCATAAGTGCCATTGAAGCTTATATTACTATTTATAATTAAAGATATATTAACAAAATGAGGACAACGAAGATCATTAATCAATTTAATCATCCTAAACATCTAATATACCTTTAATAAATGGTGAAGATACTTGGATCTTCTTTATTTTAGGTGAAATGTTAAGGACACGTGCCTCGCATAATTTTATTGATTGGTTTCTCGTTTTAAAATGTTATAAACTATAACATTTATTTGAAGTATTAATACAATACAAATTATAGATGAATTAGATGTAAATAAACTGATTTGAATTGTACAGTATTTAGTTAAGAATACGGCTATTATTATGTTGTAATATAGAAGAGTTGTGTACAAAGTTGTAAATAAAATACGCCTAAAATAGCTTCCTGTACCCAAGCACAAATGTGACACGCGACGCTTTCTCACGCGAGAAATATTACCTACCTATCTCTTTCCAAGCAGTACTACGAGATAATAAATAACGGGCGACGTTATGTCGCGCGAGAAGAGTCGCGTAGTAGCAGAGTTGCGCTAGATGGGCTAAGCCAGGTCAATGTAAAACAACTGATAATCATTGTCGTCTAAGTAATATATTATTCGTCCAAGCAAGTCTAAACTAACACTGATATTTCAAACCTTGCTTGTTTATAGAAATTAAATAAATATAAAGAAAAAGGAGATGGTAGGTAATATTTTGGTGAAGTTCTCCGTTAGTGATAAAGGTGACGTTAAGAACTGGGGGTTTTAAATTGTATGCGCATAATTTCATATGTTCAGAAGAAGTTTTGAGATTAGTTTTATATAACTAATTAAACAATCACTGCACTGCCATCATGGACAAAACAATAGTCTGAATGTATCAATTACTTATTCCATATTGTATTTTAATTAAAAATCCAGCTTCATAAGTACTGATAGATAGAGATAATAGGTAATATTATCTGATGTTATTTAAGGCATATACAAAATTGTACATATTTTAGATGCGTAAGAAAAAAATATGATTAAGTACTTAATTCTATAAATGAACGACTTGTAATAAAATTCTATGACACTAAGTTATGTTTTACTCCTCCTGCAAATAACTATAAGACGATAATATGCACGAAGCATGCTGGCCAAAATAGAATACCTATTTGAATAAAACAGCTACTAAACTACTGGCACTATTATTCTCGGCCACTTTAAATTAAATTTCATTCCTTGTATTAAATTGTTGTTTACTATATAGCTCTATCAAGTCCAGTTATTATATTGAGCCCGTAATATCCCACTGCTGGACAAAGGCCTCCCCCTTTTCTTCCAGTGATCTCGGCTTAAGGCTATTTCTGACCAATCCTCCAAGAAGAAATCCAAGACGTCCCGCCACCGACGGCGAGGTCTGCCACGTTTCCGTTTTGAGTTTTTAGGCTTCCACTCTGTAGTGGTCTTGGCCCACAACTCATCCGGCATACGGCAAACGTGACCAGCCCATTCCCACTTTAACTTGGCCGCTTTCCGAGCTACGTTAACAATTTGGGTCTGGGAGCGTAGAGTGGTATTCCGGATTCGATCCATTAATTTGACACCTAATAGGCTCCGCTCCATGGCCCTTTGGCAGACCCCGAGTTTGAACTTCTGAACTTCTGTCAGAGACCAAGTCTGAGCACGAAAATAAATATTTTTTTCAATTTTCGCTTCATTTGTAAACATTTAGTTTACGTTAGCAGACGTTACTGCTTTAATAAAAAAAATAAGTCTGAGCACCATAGGTGAGAACAGGAAGTACGCATATGTCCATGAGCCTCATTTTGAGTGATAGCGGGAGGTCACCTTTCATTAAGTGGGACGGCATGGACCAATAGCTCCTCCAGGGGTTTCCTATCCGTCGTTCGACTTCTTTTTCTTGTCGCGCCTGGAAGGAAACTATTTGGCCCAAATAAAGATATTCATGGACATATGCAACCGGCTCTCCATTTATTTCTACCCTACGTTCTGTACTGTTGGTCATGAGCTTGGTCTTTGACATGTTCATCATTAGTCCAACCCCGAGGCTTGCCTTGCTTAGTTCTTCAAGCATAATTTGTAGCTCGGCAGCAGTTGAGGAAAAAAGGACAATGTCATCAGCGAATCGAAGATTGGTTAATCTGCGCTCTCCTATGACCAGTCCCCTTTCCCCCCAACTTGGCGCAAGTTTTCTAAACACGTGCTCTAGTGTGCTGGTGAAGAGTTTCGGCGATAGCGGGCCTCCCTGCTTGACTCCTCTCTCTACCTTAAAGGATGGGCCAGGCGACTGAAGTTTGATAGCGGCAGTACTATTGAAGTATATTGACCTCAGGAGTTGCACATAACCTGGCTCTATCCCTTGGTCAAGCAAAGCTGTAAATATGGAGCTGTGAGTGAGGCTATCAAACGCCTTTGAATAATCCACAAAGGCCAAAATAGAGTGGTGGATTGTGTTCATGACATTTCTCAACCATTTGGTTTAAGGAATGTACGTGGTCCATGGTGGAGAGACCCGGTCGGAAACAAGTCCAGTAAATAAAAAAATATATACAATATTTTAAATAGCTTGTTCCTTACATTTTGATGCCAAAGCCAAAACGAAGGCTACCCGGCCACATTTAGCTTTAAAAAATTCTAGCTGGCCACACTAAACTATAGACAAATGATTTTTTTTTTTCATTAATTGTTTCCAGGTGTCCCATCGGCCTATCACCTGGCCTTGAAACCTGATCAGATTGCCGAAAGTCGTGTGCGCTGCAGATTGCTGCAGTGTGCTACTTTAGTCGTAGACTTTACTCTGCTGCATTAAATATATCCTTTACCATCAACTTTGTCGCCGGTAAAAAACCTTAAAGATCCTGAAACAAAGTGTTCGTTGTTTGGTTTTATCGTATTTTAAGGCGAACTGGTCGGCCGATGAAATTGGATATATCTGAAAGTTATTAAAAAAATGTTTGTTAGTCTATAGCTCCCAGGGTTGCCAACTTAGAGGACGCCTAAAGCTAAATTTTGCAGATTATAGATAATAAAATGTTCCGGTTTAAGCTTTTAATTTTACATTTAGTTCATAACGTAATATTTGGTAAATCTTGAAGGACCATACATATTAATTCTGACAAGAAATCCTTCGAAAACTAGATTTTGTATCAGTTCTAAAATGTTCTCTGGGACTGGGATCACATATTAAGATATTTATAAGGATAGTTTTTTTACTCAAAAATCTTTATCTTCTTGTCTTTGTCCTTAAAAAGGGAATTTTATAAGGTCAACACATCATATGGCTCCAAATTTTAAATTTATTAACATTTTGTACAACATTATAGCTTTAAATAACTTTAGGAGCTGGCTATTCTCATGGTTTGTTTTGTTTGACGTTTAGATTAGATTCACCAGAGAAAGAGACAGGAACAGGAGTTAATGCGGTCTGGATAAAAATAATCACAGATTTTTATGTCTTTTTGACTTAAAAACTTGTTTTATATTACGATGTCTTCGATAACTCAACTATGTCGGCTGAGTAATTTAACCATAAGTAGTTACAAAACTGTTCTGCAGGGAAGGTGGGTTGAGGTTATGACGCCACCGAAACGAGTCCTCCTTTGATGTAGTTTGCTTACTTTATAAAGTCTGATAAGTATTTTTTAATATTGCAGAACCAGTTGGCTAAATTCAGTGAAAGTATGCAATTACACAAAAAAATCAGCCGAACAGAAGCTAGGCATCGAACGGCCAAAGCGGCCCTTAACTCCCTTCTTCAAGTTCATGACACAGATGAGACCGGCGTTGCTGGCCAAGAACCCTGGCATAACTGCCAAGGAAGCCATCGCATGGAGCTCCAAACACTGGCAACAGTTAGATGTAGAGGTAACTATTTATAAAGTGGTCTATTTCATCTTATCACACTCTTAAGTATTATCTAAGGTAGTAACAATTTAACTACATTAAGCAAGTCTATTATATGACATGTATTGTGATCAAATAAATTGCTGGTTGTATATTGCAATATTATGTACTTCAGATTGAATAAACAGACTAAAACACGATACAAATATAACCTACTTGCTAGACTTGATCTAACTAGCACACTAGCAATTGGGAAATTTAATAGACTGGTATTTTCAGACAAAGTCACAAATGACAAAAGAATATGAGAAGGACTTGGAAGATTACAAGAAGATCAAAGCTATGTATGAGGCTTCTTTGACCGATGAGCAGAAGGCAGACATCCAGCGGGTGCGGGAGGAGATGGCGGCAGCAAAAGAAAAGAGGAAACTGAAGGCTGTAAGCATCAAACTTAATTCTGCACATTTATGATCTTAGAAAATGGCAATTTTTTTTTTTAAATTGAGTTTTTATAAGAATAATTTAACCTTCCTCTAGTGAATGAATAGTGAAGTGTTCAGAAGCTAAGCATTAATACAAAACATATTGCTCTCTACAGTGACAAAATTTAGTTCTTAACGTAATATGAACAGATTTTCATCGTCATTATCTACCATCTTTGGAGCTCAAAGGGTTCACTGTCAGCCACAGGGCCGTATTTACCCCTGGGCCCACAAGGCTCGGGCCTAGGGGCCCAGTCCCAGACACAGGACTTGCACCATAATAATGTTCTCCTTATAGGGGAGGGGGCCCAAATGCCAAGTGCCTAGGGGCCCTATATGTGTTAACCTTCATACAATTTTGTTCTTAGGCTACTACAGGGCAGTGAATGTGTTAAAATACTGAATTCCAAACAATTACAGACGCTTACATGTTAGTTATTATTACTAACATGCAGAAATATAGACTTTGATGTTTTAAGATTGGATGTTTCAATTTTATTTTCACATTTCAAATAATGTAAATTTATTTCAGGAATTCAAAGAACTAGGAAAGCCAAAGAAACCCATGTCTTCCTATTTCCTGTACATGCAGACTAGAAAGGATACATTCAAGGGCAAACAAATGAAGGAATATCAGGAAAAAGGGAAAGTGGACTGGCAGAAATTGCCTGAAACTGAAAAGGCAAAGTTTGAAAAGCAAGCCATGGAACTCATGAATAAATACAGGTATTTTTTCATACACATTTTTAAATACAGTAATACTTATGGAGTATGGACAAATCACTAGAAGCTTTTATTAAGCTCTCTTGTGTGTAATCAAATCACATCATACAAGTACATTTTCTCTCATATTATAATTTTCTGTATAATGTAGTGTTTGTTGATAGGGCAATGATAAAGTACTCCCTAATCCATAAGTTTGGTAAATACAACTTGTTTATTTATTCTTTTTAACTTTCAGGAAAGACTTGGAAGCTTGGGAGTTAAAAATGATTTCACAAGGACGTTCAGACGTTGTCCGCGCTAAGCCTGTACGAGAAAAGACCTCAAAAAGTGCTAAGAAATCACAATAGGAACTCGGGTGCTCCGAATACTCTACTGACTCAAAACCGACCGAAAGTGCAATTAAAAACAGCAATTCCAATTCACAAAGTACAACTACTAAACAGCCATTAATATTAGAATCTACTAATGAACCAAAAATTAGTCAGAATGTGAAAGCTGACAGTATTAAAATTCCTAGGTCAGAAGAGCTTCGGAGCACGGGTGACAGCCACGGGGAATCTAACCAGATTAAACCTGATAGCAAACATAAGGAGCAAAGTAAGACTATTATGGGTAGCATTAAGAACTTCTTTAAATTTTAGTTGCCTAGTCGTTATCATGATTTACATTTAATTTCCTAATGTAGTCTTTGTAAGTTAGTTTACATCATTTTTTTTTTCAGTGTAGATTCTTCATATTGTAAGTCGTTTTCATAAATACATGTGTATATAGTAGTTGTATTTTTTTTCGTTAACCTATATTTTATTCACATTCCTTCCCAGTACATTTGACAAAATGTAGGTAACCCTTATTCTGAGACCACTGTAGAACTATGTCAAAGCGATTATTATAAATGGAGAGCTCCCTGAAGCCAGTGTGAATTAATTAAAATTAAATTCAAAACATTCAATTTACAGTTATTTTTGGCCAAATTTGGACTCTTCTTCATTGGAAGGGATCAAGTTTCTTAGACTAAGTAAATGTTATTTTGCCAATGCGTTGCCACTTATATTTTGAGTGACTAGTTTATTTGAACTGTTTGAAAACTAGCATAGGAAAAGCCTCATAATTTAATTTATAACTTGTATAATGTTAATTTGACGCGGTGCTATGATGTCATTTTGTCGACTGTATGCATACCTACAGACTACACTACACATACTCCTGTATACATCCTACAAGCGTAGTGTAGTGCCAAATTGGCAGGACATCCGTAATTATTTCCAAGTGCTTTTTACGTTTATTAAATCCGCTTTTTCACCAATAGCTATAATTTTAGACTGTCTGAAGATTAGTTTTCTGGGAATCCTGGGTAGTACCACCTTATTATCCATATTTTAGTGTCGGATTTGGAATAGCAGGTGCATAAGTTCCATCTTATCATGCTATGCCAGGAGTTCCCAAACTTATTAAGTGCGCGGGGTAGGTATTTAACGGCATCGGCAGGCTTATTGTTTTGGTGCCATAGCTGGTTGAAATATATATAAATCAGAATAAGAAAGAAATATAATCATCATCAACATCATATCAGCTTACAGACGACCTCTGTTGGACAAAGGTTCACCCAAAGTTCTTCACGCCGCGTTCTTGCGCCGCCCTCATCCAATTTCTGCCCGCGATCCTACCCAGGACGTCGGTTCACCTTGTTGGGGGGCCTCCCATGCTGCGTCTTCCGGTCCGCGGTCGGCACTCGAGAACCTTTGCCCCAACGGCCATCGGTTCTACGAGCAATGTGTTACTCAAAGGGCAATGGAGCGAGCTATGCTAGGAGTTTCCTTGCGGTATCGAATCCGAAAAATGGTTACAGCCGAACTATAATCCAACAAATCCTCATTCTGGTATGCACAATACATGGTGCAGTAATTTACTTGAATCGTGTAGGTATGTTGTCATACTTATCTTTGAATCGCTCGCGATAGGTACAGTCAAGTCAACCAATTTGAATCCTAGGCCATTTCGTACCTTGTCACAGTGAACGTCAATATGAAAGCCGCTTGAAATCTCATATCATTGTCATTGTAACAAGGTTCTATAGTGGCCTAGAAATCAAATTGGTTGACTGTACTTGCTACGCGCGTAAGTTACAATAATAATGACACCTAAATAAATTACCCAGATATCGTTCCTCACAACGCCTCTCTTTTCCTTGGGAACTCCTGAGAAAAGTATATTCTTCATTTGAGAGATTTTTAAACTCTAATTTAGGTAGGTACTGTAGGTCCGTCCAGCTGTTACGGCCGCGGCAGCTATGAGCGGATAAAGAATGATTTACCGACAGATGGCGCTATAGAGTTGGCACAGCGCGCCCATACAAATCCTGCATCGCGCTATTATGATTTTTCCTGAAATAATGGCCCCTCTCCATAGAAATATATGATTTTCAATACAATTGTAGAATACTAATGTAGCTGATCTGATGTTGGAGCCAGCTGCATGACCACCTTCCGGCTCCACCATCAGGTTAGCTCTTTATAATAAAACGGCGCATCCATCATCGAACTTGGGTTCGAATTCAACGAGTCTTAATGGCATTTTAATTGTTTTTAACCTTTTGAGCGCCCAGTCCACTAGCAGAAAATTGCGCCTCAGGTACCACGTAAAAAATCAGACGTAGTAGGCAGGTATGAACATCACACTCTGCTACAGTCTGTAAGCAGAGTGTGATGTTCATACTACGCTACGCATATTTTAACGCCGCATATAAATGTGATAACGATATAAATATGCATAAGAGGGTGTACACAGGTCAACAAAATAGGTTTGACAGGCGAAGGTAGGTACATATAACACTACCTTGCCCCACTCCGGTACCTACAATTCCTACAAATATAGTGAACAACGTTTTGTCATCGTATTCTGTCGGTTTAGTAGACATTGGGGCAGAAATATAACTCTGTGGTTCGTATAAAAAAACGCTGTGTTCGTTGACGAAATACGATAAATAGGTATTAACTTGGCAGTTGACAGAAATAATAACTTGGCATTGGTCGCCCAAAGGAGCAGATGCCAAGTTATTAATTTAGCTGCTAAGCTATTATTTTTGTAGATTAGGTTACGTGCCTGTCTGTACTATACAACTTCATTGCTATGAATAAAGTTATCTCTAATCTCTTTCAGCTGAGCTCGGAATGAAAATAATGATCTGGAAGTTATGGATATGGATGATACACTGCCAGATAAAGTAGAAAGGCTATTAATATACAAATGATTTTATTTCAAAAGATGCATTACAAAATATTTAAATAAATACTATTGTTTGACCTTCATTATAATACAACTGGAATTACCGACTTATTTGTATTACATACCTACTTTTCTCAATATATGTGTACAATATAAAAAATGCGGCTATAGTTGTCAGATTTTAAAGTATGTATAGCAGACAAAAGGTGAGCACATACTGAATATTGGAATACCAATCCCTGGCTATCAAAATATATGAATACGGCTGGCCGTCCACAGAAGCGGAGCGGAGCGGGGTTTAGATGTGTAGGTAAAATGGTCCAATCACATTTCATAAATTTGAACGCTCTTCTCCCAGGCTTCACAAAGGCGCAGCCTGGTTGCTTCATTATCTCCACTCGCGTTCTGTGGACAGCCAGCCTAATATTTTCATTGAAGCAGCATTAAGAGAAAAATGTAAAATTGCAAGTGTTTTTTTAACCCCACGTATGTCTAAACGCGGATCCGCGTAGGACATTTCAACTCAACGTTAAAACATCAGTTGATTTCAAATTGATTAGCAAATTTTTGACATGGCATACGAGGGGTTAATCCGTAACATAACAATTTGATTTGTACATTTATAATTTAGGTTTAATGCTTTGTTGTTGTAATCTAAGAGAAATATAATTTATGTATGCTTGGTATTTGATTAGTATTCATCCCTGAAGTTAAATAGGAAGTTTAAAACTAGATTAAGCGGTTAGTTATTAGAAAGATCAAATATTCAACATTCTTGTTTTCAAACAGTAACATCACTAAGTATGGTGAACATGTGAACAATTAAAATCCCATTCCCATTTTGATTTAAATATAAGTCACAAACTGCCATCATATAAAATGTCTCCAAAATGATTATAATTATTATTGCTATTTTCAAATAATCTAGAACCATCAAAATTGGAACTCAACTAGCAGTTCAAATTTATAACATTTATTACAATAAAGGCCATTAAAGGAATTCAGGCCCTAAATGGTTAACAAACTTTACTTCTATAATTCAAAATATGAAAATAGTCTAAGATATCTGTTTCATTGTATATACATAATGCTATTTGCGGCGTATCTTACTAATTTGGCCTTTAACCATACCATTACAATATTTTAACGAAATAGATGATATTAATCTTGTGATACAATTATAACATAATAAATACAAGTTTAAATGCATAAGTGTTGATAGAAAGCATATAATTGAGCAAAATGGAATTAAATAAAAAAAAAAAATATTTCAATTACTATGTACACACTGGTCCTAATTAAACTAAAATGGCAATATGTGACTAAAACGCACACTTGTCACAAATTCTCACTTATGTATAAAGGCACAAGCAATCAAAACTATGGAACATTTCTATTCAATGCTATTATTTAGCCAAGGGTTATTATTTTCCGGGCAGCTAAAATCATAACTTGGCATATATAATAATTAACTTGGTAGCTAAAATAATAACACATGACATTGATGCCCAGGGAACAGATGCCATCTTATTAATTTAGCTGCCAAGTTATGATTTTTGTAGGTTAGGTTAGCCTTTTTTTAGATGCCCAGTTAAATATATGCCTTTAACTAATGTTAAAACTGCTCAGTCAATATGATGCCCACAATTTAAAAACAAATTATAAATGTCAATTATTACTATGTGATTAAATCTTTGATACCAGTACAAAGAGCTTGGGTACAAATGGTTGTGAAAAGATATACACATACATCCTGTGAGAACATACTGACCCAGCGCATCACAGACATAATTCGTTCAACCCTTTGCACTGATATCCCGTTTAGAAGAAGCAATGCATTGGCAAGGTTGGAACTACTTGGTGGTGGGAACCATATCATCTTAGTAACAAAATAAACTACAATGGGCAGGAAAAAATATGTTTCTTCAAATGTCAACAGAGAAAAGCTATACAGCAGTTGCACTAGTATTGAGACTAGTACTACATCATACTTGTAGAGAATTAGCTTCTCCCAGACAGTCACCTGTACGGTATCGGTAGATTGTTGCGATGTCGACGACATGAAAGCGGCCAAGTCATTGGCCACCTCGGACAAACCGTCTCCCGCCGCGTCAGCCTCGTAACTAGGACTTGATGTTGACACTTCCACTGACGGTGACTCGCTGACCAAGACCCCATTAGTAAGGGAATTGTTACTGTTAATAGTTGTAGCACTGTTATTAGCTAATATTACAGGTGAGGCCTCGTACCTTTCTTCCGAAATCAAGCTCTGAAAAGATGATTCTGTAACAAAACAATGACAATGAATTGACATTGCAATGTGAATGTTGAGGGTACATGAAAGCTAAGCGTGTAGTGTTATAAAGGTGTACCTTTTGGAATTTCCTCGTCACATTTGCCAGATATACGTTGAAGCCTATTGTGAGAATTTTCTAATATTTTTCTTCTTCGAGCCTCCCTACGGGCTGCTGCTGCATCAGCCATGTTCACGATTTGATTTGTGACACTGTGAATGACAGAAGTAAAATTGTTGCCACGATAATTGCATGATACCAGTGACAAACATGAGATACCACATAATTATTAATTTTTTTTACTTACAATAAGATCAGGTTTCATTCCAGTTGCTAAAGTTTAATATTATAATTTACAAGATCATTAATTTAATAAAATAAAATAGTTCCCAGATATGTAGTTAACCCAGTCTTTGCCGTGCAGCCGGGTAAAAAAGAAACAACAAATTTTTGTGATGGTAATACATATAAAAATCTTATTTCCGGTCATACACATATATTAATTATAATAAACTAAAAAAAAATATCAAATGTACATTATTGTATAGAATATAAAAGGATTAATATTTTTAATATTTGAAATTGGCTCTTTATTGGATAATTATCAAATCAATGGTTAAAAACTTTTTTTTATGTTAACTGACTCCGGAAGTTTGTGTGCTGTCTTCCCAATAGAACAACGCCAAGAATTGTTGTTTGGCGCCTTTGCGAGGCCGGTATTTTCTGAAAAATTGCGTTAAACCGTAGTTACAGGTTACAAGTAGACAATAAAAAATCAAAATTGTAAAATGGGCGACAAAGGTGACGGAGGTAATTGTTGATAGCACGTTAATTCCGAATCGTTCCTCTGACCGTTTTGTCTGACAGCTTTCTTTCAATTTGTTGGTTATCGAAAGTGCTTTATGTGAGTGTAATCGGTGTTCGTTCTTAGAAACCTTCGATGATGCGGTGGAGGAGCGTGTTATCAACGAGGAGTACAAGATTTGGAAGAAAAACACACCGTTCCTGTACGACCTGGTGATGACACACGCTTTGGAGTGGCCGTCGTTGACCGCGCAGTGGCTGCCGGACGTGACCCGGCCCGAGGGCAAGGACTATTCAGTGCATAGGTGCGACCACTATAACATATGTCCTCCCAGACGTTCATGCTCATGGCTATATAATTTCCTTTGTTCATAGTTTCTCCTCCTAAAGCAGAACATTTGAATAGGACAAGCCTCATGAGCCTTTCAATATTAATTAGTTGCTGTAATATTTGTAATATCAGTAATAAACTGCCACATACCATACAAAATGATATAATATTCCAGATTAATCCTTGGCACACACACATCGGATGAACAAAACCACCTTCTCATAGCCAGTGTTCAGCTTCCCAATGAAGATGCACAATTTGATGCCAGCCATTATGATAATGATAAAGGAGGTAAGTAGCTTAGTATAGTTTAGAAACCTTGTATCCGACCAAAAGTGTAGAAACATACTGTTCAAGAAAAGGCTTGATAATCATCTATCTATTAAATAAAAAGTTAAGACTTTCTTTAGGGTGCTCCCTCTCTGCAAGCATTCGCTTGTAATGTAACAAAAAATTATATGAAAATCTCATTGTTTTAGATTACAGGCAAATGCATGGAAAGGAGCATCCTTAAAAATATTATGTGACATCTCCACTGCAGTATCAACATTGTTATAATCCCATGTTTTGACATTTTGATACAAACTACTAGGCATGTGTTAACTAAAAAATGCTACAACATACGAGATTGTAATATTTCGTGGTGTTTAAAAAAGGGTAGTATTTAAACGCACATAAAAAAAACCTTTTTCTAAGCAAAAATAATCAAAATTTATATCAAAATTACTGATTGCACAGCAAATATTGCACTCAAAATGTTACTAAATATACTGCAATTTATATTTGTGGCGTGCATCTATTTATTTAAAAGTAAAGCATATTTAAGTAATGCATACCTAATAATGACTACCGAACATTATGAAGCGTTTTTTAGGGATATAAAAAAAAACTAACCTAACCCGGCCGAATCGGATCTGGTCTGAAAGGTGATCAGGATTAGATGGTTACCTATCTGAAACACTAATTTTTGTTTCCCATTTGTAACGTTTCGCCAAATTTTCATTTGTCCGAAAGCCATTTTTTTTCAAAAACTGTTTATTTTTCACAATACTTATGACGACGCGGTTGGTGCAGTGGTTAAGCAACTGCCTACTGAGCCGACGGTCCTGGGTTCGAATCCCGGCAAGGGCAAATATTTGTGTGATGAACACGAATATTTGTGCCTGGGTCATGGATGTTCTATGTAAGGTGACTCGGGGCTATTGTAGCTATGGGGTTATTGTATCTTATTACCATTATAATGGTCTGTGTATATATAGGATACACAGACCATTAGACCGTCTGTGTATCCTATATATACACAGACCATTATAATTGTCACAGACGATTATAATGGTAATAAGATACAATAACCCCATAGCTACAATAGCCCCGAGTCACCTTATTTAAGTATTTATTTATATATTTATTTATTATTTACAAACCTAACCTAACCTACTGGGTTCTTTAACCTATTGACCGCCAAGCGGTCTAGCAATTTACCGTGCCACTGACGCCAGAGTAAAAAAAAAAAGATGTGCCCCAAAATCAACAGGGATTGAAAAATACTTGTAGCGGTTAGAATTACAAAGTTTTTGATCATTGAAATTTGGACGGCTGTGGCCGACGGTGGCGTCAGGGGCACGATTTTTTGTTGACGGCCACAGCCGACTGTGGCGGTCAAAAGGTTAAAAAGATGAAAAGTAATGTTGTGCTGATGTGTATTTTCTAATTATCTGCAGTACAATTTTTGCGAGGCATTTATTTTATTTGCTGTGCAATAATTAATTTGATGTAAAAAGTATATAATTGATGAAAATAAATTGATAGGCGATTATTTGTTTGCTGTGCCATTAAAAATATCCCTTTAAAAAACCTTTGTATTTATATTTCTTGCAGAATTTGGAGGCTTTGGTTCAGTGTCTGGTAAAATAGATATAGAGATCAAGATCAACCACGAAGGTGAAGTGAACAGGGCGCGTTACATGCCCCAGAACCCCTGCGTAATTGCCACCAAGACCCCCTCGTCGGATGTGCTTGTGTTTGATTACACAAAGCACCCATCCAAGCCTGAGCCATCAGGAGAATGCCACCCAGACCTCAGGTGATTAATACTGATTTAAATTAACCATCTTTATTGTGATTTTTTTTAGGTAGATTACTCATGTGGATAATTCTAGAGAATCTTTTAATTATTCTTTTTATTACTAAAAATCTGGATATATTCTGAAAACTTAACAACAAACAACCAGTTATACTCTCTCTCATCTTAGTATCTTTTGGGTAACTGATTTGTGTTTTCTTTCTAGTTTGTGGAGACTCAATTTTGTATAATTATTCTGAACTTTGACTTCTTTAGAGAGTTAGTCTAGTCAATGTCTGACAAATTTTATTGATTGATGAACACAATTTGAAATTTCTAAGAAAAAGCTCATTAAATTAAAACCTTCACTAATCAGAATATTTGATATAATCTTTATTAAAAAATAAAATGGCAAATATGGTCTTATCTTATGAGAAGAATACTGCTTGATGTACTTCATTTTCCTGAGAAAATATCCTGCTAGGTTTTCCTCTTTGAATTTACATATTACTTTGAGATATACTAAGTTCATAAGACTAATCAATCAATGTTCTATTGTTCAGATTGCGTGGGCACCAGAAGGAAGGCTACGGCCTGTCATGGAACCCTAATCTCAACGGATATCTTTTATCAGCTAGGTAAGTGAAGATTTAATTCCAGGTATTTGTGTAGTCCGTTTATACATCTCTGTTATTGTATACTTATAAAGAAACGTTTTTTGAAATTTAATTGAAGCATTTATACTTTTTAATTTGTTACTCTTCAGTTTCTGTAAAAACAAAACTAAGACCTGTTGTTTGTTGATTACATTTTAGAATACACATTATTCTTTGACATATGTGCATTATACCAATACTATCATAATGTGAGCAGACAGATTTTAGTCACTACTGCTGTTTGAATCAATCCAATTGACTTCAACTAGCATGTTCAGCTGATATTTACCTCATTAAATATTTTGGATCTTTCCTTTCATAAAATTATGTACCTACATGTATTTATGGAACTACAATCGTTGCATAGTTTGTTTAAAACAGTTCCCTAATATAGATTGGTTGATTGACAGTGACGACCACACGATCTGCCTGTGGGACATCAACGCGACGCCCAAGGAGGGGCGTGTGATCGAGGCCAAGTCCGTGTTCACGGGCCACACGGCCGTGGTGGAGGATGTGGCGTGGCACCTGCTGCACGAGTCACTCTTCGGCTCCGTCGCCGACGACCAGAAGCTCATGATTTGGGACACCAGGTTATTGTAATGAATGTTGTAACTACATTACATTGCGTTGGTGGAGAAAATTTGATGACTTTGTTGTGTTGAATCGGCTTACATAATATAATGCTTCATATTCCTTGGAATCTGAGTTACAATTGTTGTAACACACTCTTTTATCGAAATTAAGGAGGATTTCATATCTGAATACAATTGGTATGGATAATTCGGATCTAGAATCAGGCATTTCATACAAAAAGGATTCAGATTAGAACATCTAATAAACAACTGCATTCCTGTTTCTATTCATTTTGAAATATCATAAAAATGACAAAATGGCCAAGTTTACTACATCAACGCTTCATTAATTACCACTTATTATATTGCTTAATTATTTCTTTCTTGCATCATAGTAGTCAAGCTGATTGTCTTCAAATTACACTTGTCTGAAAATAATTTATTTGAGGTAGAAATAGTTAATATCCGTCCAGAATGGAAGAGCTTCTTGAGAAGGATAGTGCTATGCCCCATTCTGCATACAGCATGTTACTTCATAACTAGTTCAACTACATGTTTTATGTGATTACCAATAATTCATCACTATCAGGAGACAGCTTTATACATAACATAATACAAAATTTACTTAGAAGTCAACCACATTAAAGCCATCAATAAATTATGATCCAAAAAAAATATTTAAATTAATATGTCACATGATGTTTAGTTTATTACATTTAAATTCTCCTCATGTTCAATGTTTGCTAACAAAATCACCCCCAGCATCTTTATGTCTTGTCATTCTAACAAGCTCACAATATGGTTGAAAGGGCATTGTTAAATGGAATGCATGTATTGTGCAGGTGCAACAACACGTCGAAGCCGTCGCACACGGTGGACGCGCACACGGCGGAGGTGAACTGCCTCAGCTTCAACCCCTACTCCGAGTTCATCCTGGCCACCGGCAGCGCGGACAAGACGGTCAGTATTATAACGGAACTCATCTCGATTATTTCAAAGTTCTTAGTTGCCCCGACAGAGGCTATCAAGCATAGTACAAGCTCGAATCCTCACTTTCTTTGGACACGTATCGCGGGGCGGATGCGAATCTATCGGGCGCCTGGTGGTACAAGGCAAAGTCGAGGGAACCAGACCACGCGGAAGATCACCGATGAGGTGGACGGATCAAGTAAAAACCGCCGTCAACGGTCCTGTACACGAATGTACCAGGAGGGCAGCAGTACGAGAAGAATGGCGTCGCATTGTAAAGCAGGCCACAAAATCAACGACGTGACGGCCACGACCACTCTGGCAAGAGTGTACCGCCAAAGAAGAAGAAGTTGCCCCGTTTTACGACTGGCGCCGGCTACATGTGTGTGTTCAACCGTGGTTTTTGATCGATTGTGGAATTAGCTAACGGTTTATAGCATATATTAGGGGTCTTTGTGCATTATATAGTAGGAGTCGCATCGTAATTCTTCGCTTATCCCCGTACTTCTGCATCTCAATTTTGCATGTCAACAGACGGCTCTTTGTAGATAACGCGATGGATACACGTCAATCGACCATATTAACATAGATCTAAGATTGGATAATATTGTTGTATTTTTGGTTATTCTTCATTTGTAATTTTTGTACATACATTACGTATGTAGCTGATTTTCACAGTGTCTTGAATGTATACTGTAATGCTGTGTTGAAATATGAATAAATAAATACAAAATAAAATACAGGGAATGGGAATAGCTCCTGTAGAGCCTTCATGTACTTAAAACAGTCTAAACTACTCGAAGGGTGACGCCGGACGAGCGTAATTCGAGTCGCGTAATATCGGTCACGCCATACTGAAATTACGCGGCTTCACCCTTAGTGTCCACAACATGCCACAGTACACATAAAATGATAATCATAACATAACGTGTATATTTGTCGGAAGGTGGCGCTATGGGACCTGCGCAACTTGAAGCTGAAGTTGCACTCGTTCGAGTCGCACAAGGACGAGATCTTCCAGGTGCAGTGGTCGCCGCACAACGAGACCATCCTCGCCTCCAGCGGCACCGACCGCAGGTAACCACCACCACCCCACAACTTTCAAGCCAGCCTACCTATCTGTCAGATATCATATTAACGAGTTGTTTGAGAATTTTACCTGTAAAAGTTAACGTAAGGTACGTAGTCAATCGGCGAATTTGAATCTGCACGAAATGATAAAACTTTAGGTGGCTTAGTTGGCTGCGTTTATCACGCGATCAATAATGGTAACGCATCCATCACTCGCGCACTCACAGTCACAATATACCTGTTGAAAATTCATGGATGCTTTATAACTAGCGAACCGCCCCGGCTTCGCACGGGTGCAATGCAGATAAATTATGCATGTATTATACATATAAACCTTCCTCTCGAATCACCCTTTTTTATTAAAAAAAAATATCAAAATCCGTTGCGTAGTTTTAAAGATCTAAGCATACATAGGGACAGACAGACAGACAAACATGCAGAAGGAAGCGACTTTTATACTATGTAGTGATATAGACTGTAGATAAACATACCCACAATCGACCGACTGTACTAGCATCAAGAAATTGAACTGCAAGTACATTTATGAGAATATAATTTTGGCAGTTTAATTAGGTGGGATTGAAGATGCGTGATGTTTGTTTGTCGCAGACTGCACGTGTGGGACCTGTCGAAGATCGGCGAGGAGCAGACGGCGGACGACGCGGAGGACGGGCCGCCGGAGCTGCTGTTCATCCACGGCGGACACACCGCCAAGATCTCCGACTTCTCCTGGAACCCCAACGAGCCCTGGGTCATCTGCTCCGTCTCCGAGGACAACATCATGCAGGTGACATGGAGATTAAACATGCTTAACGATAGAGATCTGAAGAAGAGTGAAGGGCTGTATGTGTCCGAAGAACATGCATTGAACCCTAAGGCCTGAACGACCATGATCTGAAAATTCAGAATCTCACCTAGACCTGGTACTTCTGTCCTATACCGGAGGACAGAGTTGTGTCCTAGGTTGGGTGATACTTCTCCAAGATCACATTACTCTCAAAATGTGCTATATTGTAGACCTAACGTGCCCTCGATACCGCGGAATTTTGACCATTGACTATATCGTAAGCGTCAGGATGACTGGACCAAGAGAGATTTTGGAAGTTTAGATATCCTATGTTTTTGTACCTATTTTGTACCTGATATGAAATAATTTGTACCTCGCGAATAAGGGTAAATGTTAAAAATAAAGTGGCTAGCCATTCTGACGTCAGGTTGCCTGGGCCAAGGTGGTTTAACCTAGTTGCAAGCGTTATAACTAGTAACTTTATTTGTAAAAATTTAGTACCTAATTTGTACCCATTTACGTTTACATTCTATCGACACGTAAAAAAAAGTTATACCTAAAATAAGATTTTCATGTGTGTAAATTAGGTACCGTCGATGACCGTAACTTCGCCTAGGCTTCCTATCTTCGCCTACCAAATATCTCTAGTTTTCAGAAGTATCTAAGTGTTTCTAAGAGATATCTAAAGGTCGTATGAGGAGCTATGCGCATCTCTTAGAAACACTTAGATACTTCTGAAAACTCTAGAGATATTTGGTAGGCGAAGATAGGAAGCCTAGGCGAAGTTACGGTCATCGACGGTACTCAATTTTTACAAATATTTTAACTAGTTATAACGCTTGCAACTAGGTTAAACCAGTTTGGTCCAGTCATCCTGACGTCAGAATGGCTGGCAACTTTATTTTTAATATTTTTCCCTTATTAGCGAGGTACAAATTATTTCATATCAGGTACAAAATACAAAATAGGTACAAAAACATAGGATATCTAAACTTCCAAAATTTTCTCTTGTGCCAGTCATCCTGACTCTCGCGACTATATCGGCTAGAAATTTGAATGCTGCAACACTTCTGAAGAATGAAACAACTTCACAGCAATAGCAGAAACGTCTGTTATTGAAGCGAAAAATTGAATGGTTTTATGTTTTGAGCGGGGAGCAGGAAAGCCGTGGAGACGTGGGTTCAAATCATACTCAAAGTTTAAAAAATAAATATTCGGCTCAATATAAACATTTGTTTAACGTTAGGGTACTTTGAGCACTGCTATTACTTATTACTTAACTGTGATGTGCTGACGTGTTTCGTACCTTGATTCAGGAGATATTCTCACCTATTTTCTAGGAGCTACTCTACTATATGTTCGAGCATGTCTGACCCTATCTTCCCTTGGCGCAGGTGTGGCAGATGGCGGAGAACATCTACAACGACGAGGAGCCCGAGACGCCCTCCTCGGAGCTGGAGTCCGCCGTCAACGTCAACCACGGCTAAACGCGTCCCGACTAACTGCCGCACCTACACACGAGTACCACTGCACTCCAGGTATTCCACTCGTCACTCTGTTGTCAATTTTGCATAATAGGGTGACATTTTGTTTAGGACCAGCGTCATGAAAGAATTCGATCATAGCTTTGGATGTAACAAATTGGCTAGTGGAATACCTCCCTAAACGCGCGGGAAGGACGCGTAGACGCGATCCATTCTGTGATGTCCCGAGCACACACCGTGGCCTAGGTCTGAGTTTAGTGGTACTGAAAGCCCATGGCTGCGGCGCGACGTTGCGAAACTTCTGCTCTGCTGACTCTTTGTTCAGGGGCAATTTTACACACTCGTCCATGGTGTGTAAAATTTCCGCATACGTAACATTTTAGTACGGTCAATATTCGTTTTTCCAGATTCATTGGGGTGTTACTTCAGTCTCAAAACAAATTTAATATCGTAGTAGAAGTTATTTGCAATGTCGCGTTGACAGTATACAACGTTAGGTACCTATGTATCTGACATTTTGACAGGGCATAGTAATCGGAATGTTTCCTTTAGGACATTTGAATTGAATAATACATAATTTTCAATGAGCGTAACGCATGTCGGGTATAGTTATTTAAAAAATGAGATGTTAGGGAGATTACGATAATGAGAAGCTGATATCGATTTCCTTGTGTGACGATGTAATTAGTTATTTATATATTTGTGCATTGGAACTTTCGTGGAGTTATAATATGTTATGCATACACGGACGCCGGGATGTTTCTAAAGGCAAGAGCTGGATAGTCAATTTCATGTCATTTCTGCTCGTGTCTCGAGAACCAGTCGGCGAGGTCCTTGCATAATGTCTGAATCAAAGCGATTCCTAACCTAGTGGCTGCATTAGTCGTCGCATCTTCCCGCGTTTACAATATGTGCTCTGACCCAATGGATTTGGCGTTTCTAATAACCATCGCAAAGTCACAATACGATGATAATGTGAAACGGCCTGAGCGCCACATGTGTAAGTCACGTTAATAGCGGTAATTATGGCTACATCGTCCATATCTAGGGATTCCTTGAGAATCTGACAGCAATAGCTCGCCGAAATTGGAAACTTTTGTAGGAGGAGAATGGTCTAGTTAGCTAGTTAAAGTTAGCAACTGTTTGCAGTCGGTTGTGTTTGTAACTGTTAGGTAGTATGTTGATACGTGGGCTCTTTTTATATGTGACAATCTGTGCTGTTTAAAATACACCTTTAAGGTTATCGCACACCTTACCGCTCGGCAACCTAACGGCACTGCCGTAGGTGTTAATTTCCGTAATTACTTACTCACATTATGTGGTATGTACTATTAATCCGTATACATAGTTAGAATTCTGTAGCAATACCCATTCATACTTGAGCTGAGCTCGTTCAAATGCAAATTATTTTGTAATATGTATTTCTAATGTATCTGTAAAAATAGCAATTTATTTAGCATACTCTCTTTGATCCATGTAACTGGTAATTCACGACTTAAGTCAAGTGATGCTTAACACGTTCATTATAGACAAATCTGTGAATGAGTTCAATTTGTATAGCTTGTTGATTCTGAAAGTGTTAAGTTTTTCTTGTATAATTTATGATCGATCCCATGAACATCAAATAATTATAGCACAACATGCATGCTTGTAGTTACTGCATGTTTACTTTAAGTTTGCACCTAATACCTATGTATGAAGTGCAAACGTAGAGTAACCGGGTTTAACCCTTATATTAAATGGTTCATACTCAATAGTTAACCTGTACGGTCAGCGTCAAAAGTAGCTGACTATAGATTTTTTTTTTGAGGATGTCAATCGATGCTATTTTTTATTGGGATCCAATCTATATATGGGACTGTCTACATTTATAGACTGCTCTAAAAGTCTGAAATGACCGTCAACATTTCTACAAAGCGCCGAAAACGCTCAATAGAAATGGCTACCTAATCGTGACGTCTTTATATGTTATGAGTAGGTACCAATATTTCAATGGAGACAATAAGTAAATTGCAATTTTCACCGTTAAAAAGTGCGTTTAAATTATGAGGATTCACAAAAGAATTTAATATCACATATTAAAAAAAAAAACATTATTTTTCTTTGTTTGATGACATATTGAGCTAATTTTATTCATATAACTACAGCACGCTGTAGAATTTGTTGCTACTTTTGATGCTGACTGTACACTAGGTGCTAGCGTCCTTAACATTTTGTCAATGAGTTTTTTTGAAAGAATGCGATTATGAAAATAACTTCAAGGGAAGGGTCCAATTCCGTGAATCTCGTTAAGGGCGGAAAAAGTGTTATACTTTCCTATTAATTTCCAAAAGTTATTATGCGAAAGTGATGTTATAATTTTTATTCTGCGGTTTATATACAGGGTGGTATAATCGAGCGAAACATTTACATTGATACAACATTGATACAAAACGCGAAGTGTTCTGGATCGTTTTGTTTTTACGGTTGCAAACAGGATTTCACATGAGACACTGTAGAGCGAGACAACAACGTGGTTTCGTGGGCTACGGCACTTAACCAGCGCGACAATGCGTTAGGACGATATTTGTTTAAAACTGCATAGAAACTGCGTCACCGTTGCTACAAAGGCTCCGTAGGCGATCGCCTTGATTTTAACAATTCTTACATATATATAATTACTAGCTGTGCCCCGCGGTGTTACCCGCTCATCCCACGGGAACACTAAATTTATTCGGGATGAAAAGTATCCTATGTCCTTCCCCGGGACTTAAACTATCTATATACCAAATTTCATCTAAATCGGTTCAGCGGTTTTAGCGTGAAGAGGTAACAGACAGACAGACAGACAGACAGACAGACACACTTTCGCATTTATAATATTAGTATGGATATCTTATCTTAATACATAGCAGCTTTGCCTCAAGCTAGTTTGGTCCACCCTGTATAGGTCAACCGCAAATGCAACCGTTTCCGATCCACGCCAAGGAGCCTTTTATTTATTCACTGAACCGTAAGTCACAAGGAGGTTGTTTGATTTGTGTTTCTGTACATTTCTCGGGTGACGCGACTGAACGAGGGTATTTTATAATGTTAATGCAGTAATGGATGATAATTTTAAGTTCCGCTATTATTACGAATAAAAGGAAATCATAATTGAATTGTTTTATTTGTACTTTTGCTGTAATTCCACATTCCTGAAATGACAAATTCTTGTATACAGGGCACGAGCTCGACGTTTCTAACGTTATATAGACAGATGCCAATATCAACGTCAATTGTCGTTGTCACTTGTCATAGTGTCACTTGTTACAGATTGAATAGTAAAAATTTATACAGATATAGTGAGTGCATAATGTTTTCCCATCATACATATATTATGTCGTCGTGAATGCTCGTATTCATATGTCTATCTGAACTTTTTCACTAAAGTTAATTGAAAAAGCAAGATCGATCTAGCTAATATTTATACCTACAGATTAATACGAGCTTTCCCGACTAAATATGATAGAAACACATTATGCAGTATATCTGTATTCGTTTTTGCTATTAAAACTGTATAGATTATATGTATATGCATGTCGGCTATGTCTCGCAAATATGTCCATGATATGCCCGATACATGTTAAATAACCAAGTAGCTAAGCGCAAGTGATGCTCAGCCAATAGTGAACTCCATAAAGAAGTATTACGGTGTTTTGAAGTCGAGCGACTGCCGATTCAGCCGATTCGCGGTTAAACGTCGAGCTTGTCTGAAAACAGCTTGGGCAGCGCCTGCCAGCACTCGTGGTACTTGGCATCCAGCTTCTGACACGTCTCGGCGCCCCATTTGGTGATGGCCATGCTTAGCGACGACTCGAACATGAACGCCTGTTGCAAATAATAAAAAAAAATGTAGATGAGATTAGATTATTTTCCTCAAACATCCAATGAAGGAATTTCATACAAAATAGAAAGGCTTAAGCCGCCATGACGCCATGTTTAAAAAAAAAATACTTCCCGGCCTAGGCCTTCAATTTTGTATGAAGTTCCTTTACAGTTCTCTCGAGTTGTTCCGCCCAAAATGTGACACTTCGAAGCCTGTTATAACGCACGTTATGACGACACTTCATTGCATGTTTGAGAAAATTACTTTACATATGATCGTCAAGAATAAGGCAATAACTATAAAACAAGAAAAAAACCGGCGAAGAGCATGTCGGGCCACGCTCAGTGTAGGGTTCCGTTTGCCCATCCTTCACAATAGACGGGCTTAAAATAGCGGTTTCTAAGGTGTCAGTTCGGCGTGTGAAGCTGCGTTGAAGCACTGAGCGTCGGAGCGCTCATGAGTGCAGCGAGGCGCGGTCCGGCAAGAACCTTCCCCTTCGCCTATACAATAATGTACTGGATGTTTAGTTACCTGGGTCCCCACAGCTATCTTCTGCGGCGTGAGTTCGGCGTGCGAGGCCGCGTTGAAGCACTGAGCGTCGGGGCCATGCGGGGTCATGAGGGAGTGCAGCGAGGCGCCGCCCGGCTGGAACCCTCCCTCCTTCGCCTCGTACGAGCCGAGGATCAGGCCCATAAACTCACTCATGCAGTTTCCTAGGACAAGTAGGTTTATATATTAGATTTTCATGTCCTAAACCGATTTTATATAAATGAATTTTATTTATTATTACCTTGGTTGTAGCGCCTATAAGTAAGTATAGTACTTCGTAAGTGAAAGAGCAGTGAAGTTCGTATCGATGCTTAGGATGACGATGAAGTGACCAACATCTGTGTTCTCTTTGTTTAAGAGCAAACCTTATTTCGTTTGACTTAAAGACTAATTTAGTGTAAAAGTAAATTGCACTTATAACGCCTTACATTTCGAAGTGGCAGTTGTGGCCACAGTTAACAATACAGATAATGAGTATTGTTCATCGGGTACAAAGCTAATGGGATTCGCTTAAGAAAAGGAATTAGAACTATAACAAACATTCAATTATTAAGCCCACAGATGATGCGTTTTCCATACAAAATACCCTCTTCACCTACATCTATATTATCAAAACCCCTCAGGATACCAACTCTTCATACCAAATTTCGTCAAAATCAGTTCAGCGGTTTAAGCGTGAAGAGGTAAAGCCAGTGAATTTCGTATTTATAATATTTTTAGGTATACATGAGCCGTCAGAATGTGATTCGCGTTTTATACCTGTCTCGCTCCCTCTTACCCGATCCAGATAAGAACCTCACAGTTTTCACCCAAACCTGAACTGAATTCCAATCTGAGAGTAAGTAAGTATCATTACTAACTGTGGTAGTATGGCGGTCGGAAGGTGTCCTCCTGGACGGACCAGCGGGGCGGGAAGATGACGAAATCGGCGATGGCGACTCCGGGCCTCGTCGACGGACACGTCAGCACCGTGAATATGGAAGGGTCCTGTTGACATGTTATAAAACTCGTCATCAATAAAAACCAAAAAAAAAAATAGATCTACTAATTTAACGTATTCATCGCCACAGTTATGACAAAAATGCTTCACAAGTCAACGATCGCATTCGATGACAGTTCTTTTGACTCATGGAGTATCGGTATTATGGGATTTCCTAGCCGGTTAGCGGGCCTGGATGTAAGGGGTGGGGCAAGCCGCGGCACTTGCCTCGGCCTCGGGCAGCTTTTTCAGGGGCGTCTTAAAGGAAGAGGGGGTGCCAAATGTTGTGCGGGTCATATCTAATTCTGGGCTATGGGCCATGGCGCTGAAAAACCTTGGCGGTCCACAGTTTGACTACAGACAATACATATTTTCAGCTCATTTCAGCATCTTTATTTGCGAACTTGATGTTATGACTATTTGACAAAGTATACGAAATGCTTAGTAACGAGCCGTGCGTCGTGGCAACGCGAACCCAAGCGACCAACATCGAAGGCCTATAAGCTGGTGCCTAGTGATCCCTTCGTATATCTATAGAGGTACTTACGCAATGGTCAAATGAAACCGAGTTGATGACCATGAAGTTGGCCAGGTCGTACTTGTAGGGCACGTAGTTTCCATGCCACGCCACCACGTCGAATGGTGAGTGGTTCTGCTTCGCGGCGAAGAGGGCGCCCTGGTATTTGCTGACTATAGTGAAATCTGAGACAAACGAATAAATAAATATTATGGGACAATACACAAATCGACCTAGTCCCAAACTAAGCAAAGCTTGTACTATGGGTACTAGGCGACGATATACATAATATATAAATACATATATAGATAACATCCATGACCCAGGAACAAATATTCGAGTACATCACACAAATATTTACCCTGGCCGGGATTCTGACCCGGGACCGCCGGCCGGCTCAGTAGGCAGGTGTCTGCAAACTGCGCCAACCGCGTCGTCAAATAAGTATAATATCAATCTCTGGGGGCCTATGATGTTTGCGTTTACCACGGGATAAATAAGTGAGAAAGCGTTTGTCGATATTTGCTAATATGGTTGCACGCTAAACTGACATTCTGACGTGACATCACGTGATATATGATATATATATATATTTTTTAATTTATTCATCAATATTAGCACATACTTTACACTGTGTTTAAAGTGCGCCAAACTGTGAAACAGTTTGTTGGCGTCGCGTTCTGTCACTACAATTATTGTGGACAGTGATGCTTACTTACTAACTACTTAACTTAACAAACATGCAATATGCAAACGAAGAATTAGTCGCCATACCAATGCAGATTCTATAGCGTTGAAATAGAGTATATATTTTACTGATGGATGGTAAATGTCTGCGTTGGTAGGTACGACACACGAAATTATTATGAGTGCAAGATACAAATTCGGAGGAGGTACCTACAATTAGTAATTATCATGTAGTATCTTTTTCAATTTACTTTTTAAATTTCCAATTTTTAATTTTTCCTCGTCAAGCAATAAAGGGTATTTATTGTATATTTTAGGAATAAGGTACTCTTTGGTTCTTTTAGCGTAATAATTTTTGGCAACCGGCTGCATCAATAATCTCCTTTTAGTGGACCTAGTACAGTGACGTTTTTTCTGCCTTTGTACCTTATAATCGTCACTATAATAAGTTTCTAGGATAATTAGGTATATAGTCTTACAATCTACAGGGAGAATTTTACAGATCGAAAACAGTGCGTCATAGTTTGTCCTATATTTTCTCTTTATGTCTTTTCCTACTAGATATTTCATTAGTCTTATCTGTAGCTGTTTTATCCTATCTAAATATGTCTTAAAAGTAACTCCATAGCAGCTCAGCCCATAACTCAGTAATGAGTCAGCGAGAGCATGGTAAACAATGTGCAGGGTGCGTTTATTTACTATTCTACTTAGATAATAAAATTGACCTAAAATTGACCTTAATTTATTGCAGACTTGATTAATGTGTAATTTCCAATTAAAATGTTTATCAATTATCAAGCCGAGATACCTAAAACTATCAACAACCTCAAGTTGACTACAAGTACAGTTATGTTTATTTTGGTGCAGGCAATTGTATGTGTGTCCTATGATATGCATAGATTTCCTACGATGGTCGTCCACTTTATCACAAAGCTTCCAACTTTGACAGCCCAGTAGGTATAAATAGTTTACCGTCGTGCTAATGCTGAAGACCATTAAGAGCTCCGTTTATTAGCTACTTAAGATTACTCCTCAATCTCTCAACTGCCTTAACTAAACTACATATAAAATATAAATTATTAAGCCGGCACTGTAATTAAATACTTATGTTGTGATATTGACAAAGGCATAAAGTACAAGAATGTTTTAAATCCATTTTTTCTTTCTATATCCTATCTGCTGAGACTATTTTTTTATTCGTCTCTTCTAACAGAAAAATAAGAAAACTACCGGCGCCACCTCCGGTAATCTATTTTACTTTTAATCCCGATATATGACCACAATAAAGTTATTAATACGCCTCATAAACGATTATCAAGAGGCATAATGTTGATGGATACAAGTCCTCTTTATTGTGAACATCTTCCCTCTGTATTACAAATAAACTTTTGATACCAGCGCCGGACCGGCCATTTGGTCAGGCTAGCAATTTCCAGCCGAGTCCCAGCCTGCTTGGGTCCCCACGAGCCTACGTTCGGGGCTTGCCGCAAGCCAGGAAGTATTATTCGTTTCTGGGGAGCCACCCGGGACCTTCTGGCTCAGTGTGAGTGCGGCCCTGTACGGAAGAAACAATGTGTTTTTCCCTAAATGGGTTTTACCTTACCTATATTGTCCTCGTCGTGGTACTTGGCGACGGGTGTGAGGAAGTCGCGTGGGTTGGCGAGACCGTTGGCGCCGATCGGCCCCAGGTCCGGCAGCCTGAGGTGCCCGTCGAACACCTCCAGGATGTACCCCCTGGCCAGTTGGTAACAGAAGTTATAGAATATGAATTGAGGAAAGCGCGACTTTTACGAACAAGTAGTGTTTTAACTTTTCAGCGATACAATGCTTACAAAATGCAAGAATGAGCTAAAGCATAGTAATGTTACCTATGTGCATTTTAGAAGCTGGGTCAACTTAATCTAGACAAACTAGTATTACTTTGTTCTTTGAACAATAATAGGAAAACGAATTATTTAAGTATAAATTTTTGAAAGAAATCCTTTGTAGATCCTTCCCTTAAGATATTTTAAAATTGTTAACACTTGAAAACAGCATTTTATAATGTTAATAAATGTTATATCAGGCTTAATGCGTTTTTCAGATTTTAGATGTATGTGAATGATGTACTTTCCAAAATTAGACGCCCAATATTAAAATGGAATCATTTTAAAATTAACGCAATATAAATATTTCGGGTATAAGACATACGAGTTCATACGAGTACCTCTCTCTACCTATGTACTTATAGGTTTTTGTATAGTCTTATCGCCACAAACCTCTGAGTGCTGACGCACAAGGACTTATGCTTGTTATGATTTTATGAGTGTCAGTAGGAACATGTATTTATATACTTGTTACCGGCGAAATACCCGAAATATACATCTGCCATGCTACGGTAAAAGGACGTATCTTACTATGACATCCGTATAGAGATACGACCTTTTACCGTAACACGGCAGACACATTATCCCTATTCAACGTATTACAAGAAAGAAGGGTTGGTTGCATGGGACAGATGCATGAATGTGTAGTGGCCGAATTTTTCGGTTCGGGGCTACTCGCATTACCTTAAGTGGCACTAAAGTGTTGCCAGTGACAATATTTTGGCTCCATTGACGATAATTCCTCAGAGTTACTGCCGTAATCATTATGGCAGAAAAGGTGCCTTGACAATGTCAGGCTGACATGCGACCAATGATTAGGTTCTCATCGATAAATTTGACGTAGGTATGGAAAAGGAGAGCCCATGTTTCTATTGCACAAAAGATGGGATAGGTAGAATAAAACCCGGCTATCAGACCTTGTGCGGCTAATACACTTTCCCAAATTAGTCACCGACGAGAGAAAGGATGCAGCAATACGAAGGTGTGAGATAGAGTTATCTCAATACTTGTCTCACATATTGCTGCATCCCTCTCGTAAGTGACTAATTTAGGCAAGTAATAACTGTATTTAAGGGATAGAAGGCAAACGACATGCTTGTCTCACCTTTGTCTTGGCGAGAATGTACAGCTGCACCTCTAGCACAACTGTAATACGCGACTGTTTCTCGCGTGAGATATTTATCTATCTCTTTCTGTGCAGTAATATGAGAGAGTGACAGGTGACACTATGCCGCGCGAGCAAGAGTCGCCAAGCATAGTTGTAAAACGGGCTGATGTAACAAGTTTCAGAACTCACCTAGAGGGCCCGTCGACAGCGACCGCGAACCTCATGCCCAGCTGAACCACGGCGATCTCGTTGGGAGCCACCTCCATTATTCCAAATTCCGTCGTGATCCTCAGCGAACCTTGCTGCGGAACTGTAGGTAATGGTTTTTTTTACTATAACAATAGACTCGTAAGCAGAACTGTTTTGGTAAGTAGCATTTTCGTGTGTGTGAGTAGAGTCAGACTACTTTGCAAACTGACTAACTTTGTATGGTTTGACAGTTCATTTGCTTGGAAGAGTTAGCGCGGTCTGAGTATATGAGCAATTTGAGAATCCGACCAGACTTTTTTTATATATACCTAGTATACAAAAAGAAACCAACCGCACATTGAGTTACGACCTAAGTCACTTTGTCAAAAAAATACTCTGGTCGCTTTCCACATAGCTATGGTCAGTTATGGTGCCTACTACAATGCCTTTTTGATTTAAAATATGGCAACATTATGTAGAAAGTTCAAGAATCCCCTCGCCCAACTACAGCCTCAGGAGGGGAGGAAGGAATCCCACTTTATATCGTGAATCATGACGTCCCGCTCATTCAAATATTGTTTGACACAAGATTGAGAGGGATCGCACGATCGATCGATCGAACTTCGAATTTCAAACTGCTCAGTACTCTCAGTAGGCTTCCAGGTATCGAACTACTACTTGGAATAGTTGGAATTAAATGAAAAAACAATCTCAAGTGATTCCATACGTTATATTTAAGGGGACACGCCTATAACGTTTCGTACATATCAGTGAGTGGCCTAATATACAGTGCTTAGTTAAATATTAAGTTGTTTAAATTAAAATACGTGATTGTGATCAAAATGGCAAATCCTTTGCAAGCATTGACAATTATTGTTTTGATTGTAATGGTGCATGAAGGTAAGAATTCATGAAATTATACCAACGAGTACAAAGTACCAGCACATTCATATTTTTTTATCTTTCAACGTGATAAAAGTACTTAACGAAAAGTAAAGTATAAGTTAGACTTACTGTAAAAGTCGAAACCTCAGAATATATATTAACAATGGGTAGGGGTCGGGTTGCATAAAGTTTAAAGGCATACTTTTGATACGAATACGTGTATTCGTCATACTAAGGTCATACTCATCATTACGCATAACTGTAAATAGTCATTCATTTATGCGCATAACGTTTTTAATCACAATTTTTAAGAACATACTGTGTAATGGGCATACAGTTGATGCGCATAAAATGATTTAACCATACTTTGTCATGGTCATACATTGATTACTCATAAAACAATGTAACCATACTTTTTAAACGCATACATTGCAAAACGCATAGTCAAGTTGGTTCATCATCGCAAGTCGGTGCTGGCCAAGTTTCAGGTCATAAAAAAAATAACCTAAACCTAACCCAACCAAGTCGGGTTTCAGGTCATAAAAAAAATAACCTAAACCTAACCCAACCAAGTCGGATCTAGCCAAGTCGGGTTTCGGGTCTTAAAAAAATAACCTAATCCTCACCTAACCAAGTCGAATCTGACCAAGTCGGATTTCGGGTCATAAAAAAATAACCTAAACCTAACTACCTAACCCAATCAATATTATGGCTTGAAAAGTGTATGACATTTGCAATTATTACTAAACATAATTATAATTATCAATATTATGACTAAATAAATGTATGACATACGACATTATGGCTAAAACAATTATGACGTACAGAAATTATGACAGCGAACAATTATGACATTGTACCTAGGTACAATTTATGCCAAAAAAAAATTATGCGTAGCAACTTTATGCGTAAATGTTATGACAATCGATATTATGACAATAGTTGTTATGCGATCAAAGAGTCTCCCATTAACAATGTATAATACGATTCGTCGAATTATGAATTATCAACACCTTTGGCTGCTATGAACATTACCGGTGAAATTATGTTATATACCGAGTGTGACTTGTAACAAACAAAAGCAATAAATTAAAACATAATATTCTACTCATTAAATCAAACAACATTATTTATTTAGTAACTTTTAAAAACAGCTAAAATATGCTTTATAGAAAGAACAAATTTATTGCTAAAAACTTGATAGTAATTAGTATAGTATACTACATATACAGCCTTTATACAGCTTAAATTAGAGTTATAATGGCTGTAAGTATATGCTCTTATACAACCTGTTTGCTATCTGCACCTCTTACTCGCGCGAGATATGCTACCTATCTCTTTCTGTACAGTATCGTGAGAGAGTGACAGGTGAAGTTATGTCGCGCGATATGAGCCGGGAACTATAGTCGTGCTAGAATGGGGCACGATGTCAATGTTGAATGGCGTCGAATTTAATTCGTAAAAATAATTGCCTTTTTTAAAGTTGGTGATACAAATGTTACTCAGTTTGTAGAGTAAAATCTATGCTTTAAATTTCTCCTGCTACACACCACACCCGGTATGTATACTTTACACGCCGTTTAGTAATGATATGTACTTTTTCAGGGGAAACCCTTAACTGCTGGCGTTGTGAGAGTTACGGAGTGGAAGGCCAAGGATGCGACGATCCATTCACAGGATCCTCTACTGACGATCAATATTTCTTCCAAGACTGCAGTCTCAATCAAGATTTAAAAGAGTTAGTTCCTGGAACTACACCCAACTACAACGATTCTCAATTGAATGTCTTCTGTTACAACTGTTACAAGCTCACAGGAAAAGGTGAGTTCAAGTAAAAACTTAATGGGTCGCCTATATAGTATGTCTGGTGAAATTCCTCGTTTGTTTAGAGAGGGAAAAGTGATGTTTTTGTCCCAATGTATGTTCTGTATTTTTATTCGGAATACTAAACTGACAGCACCAAGGGTTTTCAAACATTTATACCTAAATAAAATTGATACAATAATAGTTACGCATTTAGCTTATAATATGATTATACACTAGCGACCTGCCCCGGCTTCGCACGGATGCAATGCTGATAAATTATGCTATTAATCTATTATTTATATATTATGATATTAATCACTCTATCTATAAAAAAACCGCACCAATATGCGTTGCGTAGTTTTAAAGATTTGGGTTCGTACCCAAAGTACCTCCGCTGTCCGTCTGTCTGTCAGTCCGTCTGTCTCCAGGCTGTATCTCATGAACCGTGATAGCTAGACAGTTGCATTTAGATGATGTATTTCTGTTGCCGCTATAACAACACATACTTAAAAACAGAATAAAATAAATATTTAAGGGGGCTCCCATACAACTGGTCCGTTGCGTTAACTTTGCACCTCATTTGTATCCGGCGCCATACACCCCAATTGAATTTCATGTCATAAACTTGAACTTTATTCGTTTACAGTTCTCGGGAAAACAATCGTTAAGCGTGGATGCGTGGCAAGTTTTCGTGAAGTTACAACAGCATCTTGTATGAATTGGAACACACAAATTCATGGGAAATCAGCGATTAATATAAAAACTTGCGACGTTTGTAAGAGCGAGCTGTGCAACGGAGCCGCCAACGTTGTCGGAACAATTTTCGTTTTGTTCGCGTCATTTGTACTCCTGACATAAAATAAAACAATAAAACTGTGGCCGAACAGTATCTGGCTAATATATGTATAGCCAGATACTGTTCGGCCACAGTTTTATAGTACTACGAGAACTGTATCTCTTTTGTTATGGACTTATGGCCACGCACAGCACGTAAACATGTCATTCTGATCTTGGTGACAGCGATGTGCGACTGAGACAAGAGACCCCTCTTGTCTCAGTCAGTTTCTATGTTAAAAATTAGTCAATCGTATCGTATTGTGCTGCCGTCCCTCTAAATCTGCTGTCAAACAATGTTTGGTGAGCGAGACGGCACTATACGACGGTCAAATTTCGAACATCGGAGTAGCGCTGCAGCTAAACCAAAAGATCAAACCAACCAACCAACCAACTATTATTATAATTATAAGTAACGACATTTTTGTAAAGATTAACTATTCGACCGTTCTTCGTGATGGTTATTCTAGTATAGTATAATGTATTACTTTAAGGCATGACGTTATTACGGAACCCTAAGGGCCCAGCCACGACGGCAGGCGGTAGCGGCGAGCGGTGTCCATACGAACTGCCTCGCTCACTCGTATGGCCGCCGCGCTCGGAGCATTTTGAAGAGACAGAGCGGAGACCTGCGGAATAGACCAATCACCTGAGAAATCTGTATCGCAGCTGCTTCACTGTAGTGATTGGTCGATTCCGCAGGTCTCCGCTCCGTTTCAGTGAAGCACCCTTTCTCCGACCTATGATCGCCGCTCGCCTGCTGCTTGCCGCCGAAGTTGTGGTTAGTCAAACCACGCTAACGCTTCCAAGCAAATCAACTGTCAAACCATACAAATACAAAGTGAGTCAGTTTCTATAGTGTGACAGTTCATTGCTTGGAAGAGTTTAGCGTGGGTTGGCTCTATGGAAGCAAGCTAGACGTAACCAGTTGGCGAAACGTTCGCTAAGGTCAAAATGCTATTTTAAGTTAAATGTGTTTGGGTTTCCAAACCGTGACGTAGAGATGTTTATACCTTCAATAAAATGCGGGGCCCTACTTTAACTTTTCTTATAAGGTACTTGCGCCAAAGATGGCCCGGTTCCTAAGATAGCCCACTTCAAAATTTTATAGTTATAACCGTTCGAACGAATTCAAATTTCGCGCCCATGTTCGGTTAGTACCATAGACAAAAGTTAAGTCTATGGTACTAACCGCACATACAATATTGAAGTGGGCTATCTTTAGGAACCGGGTCATCTTTGGCGCAAGTACCTTACTCGTAGTTTATAATATTTAGTTATATAATTGATTTTCACTCTACTTTTGTTCTAGATGCATAGGTTAATCTTTGTACTTTTATCTCTATAGCTACGTATAGGAGTTAGGTATAAATTCTATTATTTTACTTGTGTGTTTACTTATTAGATATAATTGATAAGTACAAGTGAATGCCGATTTCAGCAGGCCGTTTAGCAGCAAAGGTTCTTCCATTCTCCACCAGTATTTTCACTACATCAAAAATATTAAGCTTCCTACTGTGTCTACGGTGCGACCAAAAAGAGTAGAAATTAAAAAGTGGCAATACTGTAGTGTCGTCCCCGTTTTCCTATATTGATTAGAAAGGGAGGTTACTACAGTATTGCCAATTTTTAATTTCTACTCTTTTTGGTCGGACTGTACGTCATTGTAATGTCTTCTATTTAAAGTGTGTGTAGCTTCAGAAATTTTCTCTAAAATCTTCATATTATTTCTTCTCTAACTATGTCAGATTTTGTGTGAAAATCATAAATATATACTTATTACAGACATTATGAAAGTAGGTAAACTTTTTTGGCAAGGGATAATGTCGTATGTAGAAAAACAGACTCTTCGGGTCTGAACCCTGCTGGGTTTGGTATTCAATTCAATTTAGTTTAATTGTTATAATGTTCTTTCATCTTCCTTAAAAATTAAAAAAGTAAGTAAAGTTTTCATTTCATTATCCATATGTTTTATTATCATCATCATATCGTATGGCTTCTTCTACTGCTGCTTGAATCCGTTTCAGATGTCTATTTTTAAGTTATGCAGCCAGTCCACGGCTACTGGCGAAAGCTTATGGTTTTATTATCATCACACTAATATAGAGCCCTGTGAACATACGTGAGCTAGACCCTATATTTTGGTCAAGTAAGGTTGACTGGTAAAGAATGCCTTAACACGTTCGCTGCGGGACCGAAACTGACGTTTTTTCGTATGGTGCGTTAAAAGGCCGATTGGCCTGTTACTTAAACTATCCAACAGTGCGTTGTAGGGCTCATAGGCCTAGTAAGGTATTGACGGATATTAAAGACTGTAACTATGCGAAAACTTAAAATGTTCGATAACTAATACCTATCAATATCATTAGTAGACAAGTTGGTTATCTTAGTGTTTGCCTCGCCCCGGGTTCCTGCTATTTACTTAAGAGAAATAAATATGTAAAGGTGTAGAAACCGAAACAACAACCCGAAACCGCACTGAATAACAGGAAAAAATAGAGAGTTATTAGTGATGGGCAACAACTTATCGACATATTATTTATAATATCGTTTAATAAGAAATAGATATGGGCCTTATAGAAATATAACAAGCATTAATCGTTTCTTACATTCCACACAGAAAGGTTATTTTTTACATTTTTATTTGTTTCTCGGCTGGTGAGTGCCCCACGCAGCTTTAACATCGCTTACATCATTTATTTGGTCGATACATTATTAACGGCTTTAAGCCACATCAAAACGTACACAGACACTAGGAGATATAGAATTATGTACTATTGTAATATACGTCCATTCGCGATAATTACGTCACAGTCACAACACTAATCGGAAGTAAACAATGCAATCATCTACAACAGTGCGGGAGGGGGCGGAAAGACCTTATAATCTATGATGGGCTTTTCGACCCGGTACCCGCAAGGAATCGAAAAATGTATCAGCCAGTGCGTTATCGGGCCGAAAAACCTTAGCACAATCTTAATGCTTTATTGGATTGTCCTTAAGGTCCTAAACTCAAACCTATACTTGTCTCTTTTGTACATGCAGAAATACTCATAGTACAGCCGCCGCACCAGAGGAAATTCACCGTTTCTCACCTCCGCACAGAGTGGGAGCACATGCATCGGGTCTTTTAACCTTATATCGCAGCGAACGTGTTAAGACATTTAGTCCGCCATTTGTACCATGATACGTTCGCCAAGAATATGAAGGTAAAAACAAGTGAGCGTACCTATGGGGGAGGTATTGCTGAGAGATAGACATGTATAATATAATATCGCAGCCAACTGGTTGAATTAACCAGTCAATTGAATGGGTTAACTATTGACTGCGACATTCAATCGAGTGGCTAAATGACGTCTAGCCAAACTGTTCAATGTCATGCATAACGAAAGGGTGACAGACTTTTAGCAGTCTCATTTTATTTCGGCCTGAACGTTTACTCCGGAGTACAAAATTCATGCAAAATTCGAAGTTCATACGCTGCTGTCCCTCTCGATTTCTTGTCCAACAATATCTGAATTACCGTGACAGCACGATGCGAAGTTCAAACTTTGAACATAGGATTAATTAACCCTCCAGGTTAGGTTTGTTATCTTGTGTTCCTAAAACTGGGTCTCAGAATTTATTTATTTATTTTATTTTATTTATTTATATTTGAAACCTTATATCATTTGTAGTCAGTGACCATGCGTTCACTGTTTGTAGTATAGTACCTATGAGGAAGTCTCCGTCGCTGCTGTAGAACGCGCTGCGGTCCATGGACGTGTTGCAGAGGTAGACGTGTATGGCGAGACCGTGGCGCGAGCGCGGGTCGCCGGCGCCGCACACGGTGTGCAAGCCTGCCACGAAGTCTACCTTGTCTGTGGGCAGGTCGAACGGCAGCCAGCGCGACTGGAAACACATTGTGCAATTCCTTACTCTGTACTAATTATAAAATTGCACAGGGAAATTAGGTGCTTACATCAGACAAAAATATTCATGCTGTTAATTCGATATTTGTTTTCTGCGAGCGTAGATTATTTATAGCATCCTTTCTTATCAATAAAGTAATATTTTATCTTATGGAGATTCTTTGCGGCCTCTTCATGATCACACCAAAACGGCTTGACGGTTTAATCAAATTTGGTACAGGGATAGCGAAACTAGCGAAGATGGTTTTAATGAAGTACTTATTAAAAAAGTTTACCTGATTAGGATCGGGCTCTTGTTCATCCCAGTTGTGGGTAAGATGTTTGGCGACATCCAGGCGTTTGAAGGGCTTGTGCACGACGGATGGACGAATCCTGCAACATGTGTCTAGATAAGAATAACACCTCATCCTGGTCTGTATTTTATTTTTATAATCCATAGGTATGTAGGTACAGCGGCTGCCTCCAACCATAATTTCAGTCTGCTAAATATACAGCAATGCCAGTCACATGTAGAGCCAGGAGCGCCCATTCTCGTGCCGTGGCGCGGTGAAGGCGGAGCCCGAGAGCTGTTCAGCGTACAGGCCGAATGCATACATCAGCGTTGCGAGGTGTTCTGGCCTTCCGGCCCGTCCGTCGTGGATGCTCCGACGAAAATTCAGAACCGAAGTCTGCTAGATACAGCAGTGCTAGTCACCTGTAGAGCCAGGAGCGCCAGTTGTCGTGCCGTGGCGCGGTGAAGGCTGAGCCTGAGAGCTGTTCAGCGTACCGTTCAGTACCCTTACCATGAGTTAACGTGACTGTACTCGCTGGTGACTGCGTAAACGATTCGCACAGAGAATAGTACAGCGCCCCTAACGGTTACTTTGTAGAACTAAGTACAATTCTCTTTACAAATCGTTTGCGCAGTCACTTGATGCAGTCCAAGCAGTGCTATAGTCACCTGTAGAGCCAGGAGCGCCTGTTGTCGTGCCGCGGCGCGGTGAAGGCCGAGCCTGAGAGCTGTTCGGCGTACAGGCCGTACGCGCAGCGTTGCGGGCTGTTCCGGCCCGCCGGCAGCGCGCCCGGCCGCCGCGGATCCTCCGACGAAAACTCGGAGCCGAAGCCCGATAAATACTAGAAATAAACACAAGATGTGATATCTTCGCACTTCATTCTTATTCTCCCAAAATCACTTAACAGCGATCCTGCAGAATTGAAAAGTTAGTGGGTACCTACCGGTCTTGGGCGACAACAGCATTATTTAGAGATGCCACATTTAAAAGTGATTTGATGGCATTTAGTAGATGGATGACACTTAACAATTAATATTAGGCTACGCACAGTGGCGTAACTACCGCAGGGCTAGCTAGGTGATAACAAGCAGCGGGTCCCTCAAGTTCTTAGATACCTTTAGCCACTGACCCTGACTACCTATTGGTTCAGTAAACCTCAGCTTGATATTGTTTGCATCAGGTTCCATGGTTACCTTAGGTAAACTTACCTAGCTATAACTATGCCACTCGATATGCAGAATAGCCGGTAGCGGTATTAAAGCGAAAATCCGAAGAGTGAATTCTGTGAAGCTCCCTCGAATCACCTTTCTAAGATTTAATATGTATAACTCGTGTAGTGCGGGAATACTTTAGAAATAGATAAAGATAATATTTTTTAATGCTTGGTTATAAAAATGCTAAAACCAAATGCACGACTTTCACTAGTTACTTGAAGTCGTTCAAGATTTTGATACCTACTCGTTAGTTTAAAGGTAAGTTATTTTATTACTTTCTTAATTACTACTATGTAAAAAGATAGTTATAATAATAACAATCCAGAATTTAGACATCAATCAAGCCTGAACCTGGAAAACATTCACTCAAAATATTATCGCCGCTTATTTATATTACTAATTATTATTTAAATATTGCGACATACTGTGGCAGGGTAGGAAGAGTTATTTCCGTTTAAATTTAATTTTATTCTCTTAACATCAGCATAGTATAGTCGGCATCAGGTATACTGCAGCAAATAATGCTTTCATAAATATCTGAACACGACTCTCATTGGCAAGGCGAGGCAGTAGAATGATGCGTGTTCAGATATTTGTGAACACATTTATTAATGTATTTTATTAGATGGTGACTGTACTAGTCTAGTACTCCGCTACCTTTCCTTCCAAAATCATTTACTCATGGGGATTACTAAATAAAAGCCATCTTACCTTTAATCCGGACATTATTCAAAATAAATCCAGCGCGCGGAGCGATTCGACGCACAGTATCGAGGCGATTGGAGCTGTTTACTGCCGGAGCTATATAAAATCTACGAGTATGCTAATACGCCCGGTTTGCTGGAAGATAACTGGCGCTACAATCTCGAAAACAGAGTACGTCTTTGTAAACATGGCATCCTCACTAATATTATAAATACGACAGTCTGTTTGGCTCTTAAAAGGGTAATTGGGCGTTTTAGCCATCTTATTACATAGGATGTTACCTACCTCCTCTGTCGCCGATTCATACAAACAATTAACATAATTTTAATAACAATTGTAAAAAGCCGCGACTTCTACAAGACATATCTGAAAATGCCGCCACAATTGATATGGAGTTCATCAACATTGAGGACAGACTAATAAGACGTTTAAGTTTAAAATGCCTAAATATGAACCCGAAACGGCTATTAATTTACATGGCTATGCTATGCTATTCAAGGACAGAACCAAGCTAAGTATAGGGTAGTTGGTAAAATCAGTGTAAGGGTATCAGTAGTTCACCAGCCTCTGAGATAATGTATACCTAAGGTACAGGCGACGAACGTGGTTAGATTAGTTGATGGTCCTGTTTTAATATCAGTTACTGTGTCGTATGTCGTATAGTTATCGTGTCCTGATTCGAACCCAGGTATGCTAAAAGGTCAGTTAATAGGTACTTTGCATCAGCTGGATCATGATGATCATTTGTAATTTGATGATTTAAATATTATTGGTACCTACTTATCACGAGCACGAATAGCACGATTTACGTATTTTAGTATTTAGGACGAGCAAAGTTTTGGACAACGGTTAGTGAGACATGATATACTTAATATAAAAGCGACATTATCTTGTTACTTTATACTGGTGAAGCTATTTGCATGTTAATCTCTTTCCAAATAAATACAAGCGAGAAATCCGGACATATACATTTATTAATTATTTTGCCAGGATGTCCAGACTTCTCGTCTAAATTTGTACCTAGTCACAGCTGAGGAATGGCCTGATCAAGAGGCTGATTAACAAGGGTCGTTCATGATCAGCTCCTCCGCTTGTTAATCGAAGCTACAATCTCGACAAACCAACATACTCTGAGCTCGGATGATGATAAGTAATTATCAATCAAAGGGTCAAATTATAATTGACAACCCTGTTCCTGTCCCTGTACATACTGTATAGATTCAGTTAAAATTCGAATAACAGTTTTATTGATAGGACCTACTGCTAATTTCGGTGTTTTTATCCATCGTCCCGAACAAGAAAATTAACCTTTTATTACAACACATTGAATAATATGGTGTAAGAATTCAAAAATTATGTGGATATTTTTCTTTGATTAATACAGGTTTGAAGTGTACGAGATGTAAATAAGTATAGGTCAAAAGCGAGTTGGGCGTGCGAATCACGGTTCCGTGTGCTGTTTTATAGTTGTTCAGTAATTAATAAAATAAATAATTTCATATTTTTCAAGAAATATGACATATATTTAAATATTATTATCGTTTTTTTAGGAAGAAAATAAGACTTGATCGTGTATTAATATGATTTGTTTAATAACCTCGACGTTTTGGTCGCGGAGCCTACGTCCGTGGTCTCGAAGGGCCGAGTATCGTTAATATTTCATGTTTTGTTTTTATTAAGAATAATACCTCAATGTTATTAAGTGAAAATCGTAGTATTTGTTTAGATCAATGTTTTGTAAGAAGGCCCACGATAATTGGATGACATTACCATATTGATATATATTTTACGAGGTATGAAATGTACATTCTTCGTGATGCCACCAGATTATGAACATTTAACAATTTAGTAGGCCACACACAAATAAGTCAGTGTGCTATCATTAAAGGTACGTAGGTAATACATGTCCGTAGAATACAACCTGGAATGTATTTATATCTCTTCACAAACAAGTTGCTATGATATGATAGATACGAATAACAGGTTCTTGTCTTGTGCTCTTACGAGATTTAGATTCAAATGAAGTAGGCGTGCTTGTTACGTCGGACAACATAATACTGATTGAGTAGCCATTTTAATAAAGAACTTAGATTCAGATTTAGACTTTATTTCAGTAGATAGTACCTAGGTTGAATTAAAAGTAGACTCGTACTCATACCGCATCGTATTGCTATAGGACCCGCATTCGGGGAATCGTTTTCATTGGTCGATAGGGCCCGCATTTGGGGAACCGTTTTCAGTGGTGGATAGGACCCGCATGCGGGGTTGTATGCCGCATTGCTAAAGGGCCGCATTTGGGGAAGCGTATTCATTGGTCGATATGGCCGCGGGCTTCGATACCGCATTGCTATAAGGCCCGCATTTGGGGAAGCGTTTTCACTAGTCGATAGGGCCCGCATGCGGGGTTGGATACCGCATTGCTACAGGGCCGCATTTGTAGAAGCGTTTTCATTGGTCGATAGGGCCCGCATGCGGGGTTCGATACCGCATTGCTATAGGGCCCGCATTTGGGGAAGCATTTTCATTGGTCGATAGGGCCCGCATTTGGGGAACCGTTTTCAGTGGTGGATAGGACCCGCATGCGGGGTTGTATGCCGCATTGCTAAAGGGCCGCATTTGGGGAAGCGTATTCATTGGTCGATATGGCCGCGGGCTTCGATACCGCATTGCTATAAGGCCCGCATTTGGGGAAGCGTTTTCACTAGTCGATAGGGCCCGCATGCGGGGTTGGATACCGCATTGCTACAGGGCCGCATTTGTAGAAGCGTTTTCATTGGTCGATAGGGCCCGCATGCGGGGTTCGATACCGCATTGCTATAGGGCCCGCATTTGGGGAAGCATTTTCATTGGTCGATAGGGCCCGCATGCGGGGTTGGATACCCCATTGCTAAAGGGCCGCATTTGGGGAAACATTTTCATTGGTCGATAGGGCCCGCATGCGGGGCGGGAGATTTCCAGAACGCATGCCTTAGGGCCCGAATTTGAGGTTCATTGGTCGTTACCACCTCCTGCAATATTGTTTACACTGTAGATATGTTTCAGTGTTTGACTAGGAGGAAAATAAGATAAAAAATACTTTCGCAAAGATATTTATTTCGTTTATAAGAACAATAATATTAAGCGATTCGAATGTTCTTTTATTCGAGTACAATTCAGGACAATTATGGGTTATTACTACAATGGTGAATGATGAGTCTCCAACTACCGGTATAAGTAATCTAATTTACGAGAATTTAACCAATAGGCAAGAATAAGTCTCATAGTTGAAGATTTCTACGGTGATTAGACGATTACAATATGGGTTATTTACGAAACGATTTTACATTTTGAATAGTAAATTTCAAAATTGTAACTACATTACTTACAGCATGACATTAATATTATTATTGTTCGTATTAATACTTTATAGCTACCAATTATACGGGACTGATATACGGTTGTACAAACGTCAATTAGTACTAATTTCACATTAGGTCTCATGCAATCTCTTTCTTATGCATTAGAGCACATAAAAGAGGACCATTTAAGGGCACATTACTACTATTTGTCGTTTGTGCAACTGCCATATCTGTAAAGGTGAGACCAAACTACGTGTTTCAGACAGGCGTGTTTGCCAGTTAAAAGTAACGTAAGTTTGCACCATTGTAACGACACCAGTTTGGGCACACCTTTATTAAGTCGCGATGTGTGTCCATACAATCACACAACGCAAGATATTGTCATAAACATACTTAAATTCCAATTCTACAAAACAAGCAAAATCTGGACAAAAACATCGCGTGCTAATATAGCAATAAATAACATCCAATTGATCACAATCGATTACAATAATAATGAAAGCTAAAACATCGATTCTAATATTATGCATTAACAATAAACTTAATAATGTAACAACACAAATCACAGTTACGTAATGAAAGCGCGTAAACACAAATACATTAGCGCCCCACTTTAATTATTATGATAATAAACCATATTCATATCAAATCATACAAATTAGGCCAATAATAAATGAAATTAACATCCTGTATCTAAAAATAAAGAATGGTCTTTAAAAAAATTACCTATCGTAAGAAAATATATTCGATGTAGAAATAAAAATATAAATGGTATTGGATAAAATAATATCTTTTGATTCATTAGAACCTACCCTACATACTTTAATATCACACGGCCGTACAGTGGCCTCATACATACATGATATCATACATTGATATATTTGGTAACAATTGAAATAGCAAAAACACTTGGGATACAGTTCTAAGCGTAAGGCAATGCTGAGTCTAAACTATGAAATAACTGAGCGTTTTTAAAGTATACATGTTTTTTTTTTCAGAAAATTTATTTATTAGGCTTTTTGTACTCAAAATGTACAAATGGGATTCGAATGTACAAACGATTTTGGGTAGAACGTGCCTAAAAAACAAACTTATGAAAAGAAAATTATACTTACACTTTTGTTAAAAAAAAAAAACGCTCAACTGGTAAAGCTAAATACATTTATACGATTCTCAACCCCTGTGATTAACCATGGTCTCATTATTCGGGATTCCATGAAAATAGGATGACATTTTTGGGTTACTTCTTTGCAGCCGATGCACTTTCCAAAATAACCTAAAATTACATGGATATATCCAGGCGTTTATGGAGCAAGGGCAACCACGCACTAGGAAGCCTCGCTGCGGCAGCCATTCAAACATATGACGGTGTATGGGAGTTTGCGCATTAGGCAGCTACGACCTCCCATATATCGTCTGTTGACAATAAAAAAAAACAAATCTCGTATCTCAGTCTCAATATACTTATCTAGATACGACGTAATAAAGAGCGTTTTGAAGAGCAGTCACAGACATTTTTGTGAGTTTTGATTGTCACCAGACGATAATGGCATATATTCGCGCCTAGTACGCGCGGGGCCTAAGGCGACTATGAAAATTATAAGGGTTGAAAAACTTGTAAGAATCAAGATGTAAAAGCAACATGCGTACCATAGAATCCCATCGTTTCCGAACGTGACAAAACCATTACAATAAGTCAAAATTTAAAACGAAACCGTTAAAATTAGCTTTAAAAACATAAAGCTACGAAAGGTCCGTGGTACAAAACTCTGTTCAGGTATAAAATCTACGTTAGCCATCACGCCAAGCTGGCGTATTCTGTAAACTTGTATGACGTCACTTTATGTAATAAATTGAGACTGGTCACATAATCCAAACCCTAACGCTACACGCTAACATGCGAAATCTATACAAACTGTAGTATCTTATTAAGTAAACGTTTATATCCTGAGAATGCAAAACTTTAGTAGCTAAGTTTCACAAGTCCCAATAGATAGAGCAATTCTAGAAAATAATAATCTCAAACTATATGAGATAGCTCCGTTAATGATGACGTGCAAAGCAAAATAAGTAATTTTAAGGTTATAACAGTCTTTTAATAAGTCTTTATTATCAGGATGTGCTGTATTGTATGCATATATTTGCATGGTTGATTATAGGAGGCTATGTGACCAATCTTAAAGTCACATGGTTTAAAGTTGTTAATCATTACACCTATCGCATAATTACTTCAGTTAAAATATACTCTACACAAATTCTTTACCCGTACAGTAAAAGAGTATTGTAAGTAACACGCAATATATTTTAACTAAAATAGTCACAATATCTTCCTATCAATAAGGGCTAGGTTTAATACCAAAGTGACTTCGCTCATATAATTTCAAGTTTCAGAATAGCGCGTTATCACAAAACTCTGCCTAAGCCATCTACAATACCCTCCGATTTACAAAAATAATCAAATGTAAATCTTTACATTTAACTTTTCCATACCGTATTACATATTGAAAAATAATATAAATTTCACTTGGGATATAATTGGAAGATATGCAGTTATCATTTACACGATATCGTAATAGAGAAAGCCGAAACCGAAGTCCTAAAAAACTACACATCCGTTTCTCGTGTGAGAATAACAAGAACATTATTCATTTTCTAAAGAAATGCTTTGTTATATATTAATTAAAAGTCGCATACAGGCATTACGTCACATGCAACGTATAGCTCGAACACTTGGATTAGATAGTATAATATTGAAGACGATCTAAATCATACCGTCTTTTAGAAGTCTTTAAAAAGGGATACCTCGTTTCTTTAGTGACAGCGCAATCGCAAGCAATGCACACGGGAAACAGGCCAGCACTGTGTCAATGTTGCTACATTCAGACTGTTTTTCTGAATATTAAAATTAGTATGGTTGAATGCCAGCCTAAAAAAAAAACGCCTACCATTAGGCAGTAGGAAAGCTGACTGAGAGTACGATCTACGCTCGCTCAAACTTAGCCCAAAGCAACTATATGCTTTGTAATGCCTGTATGCTACTTCAGGATTGGACTAATCGATTACAATTTCTTTATAATTATTGCGTATCCATAGTGTCTTAAGCTACAAATAGACATAACTATTATATACGCATACTTATAGTATAATACACTGTTGAATATTAAATTAACTACACTGGTTGACTACAAATTTTATTCGCGGGGAAGCATATTTTTTATAGCAATTACAATTCAGCTACATTGTGCTCGGTACTGAATCACAGATATCTTTTCACAGATATTAGAACTGCTAAGCCTACTTTAGGAATCAAAGTCATGATTTTTGTGGCTCCCAAAAATTCTCAGAAATACGGATTAGTTATAGAAATCCAAAGATTGTATTTCTTACCATTACGAATTGATTGGTAACCCCATTTTGTGTCAAGTTATTTTTATCCACGTTCCTTAATTAATTGAAATTCTTCTAACGAAAACATTTTTAGAATACACATTCAATCGTAAATAAAATAATTTAACACAAATACATTTTCACTTCATAGTATTTTCTTTGGGCCATATATAATTAGATAGTTTTACACAGAAGTATCTAAATTATACAATTGTTTCCAATTATGTACCGACATCATAATTTCATAATATTTACATGAATATTTCATAATATTCCTATGCGAGAAAGCAAATAGTCATGGTTCGAATCTCATTGAATAATTTTACATCTAAGTATATAGGTATAATAGCGAACTGCATGAGAGTAAATTATTTACAGAAATATTACGAAACGCGAAATTACAGATCGACAAACGAGTTGAGATCAAACAGTTGCCTTGTTTTTCTAATAGACTTGCTGCTATTACAATAAGCTTAAATCGTAAGTAACTTTAACACCGCTTTTTGCCACCAATTAAGAAATAAAACTGAGAATTTTGTTCTATTTGTTCTAGAACAGCACCAAGCTGTCAAGTTACGTACTCATATTAATATCACTATCTACAATATCAAACATTTCCCCCAAAAACGCTTATGTTTACGCCGTATCCGATTCTGTAGAAATAGTCGCACCTACTCAAATTTAAAAAGTTTGGCAATCCTTAACACACCAAAGTACAAAATAAAACTAGGTTGCATATGATATCCTTTGCTTTACTTTACTAACAAGTGACATTTCTTGCGTTTAAAGCTACTTGCAGTTATGATAGGGATTTTGTGACAATATACACCCGACTTAGAATTTAGAATACCTTTCAAGTTAGTTCATTTACTTAACACCAGAGAGTAGACATAGCCAAAAGTCATAGGGTGTGTAAGTCTAAAGACAAATATTGATGTCTTTAATTCGTTAACACCATATACTGATGTGACAATTCCCTACTCTCTTGAAGTGTTCTAAATACAATCACGCAAGGTTGAATTAGCAAAACGTACAACATTCTTAGTAAACGATTTACTTCGATAACAATCAACTTTCTTCTAAAAATGTATCTAAGAACTTTTTCCGACCATTCTCTTAAAGCAAAGCCAAGACGCGATAAACTTACCCTTTTTCTGAATAAATATCATCCGCCTTTTTTCTCCAGCACCTCGAGTACAAATGTAACACGCGACTCTGTCGCGGGACAAACTTTGTCTCTTTCGTTACAACACCGTGCAAGAAAAAGGTGCTAGGCTTGTACCCTTACCGTGAGTTTATAGTGACTGTACTCACTAGCGACTGCTTAAAGGATTTGTATGGAGAATTGTAGTTCTACAAAGTAACCGCTAGGGGCGACGGGGCCACGTTACCTCATGGTAAGGGCTCTGCAGTTCAATTGTTCATTTCGTTTCGTTGGTCGTGCTTTAGTAATTTTACGGCTTCGTCAGATATCAATCGTTCACAAACAAGTTCTTCGAAATATTACATTTTAGACTAGAAGAATCAAGTTACCGGATAATATGTTAATCCACTGTCTTCTAAAAAGCGAGCATATCGGATAAGACTCCTTCTCACGGATACAAGATACAGCCGCTATGGCTAAGCTGCTAAAACTTTACAAGTTACTTATTATTGCGGTGTTTTCGAGATAAAGGTAGCATATCGGTTAAGGGTAATGTTTGATGCCTCGTTTCTGTGGGATACAAGATACAGATAATCGTTAAGCTACTAATACCTTACAAGTCTACTGCTGCGGTAGCATGTGCGTCCAGGCGGCTTCGAACTTGGAGTGGGCGGTGCTGCACGCTGACTTGGACGCCTCCACCACGCTCAGAGGGAACGGCTCGCTCTGTGGAGGCAATTATTATATGTATTACGATACATATATATGTCTAATAATACAATATTTCTCGAAGTTTATTTTAAATGTAAAAGACGGGCATTTTTTCACATAACGATTGATTGTCATAACGTATTGTCATAAAAATAGTACCTGTACAAGTTTTATTCCCTTGTTACCTGTATGAATCTAATAAAATAGTGAGTGTTCAAAATCAAAAATTACGAAAAAATGCATTGTTTTTTGCACAACTGGCGGCATTTTTTTTTCTTGTAACTATTTTGTTACCATACAGCGGCAAGTAATCAGTTACGTAGAATGTCTCACTAACCGGAGTGCCATACCTTATTTTCTTATACCAAGGGTCGATCCACGCAGAGGTTTCAGGGTCTAGTTTGCAAACGCAGCGTATCCGTGTCGTAATAGAAGACTGGCCATACAGTGTGCACTTACAGTGAGAGCACAGAAAGCCCGCTCCACGGCGGCGATGAGCCGCTCCAGCTCCGCGCCGCTCCCCAGCACCAGCGCCAGCCCCGACCCGCGCTCGCGGGCCTCCACCACCGACCATACAGTGTGCACTTACAGTGAGAGCACAGAAAGCCCGCTCCACGGCGGCGATGAGCCGCTCCAGCTCCGCGCCGCTCCCCAGCACCAGCGCCAGCCCCGACCCGCGCTCGCGGGCCTCCACCACCGACCATACAGTGTGCACTTACAGTGAGAGCACAGAAAGCCCGCTCCACGGCGGCGATGAGCCGCTCCAGCTCCGCGCCGCTCCCCAGCACCAGCGCCAGCCCCGACCCGCGCTCGCGGGCCTCCACCACCGACCATACAGTGTGCACTTACAGTGAGAGCACAGAAAGCCCGCTCCACGGCGGCGATGAGCCGCTCCAGCTCCGCGCCGCTCCCCAGCACCAGCGCCAGCCCCGACCCGCGCTCGCGGGCCTCCACCACCGACCATACAGTGTGCACTTACAGTGAGAGCACAGAAAGCCCGCTCCACGGCGGCGATGAGCCGCTCCAGCTCCGCGCCGCTCCCCAGCACCAGCGCCAGCCCCGACCCGCGCTCGCGGGCCTCCACCACCGACCATACAGTGTGCACTTACAGTGAGAGCACAGAAAGCCCGCTCCACGGCGGCGATGAGCCGCTCCAGCTCCGCGCCGCTCCCCAGCACCAGCGCCAGCCCCGACCCGCGCTCGCGGGCCTCCACCACCGACCATACAGTGTGCACTTACAGTGAGAGCACAGAAAGCCCGCTCCACGGCGGCGATGAGCCGCTCCAGCTCCGCGCCGCTCCCCAGCACCAGCGCCAGCCCCGACCCGCGCTCGCGGGCCTCCACCACCGACCATACAGTGTGCACTTACAGTGAGAGCACAGAAAGTCCGCTCCACGGCGGCGATGAGCCGCTCCAGCTCCGCGCCGCTCCCCAGCACCAGCGCCAGCCCCGACCCGCGCTCGCGGGCCTCCACCACCGACCATACAGTGTGCACTTACAGTGAGAGCACAGAAAGCCCGCTCCACGGCGGCGATGAGCCGCTCCAGCTCCGCGCCGCTCCCCAGCACCAGCGCCAGCCCCGACCCGCGCTCGCGGGCCTCCACCACCGACCATACAGTGTGCACTTACAGTGAGAGCACAGAAAGCCCGCTCCACGGCGGCGATGAGCCGCTCCAGCTCCGCGCCGCTCCCCAGCACCAGCGCCAGCCCCGACCCGCGCTCGCGGGCCTCCACCACCGACCATACAGTGTGCACTTACAGTGAGAGCACAGAAAGCCCGCTCCACGGCGGCGATGAGCCGCTCCAGCTCCGCGCCGCTCCCCAGCACCAGCGCCAGCCCCGACCCGCGCTCGCGGGCCTCCACCACCGACCATACAGTGTGCACTTACAGTGAGAGCACAGAAAGCCCGCTCCACGGCGGCGATGAGCCGCTCCAGCTCCGCGCCGCTCCCCAGCACCAGCGCCAGCCCCGACCCGCGCTCGCGGGCCTCCACCACCGACCATACAGTGTGCACTTACAGTGAGAGCACAGAAAGCCCGCTCCACGGCGGCGATGAGCCGCTCCAGCTCCGCGCCGCTCCCCAGCACCAGCGCCAGCCCCGACCCGCGCTCGCGGGCCTCCACCACCGACCATACAGTGTGCACTTACAGTGAGAGCACAGAAAGTCCGCTCCACGGCGGCGATGAGCCGCTCCAGCTCCGCGCCGCTCCCCAGCACCAGCGCCAGCCCCGACCCGCGCTCGCGGGCCTCCACCACCGACCATACAGTGTGCACTTACAGTGAGAGCACAGAAAGTCCGCTCCACGGCGGCGATGAGCCGCTCCAGCTCCGCGCCGCTCCCCAGCACCAGCGCCAGCCCCGACCCGCGCTCGCGGGCCTCCACCACCGACCATACAGTGTGCACTTACAGTGAGAGCACAGAAAGCCCGCTCCACGGCGGCGATGAGCCGCTCCAGCTCCGCGCCGCTCCCCAGCACCAGCGCCAGCCCCGACCCGCGCTCGCGGGCCTCCACCACCGACCATACAGTGTGCACTTACAGTGAGAGCACAGAAAGCCCGCTCCACGGCGGCGATGAGCCGCTCCAGCTCCGCGCCGCTCCCCAGCACCAGCGCCAGCCCCGACCCGCGCTCGCGGGCCTCCACCACCGACCATACAGTGTGCACTTACAGTGAGAGCACAGAAAGTCCGCTCCACGGCGGCGATGAGCCGCTCCAGCTCCGCGCCGCTCCCCAGCACCAGCGCCAGCCCCGACCCGCGCTCGCGGGCCTCCACCACCGACCATACAGTGTGCACTTACAGTGAGAGCACAGAAAGTCCGCTCCACGGCGGCGATGAGCCGCTCCAGCTCCGCGCCGCTCCCCAGCACCAGCGCCAGCCCCGACCCGCGCTCGCGGGCCTCCACCACCGACCATACAGTGTGCACTTACAGTGAGAGCACAGAAAGTCCGCTCCACGGCGGCGATGAGCCGCTCCAGCTCCGCGCCGCTCCCCAGCACCAGCGCCAGCCCCGACCCGCGCTCGCGGGCCTCCACCACCGACCATACAGTGTGCACTTACAGTGAGAGCACAGAAAGCCCGCTCCACGGCGGCGATGAGCCGCTCCAGCTCCGCGCCGCTCCCCAGCACCAGCGCCAGCCCCGACCCGCGCTCGCGGGCCTCCACCACCGACCATACAGTGTGCACTTACAGTGAGAGCACAGAAAGCCCGCTCCACGGCGGCGATGAGCCGCTCCAGCTCCGCGCCGCTCCCCAGCACCAGCGCCAGCCCCGACCCGCGCTCGCGGGACTCCACCACCGACCATACAGTGTGCACTTACAGTGAGAGCACAGAAAGCCCGCTCCACGGCGGCGATGAGCCGCTCCAGCTCCGCGCCGCTCCCCAGCACCAGCGCCAGCCCCGACCCGCGCTCGCGGGCCTCCACCACCGACCATACAGTGTGCACTTACAGTGAGAGCACAGAAAGCCCGCTCCACGGCGGCGATGAGCCGCTCCAGCTCCGCGCCGCTCCCCAGCACCAGCGCCAGCCCCGACCCGCGCTCGCGGGCCTCCACCACCGACCATTCCTGCAAGATGCAATAACCAAACTCAACAGCTTTTCTTCAATAGAAAATTGTTTTTTCTCAAACATGCAATGAAATATTGTCTTTACGTTCCTTATAATAGGCTCGGAAGTATCGCTTTTTGGGCGCAACAACTCGAGAGGACTGTAAAGGGATTTCATACTGTTTTTCAGGCCTAGGCCTGCAAAGTAACTTTTTAGGTTTCAACAACAAGGTCATTCACATAGCTGGCTGGTTTGACAAAAAGCAGGTTTTGTTTTTAAAGGTTGGTTGTTAGACTAAAATGTCCTATTTGTCAATTAATAAAATGTTGTTCTTTGAAGTAGGTATATTTTTTTATTTCATTGTATGTTTGAGAAAAGCACTATACATGCCTCGTCGTGAAAACGGATTCCCGGCCTCGTATCACTATCCGGCCTCGCTCGCACGCTCGCTCGGCCGTATATACCTACTTGGCCGGAAATCCTCATTTTCCCGGCCTCAGGTGTAATGTATTTTTTTACTACGGTAAAACACCGGTATTGTAAAACAAACGTGGGTTAATACAGTACATTATTGTCGAAGCGAGGGAAGTAGGTAATTGCTGGCTGCTGACTTTAATTTAAATTACCCTTCCGGCTGAAACAAATATAGTGTTTTTCCTCAAAATAGTGCCTTTTTAAAATATGCCTTTTTAATATGGCCTTTAAACTTTTTAAAAATGTTGTACCTCGACAAAAAAAGAACGTTATTGTCGAGCAAACTGAACCGGCAAGGCTCGATCATAAACTGCACTTCGCGTTCTGATTTTTTATCAATAAAGTCAACAATCACGACCATTTTTGAGAAAAATCTGTTAAATCTGTTAATCTGTGTCTGTTTTTTTATGTTAAGATTCGTCTGTAATTATTAATTATGTTTGCGGGCCATAGAGATCTGAACGCCTTTACAGAATGTCACAAGCGTGCTAATCGAAACAAGTTAAATAAATACCATAGCCTAAAACCATTCTCCTGTACATATCTGTTATTACTTGTGCAGGCGTAAACGCATCTAATAGAGTTTCAAAACAAAGTGAAAACAAAAACAAATGGAGTTTGTCAAGAAAAGCCATAAAAACTTACCAAACAGCACCAGTTTTCGTCCGTGTCCGGAATTTTGAAGGCGGTCAAATTCTTGAGAGAACCGCACGCCAATATCTCTACATCTGTTCGCATCTCCTCAATATACTCTGAAACAAAGATTACAGAGTTTAAACAAGGTTGATGAAAGGGAGACACGTTTTTGACCGAGCGCGCGAAGCGTGGCTTCGACAAAAAAAAAACGCATGTCCGGATACAGCTCGTTTTTCTCAACCGATTGTCCTGAAATATTGTGAGTAGATTCGATAGTTATATATATATGGGGGCAGATAATATAATAAAAGTCGAAATAAAGACCATATTCTATTCACGGCCCTTGAATACGGTATTTAATGACAGTTCAAAATCAGCTACTCTTTATGAAATGTCAAAAACGATCTGTTAGTATGAAGTTTCTATGAAGATACTGGCTTGTAACGTCAGAAAAATCAGTAGTCAAACCACGTCAATCCAATTTCAAATAGAATAATGCCCAAAAGTTAGTGGTAAATTATTTGGTTCCGTTTAGTTTTGAGTGTGTGTTTAGTGGTTTCAATTATACAATTTATTTTCACTATTTATTTATTTAAATACATAGCAGCCTTACAGTTGTCACCAAGCGCCTACAATGCTAGACTTCACATAGAACTTTAAACAATAAGCACTACAAACTAATGACATAACAATTTTTAGAAGGTACAAACATAACATTTTTTTTTTAGAATTAAGTGTTGCACATTGCACTTATTTGAGCGAGCAGCGCATGCCAGCTGTCGGCAAACAGGTCGGCATTTTGCTCCAGTACCAGCTCGTTGACTACAGTCAAATACCATATTAGGCGGCAGTTCCATCATCGAACGTAAGCTATAGGTATGTACGGATGCTCAGTATTTCATGTGGCCTCAACTCCATCTACAAGGCTAGCCCGTTGGTTTGACTTACCTTTGAGCAACGCCTCTGAGCCGCGGTCCTTGAGATAGGCGGCGGCGCCGGCCACGAAGGTCAGGTCTAGTGGCTCGCGCACGCTCAGCACTTCGTGCGGCGTCACCAGCACCGTGCACGCGCATGGCGGCCCGGACAGCTCCGCTACTGCTGTTCCATCCTTCTCCTCTAACGCCTGAGAACAACGAGGATAATCTTCAAGGGTAGTAGATATTCCGTGGTTATGATAGATGCGACCAACTGCTAGAATCGGCAAACGTATATTGCACGCTGCGCACTTTAAGGCGTCTGGCGCCCAAGCATACGCAAGTAGCTTGATTACGTTAAGTCGTGTCATACTTTCTAGCGGTGACATGGTATCGTGCGGAATTACAACTCAAATAAAAAAAAAATACGAAAAATGTACGAAATTGTACGCTAGCTAAAAAAATATGTACTACATGTACTTACGAGAAAACAGTGATCAATCTGTCACTGCTAGGAAGCATACTTTCTGGCGGTGTCATACTTTCTTGGTATCGTACGGAATTCAAATTCGTATCGAAAAAATGTACGAAAAATGTACAAAATTGTACGCTATTTAAAAAATGTGTACTACACGTACTTACGAGAAAACAGTGATCAATCTGTCACCGCTAGGAAGCATACTTTCTTGGTATCGTAAGGAATTCAAAACTATATAAAAAAAAAATACGAGAAATGTACGAAATTGTACGCTTTATTTGGATTCCGAATTCCGTACGATACCAAGAAAGTATGACACCGCCAGAAAGTATGCTTCCTAGCGGCGACAGAGTGATCATTGTTTCTCGTAAGTACGTGTAGTGCATATTTTTTTAACTAGCGTACAATTTCGTAAATTTTTCGTACATTTGTTTGATATGAGTTTGAATTCCGTGCGGCAGCGGGACACACGCCCCGGTATATATATATATACCTGCGCCGCGTGCAGCAACAGAGACTGCAGCCAGCTGGAGGCGGCGGGGTCGTCGGGCGCGGCCAGCAGCAGCCGGGAGCCCTCGTTGGTGGCGATCTCGAAGCAGTGCGGCCGCCGCGAGCTGTCCACGTGTCGCCGCACGCCCGCCACCGAGCGCAGCGCGATCGAGTGCGGCAGCGGGACACACGCCCCGGTATATATATATACCTGCGCCGCGTGTAGCAACAGAGACTGCAGCCAGCTGGAGGCGGCGGGGTCGTCGGGCGCGGCCAGCAGCAGCCGGGAGCCCTCGTTGGTGGCGATCTCGAAGCAGTGCGGCCGCCGCGAGCTGTCCACGTGTCGCCGCACGCCCGCCACCGAGCGCAGCGCGATCGAGTGCGGCAGCGGGACACACGCCCCGGTATATATATATACCTGCGCCGCGTGCAGCAACAGAGACTGCAGCCAGCTGGAGGCGGCGGGGTCGTCGGGCGCGGCCAGCAGCAGCCGGGAGCCCTCGTTGGTGGCGATCTCGAAGCAGTGCGGCCGCCGCGAGCTGTCCACGTGTCGCCGCACGCCCGCCACCGAGCGCAGCGCGATCGAGTGCGGCAGCGGGACACACGCCCCGGTATATATATATACCTGCGCCGCGTGCAGCAACAGAGACTGCAGCCAGCTGGAGGCGGCGGGGTCGTCGGGCGCGGCCAGCAGCAGCCGGGAGCCCTCGTTGGTGGCGATCTCGAAGCAGTGCGGCCGCCGCGAGCTGTCCACGTGTCGCCGCACGCCCGCCACCGAGCGCAGCGCGATCGAGTGCGGCAGCGGGACACACGCCCCGGTATATATATATACCTGCGCCGCGTGCAGCAACAGAGACTGCAGCCAGCTGGAGGCGGCGGGGTCGTCGGGCGCGGCCAGCAGCAGCCGGGAGCCCTCGTTGGTGGCGATCTCGAAGCAGTGCGGCCGCCGCGAGCTGTCCACGTGTCGCCGCACGCCCGCCACCGAGCGCAGCGCGATGGAGTGCGGCAGCGGCGTGCTGCCGTCCGGCGAGTGCGGGCCCCACTGCAGGACGCCCGCCCTGCAATCAGCCACTAGGACTTAGTTTATATTCAATCTGAGGGGAGTTTTTTTTTTTTATACTAAGACGGTGGCATTGGCGTGTACATGCTTGCGGCCCGCCTGATTTTAAGCAGTTTCCGCCGCCGCTTGCTACGCCTGGAGCAACACACGCGCGTTGACGACCCTTTATGAACCTATTTACTCCCCTCTTGAAGAACCGCATACTGTAGCCCCCGGGGAAAACCTCAGCAGCGAGGAGGGAGGAGCTCATTCCACATGCGGAGCATTCGCGGTAGTAAATTCCTCTGGAACCGCACAGTTATCCAGTGTGTGAGGATTGCCAATATATTGTCAAGTCCGCACGAACGTTGATGTGTATGTAATACTAATGATACAATTTTTTGTTTAGAAGAAACAGGGGCGCGTTCGGCTGGTCGCCAATGTTTTTAAACAATGACCTAACACAATATCAATGACTAATAAGCTCATGGGACAATGAACGCCAAATTAATGTTCATTTAGGATGTCTCAGTGGCAGCGTAAGTAATTGGTAACAGAGATAAATGTAAGTAGCACCGAAATGCGCTACACATATCACATCTTATTGGCATCTGTCAGTATAGTTGAAATGTTTTAAAATGTCCGAATATCTTCGACAGCTTATGTTGTAATCATTGACCCCGAAAGCCATTGTCCGAGGAGAAATGCAAAAAAGTAACAAAAACAACGCAAATAAATTAATATAATCGTTTCTAAGATTTGTTTACATTTAGTTAAATCCCTATCCGGATATAGTATAGCTCTTGCAGGCACCAAGGGATCACCTGTTGAATGGCACAGGTTCATCCCCAGTGGCTTAAGGAGTACCTGCCGGTTGGAAGTGACTGAAGTACCTGAGCAGAAAATAGCAGGGCTCGAAGCGACGGCTGCGGTCGGTGCGGCACATGAGGTAGCCCTCCAGAGGCGGCGCGAAGGCCCCCGGTGCCTCAATGAGGCGGTCTCCCGCGTCACCAGAACACGCGCGCCCGTAGTATAGGATCTCCGATATCTGGAAACATAGGTGTCGATTATAGCACCAAGCTAGATGTTTCTATGCACGTTGGCAGACTCAAAAATGTTATCTCTGAATATAGATAGATTTTTTATTTGTACTCATCATAAATCGTCTACATACGCGGATGTAACATAGAGCGAATAACTATTATTTAAAATGTAGTCTAAATTGAATTGAATTTGAATAGAGCGTGAGATATCGACAGTGATTCAGTTAATACACAATATTCAGTGCATACAAACCAAATAAGGGGCGTCAGCCAGCAAAAGGTCGATAGATATAATTTTCATTGCGTGTTTCCTAGTTTATTTTGGGAAAACCATCAGGATTGAGACTTTTTGAACCTTGACGTAATTGACGCAGCGTGGGAAGGACCCCAACAAGGCGGACCGACGACCTGGTTAGAATTGCGGGCAGAAATTGGATGAGGTCGGCGCAAGATCGATCGTTGTGGAGACCTTTGGGGGAGGCCTTTTTCCAGCAGTGGACGTCTTTCGGCTGATATGATGATGATAACGTAATCCACCAGTAATACAATAAAACGCTTCTATTAACTGAATTTGAACCGGTATTCGGTGTCGGCATACGCGCTAGGCTATGAAATCAAATGAAAGTTCTATCAATTTAATTTATAGAACCGATTCAATGTAAAAATGATTTGCCAGCGCTATATTTTGATGGGGATATTATTTATGTTAACGCTGAGTCAGCCGCGGGGCACTACGCGATTAGTCAGCGCAGCTACAGGCAAATATGTACATACTAGCTGTGCCGTGCGGTGTTACCCGCTTATCTCACGGGAACACAATTTTTTTTCGGGATAAAAAATAAGCCTAAGTGTTAATCCATGGTGTCAGCTACCTTCATACTAAAATTTATCAAAATTGGTCCAGCCGTTTGAGCGTGAAGAAGAAACAAACATACACGTAAACACTCTCACAAATTTTCGCCTTTATAATATTAGTGCGATAACTAGCGGCAACAACAATGTCGTTACAATATAGATAGACGATAGATTTGACTTTTTGCAAAGCAATAGTTACAACAATTGGTCCCTCGGATACATTGTTTATTAATACTGCTGTAGCTATTTGTGCGAAAAGGAGACGAAAGATTTGAAAAAACTGTTCGCTGTGTAGGGCATTGAAGGTAAGAACCCGAGGCCGTTCACCAACCAGATTGGTCTGATCAAGTCAATGAAGCAACCTCCTCAAGAAAATTCCACCAGGGCAACGATGGAGAGAGATCATCGAGGCAAAAACAGCCAGTGATCACGATCCTCAGTAATGGGACCAAAGAGCTAGTTGTATTATTAACTTATATTGTACCAATATGCTTGATAAGAACACGTATCGTAGGCAAAACATTTTTCACCTTTGAGTGACTCTAAATATTAAAAAGTAAATGACCGAGTTATCAAAACCCGTTCCGTAGGAGTATTTAAAATGAAACCTTTTAAATTGAATTTGTACTAAAGATGAAAATCTTCACTTAAGCATTCTCCTTAAAGTGACAGATCCAATGGAACTAAAGTCAGTAACCGAATTATCTAAATTTGTTTATAGTTTGTCTGCCGATAAACGGTTGATGATGCAAAAAAAAATAGTCTTTATTCACAACTGTAATGTAGGTAGATACAGTCTATGAATATTAAAGGGTCACACACATATGGTGAAACGCTTTTAGGTCGGGTATAGGGATAGAGGTGCGTTGCAATATATTTGGTACTTTGAATTTTACAGTCTTTATGATCATGTCTGTACCATTTTTAAATATTTTCTGACATAATTCTTATATTGACCATTTGCTACTAAGTTATCGTTGTAATCACGGTTCGCGGGTTAAGAATGTTCACATGTTAGTTGCGGTTCTTGGCTTGGTTGTGTTATAAATACGAGGGGCGTCTGAAAAGTTCTAAGCCTAAGATAGAAAAAAACAATTTACACAAATGAACTCGTGTTTATTTTTCAATATAGTCTCCTCCTAAATCAATGCATTTTTTACATTTTTTATACAGTGCTTTTAGGCCATTAAAAAAATAATCTTCATTTTGCCCTTCAAAATGCTCCTGTACAGCCGCCTTCATCTCTTCGTCACTTCTAAATCGCTTTCCCCTCAACTCTTTCTTCAAATTATTGAATAGAAAATAATCGCTTGGGGCTAGATCTGGGCTGTAGGGTGGGTGGTCAATTTCGTCAAAACCAACTTCCTTCAGAGCACGCCTCGCAACATTAGCGGTGTGAACGGGTGCGTTGTCTTGCAAAAACAAAATGCCTTTCCTTAGTTTACCCCGCCTTTTCTCAACTATGGCTTGTCGCACCGGTCTTATTAGATTTGCATAATAAGTTCCGTTTATCGTAGAGCCTTTTTCTAAATAATCGATTAAAAGAATGCCATCACAATCCCAAAATACCGTAGCCATTAACTTAGAGGCCGACTTTTGCACTTTAAATTTCTTCGGCGGCCTTTCACCCTTTTCAATCCACTGCATCGACTCAGACTTACACTCCGGATCATACTGTCTGATCCATGTTTCATCAACAGTTACTATTTGGGAACAAACTTCATCTAAATCATCTTCGCACAATTCTAAAAACGCCCGAGAAGTTTCCACACGACGTACTTTATCGAAGGCCGTTAGCATTTTCGGTACCCAACGAGCACTGACTTTACTCATGTACAAATGTTCATGTAAAATTTCTCCGACTCTTTCTTTACTAATACCTAAGACCTCAGCTATTTGCCAAACCTTAATTCTTCTATCTTCTAATACCAGCTTTTTGACTTTTGCTACGTTTTCTTCGGTCACTACCGATATTGGCCGCCCTGAGCGGGGGTCGTCTTCGATCGATTCCCGTCCGAGTTTAAATAAGCGACTCCACTTTTTGACTGTGGCATAAGAAGGCCCAGAATCACCGTAAATAATAGCCATTTCCTCAAAAATACACTGCGGTGATTTGTCACTTTTTGTAAGGAATTTAATTACAGCACGGTGCTCAATTTTCGTAATATTCGTTGGTAATTCACACATGATGTACTTTTCCGTTGAATATCTCGAAACAGAATAATAAAAACGTGACATGTTATTTTTTAATAATTTGTTTTTAAATGGCCTTTCTAGTGGCCAGTATCATAAACGCATATATAACCTCGAAATACCTTAGGCTTAGAACTTTTCAGACGCCCCTCGTAGTGATCGGCACGGGCCGTGCAGAATCGCGGTATTCGGCGTAAAAAGATACGATCCTGATTGTAAATGTAATAAATATAAATGTAATATTATTATATTACACTCAATAGAATTTTATATTTTTTTGAATTAAGATCGCGGGATTATAAATATGTTCATATTAAAATAATCGGCCGTGTCGATCACTGGTTATAAGTGTTACGACTGTTATAAGTTTTATGTCTGTGGCTATCTATGGGTCTATATTTGGCAGCGTAGTTCTCATACGAGTATTATTTCGAATTTCGAATACTGTCTATTCCCGTACAATGGGTGCTAGAAGATGATATAAATAAATATATATTTAAAATACAAAATTATCGTATAGCAGACAGTGGTTAAAAGTCAAGGTTATTTATTCCGGTTCCATCACCTTTCCATTCATACGTGATAACTGACCTAATATAATACTATCTATCCAGCTAGTGTCTGTGTAAACAAGTCCTAATTTATAATGATTATGCCAATCGCTTCACATAATAACGTTCAATGAGAAAATAGTAGATAACAAGTCAGCGGGTACCTACTATAATTCTTTATCTACCTATTAAACTCTTATATAATGTATGATCATTGATCAATACTGAATAATACGGATATCATTATTATGAATTTATGACTGTATATAACATAATAACAAGCCATAACACTGTCTAATGGCTAGTGATTATGATGATATTAATAGTTTTAACGCGTATAGTATGTATGTACTGTATGCAAACACCTACGTGCATTCGTCTATCATATTAATTAGTTAGGTTTCCTATGAAGCAGATGTTTGCCTTTTCAGTAGATAAAATCGTCTGTTGACATCAAAAACTCCCTAAGTAACAAGAACCTACTTGAAACAAAGCCAATATCTCAGTGTCAATGTACAGTCGAGTTCATTTACCTACATCTACACACTTACGAGATCAAAAATATCCGAACACGACTTTATGCTCCTGACAATAGGGTCGTGTTTATATATTTTTGTTCTCGTAAGCATGTAGATGTAAATGAACTCGACTGTACTTACTAGATACGCGGTTCTGAAGAGCAGTGACAGCAATTTTAGTGAGTTTTGCTTGTCACCGGGAGAAATTACTATTTCCTTCTATAATTAACCTTTGCATCAATATATCAGAAACACAAATGTGTTATTTCTACATAAAACAGAATCACTACAAGATGTGACAAACAGTAGCTGGCCGAACTTACCTCTATGATAAAATTTGAGTTTTGGCGGTTTGTCAACGCGCAAGGATATAAAGTAGGATTTCACACTTTCAGCTTGGCCCATGCAAAATGATTTCGTATGTCCGGATTCCGGATTTCCGGCTGTTCTCACCTACGAGTCACATCTGTAAACCGATTCTCGTGAAATTTGTTGAGCATTTCCGATAAGTAATTTCAAGATGGCGCAATATGGGGGTTGAAATCGTAAAGAAATATTCATTTTAACCATTTCATAATTCAGTCACGACATCTAGTTCATAGATATTATATCCCTTAAACGGATAAGTTCGCCTATGCACATGCTTATTCTTTTGAAATGTGTATTTCTTGTTTTTATGTACAATAAAGTGTTTACATACATACATATAGTATAACTATATTTTGTTATCTGCGTTTAGAAAAGATAAAGGAGCGGTTTAATTAAAGTTAGACTTGTAGCTGCTAGTAAGTTGTTTTTACTCCGGTAACTTGTAATAGATACATTAAGTGATACCTATGTTATGTTAGCAGCGGACACGCAACGCTGTACTTTTGGTCGATTTCTTAATCATCTCCGAAACGAAACAAAGTAATTAAAACCCCGTCAGTGACTTTTTCGTTTTGACGAATGTGGTACACAACAAAATTTGTCTTTTTACAGTGATTAACACTTAGAATATTTTTTTAAGTGTAAAGTAAAATAATTAATATGTTCATAAAAAAAATTTAGCGGAGTCTTTAATTATTTCGATACGTTTCCGAGATAATGTCTGTACTCGGTGCCAACATGTCACATCTTATTCTACTTTCATCCTCATATCATCCCCCAACTTACCCCGTTACGTTGCACGTAACCTCTTCAAGAAGCGGAATTATTTACCCGCGAGCGGTATACGATCCTTCTCGTTTGATAATAAACAAAACAAAGGAGTTTTTTATTGATGGTTTTGCTACGGACTGAGTTTAGGAAAGGAAAAGAAAGAGGGGAAGACCGCGAAGGACATATGTGGAGCAAATAAAAGAAAAAATAAATGTTTCATTACCTATATAAAGACGTAAAAGAAAAAGCGGAATGTAGAATATGCTGGAAATTACTCCACCGACAAGAGTCTAGCTCTTAAATATATGATGATGATGAGTTTAGGAAGCTTGACGTGTTACATAAAGTGAAAATTATTAAAAAAGTGATGCTTATAAACATACCGCGGGGTTTTTGGTACGGTAGTGCCCCCGCCAAGACGAGCAAAAAAGAAGCAGGGCACTACCTACCTTTTCTCGAACCGTTTCGTCTAATTTTCATACGGTATCAAGAAATGAAGTTTATGTCTTCATGATAATGTATATAAACTTAATTCCTTACCATATAGGACGGACAGTCCGTTAGACTTATTTACGATACTTTATGAAACGGCCAAGCCATACTTTTGAAGCCAAAGTGTAGGATTCGGCAACTCAGGGGTTAGGGCTTGGCTTTTACAGGGATCTGATAACTTTTTTTACAGCGAAAGCGTTATGAGCATGTGAGTCTTGGCCGCCAATTTTACATGAAATGTTTTTGGTGAAATTTAACATAGGCCTATTGAGATAAAAATTGAGAAATGGAGAAACCTGGAGGAGGCTTTTACCCGGAAGGGACCACAAACTGAAGACTGAATGTTATTATTTTAACTAAAATAACTACAACTAACTTAACTAAAACAACTCATGTATATTTAAAAGAAATGTATTGTGGATGTATAAAGCTAATAAAAGACATAGGCCGACGGTAGGCGTCAAATCATTCGCGCCCTGAGAACCCCGGATATGCTTATAAAAGGGGACATTGACAGACGCACGCAGAGGTCAGGAAAGAGTGTGGGTTAGCACCTTGTGATTGAACGATTCTTCCATCTTCTTATAATGGCTGTATAAGCTATAATACAGCCTGTTTGGGTGCCTATATAGCGTTGGAAGCAACCAGGCCAGCAAAGGGTGATATCTGGGGGGCGTGTAATAAACTAATAAATTAGAAGTCGTCAGAGTGGATGATACATCTATATGGTCACTTACCTTGTCCTGATGCCGTTGCCTAGCAACAGAAGCAGCGAGATGCCGACAGCAGAGCGGGATCATGGCGGGGGGTCGCTGCACCCGCAGTGGAGAGGTTCGTGCACTCCACTCCAAAGAGGATACTAGTCGGGCGCCCAGGGAAGACTCTCCAGTCACTATGGAGCAGGCGATATTGCCAGATATGTCGATGATCTGCACGTATTGGGCCTCTGGGCCGACCTGTTGGCAATATATTTTGAATTATAGCCCCAATGTTTATTTATTTATTGCGCAAAAGAAAAAGTAGACTTAAAGCCATACTGTATTCTATACATACAAGTCTGCCTTAAAACAAATATAATTCATGCTAATTAACTATTTAATAATAAGACTGAAGAAGTATACAATAAAAGACGGAGAGCCAATTTAAACACCGACTCATAAGTCATATTTAAAGTTACTATGAATTGTTGTTGTAAAAACGAGTTTTTTCATACGTAATCGGTTCTTGGTCAATTTGATGGGACCATGTCACTTATGTCTTACATACGATCATGTAGTGTTTATGCAGAATTTACAAAAATAAGAGAAGAGAAAAAAATACATTCATTAAAATTGTATTACTTAGTTAAATTAATTAACTACTTAACCTAACCCTAATCTATAAACCTATTAATATCGTTTAATTCTATTTATGAATTAAATTACACATACGGGGTAAATATTGCGGGATTCTAACAAAGTAAATAAATGAAGTCCCTAAGTATAAGCATTATGTAGAATTTCCTTCTCACAACCACATGAGCATTCTGTGCATATGTAATAGTAATTATGTAACCATTTACGCATTACCTTATTTGGTAATAAAATATGTATGACGCTGCATCAAATAACACAGCACGGCATTACCTATCAGATTTATAAACTAAACTAGGTTGTAATTTTTTTTAACCTGCGTGAATTATCAAGCTGGTTGTTTAGAGAGAACAATAACTATTAATAAATAATAATATAGAAGACGGGCCAATATATAAATAATATGTATTGTAAAATACTATTGAGATAAAATAGGAAACAGTTATTGAGCTCTGTAATTCCATGTATAAACTCGGTTTTCTAATTCAAGACCAAAAAAACTACGACAGATACGTCACTGTCAAACTTGTCAAAATTTAAATGACATCTGACCATGTAAATTCTTGCACCAAATGTTTTGAATACTTCAAGTGTTACAAGTACAATACCCAGATTTTGTACCAAAAATCTCCGATGTTTTAGTTTTTATTATCTGCTCTCGTATTTATGTAATAATAAATATATCTAATTATTTTGTTAAAACATAGAGTTAAAGTTGTCAATTAATAAATTATCTTAGTGTCTAATAAAGAATAAGGATTTTACTAATATTTTATTGTAGTGGTAACATTGTGGTAGTTTTTTTGGTCTTGAATTAGAAAACCGAGTATAGTGTAGTGAAAAAGGCCACGAAGAAATCCTGGGCCTGTATCCAAAACACTTCTATCAGGGTATCAATACACCACCACGCTATTATATCATGCAACCAAAAGGTATTGGTCATATTCACTTTTGAAAATAATTACGTCCGTGACGATGATCTACGGTTAATCAGTGATCCCCAACCTTTTCTTGACTAGGTACCTTGACTTCTTTGTTGTTCGCAGGGACCTAATGTATACGAATTCCCCTTTTCCGGCGGCCTCCGGCAAGGTATCGCCCGTGCATTTGAAATTATTCGCGCACCATATTTTGACTCCTGCGTACCACGCCTAGCTGCCCGCAATCAAACTAAATCACAAGTATGAATCCTAGTCATAACCCGCTACATAGAGAGCGTAATCCGTCATGAATACTAGCAATGGGCTCCAGGCGTCATCAATGTTGTTACGGGGACTGCCTCATCGTCTACAATACTCACAGCTATAGCATCCAGGTCGTATACGGCGCCGCCGGGCGTCAGACCCGCCACGTACAGGGCATAGTCTGCGATGAACACGAGTAAAGGGGTCCACGCCCTATTCCATATTCTGTGTTGTAGAGACGCCACTTTTATCGTCTACAATATAGTAACAAAATACTCACAGCTATGGCGTCCAGCTCATTGTGCGGCAGCCGGCATAGGATGTCGTACTCAGTACCGCCAGGGGTCAGGCCCGCTACATAGAGAGCGTAATCCGTGATGAATACTAGCAAGGGGGTCCAGGCGCCATCTTCCATGTTGTAGGGAGACTGCACTTTCATCATCTACAACAATGTAAAATTATATTAGAATGATGTCAGGGTTAATTGGTTCGCGGAACCCAACACACTTACTCAGAAAACATACTTCATGTGTTTTGTCATCTTCATCTTATGTGATTGTTTTGCATTTCGAACTTATCAGAACTGTGGCATGATTTGAATAAGGCTGCATGTCCACCGGGCTGTGTAACATGAACCAATGACATTCCTCAGATTGAAATGCACTTCTTTAGGGCTTCAGAAAGACGTAGCTAGTTCATTTTCCCCCCCGCTCAATGGACAGGCAGTTTAAGGAACACTAACGTTAACTGTTTATGTAAATTGGAATTGTACATGAATGGAATTTAATTAATAAGATCGACAGCACAACAGTGAATGAAATAAAAATTGGGCAAGTGCGAGTCCGACTCGCCCATGAAGGGTTCCGTACAGTCGAGTTAATTTACATCTACACACTTACGAGAAGAAAAAATTCTGAACACGACCCTATTGTCAGGAGCATAAAATCGTGTTCCGATATTTTTCTTCTCGTAAGTGTGTAGATGTAAATGAACTCGACTGTACCATAATCTATAACAAGTTTGTTGTATGGGAGCCCCCTTAAATATTTATTTAAAAAAAATATTTATAGTATCTGATGTTATAGCAGCAATAGAAATACATCATCTGTGAAAATTTCAACTGTCTAGCTATCACCATACTTAAGATACAGCCTGGTGACAGACGGACGGACGGACAGCGAAGTGTCAGTAATAGGGTCCCGTTTTTACCCTTTGGGTACTAACCACGCAAGATAGTAGGATTAATAACGGGACATAATATTCTGAACAAACACCTTTTCAATTTAGGTATAACAGACAGCCTAGTATGCAGAGCATGCATGGAGGCAGAAGAAACCACCAAACATATTCTACTAGATTGTAAACAGGTAGAAGGATACAGGATGAAATACCTAGGATCTCCAAGTACCGTACACGAAGCCATAAGCAACATCAAGGCTTTGCTTAGGTTCGTGGAGGAGTTGGGGTGGTTGGAGTAGAGCTACCCCCTTTTCACGCAAAATAGGCACGTTGGATGTCGACTTGCGGAAAATGCCCAGCGCAACTAACTAACTAACCCTTTGGGTACGGAACCCTGAAAAACAGTGTTTACTCAATAAGTACCTACATATTTTGTAACTGTGATCTTAACTTTTGTAGGTGGTAGTGCGCAACGGAAACGGAGACTCATTCGGGACCACAAGCGATTAAAATGATTGGTGAGTTAAAACTCAGTTTATTACCACAGGCTGTCTGAGGTAAAGGATAAGGCTGTCCGCGAAATGTAGGGTAAGCAAAAGTGAGCAGAACTTGTAGAAGTATAAAACGAAAGTAGGTTGAAACTTAGTCAGTGTAAAAAGTAATACATTAGGGACAGTGTGTTCCAAACTAACTCACCCTGTTCAATGTTTCATTGGGGTACGAGAATATTTGCAGCCTCAGCTTTTCATTGCATTCAATCGCGACATTATCTTCGAAGCTGTCGAAGTATGACGGCTCGTCGGCCGTGAGCAGTCGGACCGACAGTCTTTTGTTCTCGATCATCTCTTTGTCTATCAGACGCGACATCCGCGCAGCGGACATATGAAATGTGTCGGAAACGTCGTCGAATGGATATATGATGCTGGGAAAACCTTTCTCCAATCGCAGCTTGTTTTGAAAGAACTTGTTGTTCCTAATTTTAAGTTCGAGATCTTTCCTTTGACAAACATTCTTCAAATACCGATTTAGTAAAGCAGATTTGTCAGATTGGAATTTCTGATTCAAGGGACTGTCAAAGAATTCGTCAGTGAAATCTTCGCCACCTTTTAGAGTAGAATTGTCTGTATTGGAGCAGTTGTCACTGTTTATTTGTGGTTGCTCATCATTTGTAGTGTTCATTTTTTGTACGGTTGAAGCAGATTTTCGACTGTAACGGTTCACGTTTTGCCGTTTCGGTGACGATAAATGTTTGGGAATGCCATTCTTCTGTTCAGTTTCATCTTGGACATTTTTGTTGAACTGTCTCTTAGGTGTAGATGCCCTGCTGGAAGAATCTGTGTCAGTCTGCTTCAGGGTGAAGTCCGCTTTACTTGCACTGGTCACTAACTCTTTAACTGGAGTGCTCTCAGGTATAGGGACAAACGTTTCTTTAGGAGCATCAAATGCAGTTTGGAATGTATCATGGACGTAGCTGTAGGATACTCCTTTATGCTCATAAACAGTGCTCTCACAGTTCACAACATATTTGTTCACCGATGGAAAAGCATCAGCTTTGTTAATAGATTTTTTATCAAATTGTGTTTTCATGTTAAGAGTAAGTTTGTGACGGGGGGAACCTTCATTAGGTGTCCTATCTTCTGCAATATTCACCTTCGCAGGTGCCAAATCTTTTGGTGGCCCAGATTCTAGCTGCCCATTTAAATTAATCTCAACAAAATCATCTTCATCATCAATCTGAAACCCTGAATCTAAGCTTTTGGATAGCTTTTTATTTTGATTCACATCACATGGCAGAGCTTCAACTACATTTGTTAATTCAATACTGTTCTCAGGTAATCCTTTTTCTGGTGTAAAATTAAAGTTGAAATTCTTGTAAAAACTTTTCAATGAATCTATTATGTTGACATCTAATAGGTTTAAGACTTTGGTGTTCTGTTTCTTTTCTTCAACTACATTGGTGGTAATGTAGCGTTTCTTCTTCAAGACAGATTTAACTGTGTTAGGACTCTCTGAGACTTCCAAAGGTTGTTTTGTTCGGTCACGAGGCTGGTCTATATCAGCTTCAGAGAAATATGTTTTTCTCATAAAGGCTACATGAGCATTATTTTCAAATCCATCACATGAGTATGACTTTTGAGCTTTGTCACATTTTCTGTGCAACATTGTAGCTTCAGTTTTATTAGAATGTGAGGAGGATGAATCACTGGAAGATGTCTCCGAGTCGCAGCTAAAATTAGAATCTGAACTGTTGGAATCACATCCGTACAGCTTACCTCTTGGTCTTGTCTCGTTGTTGTTATCTTTATCGTTGTTATCGTTTTCTTCATTCTCATGTTTATAATCTTGACAATACTCAAATATTCCACTTCTATCACTTTTAGAGTCACCATAAACAAGAAGATCAGACATAGTCTGCTGTGCTACATCGGCAGCATACTTCGGTGACCTATCTCCTGATGCACACCAAGAAAATCTATCAGTCATTATATTATTCTTTTGCCTAAACCTATCACAATATGAGCTATCTGGTCCATATGTGATGAAACCTCGTTCAATATGAATATTGTCAGTTTTGGTATTGTTCAAAATATCTTCATGGAATGAGACCCGTTTCTTCTGTGAGCTTGCTCCATTTTGTGACTTCTTTCTACATTTTCTCCTATACACAATATCTTCAGATAGTGATTTCTTTGGCTCATTTGGTCTGACATGCTTTTCTACATTTTCGGTACAAACTTTTTCACTTTCTAATGCTTTTAACACTACATCTGGCAAGTTTTCGTAAACTGGCGATTTTTTGTTAGCCTCAACCAGTAGCTCGGGTACTAAGTCTTCAGGCGCTCCCATGTTTTGATTATCAATGTCGCTCCGAGTCATGACACTACTGGTAGTGCTTTTGATCATGTCTTGCGAACCAGAGGGAGCAGCATCGTAAAGACTATCGCACGCCAATTCTTCCGCCCCAACTAAACTGTGAGACATCAACGCTTGACTGGTTACCTCCGAGGCTTCACTATCCAAACACAAAACACCAGAATCACCGGGCGTATCGGCTAAACTACTTGTAGTACTAGACACCAAATGCAAGTTGCCTTGTAAACATAACTCTGTAGGCTTCCCCGCTCCATCCTCGGCGCTCTCCATCTTCATGTATTGTTGCGAATCTCCCCCGCCACTCAATGCCGCTGTCGCAACAACAGTGTCGTCAGTTCTGTGACGACGTTTGCTTTTATCGATCTCATTGCTTCTTAACTCCACAGCCTTGTCGACCGACATATCGAATTCTGGTGTTTTCATGCAGACATACAAATGCTTCGACTTAAAATAAGTTTATAACAATAGTTTTCACTTAATAATAGCACACATTTCCAGATTCAAGTATAATATTCGTGCAAAATACGACCACAAACACATAATGACGAACACAAAGCAGCCATTTTTCTATTTTGACGTTATGTTTTTTTTTTTTTATTAGTTTGACATTTGGGTAGTGCTGCACCAAATACCAAATTACGGTTTTTGAAGTACCAAAACTGATCGTGAATAGCCTATTTTAAAGGATTGAAAATTTCAAGAAAATCCTGGCCGTTACGGGAGAAAACACAGCCATATAACCTAGAAAAAAAAAAGTTATTTTTTAATTTGATTTTGGTACCGACAACGGTAGTAAGTTATTGTGCCACCGGCAACACCCATTATATCCAGGGATCAAGATTATATCATGATTTGTTAGTTACTTTACTAATTGATTGATACTTATGATTTTTAATCATTTTTTTTGGAAATTACACTTATTAGAATATTGTTGTCGTAAATAAATACTAAGCTTTGGCGCAATTGTATTAACCTCTGCCCATTTTCAATGGAAGCGCAGTCTTTGTGGAATGGAATGTGATGCCAAAATCCGCAAACGCAAAAAAACCTGCAACACCGGTGTAAACTGTCAGTTTTTAAAATGCGCTGCTTGTTTTTGTAGGTTAGAGGCGAAAATAAAGTTGTTTTATTCTAGTTTTACACATGTAATTCAAACATTAAGAACTATGGAGTCCTTTCATAGAACTCTTGTGCTGACATTAATCACGTACTTGTGCATTCAAACCTGTGAAAGTGCCAAGATAAATACGCCAAGGGTGCTCTTGCCTTGGTTTGAAAACTTGACCGTGAGTTTCACATTTGAGATAATAGAAGGAGGATGTTATACTTGGTAAGTACACCTAGCACTTTACCAGGCTAATTCACTGCTGTTGTATGGAACAAATTGGTTACACAATGTTTTTTGTAGGAGTTTGTCTCGCGATGACATCATCGACTTGGAGCCTATTTATGACGACTCCTGGGGGCATTGTTCCCGCTCAGCGCGTGTTTCCGTCTCCAAGACTTGCGTGCCTCCTGGCTCCGTGATCATACTTGCTGAAGAAGTCAACAGTGGCGAGGTATTTAGCTGTATTTACTATGGCGGGAAAGCGCAAAGACGGTTATATTGTATTGTTATTGTTTTTAAAATGTTTCTAATGTAGCTTTGAGTCTGGAATGACAACAACAAAAATGTATATTGTTGAAATGCTCCAAATATTACCAAATGACCTGACCTGACTGGTCATAAGATTAGTCTTTAAATTCATTTAAAAACACAACATTAAAATGGGCCAATTGTGCTATTATTGGTGTTGTAAGATTACTTCCTTAACTGCCTCTGTTGATCTAATCACATTTCTATGGAGTAGAACAGGCATTTGTACTGTAAATGTTATGTATTTAAGATATCTCCTCTTCCATAGATATTGCGGGGAGATGTTGACATTGACGTGATTAGTTCACTTAAAGTGACGAGCACAACATGGAAGCTGTACCTGGAAGAGGCTCCGGAGGCTTTTGAAGTTGTCGCCTATGACGACTCTGGTAAGTGCTGCCTGAATAAAAGTTTTCTTAGTGCATACCAAGCAGCAATGACGCCTAACATCAAGTGACTGTAGTCTAAGTTTGAAATGAGTTGGCAAGACAGCAGTGGTATTGAATTAAATTTATCGATTTACCACTTTTGCCTTTCTTTTTGTAGTTCAAAGTTCCAAATATACATATAGATAGTAAATTATAAGAATATATTTATTATCTGTTGATATGGTATCTTTATTTCTATGAATACTAATGGTATCATACATTTTGTATACTTATTTTGGCATCATTAACACATACTTATTACATTGAAACCTGGATAACTGGGACTTGAAGGGACCAGCAAATTTGTCTCACTTAAAGAGGTATTCAACTTACCCAGTGTCTCAGATATACAGGTATAGATTAATGTCTGTCCCATTTAGATAGGGTTCCATTAATAGAGGTAAAAAAGAGGATATTCCAGTTATAGAGGTGCGATTATTAAATAAAATAGGTAGGTAGGTGGTGTATTTCATAATGATTATACATGAATTATAATCGTTGGCAGAAATAAAAAGGTACCTCATAAACAAGAAATATTAACACTTTTTTATAATGTCCTTTTTTAGGGGTCAGCTATTAAGATATTATTTTTAGTTAATATAAATTTAATCTTAGGTATAATGTTGATATTTCAACATTGGTGTGCAAAAGAATAAATAAAAAAAATAAAATAAATAAATATTAAGGGACAATCTTACACAAATCGACCTAGTCCCAAACTAAGCAAAGCTTGTACTATGGGTACTAGACGACGATATACATAATATATAAATACATATATAGATAACATCCATGACCCAAGAACAAATATTTTGCACAAATATTTGCCCCGGCCGGGATTCGAACCCGGGACCGCCGACTCAGTAGGCAGGTGTCTACAAACCGAGCCAAACGCGTCGTCGCAATAGTGCTTTTACTGTTTCGCGTTTTGAAATAAAATTAAGTCCCAGTTAGAGAGGTAATGGATTGACATTATCGCAGTTATAGAGGTCGAAATCTTTAAATTCAAAGATAACCATTTATTAAAAGTATTTAACTTAAAATTTAGTCTCAATAATAGAGGTTAAATACGCCCGCTGTCTCAGTTATGGAGGTAATTATGAAGACATAATCGAAAAAACGAATCCCAGTTATAGAGGTCTGTTTTGTCACTAACAGAGGTAATTCAGTGGTAAAGTGTGGGGACAGCAGATGAGTTCCAGCTATGGAGGTTTCTCACTTATCCAGGTCCCACTTATACAAGTTTCACTGTATATAATAATTGTCTTGCGAATCCGCAAAGGCCTCCCCTAAAGCCCTCCACGGTCCTCTATCCTGTGTCTTTCTTATCCAGGTAGCACCAGCCACTTTTTTAATTTTGTCTTCCCATCTTAGACGTTGCCTCCCTTTCCTTCTTTTATTTTCTCTTGGACACCATTGGGTAACGTCCTTCACCCATTTGTCTCTATTGTTTCTCATAATATGACCTTGCGGATTCGCAAGACAATCGCCAAACAGGCTCATAAATTTACAATACATAAGGAATGTCAATAGCACTGTAATACATATAAATGTAAATTACACAAACCATATTATATAAGATTGTTAAATAAAGGCTAATAATAATTATATAATAATTGATGATTTGATGACTGAAAATAAATAAATAAATCATTCTTTCCTTTTAATATTACAAATTCCAGACACTCATTTCACGTTGTGTTCTTAAATTTAAGCATTTTCCATATAAACGAAGTAATGTTTGCATTATTCAAATGAATGGGAATACTATTCTTGATAATAGGAATATATGTATATTATTATAACAAAAGTCCACAAGTCCCTTTGAGACCATGAATGTAACATCATATTCAAAACATCGAGGTAATTAAATAAACACTTTTTCAATGTAGTTAAGTCGTGAAAACTGTGTAAGTTTAAATCAATATTGGAATATACAGATATTATTCATGATACTATATTAATATACATCTTATTCCCCACTAAGTTATACTTGCAATATGAGTCAATGCAAATGATACACTTTAAGGAACAGATTATTTGTGACACTGAAACGAAAAGTAATAGGAAAAGGTTCCATTGTGTAAGGATGCATTGACAAGTTATTTGTATAAAAATACAAACAAATTTCGTCCTTACAGAAAGCCACACAATACGACTCCACACACTGACAATTTGCACATTTATGCAAAAAATACTTAGGGTTGATTTATGACAAATAATGGATTCAAATGAACACGCTTCTTAAAAATACTTTTTTGCTTTGACCCCGCAAGCCAAGCCACACCGTTAAACTGATTTCAAATAATGAACAGTATAATATTACTTTACATTCAGGTAACAAGTTTTCGACATTAGACGGAGTGAGCTTCACATGGACTATAGCAAATCTCGGCAGCAATATAGGAGGAGATCCACTAGTCACGTAAGTCCTATCAATTAAATATTAGTTCATACATTTTCGATGGCATTTGGATTACAAAAGCAGGCTTATTCTTTGGTTTTTGGTTTACACCATAGTCTCTTCTTTCCTTTGTTCTACTTGTAGATTGACTAATTTATGAATCGTACATTTATTTAAAGTTTTAGGCTTTACAATTGATTGGTCCCAGAATTTAGGGCAATTTAATAATATTGTTCCTTCATCAAACCATACTTTTGTCTGACGATAATTTAGAGCCGATTCAGATTTCAGGCATTTGAGCAAAATTGCAGTTTAAGTTGAGAATACGAACTGCTGGCCTGCAGTCGGCCTAACTGCACTTAGCAGTAGGTCCTACTGCATGCCAGCTGCAAGCAGACTGAGCAGTTGATTTCACGTTTGATTTTAGTTAGGCCAGCTGCAATTCTGCATCTGGGTTGCAGTTTTAATGCTGTCCGTCTGTTTCGACCATTATAAACAGTATTCCGGCTTGCTATTTAATATTGAAGTTATACTTGTTATATTTCCAGACTAGTAAGATGGCGGGATACAGACTACGAAGCTCCGCGCGCCGTAGCCGAGCTGGAAAGCCTCGGAGCGCGCTCCTATACTGTGCTTCTGTATGGTCAGGCCATGGGCGAGTGTCGCGTCACCGTCTGTCTGAAGGACATCTGCACAGACTTCAAGCTCCACGTGGTGGCCAGTGTAGTGCTGACTCCGGCCACGGCGGTCATAGCGCCTGGAGACACCTTGCGATACAGGTAAGACAAAATCATTTGTTATTTGCTTAGTTTGTGGTACAAAAATAGTATGGGGTTACCTTTTCATGATGGGTACAAATTACCTGTATATGGTATGGAAATTGCAGGTATGCAGATAAACCATAACAAATACGGCGAGTCTTAAGGTGTCCTTTTTTCGTCATTATCAAAGAGTTTTCTGCAGTTAAGGAGTGTCTGTTCAAAAGTGACTGTGAAAATTTGAGTTTCATAGAGAAATAAGCCCTTTTGAAAATACACTTGCTACTACTCTAATTCCGCAATAGAGTAGTAGCACTTATCTATGAGTTTTCGTTTTAGATTGATTATTTAGGACGAGTGTTTTTGTGTTTATACTCGCCACATCGGCTTCTATTCAAATTTAACAAAACTTGCTTTTCCATATACCTATGTATACGTGGATATTTAAGAGGGCGCCGAGCGTTAGCGACTGAACCATAGAGCGCGGGGAATGCGTATTTAGATCGGCGCGCGGTCGCCATAGTAAAAATGTATGGAGAATTAAAAGCACTTTTTGATAAATCTGGACCTTTAATACCAAACAATAATTGAAATATTTGATGCGGACAAATTGTAATGTAAACATTCATCTTTTTTTTTTAACTGAAAATCAGAATAGATTTCCATTGATAAAGTATAAAAAACACTTAATGCCTGCTTAAGATTTTACAGTTTTCGTCCAACTTTTCTAGGGTAAAATATTAATAATCTTATAATTTTTCCACGGAGAAGTCGTTAACACATTCTTCGAAGTGCTAAATATATAGTTTAGAAATGGATTAAACAACTAGTGTTGACGTTGTCTACTTAACGGCAACTGCCTATTTTTTTACATTTCGCTCGGTGCAGTCTTAAATGATAGATCAGAACTTGCCCACTATAGGTTTATCAGTATCACTCATCTTAGTGCTTGTTATGGGACTACGTAGGGCAAGTTTATAAATTCCCATAGAATAAATTTCGCATGTGTAGTAATAAAATAAAATACAATTATTATTGTTTCCAGAGTCGTAAGAGCCCGCGCCGGTCGCCTCACCATCCAAGACGTCGCCGAAACGCTTTACCACCTGAGAGTGCCGACCACCGACGTCGCCCGCCTAGAAGACACCATCAGCCTTGTCCGGGGCACTCAGATAGGCACAACCAATGTCCATCTCATGTCCGGGGCCACCGAAGTGGCCTTAGCCTTGTTAACCGTCGCTGAACCTCACAGTATCAGAGTCTCTATACGCCCGGCAAACTTGGTCATACAGTCTGAACTATTTGTGATCCATTGTGTGGTGTTGGATGAGAACGGGCATCCATTGACAGCGGGAGATGAGATGTTGGTCAGGTTGACTGTTGAAGGGGAGGCTAATGTGGATCTGGTGAGGTCGACTGAGAACGGAACTATCACTGACGCTGTGGCGAACAATGCGGGAGCTTTCACTGTTACGGCTAAGCTTTATTCTGTTGCTGGAAGAAGTGTTTCTCGTAAGGTAAGAAAACAATGCAAATGATATAATTGTTATTATATTATTTATGTAAAATCCAGGAACTTAATATATAGGTTGATCTTGGTAATCATTTACTTAACGGGAGTAAGGTATTGTGACATCTCCCTTTCTTTGTTCGATTCAAATATGTTTTGATGGATGGTCACGGATGAGATCGGAAACATCTTAAAGCAGGCTTCCATCAAAATAGTATATTTATAAGTTTATATCTAAACTACATATTTGTAATTTTAGGTGGAAGGTAAAGCATCAGCGGTGGCAGTGGAGCCGTTGCAAGTGGTGCCACCAGAACTTTACGTGGCATGGACTGACACCATTCAGTGAGTTATCATAGAAGAATAAATAAATCATAGCCTTTTAAATATACCCTTTTTATCATTGTTCCGTTTTTCCTATTCATTTTGTTAGTAGATTTCTTTTTTCATTAGTGAAAATATGAATATAATCCTTTGCTGTCATGATGTTCCAGCATGTTTTGTATTGGGAGTATATGCGAGATACTTTTTTTATTTCCGTTTATCGAAGCTGAAGATCTAGTAAAGTAATGGTGATAAACATGTATTCATTCGAAGAAAATAATAATAATACTCGTTCCATTTTAACTAACTAATTGAATTTACAGAGAGATTCAGCTGAAACATCGTGGAGGGGGCGACGAGCCCGTACAATGGTCTGACGTGGAAACCGCGCTACATGAGGCCGTCTCGCTCACACCCGGGGGCGTGGTCGCGGTGCGCGGCGCGGCCGAGGTCGCCGTGCGCGCGCAGCTCACCAAGTACCCGTATGTCCGGGCCTTTGGCAAGTGAGTACTGACGACACAATTAATGCATGAATTAATTCCACCGTCTCCGTTCAGACAATACAGTACTCGGCACGGACTTGGATTCCACCCTTATGTTGTCGATATACCACTGATTCGTACGAAACGCTTTGCGTCTACTTTCCTTATGAGGACAGCTAAGGAATGGAACTCTCTTCCTGCGTACCTGTTTCCTGAAAAATATAACTTGGATCTCTTCAAGTCGAGAGTGAATAGGCATCGTCTAGCCAAGCATGCTCCATCTTAGGCCTTATTGTCACTTAACATCAGGTGCAATCGAGGTTAAATGCATGGCTATTTTGAATAAAAAAAAAAAAAAAAAAATGTTATAGCTCAACAGGGTGATTTTCAGCCCACGCTATATTATGGATTTTTAGTGGTACTAAAACTATCTACTAAACCCAAAACTATCCACAGTGATCAGTGATGAGATGAAAGTCAAGTTTTATTCAATAGGATTCAATATTTATTTCGCAAGACGAACGAAGGATTGAGCAGCATTGCGGTAAACAATGTTTCGAATTTAGTTGATGACAAATCGCTCCAGCAGACATGATTAAGGTAATCATCATTATTGGTATAAGTTTCATGTCCAAGCGCGCGTAACACGCCAGACTTTTCAGACATAACCTAGAAAAAGGACTTTTCTCAAACATGCAATGAAATATTGTCTTTACGTTCCTTATAATAGGCTCGGAAGTATCGCTTTTTGGGCGCAACAAATCGAGAGGACTGTAAAGGGATTTCATACTGCTTTTCAGGCCCAGGCCTGCAAAGTAACTTTTTTTTAGTTTCAACAACAAGTTCATTCACACAGCTGGCTGGTTTGACAAAAAGCAGGTTTTGTTTTTAAAATTTGGTTGTTAGACTAAAATGTCCTATTTTTCAATTAATAAAATGTTGTTCTTTGAAGTATATTTTTTTATTTCATTGTATGTTTGAGAAAAGCACTATACATGCCTCGTCGTGAAAACGGATTCCCGGCCTCGTATCACTATCCGTATATACCTACTTGGCCGGAAATCCTCATTTTCCCGGCCTCTGATGTAATGTACTATTACAGGTGTTCAGATTTCTCCAATTATATGAAGTATTTAGAAATTCTATTAGACAGAAATAAAGACCAAATATCAAATTATGTTCGCGTCGTAACTTAAAAGTCTATGAACTAACACTGTAAAGGCCGAGGGAGGCGCGGGGTGCGCGGAGAGCGTTAAACCTTAGCCGAGTTAACCCGTTTGGTGCCGATCTCACGACCGCCGCACGTCCCTTGCACTCATTAATTTTGCATGTATACCGTGTTTTCTAAAATAATATACATTTCTCGTGTATTATGGACTTTTACTGGTGCAATCATTACCCAGCTGTTACAAGCTACATTGCGTTTAATTTTCACAACTATTGGTTTAAGAAATGAGGTCTGTCACCTTTTTGGTTTTGTAACGAGAATGAGAAAATCCTGCAACATAACCCGGTTTAGCGGCAGGAAATCTCTATCCTCGTACATTACCGATCTCAACGTTGGTCGTGTACAAGGCAATAATAATTCCTACTTTAAAACCGGGTATTGCATTAGGAATTTCTTTTACTAGTACATAACCAGCCCTGGACGAAGATTTTGTACAAGGAAAAAAAAAATGTCTTTTTACAAAACCCGGTTTTGGAATAGGAATTATTTGTCCTCTTCCAGTGCTGGTTGTGTAACTTGGTTATGTACGGGGAACAAGGGGAAGAGGAGCCATTTGAAAATAGTGAAAACAATTTGTTTCAGAGTGCTGGCGGCCGCCCCGGAGCTGATCCAGGTGTCGAGCTCGGGACACGCGCGCGTGGGCAAGGCGCATCACTTGCACGTCGCGCTCACCGCCACGCACCCCGGCACCGGGGAATATTACAACTTCCACACGTGAGTATGTCCGTGTGCATGCGTCCGTGAGTCAAAGTAAAAGGCTGATTTAGACGAAGACAATTTTGAGACGCCTAAATTACGGCGCCTCGAAATGGCACCGTATAAACACTTTCCGCGCCATTTTTTCGCGGCATGCCAGCGCTGGCGCGGAATAGAACACGGGCCTATTTTTTGGCGCCATTGACCCCCCCTCCGCGTCTCTCGCTGCCACTAATGACTGGTACTGAAAAAAAGCACTGTGTAAACACGGCTTGCTGGTCACTGGCGGCGAGATTTAGGCGGCTGAAAATAGTCATTGTCTAAACGGTCGGAGGTGTGCTGTGCGGTAATCACTGGCGCCGTCATTTAGGCGTCTCAAAGTTGTCTTCGTCTAAATTAGCCTTCCTACAGGACTGGCCAAGTCCGCATTCAGTTTTGACGACGCGGTTGGCGCTGTGGGTAAGCTGCCTACTGAGCCACCGGTCCTGGGTTTGAATCCCGGCTGGGGCAAATATTTGTGTGATGGACTCCAATATTTGTGCCTGGGTGGGTGGATGTTATTTGCATTTGAGTATGTATTTCTATATAAGTATGTTAATCGTCGTCTAGTGTCCATAACAGAAGCCTACTAGAGGTTAATGTGGGACTAGATTTGTGTGAAGTTGTCCGATATTTATTTATTTATGATTATTATTCAGCATCTTCTCTGACTTACCTAATGTATGAAGGGGTTCAACTTTGTAGATAAAAATACAAGTGATTCCATTGAACGCCTAGTTGTTCAGGGGAAAGTGGAGGGTACGAGACCACGTGGTAGACCCATGCGATGGACTGACCAGATAAAATCTGCTCTGGGCAAACCATTGCACGTACCAGAAGTGCTGCGAACTGGACGAGATGGCGAGACATCGTTACACGGGTGACAGCAGCCCTCGACCCTCCCTCATGAAGACCACACGACCACTCTTACAAGGGCGAAAGGAAGAAGATAAAAATGGCTCTAAAGTCTTGACCAGTTATAGTCTAATCAAGTTATTTTTCGATGGGTACAAGACCGGAAAGTTTTTAATTTTAATGTCAATGGATAGAAGTTAACAAGTATATCATGTTTCAGTTGCAACTGCGCGTCATTCTCGGTGTCCTTACTGGAGGGGCCAGAGCCGCAGAACGTCACCTCAGCTCCGTGGGTGCAGCCCGTTGGTAAGTAGTTGTAATGAGGTTTTAAATATACGTAGGAATGACTAGAAAAAGTTACAGATTTTTCTTTGCTACCAAGAAAAAGAAAAACAAGAAAATGGTTGTTCCCGCTCCGTACGGGCATCGCAACGGCAACCTAATCTAAGTGACAGTTTTTGGTACTTGGCCGGGGGCTACCGTACTCTTAGATACCTATTTAAGTACTATAATCCAGGAAAATTACGTGAACAGGAAAAGTAGCCTAGTAATTGCATTTTATATTATCTTAGGTACCTGAGTAAAGCAGTTCGTAGGGAGTTTGTTTATGTAAAAAATTAGCAAGAAAGTTAACCCTTATCTTTGGTATATCCGCAGGAAACTTAACACAACGACATATGAAAAGTGCAATTTGTATCACGTGTTAACGGATTAACAATAATAATAATAAATGAGTGAATAATAATAATAATAATTTATTGATAAAACATAATGTACAGAGGTGACGGTTAAATTCTATACTTAAAAAGCAAATAAATTCACAATTCACATAACCTGAACTAGGGTTGCCCCTGTGTTTCAGGCAATGGGAAAGCCTGTACATTATTTAATTTAAGTACATATTCATCTATCTTACAGTAATCTTATTGTAGCTTAACTACTAAAATTTACACTAAAGAACTTAATTCAACTAAACAAATATTTATTTCATAACAGCCAGTAAGTTCTCTGTATCTTCGTACGTCATAGTTTGTAGTGACTCACGAAGCGCTTTCTTACATTGAGCGAAGCTTAGTGGATATAGGTCCAATTTCGCATTTAGTCTATTGTAAAGAAATGGTCCCAGAAATATGAAAAATCTTGTAGAGAAAGCATGTTTTGCTTGCATGTTATAGGAGCAAACAATATCTTTACGCCTCTTGTTTTTATATTCGGTGCTGTAAGGAGTTATGCAGTGCTGCCTTAATACTGTGCCGTGGATAAATAACTGGCGAACTGTTAGTACTCTACATTCACTGTATATAAGGTTAGTAGGGTAGAGGTAAGGACGATAGGTATGGACCTTTAGGATTGCTCTTTGGGCTCTTTCTAATTTTAGTAATGTGGTTTTAGCCAAACCTCCCGATGACGTTATGCAATACGTTATTATTGATTGGCAAAGAGCAAAATAAACTGTCTTGAGGAGCTGCTCACAATTGATTGATTGATTGATTGATTCACAACAATTGACGTTAGCATCCGTTAGATCTTTCGAGATATAACGCTCTATCGTTTAACGAAGTTAACTCTTATTGTAACGATTTAGCGATTAACGATGTTAACTTTTTAACCCTTAAAATTGACAAAAAAAACGAAGTTCGATAGTTCAAGGCTCATTATAAGGTTGAATAGAGCTAACAATTCTCGTTCGACGTTGCCCAGCTATGGGGGAAAGACATACTCGTATAAGGATGTGTCTCCATTGAAGCGAGGCGGAGCGGAGACCTGCGGAAAAGACCGATTGGTCTTTTCTTTTTTGATTGGTCCGATTGGTCTTTACCTGAGTTGATATCGGTATCTCCGCTCCGCTTCAGACGCTTGGAGACGACGCACCCTTACACTTAATCGTAGAGAAATAAATGAGCTAGCACGAGTAATGTCAGGAGTAACTCCTGTATTACAGAGGGCGCGTGCTGCGTGGTGGAGTGCGCCTGGGCCTTACGCGGCGTGTCGACGCTGCGCGTGTCGCGCGGGCGCGCGGGCGACACGGCGCGCGTGGCGGTGCGCGCCGCGCCGCGCCTCGTGTGGCCGCGCCATGCCGCCGCCAGGGTGGGGGCTAGGCTGCCCGTGAGTATCTAGATACCTGTTACTGCAGAGCACGCCTGCTGCGTGGTGGAGTGCGCCTGGGCCTTACGCGGCGTGTCGACGCTGCGCGTGTCGCGCGGGCGCGCGGGCGACACGGCGCGCGTGGCGGTGCGCGCCGCGCCGCGCCTCGTGTGGCCGCGCCATGCCGCCGCCAGGGTGGGGGCTAGGCTGCCCGTGAGTATCTAGATACCTGTTACTGCAGAGCACGCCTGCTGCGTGGTGGAGTGCGCCTGGGCCTTACGCGGCGTGTCGACGCTGCGCGTGTCGCGCGGGCGCGCGGGCGACACGGCGCGCGTGGCGGTGCGCGCCGCGCCGCGCCTCGTGTGGCCGCGCCATGCCGCCGCCAGGGTGGGGGCTAGGCTGCCCGTGAGTATCTAGATACCTGTTACTGCAGAGCACGCCTGCTGCGTGGTGGAGTGCGCCTGGGCCTTACGCGGCGTGTCGACGCTGCGCGTGTCGCGCGGGCGCGCGGGCGACACGGCGCGCGTGGCGGTGCGCGCCGCGCCGCGCCTCGTGTGGCCGCGCCATGCCGCCGCCAGGGTGGGGGCTAGGCTGCCCGTGAGTATCTAGATACCTGTTACTGCAGAGCACGCCTGCTGCGTGGTGGAGTGCGCCTGGGCCTTACGCGGCGTGTCGACGCTGCGCGTGTCGCGCGGGCGCGCGGGCGACACGGCGCGCGTGGCGGTGCGCGCCGCGCCGCGCCTCGTGTGGCCGCGCCATGCCGCCGCCAGGGTGGGGGCTAGGCTGCCCGTGAGTATCTAGATACCTGTTACTGCAGAGCACGCCTGCTGCGTGGTGGAGTGCGCCTGGGCCTTACGCGGCGTGTCGACGCTGCGCGTGTCGCGCGGGCGCGCGGGCGACACGGCGCGCGTGGCGGTGCGCGCCGCGCCGCGCCTCGTGTGGCCGCGCCATGCCGCCGCCAGGGTGGGGGCTAGGCTGCCCGTGAGTATCTAGATACCTGTTACTGCAGAGCACGCCTGCTGCGTGGTGGAGTGCGCCTGGGCCTTACGCGGCGTGTCGACGCTGCGCGTGTCGCGCGGGCGCGCGGGCGACACGGCGCGCGTGGCGGTGCGCGCCGCGCCGCGCCTCGTGTGGCCGCGCCATGCCGCCGCCAGGGTGGGGGCTAGGCTGCCCGTGAGTATCTAGATACCTGTTACTGCAGAGCACGCCTGCTGCGTGGTGGAGTGCGCCTGGGCCTTACGCGGCGTGTCGACGCTGCGCGTGTCGCGCGGGCGCGCGGGCGACACGGCGCGCGTGGCGGTGCGCGCCGCGCCGCGCCTCGTGTGGCCGCGCCATGCCGCCGCCAGGGTGGGGGCTAGGCTGCCCGTGAGTATCTAGATACCTGTTACTGCAGAGCACGCCTGCTGCGTGGTGGAGTGCGCCTGGGCCTTACGCGGCGTGTCGACGCTGCGCGTGTCGCGCGGGCGCGCGGGCGACACGGCGCGCGTGGCGGTGCGCGCCGCGCCGCGCCTCGTGTGGCCGCGCCATGCCGCCGCCAGGGTGGGGGCTAGGCTGCCCGTGAGTATCTAGATACCTGTTACTGCAGAGCACGCCTGCTGCGTGGTGGAGTGCGCCTGGGCCTTACGCGGCGTGTCGACGCTGCGCGTGTCGCGCGGGCGCGCGGGCGACACGGCGCGCGTGGCGGTGCGCGCCGCGCCGCGCCTCGTGTGGCCGCGCCATGCCGCCGCCAGGGTGGGGGCTAGGCTGCCCGTGAGTATCTAGATACCTGTTACTGCAGAGCACGCCTGCTGCGTGGTGGAGTGCGCCTGGGCCTTACGCGGCGTGTCGACGCTGCGCGTGTCGCGCGGGCGCGCGGGCGACACGGCGCGCGTGGCGGTGCGCGCCGCGCCGCGCCTCGTGTGGCCGCGCCATGCCGCCGCCAGGGTGGGGGCTAGGCTGCCCGTGAGTATCTAGATACCTGTTACTGCAGAGCACGCCTGCTGCGTGGTGGAGTGCGCCTGGGCCTTACGCGGCGTGTCGACGCTGCGCGTGTCGCGCGGGCGCGCGGGCGACACGGCGCGCGTGGCGGTGCGCGCCGCGCCGCGCCTCGTGTGGCCGCGCCATGCCGCCGCCAGGGTGGGGGCTAGGCTGCCCGTGAGTATCTAGATACCTGTTACTGCAGAGCACGCCTGCTGCGTGGTGGAGTGCGCCTGGGCCTTACGCGGCGTGTCGCGCGGGCGCGCGGGCGACACGGCGCGCGTGGCGGTGCGCGCCGCGCCGCGCCTCGTGTGGCCGCGCCATGCCGCCGCCAGGGTGGGGGCTAGGCTGCCCGTGAGTATCTAGATACCTGTTACTGCAGAGCACGCCTGCTGCGTGGTGGAGTGCGCCTGGGCCTTACGCGGCGTGTCGACGCTGCGCGTGTCGCGCGGGCGCGCGGGCGACACGGCGCGCGTGGCGGTGCGCGCCGCGCCGCGCCTCGTGTGGCCGCGCCATGCCGCCGCCAGGGTGGGGGCTAGGCTGCCCGTGAGTATCTAGATACCTGTTACTGCAGAGCACGCCTGCTGCGTGGTGGAGTGCGCCTGGGCCTTACGCGGCGTGTCGACGCTGCGCGTGTCGCGCGGGCGCGCGGGCGACACGGCGCGCGTGGCGGTGCGCGCCGCGCCGCGCCTCGTGTGGCCGCGCCATGCCGCCGCCAGGGTGGGGGCTAGGCTGCCCGTGAGTATCTAGATACCTGTTACTGCAGAGCACGCCTGCTGCGTGGTGGAGTGCGCCTGGGCCTTACGCGGCGTGTCGACGCTGCGCGTGTCGCGCGGGCGCGCGGGCGACACGGCGCGCGTGGCGGTGCGCGCCGCGCCGCGCCTCGTGTGGCCGCGCCATGCCGCCGCCAGGGTGGGGGCTAGGCTGCCCGTGAGTATCTAGATACCTGTTACTGCAGAGCACGCCTGCTGCGTGGTGGAGTGCGCCTGGGCCTTACGCGGCGTGTCGACGCTGCGCGTGTCGCGCGGGCGCGCGGGCGACACGGCGCGCGTGGCGGTGCGCGCCGCGCCGCGCCTCGTGTGGCCGCGCCATGCCGCCGCCAGGGTGGGGGCTAGGCTGCCCGTGAGTATCTAGATACCTGTTACTGCAGAGCACGCCTGCTGCGTGGTGGAGTGCGCCTGGGCCTTACGCGGCGTGTCGACGCTGCGCGTGTCGCGCGGGCGCGCGGGCGACACGGCGCGCGTGGCGGTGCGCGCCGCGCCGCGCCTCGTGTGGCCGCGCCATGCCGCCGCCAGGGTGGGGGCTAGGCTGCCCGTGAGTATCTAGATACCTGTTACTGCAGAGCACGCCTGCTGCGTGGTGGAGTGCGCCTGGGCCTTACGCGGCGTGTCGACGCTGCGCGTGTCGCGCGGGCGCGCGGGCGACACGGCGCGCGTGGCGGTGCGCGCCGCGCCGCGCCTCGTGTGGCCGCGCCATGCCGCCGCCAGGGTGGGGGCTAGGCTGCCCGTGAGTATCTAGATACCTGTTACTGCAGAGCACGCCTGCTGCGTGGTGGAGTGCGCCTGGGCCTTACGCGGCGTGTCGACGCTGCGCGTGTCGCGCGGGCGCGCGGGCGACACGGCGCGCGTGGCGGTGCGCGCCGCGCCGCGCCTCGTGTGGCCGCGCCATGCCGCCGCCAGGGTGGGGGCTAGGCTGCCCGTGAGTATCTAGCTCCTGGCGTGACACTTTTACAGGCTTTATAGACAGTATCATGGAAAAAAAAACGTTTTCGTGGCTATATAAGCCAATAGAGTTGCTTTCCTTCCTAATTCCTAAGCTGTCTGTCCGTCTGTCCGTCTGTCACAGATCTTCGCAAACGTAAGAAATAGAGTCTTGAAATTTCCTCATGTGTACTATTACAATTTCCGATATAACAACAAATACTAAAATAGTAAAAAAAAAAAAAAAAACGGTTTCCATACAAAGGAACGTGTTCCGTAACATAACCCTGCGTGCACGATTTCGTCTCGCATTTAACCGATTTTACAACAACATGTCTCCACTTTTTTTACAAGTTTTTTTGTGTTTCAGGTGCTAGCCGAAGGCGAGGCTCTGTTGCCCGAGTCGAGCGACCCGCGCGTCGCCGAACTGACGGCGCGCGACGGCCCGCCGCCGCACCGCCATCCTGACATACAGTTATTCACATTGTCCTGTCGCAGAGTAAGTTATTGGATAGACACTCTACCTTGTTATGTACTCATGGTTTTCATTGTAATTTCATATAGTGTTGTTATCTGTTGGCAAACCTTATAATAAATAAAATAAAATAGGTCGCTGCTTTTTGTCCCTTGCCATATAGCGGATTTTTAGTGGTACTCTTTTATTTTTACTGGCGAGGTCTTTTTACTTTTTGGTAATTGATGTTGAAGTCATGGATCACATATATAAACAAAGAGTAATCAGGGCTTATTACAAAAAAAAAATGAGTCGCATAATAAAACCAAGAATGCAGTAAGGCAAGGTTTTTTTAATCAATTCAAGAATTAAATAACATCTGGATTAACATTGTTCAAAATTGCTTGTTGACGTACCGCTACTGACATTTTATACTGCATATACTTGAAATTTATTATTTAAGTTTAATAAATATGCATATTTGTCGCCACATGATAACTGTTTGTAGCACTACTATCCCAGGGTTAAACAGCAATTTGTCAGGCCACATCTAGTCTGGAGTCAAAAGTGCTTTTTTTTTTCGCAGAAAGGCGATTCCCGTCTATCGTTGACGGCGAGTGCGGACGAAGAGCGCGAGTCAGCGGAATTCGAGTCATCTTGTGCGGAATACGTGTCCCGGTTACGGCTTGAGCCGGCCGATTCTAACAACTGCTCTGGCGGACCCAGGTATCATCATTAACCATTCACAAATGAACATTTCACGTAATTAACTGATGTATAGTTAGGTACATTTTTTTAGATATATTTAGTTATGAAAGTGATTGCTGAAAGGCTAACATGCCTTGCCGCGACTACGCTTGTCGCTTGACTCAACATCACCTGCCTTACTCGCTCGGCAAAGGAAAGTGACAGATCGTATTTTTCGCGCGTCAGAGAGGTTCGTGACACAGTGCAGCAATCGTCAATAAATGCATGTTTGGCGAAAGTATTGAAAATATACCAAATAATCATTATAATGAGATAAAAAAAAATTCTATTGGCTCTACAATTCTAGATTAAAGATAAGTACACATGCCTTGCCAGCAAACTATTGGAAGGAAGTTAACGTAAACAGGTAATATTTTTCTCTGTTCTGCCTGTCGCGCGACAATCATTCTGAACAGTCGCGTATCACAGTTGAAGTATAAGGTGCAGCAGTATTGTAAATACTCTTCAAGGTCGTGGCAAAATCGTCGGAAAAGTTCCTTTCTCCTATCGCTACGCCATTGCTAGCAAACAAACCGGGGTACATTGCGCTTACTTTTTCTTTAGCAATTGAGAATGGTTCTCAATCGTCCTCAAGTGGTCAAGCTGGTGGGAAACGGGTTGTCTGGACGCGTGGCGTGGCGTGCTAGCTAACCTGAACTGACAATAACTGAAGTTTTAATTTCGTTCCAGAATTTGGCTGCGTCCCGGCCATGAAGTAACAGTGAAGGTTACTCTACTTGATGCGCTGGGCAGAGAGTTACTCGATGAGCGCGGCCCGCGCGTCACGTGGGAGACTGAGCCTAAACACCCCGGCATAGAGTTCAGAGCTGTCGACAGGCTGTTTGTGGAGACTCATCCTGAATACGCGCCGGTGCCAGTTCCATATAAGTACTATCAGGTAAGGACGAATTTTCTAACTAGGGATTAATTACCGAAACGGTAAAAAAACCCGACTTCAGAGCGGCGAAGACCGAAGTTGTGGCATTTCCGCTTGCCTAGACCACTTGATCGAAACGCCCTAAAAACAAAAAAAAGCATGTTCTTCAAATTCATTCGTAAAAGGTTCTTAACTTCAGTAGACATAACGTACTTTAAAACGTAGCGTGGAAAGTTTCAAGAAGGTAACAAACCGATATAGCCGGAACGTCTGAACATGATTGTTTGGTTATCCTAACGAAAAATGCAACCGAATTGTGAATTCGTGACATAATCATTTGTTTGTTCCACAGCTGGTTGTAGCAGACGAGCAAGCCATCGGTTGGAGCGGGGCGTTGAAGGCGAGCATCGACGAGGCTACTGCCAGCATCCAGGCGCGGGTCGTGGCGCCGCTTAAATGCGACCCGTTGAGGGTAAGTGTTCCTATACTAACACTGCCGTGCTAAGCTAAAAGGCGACCTTTTTGTATGGAGCTCCATAGCAAAATGTTGCCTTTTACCTTAGCACGGCAGTACATTGGACCTATTTCCCGATTTTATGCTTCAGTTCATCCGGACCTCCGACACCACAGCATGCCACACAGGCGAGACAAATAAAAATGACCTTATGCTAGCCAAAGTGAGTTAGTTTTTCCTTTGTGCCAGTCTGAGAGAATTTTTGCTTTTGCGTTTTTGGACGTACTACTAGAAAAATAGTTCTGGTATGGTATTATCTACATTCCAGTCAAAAATGTAAACAAGTTAAGGCACTTGTCATTTATAGCCACATGTCAGACCGCCGACCAATCAGAGGCTTACTTGTAGCTTATCTACGGATCATGTAAATATTGCATTTGGATATTGTATAATGAGCGGCAAAAACGGTATTCCCTTGATTTGTCTAATTTTTTTTGTCTAATTTCAGTTTGTCTAACAACTTTTACCATAATGAACATTTTATCTAAAGTCATTATGTATAATATCATTTCTCATAATTATTATTTTGTCGAAACTCGTTTTGCCTAAATGATCATTTTCATAACTCTTGTTTTGTCGAATATTATTTTATCTAAAACTCACTTTGTCGATTCTTATTTTAACTAATCAATACATAGTCGAATAACGTTTTAACTAAAAAGTTTTTGTCTAATTCTGAATTATCATAATATTTACCTTGTCGATTTTTATTATGTATTGATTAGACATACTCGTAGCTGAAAATTAGGCAAAACGAAATTAGGCAAATTTAGCAGTTAGTTAGGCTAAACACCGAAAACTGTAGGTTAGGTTAGGTTTGTTTTATGACCATGGATAGCGGAGCGAGCGAAGCGAGCGGAGCGTCAGAATGCTTGCTTGCATGGAAGTATATTAAAATTTAGCAGTTAGTAGGTTAGGCTAAACACCGAAAACTGTAGGTTAGGTTAGGTTTGTTTTATGACCATGGATAGCGGAGCGAGCGAAGCGAGTGGAGCGTCAGAATGCTTGCTTGCATGGAAGTATATTAAAATTTAGCAGTTAGTAGGTTAGGCTAAACACCGAAAACTGTAGGTTAGGTTAGGTTTGTTTTATGACCATGGATAGCGGAGCGAGCGAAGCGAGCGGAGCGTCAGAAGACGCAATAATTAAATTAGACGAAATAAGATTATGTAAAAAAGTATAATACGAAACGAATATTAGTCTAAACAAAAATTCGGCAAAACGAAATTAGGCCAAAAATTGATAGGCAAAATATGTTTATACGAATTAAAAATTAGGCCAAATAAAATTAGACGAAATAAGATTATGTGAAATGAGTATTATACGAAACGACTTTCACTCAAATGAAAATTAGGCAAAGTGAATAGTTATGCTAAATAATATTAGTTTAAATGAAATTAGGCAAACTGAAATTAGGCAAAAAGTTGTTAGGCAAAACAAGGTACAACCCAAAGTTATATTTTTCCACAGACAAGCATAGCTTGGGAAGGCGAAACCGTATCCAACATAGCGACGGTCTCGGGCGGGAGCGGACGGTACGCCGTAGAGGCGCCGAAAGGGTCCAGCGGTACCGTGGAAAGCGGGACACTGGCCGCTGTGGTGCCGGGACCCGGCAGCTACGACCTGCTCGTAGTCGACCAGTGCGTCGCCGGCGACTCGCAACATGTTGAGGTATGTTTAGCAATATTCAAATCGTAAGCTATTTAGATTACACAACGATTACTAAGCGTTAAAATTGAGTACTGCTCGGCATGTTTTGGTCCAAGTTATAGACATGAATGCGACCCGTTTTACACTTTGAGCTAGCACCAACACAGCCCAGAAGCGAACGTAGGCAGTGAAGGCCCTAATACGATCATTAGCGCCCAATGATGATGATGATTTGGTGTAGGGACGCCCGGCCGGAGACAGGCGGGCTGTCGGTCGTGTGGTAGCGTTCATTCAGACTAATTCCCAATTGGAGCCAACGGTTACTGTCCCGGCGGCGCTCCCATACAGCCTTCTTCCTCGAATCTCCTTGTTCTCCTGCAGAAGGAAAGGACATCTTTAAGATTAATGTCCTTCAGCTCTTTTTCTCCTAGTTTGTCTTTTCTGAAGATGCTATAGCGTACTGCTGCATACATGCCACACTCTGCTGTGACATGCTTACTTGTCTCCTGCTGTCCACATTGCGAACAGTATGGATTACTTAGCGCCCAATGATAGTTTTATATTAAAAACCGGACGTTACTCTTGACATGCCTTTGGATTTCAGTTTTATTTATGCGACTGTATGCCAATTATTGTAAATGGTTTCAGGTCCAAATAGAAGAAGTCCTAAGCGTGGAAGTATCCACGTCCCGTGCCGTATGCGTTGGTGCTTGCGTACCCGTGTCGGCCGTCGTCCGCGGACAGTCTCGCTCGCGTCTCGCTACTGGGAGACAACCCGATTGGAGACACACTGGACACTTCACCGTGAAGGATGGAATGCTGTGTGGTGTGAAGGAGGGCGCGGGGAAGATCAGAGCCGCGTTTGGAGGCGTGTCTAGTCCTGATGTCGAGGTTAGTGCTGTATTGTTTTGGTTATAATAAATTGTAATTACATATTTCGCATATGAGACTATTCTCAAAGTCTCAATTATTAGGGTTCCGCACCCAAAGGGTTAAAAACCTGACCCAATTAATAACCCGGCCAGTTCAAATGGGAAGTGTTTGTACGGAACTCTAGGTGCGCGAGTCCGAATCGCACTTAGTCTGTTTTTCGGTTGCGCAGACTCGAATGAAGTTTTTGTTTTCTGACAGCCTTCGTTACGGAAGGTCCTACGTTGTGAAGAAAACTTTTAGACACCGTGGACGTTTTTGGTTTAGATTTATAATCGTGTATGTGTCCAGGTGCTCGTGTTCCCGCCGCTGGCCGTGGTGCCGGCGCGCGCACGCCTGCCGCCGAGCGGCCGCCTGCAGCTGCGGCACGAGGGCGGCCCGCCGCCGCATCTCGCCGCGCTGCGGTACCAGCTGCTGGCGCTCTCCACTGCTGTCGACGTAACTATCTATACTGTTATATATCCGATGTCCCGCCGCTGGACGTGGTGCCGGCGGCCGCCTGCAGCTGCGGCACGAGGGCGGCCCGCCGCCGCATCTCGCCGCGCTGCGGTACCAGCTGCTGGCGCTCTCCACTGCTGTCGACGTAACTATCTATACTGTTATATATCCGATGTCCCGCCGCTGGACGTGGTGCCGGCGGCCGCCTGCAGCTGCGGCACGAGGGCGGCCCGCCGCCGCATCTCGCCGCGCTGCGGTACCAGCTGCTGGCGCTCTCCACTGCTGTCGACGTAACTATCTATACTGTTATATATCCGATGTCCCGCCGCTGGACGTGGTGCCGGCGGCCGCCTGCAGCTGCGGCACGAGGGCGGCCCGCCGCCGCATCTCGCCGCGCTGCGGTACCAGCTGCTGGCGCTCTCCACTGCTGTCGACGTGACTATCTATACTGTTATATATCCGGTGTCCCGCCGCTGGACGTGGTGCCGGCGGCCGCCTGCAGCTGCGGCACGAGGGCGGCCCGCCGCCGCATCTCGCCGCGCTGCGGTACCAGCTGCTGGCGCTCTCCACTGCTGTCGACGTGACTATCTATACTGTTATATATCCGGTGTCCCGCCGCTGGACGTGGTGCCGGCGGCCGCCTGCAGCTGCGGCACGAGGGCGGCCCGCCGCCGCATCTCGCCGCGCTGCGGTACCAGCTGCTGGCGCTCTCCACTGCTGTCGACGTGACTATCTATACTGTTATATATCCGGTGTCCCGCCGCTGGACGTGGTGCCGGCGGCCGCCTGCAGCTGCGGCACGAGGGCGGCCCGCCGCCGCATCTCGCCGCGCTGCGGTACCAGCTGCTGGCGCTCTCCACTGCTGTCGACGTGACTATCTATACTGTTATATATCCGGTGTCCCGCCGCTGGACGTGGTGCCGGCGGCCGCCTGCAGCTGCGGCACGAGGGCGGCCCGCCGCCGCATCTCGCCGCGCTGCGGTACCAGCTGCTGGCGCTCTCCACTGCTGTCGACGTGACTATCTATACTGTTATATATCCGGTGTCCCGCCGCTGGACGTGGTGCCGGCGGCCGCCTGCAGCTGCGGCACGAGGGCGGCCCGCCGCCGCATCTCGCCGCGCTGCGGTACCAGCTGCTGGCGCTCTCCACTGCTGTCGACGTAACTATCTATACTGTTATATATCCGGTGTCCCGCCGCTGGACGTGGTGCCGGCGGCCGCCTGCAGCTGCGGCACGAGGGCGGCCCGCCGCCGCATCTCGCCGCGCTGCGGTACCAGCTGCTGGCGCTCTCCACTGCTGTCGACGTGACTATCTATACTGTTATATATCCGGTGTCCCGCCGCTGGACGTGGTGCCGGCGGCCGCCTGCAGCTGCGGCACGAGGGCGGCCCGCCGCCGCATCTCGCCGCGCTGCGGTACCAGCTGCTGGCGCTCTCCACTGCTGTCGACGTAACTATCTATACTGTTATATATCCGGTGTCCCGCCGCTGGACGTGGTGCCGGCGGCCGCCTGCAGCTGCGGCACGAGGGCGGCCCGCCGCCGCATCTCGCCGCGCTGCGGTACCAGCTGCTGGCGCTCTCCACTGCTGTCGACGTGACTATCTATACTGTTATATATCCGGTGTCCCGCCGCTGGACGTGGTGCCGGCGGCCGCCTGCAGCTGCGGCACGAGGGCGGCCCGCCGCCGCATCTCGCCGCGCTGCGGTACCAGCTGCTGGCGCTCTCCACTGCTGTCGACGTAACTATCTATACTGTTATATATCCGGTGTCCCGCCGCTGGACGTGGTGCCGGCGGCCGCCTGCAGCTGCGGCACGAGGGCGGCCCGCCGCCGCATCTCGCCGCGCTGCGGTACCAGCTGCTGGCGCTCTCCACTGCTGTCGACGTAACTATCTATACTGTTATATATCCGGTGTCCCGCCGCTGGACGTGGTGCCGGCGGCCGCCTGCAGCTGCGGCACGAGGGCGGCCCGCCGCCGCATCTCGCCGCGCTGCGGTACCAGCTGCTGGCGCTCTCCACTGCTGTCGACGTGACTATCTATACTGTTATATATCCGGTGTCCCGCCGCTGGACGTGGTGCCGGCGGCCGCCTGCAGCTGCGGCACGAGGGCGGCCCGCCGCCGCATCTCGCCGCGCTGCGGTACCAGCTGCTGGCGCTCTCCACTGCTGTCGACGTAACTATCTATACTGTTATATATCCGGTGTCCCGCCGCTGGACGTGGTGCCGGCGGCCGCCTGCAGCTGCGGCACGAGGGCGGCCCGCCGCCGCATCTCGCCGCGCTGCGGTACCAGCTGCTGGCGCTCTCCACTGCTGTCGACGTGACTATCTATACTGTTATATATCCGGTGTCCCGCCGCTGGACGTGGTGCCGGCGGCCGCCTGCAGCTGCGGCACGAGGGCGGCCCGCCGCCGCATCTCGCCGCGCTGCGGTACCAGCTGCTGGCGCTCTCCACTGCTGTCGACGTAACTATCTATACTGTTATATATCCGGTGTCCCGCCGCTGGACGTGGTGCCGGCGGCCGCCTGCAGCTGCGGCACGAGGGCGGCCCGCCGCCGCATCTCGCCGCGCTGCGGTACCAGCTGCTGGCGCTCTCCACTGCTGTCGACGTAACTATCTATACTGTTATATATCCGGTGTCCCGCCGCTGGACGTGGTGCCGGCGGCCGCCTGCAGCTGCGGCACGAGGGCGGCCCGCCGCCGCATCTCGCCGCGCTGCGGTACCAGCTGCTGGCGCTCTCCACTGCTGTCGACGTGACTATCTATACTGTTATATATCCGGTGTCCCGCCGCTGGACGTGGTGCCGGCGGCCGCCTGCAGCTGCGGCACGAGGGCGGCCCGCCGCCGCATCTCGCCGCGCTGCGGTACCAGCTGCTGGCGCTCTCCACTGCTGTCGACGTAACTATCTATACTGTTATATATCCGGTGTCCCGCCGCTGGACGTGGTGCCGGCGGCCGCCTGCAGCTGCGGCACGAGGGCGGCCCGCCGCCGCATCTCGCCGCGCTGCGGTACCAGCTGCTGGCGCTCTCCACTGCTGTCGACGTGACTATCTATACTGTTATATATCCGGTGTCCCGCCGCTGGACGTGGTGCCGGCGGCCGCCTGCAGCTGCGGCACGAGGGCGGCCCGCCGCCGCATCTCGCCGCGCTGCGGTACCAGCTGCTGGCGCTCTCCACTGCTGTCGACGTAACTATCTATACTGTTATATATCCGGTGTCCCGCCGCTGGACGTGGTGCCGGCGGCCGCCTGCAGCTGCGGCACGAGGGCGGCCCGCCGCCGCATCTCGCCGCGCTGCGGTACCAGCTGCTGGCGCTCTGCACTGCTGTCGACGTAACTATCTATACTGTTATATATCCGGTGTCCCGCCGCTGGACGTGGTGCCGGCGGCCGCCTGCAGCTGCGGCACGAGGGCGGCCCGCCGCCGCATCTCGCCGCGCTGCGGTACCAGCTGCTGGCGCTCTGCACTGCTGTCGACGTAACTATCTATACTGTTATATATCCGGTGTCCCGCCGCTGGACGTGGTGCCGGCGGCCGCCTGCAGCTGCGGCACGAGGGCGGCCCGCCGCCGCATCTCGCCGCGCTGCGGTACCAGCTGCTGGCGCTCTCCACTGCTGTCGACGTAACTATCTATACTGTTATATATCCGGTGTCCCGCCGCTGGACGTGGTGCCGGCGGCCGCCTGCAGCTGCGGCACGAGGGCGGCCCGCCGCCGCATCTCGCCGCGCTGCGGTACCAGCTGCTGGCGCTCTGCACTGCTGTCGACGTAACTATCTATACTGTTATATATCCGGTGTCCCGCCGCTGGACGTGGTGCCGGCGGCCGCCTGCAGCTGCGGCACGAGGGCGGCCCGCCGCCGCATCTCGCCGCGCTGCGGTACCAGCTGCTGGCGCTCTCCACTGCTGTCGACGTAACTATCTATACTGTTATATATCCGGTGTCCCGCCGCTGGACGTGGTGCCGGCGGCCGCCTGCAGCTGCGGCACGAGGGCGGCCCGCCGCCGCATCTCGCCGCGCTGCGGTACCAGCTGCTGGCGCTCTCCACTGCTGTCGACGTAACTATCTATACTGTTATATATCCGGTGTCCCGCCGCTGGACGTGGTGCCGGCGGCCGCCTGCAGCTGCGGCACGAGGGCGGCCCGCCGCCGCATCTCGCCGCGCTGCGGTACCAGCTGCTGGCGCTCTCCACTGCTGTCGACGTAACTATCTATACTGTTATATATCCGGTGTCCCGCCGCTGGACGTGGTGCCGGCGGCCGCCTGCAGCTGCGGCACGAGGGCGGCCCGCCGCCGCATCTCGCCGCGCTGCGGTACCAGCTGCTGGCGCTCTCCACTGCTGTCGACGTAACTATCTATACTGTTATATATCCGGTGTCCCGCCGCTGGGCTTGGTGCCGGCGGCCGCCTGCAGCTGCGGCACGAGGGCGGCCGGAGGAACACATTAGAAGTAGGTTAACGTTGACTTCCAAGATTTGAATAAATAGTGGCGACTTACAAACTTCAAAAAAAAGTGAAGCTAATAAAAACGTGTTGAAAATTAAATGTCAGTTCATGTCACCTTAGATTACGATCAGATAATAATTTTCACACAAGTAAGCCTACATACTCAGTTATATAATCTGTTTCAGGTGAGCCAGTCCGGTTTGGTGCACGGGCTGTCGACGGGCACGGCGCGGATCCGTCTCGTCGCGCTCGATATCGCCGATATAGAAATGGCCAGCGCCGAAGCCGAAATCGAGGTAATCCTTTGTACTACTACGTCATTTCATACGTTTTGAATCCTGACCAGTATGATCTGTATTTTTATGAAAGAAGCGGAAATGAGTCGCCCGTGACATTATTTTCGCCTCTGTTAAAGGTCCTAAATCGACCTATGTTTACCAATGCGCGGCACATGACACAGTACACTGGCAAACTTACGAATGTGTAGCGAAATTTGCCTTTTAATTGCGTTTTTATTTTATTTATTACGCTTTACTGGGAAGAAAAGTAACACCGATAAGTAAATTAAACACTTCAATTTGCATCTTAACTGGTGTTGCTCTGTCGTGGAACTTACTCACTATTTGAACGTAGAACACTTCTGTCAGTTTAGCTATGTTCCAGGTGATCCCGATATCGGGTCTGCTTGTGGTGGCGGCGACGCAGACGCTGCTGGTGGGCGCGCCGGCCCCGCTGTGGCTGGAGGCGGCGGGGCTGCGCGCGGCCGCGCTCGCCGCCCTGCAGCCCGCGCCGCGCGTCGTCTGGGCGCTGCGCGATCCTACCGTGGCGCGGTTACACACCACGCATATAGACGGTGAGACTGTACCAGGTGATCCCAGTATCAGGTCTGCTTGTGGTGGCGGCGACGCAGACGCTGCTGGTGGGCGCGCCGGCCCCGCTGTGGCTGGAGGCGGCGGGGCTGCGCGCGGCCGCGCTCGCCGCCCTGCAGCCCGCGCCGCGCGTCGTCTGGGCGCTGCGCGATCCTACCGTGGCGCGGTTACACACCACGCATATAGACGGTGAGACTGTACCAGGTGATCCCAGTATCAGGTCTGCTTGTGGTGGCGGCGACGCAGACGCTGCTGGTGGGCGCGCCGGCCCCGCTGTGGCTGGAGGCGGCGGGGCTGCGCGCGGCCGCGCTCGCCGCCCTGCAGCCCGCGCCGCGCGTCGTCTGGGCGCTGCGCGATCCTACCGTGGCGCGGTTACACACCACGCATATAGACGGTGAGACTGTACCAGGTGATCCCAGTATCAGGTCTGCTTGTGGTGGCGGCGACGCAGACGCTGCTGGTGGGCGCGCCGGCCCCGCTGTGGCTGGAGGCGGCGGGGCTGCGCGCGGCCGCGCTCGCCGCCCTGCAGCCCGCGCCGCGCGTCGTCTGGGCGCTGCGCGATCCTACCGTGGCGCGGTTACACACCACGCATATAGACGGTGAGACTGTACCAGGTGATCCCAGTATCAGGTCTGCTTGTGGTGGCGGCGACGCAGACGCTGCTGGTGGGCGCGCCGGCCCCGCTGTGGCTGGAGGCGGCGGGGCTGCGCGCGGCCGCGCTCGCCGCCCTGCAGCCCGCGCCGCGCGTCGTCTGGGCGCTGCGCGATCCTACCGTGGCGCGGTTACACACCACGCATATAGACGGTGAGACTGTACCAGGTGATCCCAGTATCAGGTCTGCTTGTGGTGGCGGCGACGCAGACGCTGCTGGTGGGCGCGCCGGCCCCGCTGTGGCTGGAGGCGGCGGGGCTGCGCGCGGCCGCGCTCGCCGCCCTGCAGCCCGCGCCGCGCGTCGTCTGGGCGCTGCGCGATCCTACCGTGGCGCGGTTACACACCACGCATATAGACGGTGAGACTGTACCAGGTGATCCCAGTATCAGGTCTGCTTGTGGTGGCGGCGACGCAGACGCTGCTGGTGGGCGCGCCGGCCCCGCTGTGGCTGGAGGCGGCGGGGCTGCGCGCGGCCGCGCTCGCCGCCCTGCAGCCCGCGCCGCGCGTCGTCTGGGCGCTGCGCGATCCTACCGTGGCGCGGTTACACACCACGCATATAGACGGTGAGACTGTACCAGGTGATCCCAGTATCAGGTCTGCTTGTGGTGGCGGCGACGCAGACGCTGCTGGTGGGCGCGCCGGCCCCGCTGTGGCTGGAGGCGGCGGGGCTGCGCGCGGCCGCGCTCGCCGCCCTGCAGCCCGCGCCGCGCGTCGTCTGGGCGCTGCGCGATCCTACCGTGGCGCGGTTACACACCACGCATATAGACGGTGAGACTGTACCAGGTGATCCCAGTATCAGGTCTGCTTGTGGTGGCGGCGACGCAGACGCTGCTGGTGGGCGCGCCGGCCCCGCTGTGGCTGGAGGCGGCGGGGCTGCGCGCGGCCGCGCTCGCCGCCCTGCAGCCCGCGCCGCGCGTCGTCTGGGCGCTGCGCGATCCTACCGTGGCGCGGTTACACACCACGCATATAGACGGTGAGACTGTACCAGGTGATCCCAGTATCAGGTCTGCTTGTGGTGGCGGCGACGCAGACGCTGCTGGTGGGCGCGCCGGCCCCGCTGTGGCTGGAGGCGGCGGGGCTGCGCGCGGCCGCGCTCGCCGCCCTGCAGCCCGCGCCGCGCGTCGTCTGGGCGCTGCGCGATCCTACCGTGGCGCGGTTACACACCACGCATATAGACGGTGAGACTGTACCAGGTGATCCCAGTATCAGGTCTGCTTGTGGTGGCGGCGACGCAGACGCTGCTGGTGGGCGCGCCGGCCCCGCTGTGGCTGGAGGCGGCGGGGCTGCGCGCGGCCGCGCTCGCCGCCCTGCAGCCCGCGCCGCGCGTCGTCTGGGCGCTGCGCGATCCTACCGTGGCGCGGTTACACACCACGCATATAGACGGTGAGACTGTACCAGGTGATCCCAGTATCAGGTCTGCTTGTGGTGGCGGCGACGCAGACGCTGCTGGTGGGCGCGCCGGCCCCGCTGTGGCTGGAGGCGGCGGGGCTGCGCGCGGCCGCGCTCGCCGCCCTGCAGCCCGCGCCGCGCGTCGTCTGGGCGCTGCGCGATCCTACCGTGGCGCGGTTACACACCACGCATATAGACGGTGAGACTGTACCAGGTGATCCCAGTATCAGGTCTGCTTGTGGTGGCGGCGACGCAGACGCTGCTGGTGGGCGCGCCGGCCCCGCTGTGGCTGGAGGCGGCGGGGCTGCGCGCGGCCGCGCTCGCCGCCCTGCAGCCCGCGCCGCGCGTCGTCTGGGCGCTGCGCGATCCTACCGTGGCGCGGTTACACACCACGCATATAGACGGTGAGACTGTACCAGGTGATCCCAGTATCAGGTCTGCTTGTGGTGGCGGCGACGCAGACGCTGCTGGTGGGCGCGCCGGCCCCGCTGTGGCTGGAGGCGGCGGGGCTGCGCGCGGCCGCGCTCGCCGCCCTGCAGCCCGCGCCGCGCGTCGTCTGGGCGCTGCGCGATCCTACCGTGGCGCGGTTACACACCACGCATATAGACGGTGAGACTGTACCAGGTGATCCCAGTATCAGGTCTGCTTGTGGTGGCGGCGACGCAGACGCTGCTGGTGGGCGCGCCGGCCCCGCTGTGGCTGGAGGCGGCGGGGCTGCGCGCGGCCGCGCTCGCCGCCCTGCAGCCCGCGCCGCGCGTCGTCTGGGCGCTGCGCGATCCTACCGTGGCGCGGTTACACACCACGCATATAGACGGTGAGACTGTACCAGGTGATCCCAGTATCAGGTCTGCTTGTGGTGGCGGCGACGCAGACGCTGCTGGTGGGCGCGCCGGCCCCGCTGTGGCTGGAGGCGGCGGGGCTGCGCGCGGCCGCGCTCGCCGCCCTGCAGCCCGCGCCGCGCGTCGTCTGGGCGCTGCGCGATCCTACCGTGGCGCGGTTACACACCACGCATATAGACGGTGAGACTGTACCAGGTGATCCCAGTATCAGGTCTGCTTGTGGTGGCGGCGACGCAGACGCTGCTGGTGGGCGCGCCGGCCCCGCTGTGGCTGGAGGCGGCGGGGCTGCGCGCGGCCGCGCTCGCCGCCCTGCAGCCCGCGCCGCGCGTCGTCTGGGCGCTGCGCGATCCTACCGTGGCGCGGTTACACACCACGCATATAGACGGTGAGACTGTACCAGGTGATCCCAGTATCAGGTCTGCTTGTGGTGGCGGCGACGCAGACGCTGCTGGTGGGCGCGCCGGCCCCGCTGTGGCTGGAGGCGGCGGGGCTGCGCGCGGCCGCGCTCGCCGCCCTGCAGCCCGCGCCGCGCGTCGTCTGGGCGCTGCGCGATCCTACCGTGGCGCGGTTACACACCACGCATATAGACGGTGAGACTGTACCAGGTGATCCCAGTATCAGGTCTGCTTGTGGTGGCGGCGACGCAGACGCTGCTGGTGGGCGCGCCGGCCCCGCTGTGGCTGGAGGCGGCGGGGCTGCGCGCGGCCGCGCTCGCCGCCCTGCAGCCCGCGCCGCGCGTCGTCTGGGCGCTGCGCGATCCTACCGTGGCGCGGTTACACACCACGCATATAGACGGTGAGACTGTACCAGGTGATCCCAGTATCAGGTCTGCTTGTGGTGGCGTGGATGGTGAGACTTTGGACTGTATTGGGGCTCTGTATATGAATAACTCGTGTACGCGGAAGTTGTTTTTCATCACACCTGCTCGTAAATCAAGGGATTACATGTCAGAAAAACGGGCGGTAAGTAATTTTGGTATTGGCTACTATTTATTACTTTTGTTTTATTTCCTCCAAAGTGTGAAGAAAAACGTTGTACGTGACTCTGGTGTGAAGGAATTTCAAACTCGTGTCATTAAAGATTCTTATAGACACTCGTTTGTAATTCCTCGTTTACCACCCTTGTTACGTAATGTACTAGTTCCTTACCACGCATGTCGACTGTGTATAAATCGACAGAATTAGCGTAATTTCAAAATCCATAATTAGAGGGACTACTGCGCAGCGTGGACGTGACGTGGACGTACGACGGCGTCTTACCAGCGTTTTGTTAGCGCCCGCACAGCGTCGTTGCGGGCCACTTGCTACCACGTCGCAATAGGGAAGGGAGGCTGCGCGGGCGCTGGCAAGCCTACAGGATGCAGTAATATGATAGTTAGATGAAATTAAATCGTGCTGACTTTGAGATATAACTGCGTCCTATAGGCTTGTCAAGCGAGCGGGCGCGGCATAAGATATTTTGAAGTAAAATTCAACACGAATTATCCTTATTGTTACAGATAAATTGGAAAGAAGTGTAGCGGAAGGCCTTTCCGTTCGTGTTATTCCCCTGAAGGCGGGCGTTATCACGATCGACGTCAGAGTGCGGAACCTGGGACAGGTAGAGTACAAGAGATCAGTGTAGTACTCGCAGAGTTCTTGATACAAGATTACCACAATTTCGTGTCTTATTTAAAATTAAATTGGTTAAATTAAAACTATTTTTTTTATGGAGAGGGATGTTAATTTCAGGAAATAACTTAACAGTGCGATGCAGGATTTGTAGCTGTGCACCGCTATCTGTTGGTATAAATCTCTTTGTCATCTCATTACACCGAAACCGCGAACGGATTTAAACCAATTTTCGTACAGGGTTAGCTGAGCATCCAAAGATGGTTATAGGTTACACTTTTTACCCGGCTACGATAAAGAATAAAGGTTTACGAAGACGACATCGCCGGCACCTTCTAGTGTTATTATTTACTTGCGATCCGCCCCGGCTTCGCACGGGTGCAACGCTGATAAATCATGCATGTATTATACATATAAACCTTCCTCTTGAATCACTCTATGTATAAAAAAAAACCGCATCAAAATCCGCTGCGCAGTTTTAAAGCTCCAAGCATACATACGGACAGACAACAGGGTTTTATACTATGTAGTGATTTTCATGTACAGGTCGCAGAAACCCGTTCCTGGGACAGCACGATAGAGATCCTAGCCGTGTCGGACATCCTGGTGTCGGTGCTCGGGCTGCCGCGGCCGCCGGCGGCGGGCGGGCGGCTGGCCGTGGCGGCGGGCTCGGCCGTGCGCCTCCGGTCGCAGCCGCGCAGCGCCTGGCAGGCCTTCGGGGGCGGGGCGGTCGAGGTCACGCCCAGCGGGGAGCTGAGGGCGCTCAGTGTCGGCTACGGAGTCGTCGTAGCTCAGCATAAGGACGAGAGGAACAATATCTACAGAGAGACCGTGAGTGTCACTTTTTTTATTAATAGTAGATTGTACAACAAGTGCATAAAACGCACCATTTTATACGAGACGTTTATCCATCCGAGCGAGGATGAATATAAAGTCGAGTGTAAAATGCGTTTTATGGACGAGTTGCACACTCTACTTTTCACTTCGATTGTGAGAAAATTAAACTACATCATGTAAATATTATACTTAAAAAAAAATCAAAACATATAGTTTTTTATATCTACGATAAATGATTGTTGTAGTTTAAATAAATAGTAAATTGATTTACTAAAATAAAAATAAATTAAAAAAGTAATAAATGATAGTAAATAAAAATTACAAGTTTATTTCAAGAATTTTTATTGTGTACTTTGGCTGTTGGTATTTTTGCCTTGGTCTTAGAATACTAACGAAACGAAAAAAAATAAAGAGTTTATTCTATAAAGTTTCATGTTGTTCGTATGGCTGTTGGACTGATCGCCTTGGTCTTCGACGACGATTTTACTTTATGCTCTAGAGCCTAAAAAGCGACTTTATGTCGCCTACGCACAGCATAAAGTCGAACTTTTAGAGCATGAGAAGTGAAAATTTATTATTTCAAACTGTACCACCCTACTTAAAGTATCTCTGTTTTCGATTCGGCATTAAGTTCGCCATTTGTACTGAATTTTGTGTTTAAATAAATAATTGTCTAGCTTGGGCCGGCTCAACGATTCTATCCAAATCATGGTCGAGAAGCGTTAGTTATTTCTTCGGAAAAGTCTTGTTAGGGTGACGCATAATGAAACACGAAGTGCTTTGAACTAAACTCAATGTGGATTATGGAGTCAAAAAATTTGACATTTAGAAGTATAATTTTAAATTTAGTGTGTATCAATACGAACATTTACAAAACTGTCGTACTTTCCGACAGACCTTGCACGTGGAAGTATCAGTGCCAGCGTATTGCACTGCGGAGCCGAGCGGAGCAGCGGACGACAGCTCGCTCCGCCTGGTGATGCGCAACTCCTTGGGCAGGGAGCTGATCGCGCCCGACGCCAACGTCAGCGCCGCGCCGCTCGCCGCGCACGCGCGCAAGACACCAGACAGGTACGTCTTCCAGGCTAATATTCGGAAGTATTCTATACTAGAAGGTGACCGCTTATAACTTTTTTTACGACGAAAAGACGATCCAGCGTAGCGCTATTTTTTTCTTGAAATCATGACCCCTCTCCATAGAAAAATGATTCTCAATACGAATCTACAATTTAGTAAAGATAACAACAGACGCACCAAATAAAGACGTTGGTGTTGTGCTACAGTTGATGATAGTATTCAACACCGCCTATTAATATTTTGCTACATTGAAAATTGAAACTCTTAACTCGTTACCGCATAAATATATTTTTAACCGACTTCAAAAAAAGGAGGGGGTTCTCAGTTCGGTTGTATGTTTTTTTTTTTTTTTTTTTTTTTTTTAATGTTTGTTACCTCATAACTCCGTCATTTATGAGTCGATTTGGAAAATTCTTTTTAGGTTCATGAATAGACATCTCAAGGTTGGTCCCATAAAATTTTGGTGAAGATCGGATGACGAGATCCATGAGGAATCGAAGGAATTCCTGAAATTTTATAGGCACTCATAATATTTTTAATGTTTTTTCTAAAACTATTTAAGTATTTGCATATGGTAGTCATCATCTTCTCATGCTGAACTGATGATGGAAGGTACAACTCCTTAACAGTTAGGAGTTAGGAGATATTTCAAACGAGATGCATGCCTTCAAGACCTCCCTGATCACCCCGCCATAAGTATTTTATATGAATCACTAAAAAGCGAAAAAAAAAATTTTTAACAAAAAAAAGAACCGACTTCAGTAAAACTAAAAAGCCGAAAATAACCCGTTCAAGTACAGATTACATTTGACTCACCCTTTGAAGTCGGTGCCAAACCTCACGTAAACTTTAATATATAAATATAATAACTGAGTGGTTTGGGATCGATTTCAAAGGGTGAGTCAAATGTAATCTGTACTTGAACGGGTTATTTTCGGCTTTTTAGTTTTACTGAAGTCGGTTCTTTTTTTTGTTAAAAAATTTTTTCGTGTCTAATTTATTATCTGCCATATATGGCTTCGTATGCGGTAAGGGGTTAATTTGATAGAACATGCGCAGATAATAAATCTTATACCTAATCTCCCTTTCCACCAATGCTCCCAAAAGTAAGGTATTGTGCAGTCCGTGTGCTGTTAAAATGTTCTTCTTTATACCAAACTCGTGTTATGCGCGTCGCGTTAAAGAGCTAAATAGAAGTTGAAGTGTTAATATCTTATATGTTTTACAGCGCCTTAGGTCCAGAATTGGTGATAACAGGCCTGGATTCCGTCGGCGCGTTCATGAGCTTCCAGGGCACCGCTGGCGGCGTCACCGTGAAGGACGAGGTGTGGGTCACAGGATCGGATTCGCATGCCGACAGGATTGTAGGTGAGTGCATCGTCAGCAGTGGTGTAGATGTTTAAGGGTTAATCAACTTTTTTCTGTTGCTCGTTGCCATGGTAAGGTCCCGTGGCCCACTCTTTAAAACTACGATTTAGGCGGTTATATTTACGAAAAACTTTGTAACTGTAACAGTTATATAGTCAATCCTTATGTTTCTTTAGCTATCTCCTGACAATACCAGCAAAATAATTTATCAACACTTCTTAGAAGTTTGATATTGTCCCCTGAGCCATGGGACGGGACAGAATATCAACAAGAAAAAAGTTGATCCACTCTTAAGTAGATGGTTTTTAATCTTGTGACGCCCTCCGTTTGCATATTCGTCAACGTATTTACGTATGTCTGATGCCATCAATCTAGCGAAGGTGTAATTCAGTTAAGCTTCCTCGATTTGTGTATGATTTCTTTCAGGGTTGTGTCAACATAATATTGAACGAATCGATTAAAATTGAATATGCCGCGTACAACTATCATCTCATAGAGAAGTAGGGGAGAGTTGAAGTGGGTTCTAATTCACGTAACTGGTTCATAACGCTCGGAATGTTTTATGTGTTGTGTTCAGTGACGGGGTCATGGGTGGTGTGCCTGGACGGCGTGGGCTGGGCGGCGCCGCCCGGCGTGGCGCTGCACGCGGGCTCCGCGGCCTCGCTGGCCGTGCTGACGCGCGCCGACGGCGCCAAGCACGCGCTGCGCCGCGACCGCCCGCACGCCTCCCGCACTATACTGCAGCTGCCCTTGGACAAGGTACCCTGGCTATGCTATGATGAGCTTCAATACACTGGAATCATCAACTTCGACCTCACACATCTATAAAAGTTGATTTAAGCAGTGTCTGTCTAACAAAGTACGGCTCTTACGATCGTGACTCGATAGGCATTCGAGAGCGACAGCGTCGGCGCGTATTTGACATAAAAATTGTTGTGGCTGTCGATTCGATGACGGGGAAGAGCTGCGCGGTGGTGTCTCAGAGAAGTGCTGATATGAATAGGCAGAGTCAATTTACCTAAACGTTACTCGAATAAGTAATATAGAGTTGTTAACACCACCCAATACCGGGACTAAAAATTATTTATAACATTTTGAGCTGCGAGAGTTTTCGGTCATGTGTCATATTTGTTCTTAATAGACAAATAAAAGTCCAGGCGTGTTTTTATTAATACTTATTGTTTTGTGTTAAAAACTGTATATGATACTAACTATCTCGAAGTTTAGGTAAATTCCTCTAGCGATTCCTATGACTGATTATGTTTGTTTGCGTTTTTTGCGCTAGCTTAAGTTACGACATTTGTCTAAACAGCACACTTTACTGCCTCTATATGTAGGTGTATTATTCTCACAGATGGAATTCCTGCAAGGCGAATGGCCGTCCTCTATGGTTCCGCTCGCGGTAGAAGCCACGGGACTGACGAACGGCCCAGTGCTGTGTTCCGAAGAACACAAGTATGCGCTGGAAGGCATCCCGGTGGAGTTGCCCTATACGTGCCGGACGAAGGCGCCGCACGATGCGAAACCCGTCTTGGACTTGCTCAACGGTAAGAACTACTCCTGTGGCGCGGGGATAATTAGCGAGTTATGCTCCCACACAAAGTCCGACTCACTGAGGGCTAAACAGCCCTGATACAGTTCAAGTCATGTAAAAAAAAGGTAAGAACTCAATGTGGACTGGTAATAATAATACAGCTCGTTCAGTTCGCTCTTGAGCGATAAGATTGTTTTTTGTTTATCACTATTTGTAATTTCTTGCGTTGTATCTCTCCCGTTTGTTTTGTGAGGTGTGCAATACATGATTACTTTAAGAGTAGTTCATGAAAATCGTAAACGGCGACTAAATATCTCACGGGGGTCGGACAACAGCGTTCTATCGGAGTAAAGTTATATTTACTACGATCGATAACCTGCCTATCAAGCCTATTGGATTATGTATACTTAGCTGTAGGGAGACGTTTACGTTGAAAGCCGATGTGTGAAACTCGGAAAGACTGTATACCCTTTATGGTTAATTGTCTCGGACGAACGTCTCAATTTTATTTAATTTTTTAGGTCAACTGGGCTGTTCAGTGATCCCTGCCGGACCAGTCACACAATCCTCTGAAATAGAGCTGTGCGCCGAGTGGGGCATCCATAGGACATGCACCCGAGTCCTTCTGCTGCCCCCAGTGCGACTGTCGAGCAACAAAATATCGCTACTGAACCCGCCGGCAACATTTACTGTTTACGGAAACTCGCAAGCGTTGAAAGCGGTCCGGTTGACGCCGTCGCCGGGTTTGAAACTGGAGCAAACGACTTTGAGCGAAGAGGTAAGTGCTTACACGGCTTAGTAGTTATATTCAATCCTCTGAAATAGAGCTCTGCGCCGAATGGGGCATCCATAGGACATGTACCCGAGTTCACTTACTACCTCCAGTGAGAAATCGAGCATCAATGTGTCGTTACTCAACCCGCCGGCTCAGTCTACTGTTTACGGATACTCACAAGCGTAAAAGGCGGTCCGCGTATTTTCGCCGGTGTGTACGTATTTTCGTACCTACGTCTACGTAACGTAATTAAAAATAATTCGATAAATCTTCTTCTAGTGTTTAAATGAGGTAAAGTTGCTTATAGATTGATTGTTGTTATTGATATCCTTCCCACAATAGAGATGCAACTTGGACGCGAAATTTGCTTTGGCCGGAACGCCGAACCGTTGAAAATTTGAGTTCCATAAATGCATGCCATTGGAAATTGCTAATACAATTGGTTATTCCTAATATTCGCTGGATAAAATGACAAATGGGTTTTAACCCACGCAAACTCTTTTTTTCGACGCGCAATACCATATCGATTCTTGCGTACTTTACTTCACAATTATTTGTGTGAGTGCAATTGAATATACGTAGGTAACATCTTTGTTTTTTGCTTTTAGATAAATGTGATCGTGAACACCGAAACATCGATCTGCGGTCTCGGCTGGGTGACGATAATCTCGCGACTGACCGGCCAAGAGTTACGCGTAGAAGTGGACCGGTCGTGTGACGTGTCGTGCGGCACTCTGCTGGGCGCGCTGTTCACGTTGCTGCGCCCGTACCTGCCCACGTTGCTGAGCGCGGCGGCCGTGCTCGCGGCCTACATGTACAGTAAGTGGCTACAACTTACCTAATATAAAGCAAGTAGTAGCAATATTTGTTACTGGAACCCTTACCGCAATGGGAACATGACCTAAGGCGACCTTCCAACATTTTAGATCAAGTAATTTGGAATTTTCGGATTGGAAAAATATTGAGTAATTCATTGGATGGTAAGGATGCCCTTGCTGAGCCATTTATACTTTCCACCGTGTGTTCGAAAATTGGCTAGCAAATATACCTCTCAAACGGCAGCAATAAAGAAAAACATAGCAGCCGCAGCCTAAAAATGCTTGCAAGGTCAGAAGCATCAAGTGCGTTTCCGATCCTTTAACAACTCTGTTTACTTATAACTTAATCCATACTAATATTATAAATGCGAAAGTGTGTCTGTCTGTCTGTCTGTCTGTCTGTCTGTCTGTTACCTCTTCACGCTTAAACCGCTGAACCGATTTAGATGAAATTTGGTATATAGATAGTTTCAGTCCCGGGGAAGGACATAGGATACTTTTCATTCCGAATAAATGTAGTGTTCCCGTGGGATGAGCGGGTAACACCGCGGGGCACAGCTAGTTATCTATATAAGCTCAAGTCGTGTGTGAGTGCAGTAGGAGTATTGTGCATTATTTTTAGTTTCTAAAAGTGTATATCTTCCTCCGCAGTCCAACGCCGCCTCAACCAGAAGGCGATGCTCCGACTACCCCAGCAGCCAGAGTCGGTGATCCCGCCGGAAACGCCGTCGCCGGCGTTCTCGCGGAGCTGGTCGCGCAGCCCGTACGTCGCGCCCGTCTACGGCGACGCCGACGCCGACCGCAGCCTGTCGCCCAACTCCACCAGGATACACTCGAGGTTCCTATAGTGATGAAATTTGTGATTTTTGTAGTCGACTCGACTAAAGAGACGGTTAATTTTATTCAGGTCTTACGTGACTAAAACTGGCTTGAAACTGTAAAGGATAAGAACACACGACACGTCAAGTGTAATGATAATGATAATCATCAATTCATCGCGATCATTTAAAGTATCATTATTAGTTTGAATGAATACTTGATGAAACGTGGGAAGCTATGCTGATGGAGGCGGCGTACGGTCGATCCTTGTGAAGATCGTGGAGGCCTGTATCTAGCAGTGGACGTCTTTGATATTCATCCCTCTTGAGGCCGCTGCGTTAACGCGCAAAGACTGAAGTCGACCAAACAAGAACAACGCTTACCTGCATATAGAAATGTTGAACTATTACGGCATTTATTAGTATACGAGAGTACGCGTTATTCTTGGAATAAAAGCTTGGTTAAATGCAGCGTAAGTCGTTTATTTATTACATAGAAGAGGAGACTCTGCGAGTAGTTTGTCGAAAATCTCGAAAGTCATTTGCGTTTGATAAAAATACTGAATATGCGACTATTTTTTCAATAACATTCAAAGATAATTTTATTGTTATAAATGGTAAAAATCGGAGCTAGTCGGGCGTATATCTCTCCATACCCGTGAATAGCATACCGTAATTACCGTAAGGCTATTTGGAACCCATGAGGTTAGTTGGTAGTAAGCAAAATAAAGTTTTTAAATCCGATTTTTTTACCATTTTAATTTTTAACATTAACATTTTCAGATATGAGACATTTGTTCCAACTATTACGATAGGAAAATATATTAGGGCTTAAAAACCTTTAATTTGCGTATTAACTCCTCAATTCCAAATAACCCGAGCTAACGGTAGGGTTCAACTTGAATAATCTTGTGTTGTGTAACTACTAGCATATAGGAAAAGTTAGAAGATGATTTTGTTTCAATGTTTGTAAATAGAGTTTGTAGTTTTTCGTTTGTTTTTGTACAATATTAGGATTTTAACATTGTGTAAGGCAAGTTAGAATTATTATTTTGACATTTAAACATTTAAAGAATACGTATTTTTTTCTAATTATTATATAAGATTGTTTCTGACCGCAGCTGTTTTGAACTAGAACTTCGTTATGTATATAAACTATTAATACAAAGATCAAAGCTTAAAGAAAAATTAAAAGGGAGCTACCTGGGGGAAGAGACCGGGAATCGAACCCGGTACCTCTGGATTGCCCTACCCTAGCTTCGTTATGTATAGTTTAGGAGAGACGAGGGTTATTGATATATCGTCACTTTCAAATACATAGATCTCATGTTGCTCCAACGAAAAAGGTAGTAACGCCAGTCGGTATGCAATTATTGTCCTTTTCCCGGGATAGGTATCAGGCACAAGCTTTTTATCAAATGTGATGATAATGGCAGAGGAGAATGTAAAATAAAGACAGCTTTTTTTTCTTCAGATACATACATGTCAAACTGTATTAATTTTTTTGTATTATGTTGGATTCATACTTTTATATTTATTAGTTTTATAATTTTCTTCTATGACATCATTCCGCTATTTGCAATAAAAGTAACAAAATTAATACAAAGCATGTTTCGTTTTCAAACTATGTATAGCAAAATTGATGATATGGATTGTATTACACTCGTTTTAATTATCAATATTTTCCAACCTCAACTATAGATTTTTGTCATGAACAGGCATCGGATAATCGGATCGATATTTACCTAAAGTTGCCAAAATCCTATTGCTATCTCACTCAGACTTCAATCAAAGCCGCCGATACCTACAACGGAAAAGTTGAGGTAAATATCGATCCGATTATCCGATGCCTGGTCATGAAAATATGATTAATATTTTTTAATAGGACACTAATTTTTGTCGAGTATGACTAGCGCTAGAGGTGCCACTACAACATGTAATATCCTAACTATGTTTTTTTCTGTTTTTTGAGACATGATTAGAAAATGTTTAGTTCTTCCTGTTTTGGGTTAGAGTTTTCTATTGTTTACGGAGTGGGTTTGTGGGGCCCTCTACATACTGCTTTTCGTCTGTTTGTGCTTTTCGTTCTCTGTCCAATTGACATGAACCAAAAATGTTAATACCGAACAAATTCATAATAAAAAGTAGGTTATTGTGACTAAATTTAATCGGTTTGTCAATTTTATATGTTTTTTCCCTTGTAAATATGAATAGTCATTGTAATTGTACCCAGGATATAAAAAAATAATTACGGATCAACACAGATAAGACTAAGAATACGATCTCTCTCGCGTCTTTATATCTCAATCAACTTTTTTTCCAAAAACTTTGTAATTACAACAGTTACAAGCCCATTGTTATGTAGATTTCTTGACAATACCAGCACCGCTAGCACAACTGTGTATTACCGATCTCTTTCTTAGCTGTACTGTGAGAGAGTGACTGGCGATCCTATGTCGCGCGACAAGAATCGCGAAGCGTAGTTGTGCTAGGCGGACTGTAATATAAATTATCAACACTTTTCTAAGAATACTGGCTATTTACTTGTACTTAATAGTTTATATTTTTTTATTAGAAACTCATTAGGTTACGGCCAAAACAGTGAATTGTGTCACAGTTTAAATAGCTTAGGCGACAGAGCACTACACCGGATTAGTAGAGGTCGTGGGTTCGACCCCCGCCAGCTGTGTAGTGGATTGCGTATTCTTTTTTAAATTTAACCTCTGTATCAATATTCATAATAACAAAATAAATATCAGTACCAATTAAACTTTATTGACATTTTTGTTATTACTTATTACCGGACAACATACTTTAATTAACCAAACATTGCACCTATCTAATTATATGTATTTAATACCGCAATCATTTTATTTTTATGTACTCATCAAGCTTTTGCGTATTTTGCTTGACATAATGTTGTTTATTATTATTATATGTAGGAATGAATTGAGAGAGGTGAATGATGGAAATGAGACGGAAGTCGTTGTGTTATTAAATATTCGTCAAGATTTTTCGTGTTTTACTTGGTAAAAGGTTGTTAAATGGTGAATGATTAGTCTTATTAGTGATTCCTACTTGTTATACAGAACTCTCTGGCTGTTATAGAATGTTGAAGTTTAAGAAAAACATGACATTTTAATAACACCAATGACATTGTTATTATTGTCATTTGCTTTCAACACACAAAAGAAATGGCGACAGTCGCTCCATCCTAGTGCGAGTACTCGTATTTTAAAGGCAGATGATTTTCATAAACTAACATTTTCGATTAGGCGATTTTCTCTCAACTCACCAAAAGTAGTTGTTAATTTGACTACTAGCGCATGTCAAATTGCATCCTAAAATTATCAGCTACTTTTGATGCCGATTGTACAACTAAGAGAATGTTTAACAACTGTTATTCTCAAGTTGATGGAGTCACAGTTCTTTACGAACAATTTGGATAACGCACTACAAGTATTTCTAAATGAACTTCTTTATTAAACACATTTTTATCTTCATAGGGTGACGATGACCAATCATGTTAAGCGCAGTAGTACCCAGTAATGGATAGCAAAGGTGTAATGCCTTATAGCCCACCATTTATGAGCTTCATTAGTTATGACCATCACTTATCTGAATATAGTGTTGTTACTTTAAAACTATCTTGATTCTCTATCTGTTTCTTTAAATTTGAGTACAGAATGTTTATTTGTCCATTACTGGAGCCGTCACCCTAATTAATTTTGTTTTCTATAAACAACAGTTTTCTAGTAAATTATATATATTATGGTAATTCGAGTATTTTTTTATCGGACATCAAAAAAGAAGGTTCTCGGTTTGATGACACAGCAAGCGCATGTAACTTGAGGTTCTGAATGTGTTTACTAAATAAGACTAGGTAGTTAATTTGGATAGACTTTTTTTATTAGTATATTGTGATAGTATGAGAAAGTATGAAAATAAGTAATAAAACGATCCTGTATATAGATGATCCTTGGGATATTAAGAAAAGATTAATGGATTTATTAGAACTATTAAAAAAAATATACTACGTGAATTATTTATTTACAATTTTCTCATGCTAACATTTAATGGGAGGTGAATACAAACACACATTTTTAAATGTACGCTAACTAAAATGCCAAAGGATATGTCGACTTCTGTGAATTAGATCCAATACCTAATTAAATGTGACGAAAAATTTGTGTTTGTTATCTATACTGGGTATAGAGGGAGATTGACATAATTCTCATAGGTTGTATTGTAATAGTATTTGATTAAGATGAAATAAAGTATTTTGAGTACCTGTGGATATTATTTGAAGCTATATTCCTCTTCCTATAATTGCATAAATTATAATATACACGATGCTCGAGAGGAATCCAAATAATTGTACTAGCGTATTCCTGACGATATTTAAAATTCATTCATAAATAGGGCATGCATTTCTACAGCTCATAGTAGGGACATTTGCTAACGACGTTGGCACTTTGTAGTCAAGCCTGGACGTAGTTATTAATAGATCTCAAAGAATAGATTGACTTGAACTTAAAAAAAAAAAACATTAAAAAATATATTATTAACACTTTTTATTTCTACACACGCTGGTAAAATTATTTGAATTCCTCCCAAGCACCCTGTATCCTGAAAAATTGGAAAAATAAAGATAAAAATATTAAATACATTTTTCATCCCTTATAAACTACGTACTAGGTCATACACGCCAGCCCTAAATCCGTCGCTAAATGGCGGTTTCTCCTGTGAACAATACATAACATACAAGTCTGGGTACATTTTAAATTATGTTTTTATCGTGCAAGTCTTTTTGTTGACAGTTTGTACCTGCCTATTAGGATCCAGCAAGAAATAAAGGATTTATTTACTTAAGATGCCACAGGAAATTAAGACGCATAGGCCTAACTCATGGTAAAATAATCTGTATGACCCTACAATGTAACCATTTTGTCATTTGCTTGCTAGATGAGATAACTGCTCTGTTAGACAAGGGAACCCCCGTCGGTTGTATTGCTTACTTAAAATGTTGCCAGTAGGACCTTTTCCCATTAGATTCATGTTTTTTATGTATTATATCTGGTGGTAAATGCTTAAAATATAGCAATGATCTCCCAAGTCGAATCATATCGACAAAGATGTATACTAACCACTAGATTGCTTTTGGTAACTACGGCTACCTGTCACCACTCTTATTTTATTATATAAATAGAGTCCAACTCAAAATTCGAAGCAATTGAGTGGTTAGGGAAAGATCACTTCATCGTCATCCTAAGCATCGATACGAACTTCACTGCTCTTTCACTTACGAAGTGACCAACATCTGTGTTCTCTTTGTTTAAGAGTAAACCTTATTTCGTTAGACTTAAAGACTAATTTAGTGTAAAAGTAATTTGCACTTATAACGCCTTACATTTCGAAGTGGCAGTTGTGGCCACAGTTATCAATATAGATAATGAGTATTGTTCATCGGGTACAAAGCTAATGGGATTCGCATAAGAAATATAATTACATCTATACATAATTATGGTATAAAAAAAACAACTTGTTATTTCTGATAATAATTTATTTTATCGGTACCTATTGAACTGTGTTAAGATTTAGGATGAGCAAAGATATTTTTAATTGACTCTTAAAATTAGGTACTTCACTATTTTTATTCTAAACCTAAGTTGTCCATCATTTCTAATAAATCTTCATGTGGAGATTTCGGTATATCAGGAACAAAATTAAGATCAGTGGTTTTATTTCTGATTTGAGTTATAGCAATACTTTCAAATTGAGTATCTCTATTAATTTCAATAGTTTTCTTTTTGGATTCTTTATTATAAAGTTCTATCGGTAACTGTAACTCAATCTTAGCCTTTACGGAGGAAATTTTTCCTATAGGCCCCAAAAGGCAACTTATTTCATGAGTATCAGCACATCGATTTTCATATTCCTCAACAGAGTTTCTCTTGTTATCATACTTATAAATATTTTCTCCTAAATTATTAATTATATTTGGTGATATTGTTGAGGGCAAATTGAATGTTCCATCTTTTCTTTGTAGCCCAAGTCTAAGCAAGACAGATATTTTTGTATGGTATTCGGAAAACCAGAGTATAAGAGTGTTGCTCAAGCATTTGTAGTCGTCATCGGTGAAACGCTGGCCTAGTGCCTCAAATTTTCTCATGGTATGTTCGATAATGCATTTCGGGAAATTTTTAGGCATTAATATGGCTACACCTTTTAAATGTCGCTGGGTAATGTCAAAAATGTTTTGATTAGTGGCCACTGCTAACTGCCATTTGTATATCATAGTCATTAAATCCCATAACTTGGTCATTGAATAATCGTCTAGTTTCATAATGGACGTGGCTGAAATATCTTGAAGAAGCTGCTTGACGACGGCATGTGTTGCGACCGGCTGGGGTATAAATAACTCTTCTAAAAGTGTCGGGTGTAACAGCACTGTTACTACCTCGGTGAGTACTGTAACATAATATTCATAATAACGTTACAAATACATTGGTAACAACAGTGTAATGTATGAATGCTAAGGTGTAACACACTACACACTTTTGTTTCAGACTTGAGAACTAACCTCTTTCGGATTTATCTGCTGAGATATTCTGGGCTTTTAGTCTCTGTTCAATCACGTAAATCATCTCGCAGCCCAAGTTGACGGCAATAAACGGTGTTGCAAAGTGAGACATAGCTGCAAAAGTATTTCCACACTTAATCAATACTCTTCAAAATGAGTATAGACTCTTGTTATGAAGGCGTGATAGGAAAGTTAACTCTGCAAGGTGAAATAAAACCGATTTCTGAGAAACTGTTGACTTGCAAAACAAACGCGGAACGAGTCTTGCTAGTTTATGAAGTTCTCAGTGATTTAAATGCCTTCCCTGAACCACTTGAGGTAAAAAAGTCAACTGATTTGTCTGTATACTACCGTAACCATGGTAACAAGTGTTTCAAGAACTCTCAAGACTTCGAGGCATGGCAATACTACAACTTGGCTCTCCTTCATGCTCCCATAGATGCTGATGATTATGCATTAGCTCTATCAAACCGATCAGCAGTGTTTTTTTCATTAAAAAAATACAAGGAGTGTATAAAAGATATTGAAAAAGTACTATCATTAAATTACCCAGAAAAATTGCAGGAGAAACTTGTTAAAAGACAAAAGTCCTGTCAAGAGAACCTTAAGTTAGATTTAAAAGAACTGGAAGGTTCAAATTCTGAAAGATCTGATAAAATTGACAAAATAGTAAAACTGCATAGTCCTAGAGATGAAGTTTATTTGTGTGGAAGTAAGAAGCTCCAAGTGGCATACAGCCCCGAGATGGGGCGACATGTTATTGCTCGAGAAGATATTAAAGTTGGAGAAGTGTTGGTGGAAGAAGATCCATATTTTATTCTTTTGCAAAAAAATGAATACTTGTTCAGTTGCAGCTACTGTATGTCAAGAGACATGAATCTACTTCCATGTGAGAATTGTTGTTTCACTTTGTACTGTAGTGAAAATTGCAAAAACAAGGCATGGAAAGACTATCACTCTATTGAATGTCCATTGATATCTGCTCTGATAGACTTAAAATTTACAAAATTGGAATTGCTAGCGCTGAGAACTACTATCAAGGCTCGCAATGACCATTCAGATTGGGAAGCCCTTTTCAAAACAATTGAAGATGCAGAGTCAGATTTAAATTCAGAACACAGAGGATGCATTCTTAAAGATAATAAATGGATATATGATTCCCGGTACTATGCATCCATTCATACATTAGCTACAAATATTGAAAAGCGGTCTAATTCAGATGTGTTTCAAAAATCAGTAACTGCTGCTGTATTTTTGAAGTTTTTATCAGACAAAACTTCATTCCTCACTACCAATGATAAAGTTCGTAGATGTATATCTGAATTGTTGTTGCTGCATATAATGACAAGTGCTACCAACATGCACGGATTGAGCACGAATGTCGCAGACGCTGAAGGGAACTACATAGAGGAGTTGAGTATAGCCAGTGCTCCATATGCTTTCCACAGTCTTCTCAACCACTCCTGCGCACCCAATGTAGTGCGGTTCAGCAAACTTGGTTCAGGGAGAACAAGCCTGTTTGCACTGCGGCCAATTAAGAAGGGAATGCAAATATTTGATAATTACGGGTAAGTTGTTTTTTTTTAATAACATTACTCTTACAAAAAGTTTACAATTTCAGTTAATAAACCTAGCCTGGATGACAGTCCTTTTATTTATATGCTGGCGGCTATTAATGACATGAGAATAAGAAGTTTCCTCTTCAATTTCAGATCTCATCACGCTCTTCAAGACCTGCAGACGCGTCAAGCTAGTCTCAAGTTCCAATACAAATTCGTTTGCATATGTGAGGCGTGCGTCAATTATTGGCCCACTTACCTCCACATGAAGATGTCACCGATTAAAAGTAATATGCCCGTGCGACTCCTTGGGAGGAAAGAACAACTTTTGAGTATGGATGTCATGGACAAACTTCAGAGAGGAGATGTGGCAACTGCACTAGATCTGTTCCAGCCTCTTTGCAAGTTGACTGAAGAATTAGATGCCTTTGCCCCTAATGTAGAACTAGCAGATTGTCAGGAGAGCCTCAAACAGTGCCTGGTAATTTTCCAAGGTTTAGTGCCTTACGGATACAGTAAACTTGTTAAATGGGATGTTAGAATTAACAAGAACAACACTATTAATAAGTTTTTGAAAGGTAATTATTTTTAAAGAATTAGTTAAGTCTTATACCATTATACTATAGTAATAAGAATTAAGCCTTCAGCCTCAAAGTCAAGGTACACCAAAGTATCATGTGATAGAATTAACTGATTTGAGAAATTTAGGAAGATATGTTTGATATACATTATACTTGTACTGTTGTAAGGAACAACTTTAAAAGTTTGTTTTCTATTTTGGTAAGGATACTTTTATTACGCTGCTTTTGCACCAGAGATGTGCGAGGAGGATGCGTAGCGAAGCATGTGTTTTTGTTAACCAATGGAATAACTTCATTTACTTATCCTCGATTAGCGCAAACTGATTCTATTGGTGGAAACGCAGCCTTAAAGTGAACCTTTTATTATAAGAAAATGAATGTGGTGTTTAGGAATCTAGTTGAAAGAGTACACATGATCATAAATCCGTACAGTCGTGTCAAATTATTTACGAAATGTTTTTGTTACTTGATTGTATAGATTTAATTACGAAACCCGTTTTGAGTGCATCATTATAGGTGTACCTAGTAGGTACTATTCTTAGCGATCTTCATTAATCTCTAAGAGTGAAGCGAAGCGAAATCACTCTCATTTGAATTTGTTTAAAATGTCTGTTTGAATGTTCTTTTTTCCTTAAGTTGATTTTTTTAACACCAACTCTGTTATTTTGGGCCTACTCCCATTTGTCTAAGGATCTGGTGACATATGGAGAAGAATATCCCACTACTGCCCACTATTGAAGGTATGCTATATTGTTTGCCGTACAGTCTTTGTCTCAATGAAACGGGTCTTAGGTTCCTGGGGACATATGACCCTGAGATAGTTAAATATAAGTATACTTTGTACGCGTTTTTTGTACTTATTAAAAGTAGTCTTGTAAGTATAAGTAAATTCAACAGTTTAAACTTAGTCCTTTTTCACTTAGTGAAAATGGTAAATACTGTAAACAGTAATGAGTCAAAAGCAATACCTATTTATACCTAAATGGGATATACTGTGGTTTGGTTACTAATATAAAGAATCAATATATTGAAATACTTGCACGGTTAATAATGCGTTGCAGTTTTACCGCACGAATTTTGGTTTTCCAAACTTGTCAGAGAAGATGTAGGTACATTGTACGTGCACACTATATTGTTTGTATGTGACATAAGCTCTCAGTTCCGTACTTTTCTGAGCTCACACATACTGTGACGAATTACGAAGACCCACACCATCATGGGCGCAATCGTGTGATAAAACAACTTAAACTTTGATTTGAGCATTAGTTTTCGGCCTTTAATTTTTTTACGAAATATTGTACTTGTCACAGTATTATAAGCGCTTACGTACAATAGAAGCCGCGGCCATCGAGATGAGATAAACTTTGTCGTTATCTGATTCTTCATTATTGTATCCTGCATAGATATCTTCTCAACTTTTGTGTCTCTCGGCTCCTGGCCGCGATATATTATGAATTAAATGAGCCTATTTAGCTTCATTTATGTGCCAATCATAAGTATTAATAGTATGTTACTGTTCTTAATATGTTTAAAATACAAGGATCTTTGTAAGTAGGAAGGAAGTGTGGCATGTTTTCAAAAGTCTTAAAATATGAACATTAGATATTTGCTGTTTGATTTAGTTTAAAAGTTATACTATGATTTATAAGATCTTTATATTGCGTGTTTTAATATAAGTATATTGTTGATTTTGGTACGTACTAAAAGTTCTAAAATATAAAAATAAATAAACTCGAGATTTTTAATTACTTACCTATATCCCAAGAAATAATGGCCCTTATTTGTAGTCATATAGATCAGTAAAAGGGTGATTCTACAGGCGTTCAACTACCGTCAGCCCGCTGTCAAAAATATTGAAAGTATGAGCTACACCAAGCTGCAAACTTTCATACAATGCTATATTTACTGTAACCGTACTTCTTACCATAATTGATCTAATTTAAAGCACATTATGGCCCATTGATTTGATATTTATGGCAGCGGACTGACGGCGGTTGAAACGCCTGTGGAATCACCCAAAAAGATAAGAGATAACTATAATAATATTATAATAAGTAATAATAATTATTTATTACTTTCAGAGTTACACAACACATGTAATACAACATAAGATAGGACAAGATTTAGCTTGCCGCCAGCATAACGCTGTAGACAAATTTTGTCTTGTGATATAAGAGAGAATCCACTACGCTGCTGGAGGCTAGCTTTATAAATTTATGACAATTGAGAAATGCACTGCAGTAGTACAGTACATTTCTCAATTGCTTCAAAACAGTGTATCGTAGGACGAAATAACAGAGGCCCCCAAACTAGGCTATGCCTGTATCTTGGGGTGCCATTGTGTGTAATACTTTGCATCAAACTTATTAAAATATATAACTTTGTATTTATCATATAGAAATTTGTACTTATACAATTAACCATAAATCTATTTGTGTATCGGCATGTAACATTTTCACTTAACACTAGATTGCACCAGTATTTATGAGATCTCTAAACGGAATTTAAGATATTTGGATACCTACAGTTGGAATACATTTGAGTAAGCAGGTTTTTTGTTGCCAGATAATCTAAGGTGAGCAGCCAGTCAGTGATTTTAATTTTAGCATTACCTATATTTGGAAGCTTCTTTTAGATTACAAAAATTGGATATAAAATTGTACACATAAGGTCTCAAGAATTTCCCGAAACGTCTCGCAAAGGAGGTTTTGATTGACGGTATGGGGTAATTTAATTGTACGTTTGTTTATTAAGTTGATATTATTGTCAGACGAGTATACAGCATTGTGGGTGACTAGTCCTGTTTTAAGAATGAAAAGCTTTCTGATTGATATAATTACAAGTTTAGTTTACATATAACTTTATCTAAAACAAATTAAACAAATACAAGTAGGTAATCATCGAACGCTTAAGTTCAACCAAAAAAATCCACCAGTTTACTACAAATACATAAATGCTAGCCGATTATGAACAAAACGTTAATGTATGGCTTTGGGGCACGAAGATTTAAAGCCTGTGGCGGGCATATGGTAACGCCAAATACAAAATAATATATCAAAGAAACATTGCGAATGTGCACACTACTACGAACTACGCCTATTTATTTCCGACATTCTATTCTGCTCGCATTTGTTAAACTACGTATACCTATATTACGACCTCTATGAGGTACGCAAAAAACAATTAACTTAGCTGCCACCATAGAATATTTATGACTGCAGTTGTGTAGGTTACAAACAATGTTACAACGACTTAACAGATGGCGTTGTCAACACAATGACAACTAGGTATCACAAGGACATGTTGCAAACATTGTACAATGCACTGCATAGGCTTTGGCATTTAGGCATATATCAAGTTGAGGTAGATCTGAGCCATGGCGAAGCCGACATTTGTATCGTTAATTCAATCGGTGCGGCGTCCTTATCGACTTTTGTAGAATTGTTGATAGGTAAAATATACGTATATATGTAATTGTGAATGCAAATGTGTACCTACTTGTCCCCAAAAATGTCCCCCTGTTGCCTAACTCGATAGAATACCATTGAATATACATTTTACGAGTAGTTCTAACGTTTTCTTCAGGTAGTTTATACACTTTAACATATTCACTGGTGACACGTTCAGCGTGATATTTTTATACACACGAAATAGCAGTGAATATGTTAATGTGACAATCACGCTAACCACGATAAAAATCCAAATAAAACTAAAATTTTCGTTGTGAAGAGACTTGAGTTGATCGAAGGGCCGCTAGATGGTTTAAGACTGTCGGAATAGATTTTCATGAACCTGGCAATGGCTTCTTCCTCATTTAATAGTTTAATACGTCCTGATACTTCTGGGCTTATCGTCCCATACTTATTTAAATGCTCATATATGCATGTTAGCTCGTTGATCGGAACGGGTTCTTGTGGCAATGCCACAAATATACTAAATCCATCTCCACCTTCAGCTAGAAACCCAGGCATCATCAATTTGTATGTATAGTTGTCTTCTATATTCGATAACTCGGATATGCCACAGTCAGAACATATTGCGTCAGCTTTAACAACCCGCGATCCCGGTGGTTTTAATAAGTCGTAGACGACCCTAATTCCAGAGAATTGTAGAAATTGACCAACCATATCAATTGGCCGCCACAATGCTACAGAATGTTCTAGAGCTTTTCTCAAAACAGACCCGTTCATAGACACAATTGTTACAGTATCTGAAAACGGCAGGGCGTCTATCCATTCTCCTTTGGTCATATTAAAGGGTCTCTCTGGATGATCTATTGACACTCTTATTCTTCCACTCTGGCATACGGCGATGTTTACATCTGAATAAAGTTGGTTATAGTGTCTTTTTGTATAGTTTAATAAAACGTCTGTAATAATGTTTCCTAAGTTGCACTCTCTCAAGCGACAATCACCATCTAAAGGAACGTTAGATGTGCCAACAACTTCATTACTAATTTTGTAGACATCTTCCCTATATTTGTTGACTATGTTCAAGACCTCTGGGTCTTCAGGTGTTTTGTTGTCCAATAATATAGGTAAACCATCATATTCAATCACTTCTCCCTTTGTGTTAAAGGTCAAATGCAAGCGTCCCATGTATTTCGTGTGGGCGTAAGCCTGCACTACCAATACATTCCTGCCTGATGGATCTTTCACGACGGTCGGGTAAGGCCCTCCTCGTTTTTCTGGTTTTTCTTTAAGATCCCCATTCCATAGAAAAGTGTTCGAGTGCCCTCCGATCACCAAATCTAAATCATTCACATTTTTTGCGATTTCCACATCCTTTACGAAACCTGAATGCCCGAGAGCTATAAGGATTTCTACTCCTTGTTTCTTTAATTTATGTACTTCCCTTCTAATGGCTATTACTTCCGCTTGGTACTCTACTTTGTTCTTAGGCGCAAGGAAGCTTGTATCTGGTGTCAAGTATCCGATTACGCCGATCTTAACTCCATTTTTTGCGAGTAACACAGACTCGCACAGATTTTTAACTTCTTGTAGTTCTGGAACGTTGTCTAATATAACGTTGGCTGCGACCACGGGCGATGATATGTTCTTAACGAAAGGAACTAGTCCTTCAACGGTCTCATCAAACTCGTGGTTACCGAGTGACTGAAAAAGAACAGTATTCAAAATTAGTAACGTAATATGTTGTCTTTTGTATTTCACTAGGTACATTATATAATGACCCACCTCTAATGGAATTCAGTTGTTAAAATGATACAGAAACTTTATACATACAACATTTATTTGTTCACAATCAAGTACCATTTAGCGTTACATGCTATATTTAGAAGTCACTAAATAAGTTAATGCACTTTTAATGTCATTGAGTTCTTAGTTTAGTCAGTACAGAATTATAACATTATAAAATTGTAGGTTTGTACTTTTTAACACACGGTACAAGTTTTTTTACACGTTTTGTTCGGTTATTTCCGACCCCCTGTAAGTTATACAAGTTGAGCTGATATTTTCCGTGGGGTAACAGTTGAAGAGTCCAGCGGAAAAACAATGTAAGAAGAATTTTAAAATTCTTATTAATTATTACATCTTCCATTCAAGAAACAGGTTAGTAAAATTTACTTAATTTACAAAAATGTTTACTTAATTAAAAATTATATTATACAGGCAGATACTTACAAATGTTACCGTTGTAATGTGTAATATATTGTCAATTTTTTTCCTTTGGACTTAAATTTTCAGTATAATTTGGAATTTAATCGGCCGCCTATACCTACTAAGATTCACCTGATGTCATAGAATCACAGTATTACTTATTTACTTAGAATTAGGAACTACTTGAAAATAAGAACAATCATCATTATTTTGCCCTTATCCCATTTAATTGGGGGCCTTGAAAATAAGAACAATCATCATTATTTTGCCCTTATCCCATTTAATTGGGGGCCTTGAAAATAAGAACAATAATAACTTAAAAGTTTGGTTTCACAAATATCAGCATTCTTCATGCTGCTCTTATAGAAGAAGTAAGCCAATATTATACCGGCTTACTCAGGAAATATTACTAATATTACATCGACGCCACGACGCTGTATAAATATACTGAAATTCAACAAGATTTCCGTACATCGTCTCATGAAAAATAAGAAATGATATGTTGTTAGAAAAGGAAATACAATATTGTATCCTTCACTACTTAACCACCTTATCCGTAATAAAATTAGTATACTTGGGACGTAGCGTATTCAAATAATATACTAGGACGGGTTTCATTCAGTAATACTAACACTATGATTTAGAACTAACAGAAACTATTATATTTCGAGATAGAGACATTACAAGAGAATCCATAATGGAAAAATAAATATATGGAGCCTCTATACATTAATCATTTTATAAATATAATTGATCGTCTTTTTTCTAGTAATACTATCTATAAACGATTGAACAGTGGCTTAGTTTAGGTACTCAACACGTTCTTGTGGATACCTAGTAACATGAAAACAAAGGAAAAGGCCTGCGAGTAGTTTCGAATATCGATAAAAACAGCACTCAATTTTGTATTGTATTGTCATAACTCTCACGAATTTTAAGCAATCCAGTGTTCTGTGTACGTAATGGACGTATCCCTGGGATACAAATATATGTTAGTATAAGATGCACATATTGCACTAAACTATTTAGGAACATAAATAGAAATTAAACTACACGCGCTACAATAATTTGAGAAATAAGCGTAATAGGTAAAATTTGTTTACTATCTATCCATTTGCTCATAACTCTTCATTTCAATGCGTAGCAGATTGCTTGCCTTAAAATTAACTTATAAAGTAGAGTAAGAACGAGTAATTACACTAACAGTTAGCGATACCATCAAAGTTAATGATGGCGATGTAAAAGTTGAAGAATCTTTGTGATATGAAGAATTTTTATTAAGTATTACCAGTCTCCCTTCTACTTGAGGGTAAACTGGACTTCTTTGTCGAAGATAATATTCTGTACTTTGCAGTTCGCTGTAGTATAAAGTCGTTGACGGAAGATCTATTAACATGGAATAGCCGTCACCACCATTCGCTAAGAATGAAGGCATTATAACTTTGTACGTTTGTGTTCTGTTAATATTCAAAAATTGTGGTATTTTGCAATCTCCACATCTTGTTGTTGCTTTAACTACTCTCGATTTTGGTGGTTTTTTGAAGTCGTAAACTATATGTATTCCGGACACCTGCAGAAATTCACCCGGAGCTGCCAGAGGGTCAATGTTGGTAACGGAGTGTTCGAGCATTTGCAATAAAACAGTACCATTCATGGATACTGTCACTAAACTTCCTTCAAAAGGCATAACAATGAGGAGGTCTCCTTTGGTAATATTTGCAGGCATGTGCATATATGATATTGATGATCTGATCCCTCCGCCTTGTATGATAGCGATGGGTGCATCCGTCCAATGTTCCCCTCTATATTGCGTCGCGTAACGATACACCATTGCGTCGGTTATCAAGTTTCCAAGATTACATTCAACATATTTACAACGTTCACCTTCAAGCAAGACGGATGTACTACCAACAACTTCTTCGGCTACGTTCAGCACGTCTCCCCTGTATCGTTCAATAATTTTGAGAACATCGGGATCTTGAGCTATAGAGTTGTCTAAAAGAATGGGCTGCCCAGTTATTTTAATAGCTTCTCCTCTGGAATCAAATGTCATCAGGAGCTCACCAAAATATTTAGTATACGCATAAGCTTGAACTACGGGTACTGCGCGACCTGATTCCTGCTTAACGTAGGTCGGGTATGGTCCTTCAGGTTCTTCCGAATCAGGAATCGTGCCATTCCAAAGGAAAGTGTTCGTATGGCCTCCAATTACTAAGTCTAAACCATCCACTTCTTTCGCTATTTGCAGGTCTTTTAGATATCCAGAATGACCTAGGGCAATTATGATGCGTACTTTCTGGACTTGCAATTTCTTGACTTCTTCTCGAATAGCCCCTATTTCGTCAACGTACTCTACATCATTTTGGACTGCCAATACTTTAGTATCAGGCGTGAGATATCCCACTATGCCTATTTTGACGCCGTCGACGTCGATAATCATAGATTTCTTGAGATTCGTTTCGCTCGCTAGCTCTGGTACCTTAGTTAAGATGATGTTTGCGGTGAGGACTGGGCAAGTTAGATTTTCAATAAACGGAGTTAAACCGTTAACTCCATTGTCGAATTCGTGATTTCCAAGTGACTGAAACAAAAAAAATATGTTTACAATTCGATTATGTGGATTATACAATAATATATTTACTTATAAGTACATGATTATTACCTTTTTACTGAACATTTTAGTTTGATCAATATAATACTAGAATTGAGGTACTAACTACATAGTCGTCGACATTTGCGTCTAAACAAATGATTTGTAAAAACATTTTATTAATATAGTACAACAAAAATCGTACGAATAATATACAATGCGCCATTCGATAGGTACGATTAACGAACAATACTTATACGTCATATCTAAAAATATTTACTGCACTAGTCGCAAAATAAAAACAAGTAAATTATGGTTCTGAGCTGAGGTTCTGAGTGATGACGACAGTATTTACTTTCAATCTAGATCTTAGAACAGTATATTCAATCAGTATTAGAATGCGACCTTCTGTAGCTGGATATACTAGGACTAGTTTTATTGGATGGATTAGTAGCTAGTGTTTAATCGCGTCCATTTTCAAATTGAATATATCACTCTATTTCCAAGTAGGTAATAGGTATGTAGAAAAGTATGGTGACACGTCCCTCTCACCTTACCCGATTCCTTAGAACTGCAATCCTAAGGATATCTACTGCTTTAGGCTGCCTGTCCACTAGAGCAGAGCTGTGTAAAATGGACCAATCACATTCCTCAGATTTGAATGCTTCTTTTGGGCTTCATAAACACGCAGACTGATTGGTTATTTTTTTCCGCTCCGCTTTAGTAGACAGGCAACCTTGACTGGGTTTTGATGGCACTATATCGTTACGACAGTGATTGTTCATTATCATTATCAACAAAGATAACCACAGAATAAAGAAACTACTATTACAATTATATAATATCAAGATCCTTTAAACGGGACTCTTGAAAATATTTATATTTACAAAATATGTAAAGTTTAAAACAATTTGTTCAAATGAATATGAAATGCAAATATACAACTGGTAAAATCGTCAAAAATAATACTGTTTTAGTTAATATAAAGCAATATGTTTTCAGTTAAGAATAAAAAGCAAATATAGAACAGGTACAATATAATAGGTAGGTACGTACGCGTACGGCAAATGAAATGCTTACTTTTTTGACCCTTATTGTCATTGTGATAAAAGCGAAAAAGATATGTCGTTTCATTTTCCTCGGCTGTACATGTAATACGTAAAATCGTTAAAAATAATACTGCTTGTAGTTGCTATCCAATAGCAAAATATTGAAAATGTTACTGTACTAGCTGTAAAATGAAAACTAATATAATTATAGAGCTAAGTGATATTGAAATGGCCGCGGCAGAATTTACTTTCAACCTGTCTGCATGGAGTATTAGAATGCGCCCTTCCGTAGCTGGGTATACTGGACTAGTTTTATTTATGAATTCAGTAGTAGCTTCCAACTCACCATAGAGCAATGGTGATATTGACATACCATAGAACATTGCAAAACCGTCACCTCCGGTGGATAAAAATGCTGGCATGAGAATATTATACCTTTCCGTTTTATTTACGACTGAATACGAAGGCATTGTGCAAGTACCGCATCGTACTGATATCTTTATAACTCTTCTGCCTGGAGGATATCTGAAGTCATATTCTACCTTAAGACCCGACATCTGTAAAAATTGTCCGGGAGCTCGAGTTGGGTTATACCTCGCAACCGCATGTTCAAGCATGTTCCAAATAATGGTTCCATTAACTGAAACTTTTGCTATATTTCCATCGAAAGGCATCACTATCAATAAATCACCTTTCGTTACCTCTGATGACGAATTTATATGAGCTATAGAAGAGCGTATTCCGCCTCCTTGCATGATAGCAATTGGGGCATCAGTCCAACCGAAACCCTTGTATTGTGATGCATGTTTATGAACAATCGCATCCGTTATAAGATTACCTAAATTACACTCCCTCAATCGACAAGAATGCCCGTCTAAAATAACTGATGTGTTACCAACCACCACCTCGGATATTTTCATAACCTCACCACGGTAGTGGTCGACAATAGATAAAACTTCAGCATCTTGAGGTACTGAACTGTTTAAAAGGATTGGGTTACCATCAAATGAGATAATTTCGCCCTCGGGATTAAAAACTAAATGCAATTTTCCTAAGTATTTTGTGTAAGCGTATGCTTGTACCGCAGGGACTAAACGACCCGATCGTTGTTTGACCAATGTAGGATAAGGGCCTTCGGCCACTTCTATGTCCGGAGTTGTCCCGTTCCATAGAAAAGTATTTGTGTGTCCACCAATGACCAAATCGATATCTTCAACTTCCCTGGCTATTTCTAAGTCTTTAGTAAAGCCTGAATGACCTAGCGCAATAAATATTTTAACACCTTCGTTCTTAAGCTTAGCTACTTCTTCTTTTATAGCTATTATTTCTTCTACATATTCGACATCGTTTCTAATGGCTAGAACTTTGGTGTCTGGTGTGAGGTAGCCGATGACTCCGACTTTAGTTCCGTTTATGTTGAAAATAACTGAGTTCATGAGGTTTTGCTCGCCCTGAAGCGAGGGCTCGTTGGTGAGGTTGAGGTTGGCGGCCAACACTGGGCAAGTGAGGTTGGCGATGAACGGCGTCAAGCCTGACACTCCGTTATCAAGCTCGTGGTTTCCGAGAGACTGAAAGAGCAAAATGAGTCATAAAATACCAAATTATGCCTTTGTGTAGTAGTAGTAGACAGGGAGATATATAAACACGTATAACGAATACTTGTTAGTATACACAAACAATACATGTTTGCAAAGCCGGATGAAAAAGTTAGCCTTTAATTACTTTTTGCTTCTATAAAATATTACGAATTTGCGATACTATTTTAAATGCAAACTTTTTCATCAGCTTAACTTCAACTTTGTTAGTAATTACAATAAGTGCACCTACCTTCGTTTTAGTACGAGAGAAAGCCCAAGAAGACATATAAAGCCGTTCTTTCACCTATGAATTTATGTTGGTACACACTACAATTTTTATATTAAACTATTGATACAAAGATACCAAAGCTCAAGGCAAAATTGAAATTAGTTACTTGGGGGACGAGACCGGGAATCGAACCCGGTATCTCTGAATTGCCGGTCCAGTGCGTTAACCACTTCGCTATCTGAACTCCAACCAACCTTTCGAATTTTTCCTTATGCTTCGTGTGTCGATCTTTGCATTGTTTATTTGAAACCCCAGCCCCAAAAATTTAAATGAGTTACCCCAGGTAACTCATTTAAATTTTTCTTTGAGGTTTGATATCTTTGTATCAATAGTTTGACCCTAAGGATTTGTTTGTCTAAAATCTGTGTGTAATTATTCACCAGTTTTAAACGCAAATATCGCAATTGCGCACTATACACGTGCACAGTTTTGTGAAGTTGTTAAGATTCATACTCTTCCATAACATAACAGAATAATTATAATTAATTTGGTTTGGAGTAGATATGTAACTTTTGAGAGGTCACATAAGTTAAGTCTGACAGTTCAACACTCTTAGTCTAATATCTTTATAAAGTAGGTATCTATTTTTGCATGGCATTTACATGTTGATGTGTAGTGGATGATTGATTTGTTGCTATCGACTTATAGCTATAGATATTAATAATCAGATTGTTAGGCAGTTGTAACTCACTCAACATGCTATCAGTAAGAAAACAGTTATAGTTATTCATGCAAAGTCCAATTTTATGAAAATAAGAAATATTATATATCAGCCATGCTTAGTATATTTGAAACTGGACTTACTTCATACGGGTATGTAGGTATATAATCAGTAATCAATATTATTGCAATAAACTCTATCACAATTACGGCCGTGAAAACAAAAGAAATGCATATCGACACAATGCAATCTTTATCATGAATATGTGCAAAGAGTTTGAACTTAGTAAGAAAGGATAAATATTTGAATAAAATTTATAGAAGAATAGAAATAAAAATCACAATACTTTGCAAACATTTAATACATAATTAATTATTATTGCATAAATGGAACAGAAGATACTGAAACAGCTGCGAGGAAGGTAATAGCAGAACATGAAGTAAGAGAGATGGTTGAATCTGGGATTGCATCAACGTTGAGAAGGTTGATACGGCCAGACACCTCGGGGTATACTGGACTACGCTGACTGATGAATTCAGCAACAGCGGACAATTCATCGTGCTGATACTCTTCCTTTGGCTGGTTTCTAAGCATATCATAGCCAAATTCACCATTAGCTAAAGCTGCTGGCACTAAAATTGGGTACGATCTCCAGTCATCAATGACGTAGAACGTCGGCAAGTAGCAGTTGTGGCAACGAACGACCGCGCTGACAACTCTAGATCCCGGTTCTCGAGCCAAGTCATAGACCACACGGACGCCAGAGAAATGCAAAAATGCTCCTGTAGGATTCCGCAAACTGTACTCTGCCACTGATTGCTCGAGGAGTTGATTGAGATCATTGCCGGTAATAGTGACCAATACGACATTACTTTCAGTGGGCAAAGCAGCCATTAGATCTCCTCTGGTGACAGCAGCAGGTCTGTTTGCTGGTGCGATGGAATCAGCAATGGCACCACTGTGGATGATTGCTATTGGTGCATCCGTCCAACGTTCTCCTTCGAATCTCAAAGCATGATAGTACACCATAGCATCTGCTATCAGATTACCAAGGTTACATTCTTCAGTCGCACACGAGTCACCGTCCAGGACTACGGCTGTATTTCCCAGAATCTCAGTATTGCGTGCCATAATGTCGTTGGAGTACTTGTTGATGATTTGAAGAGACTTTGAATCTTGAGCGATAGATTCATCGAGAAGTATTGGGTTCATCTGGACATCCTCTACATTACCGTTTACATCGAATTTAATGCTTATTCTTCCGAGGTATTTGTCGTAAGCTACAGACTGGAGGACAGGGACCTCTTTACCGGAATCTTGAATCTGAGTCGACGGTTGCCTGAGAATTTCTAATTCACCAGTTATGGTCTTTCCATTCCAAAGGTATTGGTTTCTGTAACCGTTGATGACTAAGTCAACACCTTCAACATCTTTTGCGATTTCTTTGTCAATGTTCGTATTGGAATGACCCAATGCTATTATAATTGTAACTTCTTGAGCTTTGAGATTGGCAACTTCATCTTTAACGGCGATGATTTCATTAATGTATTCTATGTCATTGTTCTCTACAATGCTATTATCGGGAGTGAGATAACCAATAATGCCAACTTTGACGCCATTTACATCGAAAATTACGGACTTTTGCAATTTTTCGTCCTTGTTGTTGGGGAATACGTTGCTGGTCAGGATGTTTGTTTGAATGTCTCTCAGGAATGGGGACAGTTGGTCCGAAGCCAGTTCAATGTCATTGGTACCCAGGGACTGCAAGATAAATGTTAGTGTGTTAGTTGAAAGCAGATTGCGTTATACGAGTTAGAGTTATGTTAGTTGTAAATATTTATGAAAAGTTGAATATGTTGGTTATGAAAGCGTTTCCAATTGAGAAAATGAAGGTTCACAAAGGTGATATTTTTTATATCCCCTTAGAATATCTTCCTTTTCGTAAAAGTGTTCCACTCTTTCCACCACCAAACACAATATATTACATAGATACGGATATAAGCGTTGCATATACATAATATATACGCAATACAATATTATACACGCACACATTATTTATTTTGTGAATTGACTTCGATACATATTCGGAATCAAGTTTAATTATTAATTATTAAGTAGTATTATTACTATTTGGTTATAAATAAATAAATTTGGCTTTTCAGTTTATTTTGAAGTCTATTTTTTTTTGCTTTTTAGTGATTTACATATAATACTATAGAGGGGTGATCGGGGAGGTCTTGTTTGCATGCATCTCGTTTGAATTACTATACGAGTAGCACTAAATTGAGTTTCACTGTCACTAATTCTCAAACAGGATTACTACCCGTATAGTTACCCGGTTACAGGCACCATCACGTTTCGGTTGACGACAAAACACTTGTAAAGAAATCTTTCTAAAATAAATGTTTAAATAAAAGCTTGGAAAAGGTGAGATTTTTTATATTTAATATTTATTATAAAGTTAAAAACGCGATTTATTGGCTTTTTGATGTTAAGTTTTAGCGCTTAAATGATAGTTATATGGCAAAATAAATAATATGTTAATTGTATTCATACAAGCGTGACGGGAGTCACAAACATCCTGTGATAAGAATATTGACTTTGTTTAATACTTTTTGCCGCATAACTATCTTCTGTTGTATATTTTCTACGAATGTTTGTTCAATTTAAGTACCTACTTTAAGTAATTTAGGTATCCGTAATTTCGGTATCCCAAATGTCAAATAACGGTAGAACACGACAAATTAATTTAAAGGAAATTGGTTATGAAACGATATCCGATCTGTGCAATCCATTGGCCAATTTATAATTGTGACGCTCAAATAAAATAAAACAAAGATTAACTTGAAGTACTCCTTACATATTTACCAACTACTTATTTTTGTAGATTATCCCTAAAACGGATGAAATACGCTTGTCCAAATTAGCAGACTTCATGCGACTTCTGCCAAATTCAAAACTGTAACACGAAATGTGTTTATGCAGCGCCGGTACCTACTTCTGTCCGCGGCTCTCGCTCCATATTACCGTAACTCAAATCAAAAAGGATTTAAACCCGTTTCAAACCAGAAATGAGATAAGTCCTTTTTGATTTCGGTGCTGCTGACAAAATATGCCACGAATAAAGCAAAGTTAAATTAAACGCAGCGCTTATATACAGCACAACAGTCCATCATGTAGTGCGTTGTGACGCAACCGTTATGTTGGTATTGATTTTTGCTATAATTCTACCAACGCACGGATCTGCCAAACCTCATTACCTCCGCTCTGGAAAATAGAGCGTGGCGCTTTTAATCCGGATAGTAATGAAAATACATACATTTTACTGGAAAGCCTCGTAATCTGTTGAGTGAATACTTACGCAAATAATGCATTATTATGAGGGATTGTATTATGGTACGTTTAGCTCTAGATGTTTATTTTTGTATATTCTGCTCTGTAATAAATAGTATATTTGCAATATAAAAGTCATGTTTTAACAAATTAAGCATGTTTATGCTTAAGTAAAAGTTGGTAACATTTTATGCTTCGATCGTGTGGGATTTGATCTCATGTCTCCTTAGCCCTTTGGACCAACATAGGTAATACGTATTATACCGAATCAATTAATCAATCGAAGCGATTTATACAATTTCCTAGGAGAGATTACAATCTCTCAAAGGAAATAATCATTAATATCCTGATCCTGACTTTATAGGAAAAAGGACACTACGGATTAAAAGTGATACTTGAATAGTTAGTTACCAGCCCTCAAATCTGAGGAATGAGAAAATATGCTAGGGAATGTTGACTTGTAAATTACCAATATAGAAAGGTGCAATTAGACAATCAAATTGTCTGTAACATTCAAATAGCAATGCTTTTTAGGTTATGTCCGCAGTAAAAATGTAGCAGTTATTAAGACGTTACAGACGACTTGGCGCTGGTTACTTAGCCACGAATAATCAAATGACCAGTGAGCTAAGTATATGAACACGAGTTTTTTTAATCTCAAGCGTTTGATAACAGGAAAAATGGCCATTTACATATAATCACGCTGCGCACAATAACGTCACAAGACTGTAATCACGATAAACAGACACAATTATGTCACTGCACAATGTCACACACAATTGACCGACAAAATAGCTTCTTCCTTTCCGCGTGAGCTAAAACACAAAATTACTTGACACCACAAAGGAATATAATATGTTTAAACGTATTGCAAAAAAGACAATTACACAACGTCACACATTTGCATAAATGAAGGACCTTGGTTGTTGAAAATCAAACAAAATTTAGTGTAAATATATTCAAGTGTTGTTGAAATTTGAAATTGACATTGAAATCTACAGTTAATAAGTGAAGTACCTATAAGTGAATTCATATCAAAATAATGCTTTGTCTCTCCCTTTAGGTTTTACTAGTATAAAAAACTAACGTATTAGTTTCTAAGCAGTTTCAAACCATCTTGTCACCTTACTGTGCCCTTACCTTGAGTTAAAGAATTGTAGTTAAGATTTGTACTATTCTCCATACGAATCATTTGAGCTCTCGCTAGCGGTAGTCTTTACTTAAAGGTAGACTCAGATTTCACTTGTCATTGTGTTTGATTTTCAATTACATATTTAGATCATCGTTTTAAAAACGACCTTTGACCGGCTATCGCAACGTCAGCTTAGAAAATGTAGCGAGCGATGCAGCTTTGGAAATACTTTTAACACATTTGTATTACAGTCAAGGGAAAATCGAATCTAGTATCAGGCCTTTGGCTAATTGGCAATACAGGCAGCATCAGATCTAATCACAGACTGAGTTTAGTATAATAGGCATCCGTTCCTATATCTAATCTTTACTATATTAAGATTATAAAGACAATTTACGAAAACGGCTACGGCTACGATTTAAGAAAAAGCTTAAAAACGTGATGCTCGAATTCCTTAGCAACCGAAAAAGAGGATGAAGTGACTAATCAATTAGGTATACAAAATAATAATAATCCTTGCTTTAGTTCTGAATACTTAGTCTTACATATATCTGAAGCTGCCTGTTCATTTGAGAACCTCGTAGAAGCATCAGATACTTACAACAGCATCAGGTTTGAGAGCGTTGATGAACTCAGCGGCAATCTTCCACTTGTATATTGTGAACCAGGCGGTGCCGGTGTAAGTGTCTCCGGCGTTCAGGTACAGCACGGGGGGACCCTCGCCGGCGGCGGCCTTGCGTCGAGCCTCCTTCACACTGAAATAGAAAGGGAATAAGATATTTACAATATTGATACATCTAGGTAACTGCAAACAAGCGTAAAATGCGATCTACTGCCGTCCAAGCCGGAGTCGAACCAGCCTCTTAAAACCTATCAAGTTTCTGTCCGGCCCAGGGATAGTGGCGCTACAAACAGCTTTCATATGGCAATAATGAGCATACGTCATATATTTGCATTATTAAAAGTCAGTAGCGAATTGTCAAGGATTTGTCATTAACCAAATTCAAAAGATTGTTTACCGGAATGCTGCTCAAACGTCAGTTGCCAAAAATATGTCGTTACCAGTGAAATAAATTAGTACAACAAGTAGAAATCCGTAATTTGGCGTGAGTTGAAAAACACCCTTTTGGGCTATAAATTACGTTATTACGAGTATATTTGATTAAAAATGTGTGTTGTTTTCATATTAAAAATTTATGAAATATTTACACGTGAAAATATACTGATTTTGTAAGATAAGAAAATGTATTTTTTGCGATATTTTTTTTTACTACGGAGACATAAAATATTATATAAAAGTTGTAAAAATTAAGATATAAGCGTGGAAAAGCAGCTCTACCACAGAATAAAATAGCTCTATACTCCGAATGTTGTTACAGCGATCCGTAAAACTGATTTTCAGGAATAATAATTATAATAAATACTATAGAGATGCGGACATTCGATCCACCTCTCACCAAACATTATATCCGGTAGAATTATTCAAAATAGATTAGCACGGGGCCACGTGACTCTGTTGATTTTAAATAAATCTAAATGTGATAAATGTAACTGAAGTTTCAGGAGCTTTTAATATTTCTTATCTAATTTTATAGTTTACTGTGGATGTCTGTATATGTACTATGCACTATATATTACGAGTAATATGCTATGTTGCCTGTACTATGTTGCATACCCTATCCCTTTATTTAAATATTAATGCCTAGTTGTCTCATATTACTTGTCAGATAGGATAAACTTTCCCTCTTTCCCACTTGACAGGACTTTATGTCGAACCGCTAGCCAGCGAGTAAATAAATTCATAATCGGAATGACATAATGTATGTGGGCGACTCGACTGTCTGAATACCAAGCACCAATTATACCTAGTTGAAAAGTGTAGGAGGTCGCATTACCTTGACAAAATTTCAGTCATGTTGTTCTATTATTGTAAGAAGCGGTTTACACTCACGTGAAATTGTCAGGGGTTCCTACCCGACATGTTTCGAACTCGTATGGACCTCTTCATCAGGGAATGCTACCCGTACAGTGGCGCGGCAACTTCGTCCTCCAAAAAGCTCCATACCAGTTCGAAACATGTCGGACCGTTGACTTCACGTGAGTGTAAACCGCTTAATACCATAATTCAATATGTCTCAAAAGTTTTGATAAGACTTGTTCTGTTTTTAGGTCAATAAAATGTGGAACATTTTAAAATAGGAAGCATGAAATGTCTAGATTAAAGAGCAATTAAAATACGAGCGTAGTTTCATTTAAATCCCTGGATGCGGATTAGCCCATCCAAATGGTATTGGCAGCTTGGTCGGTTTAAAAACGGCGAATGCGCAAAACGGCTAAATGATACGTGTGACTTTTGGATTGTGGACGATCGTGTTTGTGATGCCGTTAGGGGCTTATAGTATTTGAGCTTTCTGTTGCGACATGTTTTTAAGGTATTTATTAATCGAGTGATCGCGGGGTACAAAGTGGAAGTTGGAAATTACATTTCAAAATTGGAATTTAGATTGTGTTTATTTTAATGTGGGAAGAGTGTTGTCCGTAACCATTACAACTGAAGACATGTTAATATTTTATTTAATTTATTACTAGCGACCCGCCCCGGCTTTTCACGAGCGTATTATATATATAAACCTTCCTCTTTAATCACTCTAATAAAAAACCGCATCAAAATCCGTTGCGTAGTTTTAAAGATCTAAGCATACATAGGGACAGACAGACAGACAGACAGCAGGAAGCGACTTTGTTTTATACTTAGATGTAGTAATGCGTAGGTATGGTAAGAATTATTTATAGAGTCCGAATTTACTGACCTTTGTTCCCTCAAAATAATGCTATTATCTCTATTCTTCGTTAAACCCCAGCTTTGTCCCGTAAAATTTAACACATAGTAAGTGGATACACTATATTATATACATCAAATGCGTCTGTAAGTCGAAGAAATAGAGTTCATATTGAAACACAGTGCATATACCTATATATATTTAAAATATATTATATTTAAAACAGCAGTAAAGTGCGCGTGTGAGAATAATGATAATGTGACACTTTATACTCTCGCGGTTTGAACTCATAATTAACACAAATTATAACGGGTCTAAGACCACGGCGTGTGCAACCCCGCCGAAACGTTAGATTATGAAGGTAAATAGGAAATATCGCGTTAGACCCGTTATAATTTGTGTTAATTATAATGATAATGGCATGGTTCTCAGGTAAAAAAAGCAAGTACCTATATAGATTCGAACTCCAAAAAAACTCTTACTATGTAGAGCATTCGTTCCATTCTACTTAATAAAATGCAGGAATGGTCAAAAATACCGGAGTAAAAAACCGGTCCACTTTGTAGGTAATGAAAAATCAACTCAGTATGGTACGTATGAAGTATGTAATATCCAGATAATATCCAATAATGTAGAGTATTTACTCACAGTAAAATTGATACTAATTTAATAACACTAAAAATAACGTTGTTGATATCAGAGTTGTATGATTTTCTGTGAAATGAGAATATAGCAGGTGGAACGTTAGTAGAACTATTTCCTGAAAACGAATTACTGAACGTAATAACAACGAAATTCCTGCTTTTTGTTCTTGAGCTGTGGAATGAAATTTTGCATTCAACAGCGGAGAACTTGAAATTAAATTAAAATCTTCTTAACATAAGAAAATACATAAACAATCCTGAGAGAGAATGAGCTCTCTCAATTCCGAATGCCAATATTATGTAGAACATAGTGAAGGTAAAATATATTTTTTTAAATCCGTCTATCGTATTGGCGTAACTGATGATCGAAAATATTGCGACAGTCTTGCATCGCGTTTATCGTGTCTACATCGCCACGGGTCTGTAATTGTTGAATCGTACCCCTAATTAGGCTACCAACTAAATTGTATGTTTTTATAATAATACGAATGTGATATGACACATTGATGGGCTACCAGCTTCAATTTCTTCAATTTTAACGCTAATTAGTTCGTTAAATTTTAACGAATCGATTAACGTAAAAAACCGGCCAAGAGCATGTCAGGCCACGCTCAGTGTAGGGTTCCGTAGTTGCTCATCCTTCACAATAGACCTAAGTTACGACAAAGATTTCAAGCTCTATAAAAAGGTCGTAAACGCCAAAGTAACTATATATAGTCACTTATAACCTTCTGGAAGCCAATTTATGTTATTTTAAGAAAATTATGAAATTTAGCGATAACTCAAAAACGGCTTAACTGATTTTGTTCAATATAGTTTTCATTGAAAGTTCTTATAAGGCCTCATGTTCATGAATTTTTTCATAATTTTTTGACCCGTGGTTGAAAAGTTAGAGGGGGGGGGACACTATTTTTTTTATTTTCGAAGCGATTATTTACGAAACTGCTAACTTAATCAAAAAATAATGTTTAAAACCCCTATTATTTTTAAAATACCTATTCAACGATACCCCACACACTAGCGTTGGAACGAAAAAAAAAATTCACCTCCACTTTAGGTGTTCGAGAGGTACCCCAAAAAAAAATATTTTTTTAGTTTTTATTTTACCCTTTTGTCGGCGTGATACATACACATACCCATACCAAATTTCAGCTTTCTAGTACTAATGATCACGGAGCTAAGCCGCGGACGGACAGACGGACAGACGGACATGGCGAAACTATAAGGGTTCCTAGTTGACTACGGAACCCTAAAAATGGCCCTGCGTTGATAATTTTCACAGGTGTGCGTAATCAATGCTAATGATCTGAAGTTATACACTTTTACTGTCTGTTCAGAGGCGTAACTATCCAAGGGCTAGCTTGGGTAGTGTCCCGGGGCCCCAGAGCTCTACTCGAAGTCATAGCCTACCCCAAGCTTCCAACCAACACGTATGTTAAAACCAAACCATTTTATTCCTCCAGCCATTTTATCTTGCGTGGCTTAACAGAATTATCAGTGAAGTTTAATTACTATGACATATCGATTTCATGTCAAGGCTCTTCGTTTCCGCCAAGATTACCTAGTCCGTTTTTACGGCAAGAACGATTTCTATTTATTAACTGGCCTTGAGTAAAAGCATTGAAACAGTTGATGTAATTGCCTAGGGATTAAACATGTCACTGCTAACCTAAATAGTTTTATTCGGCGTTATAATTTCAGGCACAGGTCAAGATCTGTACCGTTTGAATTGTAGCTTTATGTCTTATGAGTAGAGTATAATGTAAATAAATGATTTTATTAATTTTGGTTCATAAGTTCGTAGTTGGCTTTGCTAGTATGTCCTAGCAAGTCCCAGGACATACTAGCAAAGCCAACTACTTATTAGCACAGTGCTAATAAACAATAGGTGATTTTGAATCACAATGGTACCGAGATGTGGTTAGTGTGAATTGTAGACACGATAAGTATCATTATTAGAGCAATTACAACCATAGTTTGTGGTAAATTCAACATGGTAGACAAATATGTAACATATATATCAACTTTAGAACACTAATGCGTGGAAAACAGGTGGAGCGTGCCTAATCCCTGTTGATAAACAACTCTAATCACAATTTAAGTTGTTTTTAAAAGGATTGTGTGCGTAATGTTCATTATTATGGTTTACTAATGTTTCGCAGAATATTGTTTTACCGAACGTAATGTTTCGCATAATGATCGTTTCGCATAATTGTTATTCTACTGATACCATACATTTTGGTGAAAAGCTATTAAAATAAACCTAACCTGACTTATCCTAATCTACCAGGATACACAAAACATTTCAAAATATATTTCCCGTTTAAGCGGCGGAAAATTTCTGCGAAATGAGAACTATGCGAAACATTACTTTCGGTAAAACTACGTGCTGGACTCTGATAACGTCGTGCGACGAAGCGGTCCCGGTGGCGGCTCGGACCGCTTGCGCTACGCACTCATCATGCATCTAACGTTTTCAACTATTTATTTTTGTCAAATTATAATTTATGTTTTTCATGTAGCTATTCAAGTTATAGTTAGTATAGGTAGTTATTACTTAGGTATACTATTTTGTCCCTGAACGTTGACACGCGTAAGTAAACATATTATTTAATAACTGAAATATTTAACCATCACTACAAACTTACGTATTACTATACTAGTTACTTTTTAGTTACTTACTGTTAATCAGTATTGAGATATAACATTTGGTAAATATTTGTGCAGTGTTCGTTGAAAATTCAAATACGGGTATGCATGTCTCGGTTGAGCTAAGTATTTTACGATTGTTTAGACGGGTATGCATGTCCGGATCGGGCTGAGCCTGTACCTCATCAGCATGTAACGTGACGGATGCCAGGTGCAAACTTCACTCGACCGCCTGCCGCAAATTTCTTTTAAAACCTTTTAATTATGTTGGTATTCATGATATGCATTATTAAAGTCAAAAGTAAATTAATATTGGGGCTGGGGGAACTATCTACCTACATGTCACCAATGTGAGCTTCGCAAAGTGAGCATATCTAATTTGTTATTAGTTGTTATTTATTACCTGGAGTGTAAACCTCGTCGTACCTTATGTTACAAATGTGATTAAAAAAAAATCGGCCTTGTTTTAGCCTATTTATAAAGTTTAAAGTGGGTAAATAACTCAGCAAACTAAAGTGATGTGCATGATTTTACTATTTAGGATTAATATGAACACTAAATATGTAAACAACCTATTGTAACATTGTTTTTCAATAAAGACTTTTAGAAACAAACAAACAAACTTTCGGTAAAACAAATTTCTGCCAGATGAAGATGAGGGTAACCCAATTATTATACATCCTCCATAGCAGCTTTCTGGGTGATTTTCCGAGCGTTCTAACCGCGCGGTAATAGCGTCATTCTTTTTTCACGATTATTACTGCATCAGAAGAGTCAGTCATTTTAATTATGATCTAACTAGCCTCACACTCGGGACGGGGGTGGCTCCAGGATACATGAAATCGACTTCCAACAATCATCTATTTTCACAATATTTGCAGAAATGAGAATGATAAAAAAAACGCCTTACAAACGCTGAATCACCCTACTATGCTTATAGGCCAGCTTGATGCAGGTATATTGTTAGAATTATGTACTTACACGGTGGCAACCCTCGGGAACCCTCCATAGCACTTGCCGGCAGCCCTATCAGCCGTAGTACAGGCCCCACTGAGCTGCGACGTCTGCTCAAAGCGGGCGTGCATGTCATTGTTGTGTAGGATGAGTAGCTCGAAGTTGGGAGGGACGGCACCAGTCTCCGGCGTCTTGATGACTGTGCTGAATGCCAGCACCGCTGACGCCAGCAACACCCCGACCGTTAGGAGTTTCTGGAAATATGAGGGTTACAATCAGATCTCAAAGTTACTTACTCATTTCAAATTGTAGATAGGTAATTATTAAATTTTAAGGCTTCCGTCCTATCCGTTTAAAAAATGATTGTTTTAGACTGTTTTCACTATGATCAAGCATGTTTGTTGACATAATTATCAATGTTACTACTTAGAACAGGGCCATTGCGATTTAAATTTGAAACCTACAGTTTGAATTTTTCATTGATAATGTTTGTTTAAATAAACAAACGGGGCAAGCTAAATAAAACCGTTTAAAAACTACTCGAATTTGATAAAATTCACGCAGAAAACTGTTCTTTTCCTTACTTATTTTCGACTACACGCTATGAAAGCATGAAATAGCTGGGCGATTCTCCGGGCCGAGCTATTTTGCTTGACTTCGGTGGTCAATTTTATTTTTCATATTTTTGATTCGTGACTTTAATATATAAAAACGGCCTTATTTAAAAAAAAAAATTGTAGCAAAGGCCTTCCTCTGAACTTAGTGGTTCATAAGATATTTAAGATTTTACAATCACCGAAATCAAAGGCTCAATACATCAGAGTTTTCGATGTGTAGCTCGCTGAAATGACGACCCTTAGGAATATTTGTAGTGTCAGGCTGTTGAGGCATAATACCCTGATGCACCAGTTCAACGAGATGGGTAAACCATGTGCTAAAATGCCAATGAGATGCCGGTGAAAGCAGCCTAACTAACAGCAACCCACCGAAATTAGTAAACAAGAGAAGCACAGTCAGAACTATGCTGCATTAACAAAATCACGATTATAAGCATTGAAGAACCGATTGAGGGGCATGGCAATATAGAAATAATGTAAAATCAGTTGGTTTTATCGTAAAAATTGATAGCGGTGGCAATTTTTATTGACTTCAGTGATCAAAAATTACACCGAATCAATGGAAATCAATTCCACCGATTTCAAAATTTAATGTTTTTTATCGATTTAAGGAATACTAAAAGTAATATAGACACGAACAAATTATTATGGACTTACATTCTCCCGGAGATAGTTTATTCACTTATAAAATTGCAGACACACAATCACTGAACAGCACAAATTGTTCCACCGAATTCAACAAAACACGTAACTAAATCCACCGAATGACGAACGAACCCACACGAACTCTACCTACAAGCCATTGAGCCGACGTCTACTCTCGGCGGCGGTGAGAACACAACTGAAGCTAGTTGCTTGCGAGTTGCGGGTTTCTAGTTATACTTCTTTAAGGCAGTGCTGACGTGTTTTAAAGTTTACACTGAAATCACTAGTTACCCTCGGACGCTCCGAAAAATAGTTTTTATTTCAAATGTTTAGCAGATAAATTATATCTATAGGAACAAAATTATTAATAAACTAATGCTGAATCCGGGAACACATTTGAAATCATAGTATCCAGACCCAATATCCAGTTATGATTTTTTATTTCAACAAATCTGGCAAGCGGACGCTCCCAGTGAACGTCAATTTTTGTAATAACTTTTTTTTATTGTCATGTTAATGAATGATCATGAAATGTTTACATAGCTCGCCAGACGAAACAAACCGTTAGGTACTAGCTTGATTTTATTCAGAAATATTCGATGGTAAATTTAACCATTTTCAAGCCCGGACACTTAAAAATGCCACTCCTGAGAAATGCCCAGCTATGTTAGTTTCTAGAACTCAGGGAAAAATATAATTCACTTCCAAAAAAAATGTTGAAATAAGCAATTTTTTTGTAGAGATGGGCAAAAGTTAATCGATTAACGATTAAGATTTAACCTACTTAATCGCGATTAACGATTAAATCTAATCCCGATTAAGTTAATCGTAGATTAATATCTAGCGATTAAATTTTTAATCGATTAATAAATTTTATTAATTTTCTCTCGATTGATATTAGGAAGAATATGATATTTTTTGTACGTCTAAGTCCCTACCTATCTTAGAGTACTGCACTATAATGTTCTTTCTAGTTTACACATGACAAGACATATTATATTGTAAAATGGACAAAATGTGCGTGTTCCAACTTTTAATCGAGAAATTTAATCGATTATAATGACGATTAGCTAATCGTGAATCGAAGACTCTGTCGATTAATATAATCGTGATTAGGTATATTAATCGCGATTAATTTTGGTATTTTCTTTTCGATTAATTAATCGTTTAAAAAATTCATCGATTAATGCCCACCTCTGAGTTAAATTCATCGTGTTTGGGCTCATTGGATTTGTTTTCACAAACAATTGATGTTTATGCATTAAAAGACAGTCACTCAAACTGTAGTAGGTAATGTCACGTAGATAACTGAAAATCTATATCTATAGGGCACCATGCATAATATGAAAACAATGTTGTTTTTCAACCCACGCTATATCGCGGATTTTTGGTAGTACAAATTTTTAGTGGCAACGACAAATTTTTGGTACCTGATGTTGAAAGTCAGTGAATTTCACTGATGAAACAAAGAGGAAACACGACTAAATATTCCGCATATTTCAAGTAATTTTTGTATAATAAAGCAAAAACTATCCACAGTGACGAAAGTCATGTTTTTTTCAAAAGGATTTAGTGTTTATTTCGCAAGAAGAACGAAGGATTGAGCATCATTCCGGTAAACAACGTTTTGAATTTGGTTGATGACAAATCACTATTGACGTTTAATAATGCAAATATATGACGTATGGTCATTATTGCCATATGAAATCAGTTTTTAGCGCCACTAACCCTGGGCCGGATCGACACTGTTTATGTCACATAGACACATAAGCCAGCATAAAATTGACAGTAACTTTAATGTTGACCGTACATATTATGCCTAAATTCTAAGTTTTCAATGTTAGTGTTGTACCTAAGGTGTAATATGTCTTACAAAGAAAATAATGCCCATCCAAAAATTTCATAAATACGTCTTACTCCTTTTGATTTCAATAATTAACTCCAATTCCAATACAATAACGCTTTGACGACGTAAGCTATTCAGTATTCAACTTCTTAGACAGTGTGGACATGTCACGACCTCCAATTTGCGCGTCCACAGCCTCCGAATGCATCTCAATTAGTCTCGCTAGCGGCGCTGTGTTACCTGACTGAAATCCTCTCAGATATACTAGGAGGCGTCTTTAGTCCATAGGTACGTTACCAAATATAAAAAAAAAGTTGGTAAGGCATAAATCGCCTCGCAAAGCTTAAATGACGTACTTTTTGAGAAGGAAAAGTGAATTAGATTCTATACTCAAAATCTAATAAAATCACTACCAAAAGGAAGAGATCGACCTTTACAATGCTACAAGACAAGTTATCTGTGTTTGTATAATTATGTATATTTTTTATTCAAAATAGCATAGCATTTGACCTTCATTGCACCTGATGTTAAGTGACAATAAGGCCTAAGATGGAGTATGCATTTCATTCTTCTTGAGGCATGTGATAAAGAATATTCTATTCTATGTATTGTGGCCCCATTCTGAGCGCTCGTCTCACGTTTTCTTTATTTTTCATTTTCATCTAAGGATTTGCGTCGCGTAGCAACCATTCGCGGTCGTGTCGGCTTTGTGTGGTTGTGTTAAGACGTCATCAACATGATTGAGTTGAGATACGTAATCACAATATTATTGACAATAGGAACAATGATGTGAGGACTGCAATTATTTGCTTTGAAACATCTGTTTGAAAACATTCTGAATTCTAAATAATAATTTGTTTTAGATATTTCGAATACAAAATTAAATATCGACTATATCTTTCGTTTACAAAATACAATTGGATATAAGGAAAATCGAGATGCCAACATGGTGGGATGAAAAAAGATGATGAAGAAAGTGATGTCATATTGACACCTATTTTTTATGATTCTATCGTATAAAATAAACGTGTTTTGTATGGACAACTTTTTTCTAAACTTAATAATTACCGAGATATGGACTCCTAAACCGACAATATTTTTTGGATATTGTGTCAGACTCTGCCTTAGCTCCGGCGCTGCGGGAAGTGCAGCCCTTCCGCCCTTGCGTGGCAAAGCACGGTCGCCCGTACTCCGCTCCGCACGGCTCCCGAGCTTTGTCACGGCGGGCGAGGGCTGCTCTCCCTCCGCGCCTCCGGTTTTTTATATACACTCTAGGGGTAGGGCAGACAAGACCACGTGGAATCGGGGTTGACAGCTTCGGTTCTGAGGCAAGTCTTATGATAATGCAATGCTTATTTTAGCGTAGCGTGTTTTAGCTAGATTCGGACTAAAATAAGCGACGACCCGCACTCCACTTCAAACGAACGCGCTTATCGCCGTTTTCATTAAATTATGGTTTCGAAAACTAAAAAAAGTAACTCCCCATTACTTTTATATAGTACCCATTTTAATATTTAAGCTGCCAGCAAATCAAAGCCCAAAATGCTTTTTTAGATGGAGACCTGTAGTTGCCACTAATATAAAGTTTGTTATCCTTCTGCTAATATTAGTCGCCAAGTCATTATTTATAGTACCTCGCCTATGATTTCAGTAATCTTGTTCATTATTTCTGCTACCTTAAAGTAGCTGCCATTATTTGAATTTTAAAATATCCTTAGTTTAAAGCTCATTTAATATAAATGATTGCCAAAATATTTAATCGCTGACAAGTTATTATTTTAGTTGCAAATAGTTTGCTGCTCTTTAATTTTTCTGTCGCCGCGAAAATAATAAGCCATAGGTATATGATGGGTTGATGGGTAATTAAGTTTTGGACACGAAATGCCAATGAAGATAGCTAAAATGGGACAGACTAGCTTGTAATGTCTAATTATGTTCGGTTAAATGCACACCTGTCACGAATTGGCACTCGAAAACGCCATTGGAGTACGCGCGGATAAATAAACAGTTTTAAACAAAAAAATACTGATCTCAACGAACTGAAATGATATCTTTCGAGAATAACTTTACTCTTCGTGTACTTGTAAAAGAAATACCCAAATCACGATAAGTGTAATCTTATTACTTATAATTTTTCAAGAGTTCCCTCGATCCCAGCATCAAATCCTAGTCTCATGACAATCAGACCAACAAGATAGTATGCCCTTTCAAACAAAAAACATATTTTCCAAATCGACGACGCGTTTGGCGCAGTTTGTAGTGAACCTGCCTACTGAGCCGACGGCCAGGGCAAGTATTTGTGTGATGAACTCGAATACTTGGGCTTGGGTCATGGTTGTTCTATTTTATGTATCTAAGTATATATTTATCTATATACTCGTAAGTATGAAGGTACAGTAGGTACCTACATTGTCGTCTAGTAAGGTACCCATAACATAAGCCTTCCTGAGCTTAATTTGGGACTAGATTGATTTGTGCGAGGTTGTCCAATATTTATTTATTTAAATCGGTCCAGTTGTCTTCGAGTCGAGTAATCGGAGAACTTACATAAAAATGAAACATACCGACAAATTGGGAACCTGCTCCGTTTTTTGACGTCTGTTAAAACGACTGCCGAAACGGTGAACAAAGGAAGAAAGGGCGACCGTTGACATGGAGAGCATCAGTGAAATTGAAGGTGAAAGCCCTGAAGTTTACTATTTTACTTTTTATTATTAAATACTAGAATTTAAAGAATATTCTTTGTTTTAACGTATGACCCTATCTATCTCTGTGAAAACCCCTATTAGCCAGGATTAATCCTGGCGACGATTGCCAGGTTATATTGTAAATATGACTTACACGTGTGCCCTAATATTTACAATAAAGTCGAAATCATCGTTAACGTCTGCACACTAAACACCTTACCGACGACAATAGATTAAGTATTCACAGATGCGTAAATGTTTGTTTTCCGCCCGCGCGTGCGATCCAATGAGCGGCAGTTTGCGTTGATCCCAAGCCAATTCTCGCAAGGCCGACCAATTGACTCCAGATGCCTCTTTCAGGTCAAAATGATGCTTTCGTGCCCAAATAAGCAATTTGCCACATGAACATGGGATAGGGAAAATTGAATTGTAAAATGGAAATAGGATAGATTTTCCTCAAGCTGACACGTCACGGAAAGTTTCCTATTCTTATTTATTTGATATACGAATAAATACGCAAACTTGCGCTTGTAACGTTGAAGAAATGTATTTTATTGATACGTATTACTTTTATTTTGCTATATAGGTACAAAGATCTACACGGAAAGAAAAATTAAACACTAGGATTTGAACCCAGTACCTTCGGATGGCCGACCACGTGTAAGCTTAATTTATCATTTGCGTGTTGATCTCATTTAGTAAAATTATGTTGTTAATTTACTCATATTTAAACACATTTCGAAATGTAATCGAAATAAATATACGCATTATTTGGTTGATTTATGACAAGATTTCTCAGCGGCCCTGTGAAGATCACAATAAACACCCAAAATACCTACTTTCTGAATAATAAACTGATAATTCAACACGAGGATGCGCTACGGCACATTTAAAAATGTATGTTTACATAAAAACAAATTCATTAATTAAATGATAAGTTAAACTTGTCATCTTATGATAATGCAGAATTGACTTTATGGTAGTTTATGTAACTGTTACATAATGAATAATGATATATGACGATGCTATGGGGATCATTCATCATTCCGCGGGAGTAGTTGGTAGTACTGAGTACTTAATAAAAGAAAATCAATGATATGAAGATGAATACATATTTAGATAAAGTAGTGTATGCATAAAATAATTAGGCCTAACACTCGTGTGTTCCTATTATGAATAACATCACATAAAATCACAGTCGTGTTTTGAGACCTCACATTATATTACAGTTGTATACATACTAGGTTGTAGGTATATGTACTAGTTTAGGTTCCATGTGAAGAAGAAGGAGGGCTATAAAGGTTAAGGCCACATTATCTGACGTGGCTCTCTATTATTATTTCCTTAACGTCAAATATACGTCGATATTATACATTCTATCGAGTCTTATAAAGCAATAAAAATAAATTCACGAAGCGTCACAAAAAGTGAACTCCAACTTAACCAGCAAGATTACAAACTAGCCGGTTGATTATGGAATTATGCAATTCAAGGTGGCGTTTGGCGCCAAAAAAGCCGGATTCGTTCATTGAACTCCTTAATTGCCCGCTACCTGCACTTCTGAGAAGCAATACCGGGATAAAAACTCCAACGGGACCACGACAAAGGCTTCGGCCAGAGAATACCACCCACGGACACCTTTAAATTCATTTGTGATAAAATGTTACACAATCTGTATTCATTCAGTTTGATTAGTGGCCGCAAATTCTGTGTTATTTTTGGTAAGGTGCGATTCCTGGGATGACAACAGTGATTAAAGCCAAGCCACAGATTAATATAATAGTTCTTCGAACAGATACCCATGTCTGAATAAAAAGGCAAATACCTACCGCTTTTCATGCCTACTCAATTTAACAATGGAGCGACCTTGAACGCGCGGGTCGTTGGCCGCACGTGCCGGCAAAACGAGGCTAGGGTTGACACCGCTTAGAAACGATTTTATAAAAAAGTCAAGATTCATGAAAATACGATCGATTTATTTAAATTTATTAGTCAAATTTAATTATCATTAGGTACCTACTAGAAATAGGGAATTCACATGCGCTGCGGCACACCATCAAAATCGTTTAAATTTCCGAGTAGGTATATCGGAATCTTACCTACCTATTCTATCTGAACATACCAGAAACCTGAAACAAAAACAACTCTCTGTGTAGGTACCTAAGTAACCTAAATATATCCCGATGACAGTAGGTACTTACTAAATAAAGTTTGGTAGGTGCCTATATATAATGTGTTACATATTGTATAATACTAGCATTACAAGCTTCGAAACAGTCACTAGGTACAAGTTGTTTTATAATAATCTGATCACGCGTTTTATCTTTGCGAATGCATTCCTTGCAAAAGGTCTTAAGTGTCAAGAACAACGCCGACGTTTACGCCCTTTTTAGGCCGTGCAATGCACTCTCCCGCCACACTAAACTGATTTGGTAAATCTTAGTGAGTAAATTATTGTCACTTGTTGATGTAGGTAGTGGAGTTTTTTTTATGAATTTAAGTATATTAAGTAGGTAGGTTTATTTATTCAACATTACATGTATCTATTATAACAGTGTATGCAATGCGTTTCTAGGTAGGTGCTTATTAAGTTCTATGAATTTTTAGTAACATTTCATCGTCTGTCGGCAAAGAAAAAAAGGATAAATATCTGTTGCTTTTATGTTTTTACACCCCGCAACACTGCAGCGCGTTGGTCTCATTCGCGACGAAGCCATTTTTTTGGTGATTTTATAGCGCGACCGGCGGCGTCCGGCCGTGAGCGCGTGTGGCAACCGACTGGCTAAGCGTGTCGGCCACGACAGGCGACGTGTAGGTATCGTTCTGGGTTCCCACGGTACAGATGGGGGGCACTGGCCAAGCCTCTTTTTTGTTATTTTATTTTTTTCACACTTTCAGGGACAGTACGTCGAGAGAAGTAAATCAGCACCACATCTTTGACTGGGCGACTTTTAAAACTGTTACTCCGTCTACAGCCGAACATTTCTCATAGTTTTTATATAAAGGCCTAGTTTTTTTTGTATGAGTTTTGTTTGTGCCGCATCATGCGATTTTCAAAATGGTCCTATGTCCGTGAACGTGTTAACAAATATCTACACAATTTTTCGTCTGATGATCTGATTTACTTTTGAAATTGGCTAATTTATTCCGAAGCATGACACAAAATATGTAATAAATACCTACCTGTTATAAAGAACCTCCGTAAACACAGCCTCCGGCTGACGCTGTAGTAGGTACATCGATTCGGAAAAAAATTAACAGCATTGGTTGGAATTAAATTGCGGTTTTCGCTTACGTGCGTATATGTAGTTATGTAGATATTTGAGCCGTTTTCAAAAAAACATGTACTTAGTTAAGGGCTATAATGAAAACAAAACTTAGTTTATTCCTTTGTGTAACGACATATACCCATATCTTCTGTATGACTAACTTTCGTTAAGCAAAAGACGCGATCGTAATTTTATTTTTATTAAGCCTTTAACTATGTACATGTTTTTTCAAAACGACTCATTTATCTATACGTACATAATATTTGAAGAGGCACGTAAAAGTATGTATAGGAATAACGCGTATATAATTAATTAATTATGTAATAATATAAGAAAATAATAGTTAGTAATAATTTAAGGAAAATGTACCCAAAGGGACTCGTAATTGCTATAGTAAACGATAAAGTAGAGTAGCTATGTAAACGCCAAAAATGACTCTTTAATATTAAAGAGCAGTTGGGTACCCAAAATGACAAGTCTTGTCTGACAAGTTCACGTTGATAAGCGGTAGTGGTATTGTTACTGGATATTTATATATTATCTATATAAAATAAAATTCAATACAATGTTTGAGATAAGGACGAGATTTTTTGCATCTTTACACCAGAAACTGGCCACGAAAAAATGGTAGTGTCATTAAAATTACAATAGTCAATATTTACTTGACATAAATTATTATAAATGGTTTAAAACTCACGTAAGATATGTCAAGGACGGCCCGGACGGTCTTGTTTGCTGACCGATTCTGGATTGGGCCAAAAAGTTGAATGAAATTAAGGCGTAGTTAACGAGGAAATAAAAGCGATTGGAATTAGTTCCGTTGTGCGACAAAAATTATCGATACAATAAGGAACCTTAAAATAGAACCTTAGGGCACGTTATTGGAAGGTTAACTGTCGTCGCAAAACGGAAACTTTGATACAAATATTAATTCAGTGAGTTAAGGTGGTACGATTTTTGGTCTTCACCCTTCTGGGGCTTTTACGATTAAAATCGCTGTCCTCATGAAGAGGTCCATACGAGTTCGAAACATGGTCGTTCCTGAGTTTTAAACCGTTTATAAAACAATATTATTATTATTTATTCGTTAGTAAGACGTTGGGCTGGTAATCCAAAGATACGGGGATATAATATTGAGTCCCGGTGTGGACCACGTATGAAAGCAATAGAATTTTTCTTTGCATGGTGAATTGTTGTATAGCAATTATTAGGTACATACTTACATTGTAAAGGACTTGAGAATAGTTTCTATGCTCATTATCAAATACGTAGTTTGATATCAAGTAGATTAATGTCATAAACGTTATCAGCCTAAAGCTCGTTGATTTGATGGTGATGAAGGTGTGATGAGGGCGTGCATTCATAACAATTAATCACATTCATATTAACAATTAATCACACTAATCACATTAATTAAAAGAATTATGTACGTTCTATAAGTGTTAAGATACAAAGAAAAAAATGCTTTTTTTTTCCTTTTCAGATTTTTTATTACCCCAAAAACTAAAAAAAAATCCCGTCCTAGAACAAGCACCCTAATGACTACATATGAAGATTTTAGTGGTCTGCTGTATTCATGTTTGAATATTAATTTGTCATTGGCAATAAGATATCGACGAAATATCGCTGAAATGATTATTAATTATGTGGATAAGTAATTAATTGAATCAAGCGTTACTTTGCGGAAATCCATATTAATTAAAATAATAAAATTGCTTTGCTATATCATATCGCGGATTAGCAAAGCAATATTATTATTTTAATTAATAAGTGGATGTCAATCGAATTAAGTCTATTGAACGTTGAACGAGTCGTTTTGTGCGACATTTTCAGAAATAATTAAAATTGCCTGCAGGTTTAAAAGGTGAACGCCATTGAAAAACTATACTTACTTCTCACAATCGTTCAATATTTATAGTCGAAAATATAGTAAAGTTCATTTCATAAACGAAGAAAAAGATGAAACAATGAAAAAAAAGAAGATAATAACGACATGTGCTAATTTGAAAAGCTGAGATCATAAAGTAATTAGGCAACAAGGAAAAACATGGTTTTCATTGTGTAGTCTCAAGTGGAATCGAGTATATGAAAGGAACTACCTATAATGGTGGAGTGGTATGGATGGTAGGAGGAGTTAGAGATATTTCCACACTTAGATACTTTCACTTGACTTGATGTCATATTCTGAAGTCTCTGGACTCCCAGTTTTGGGTTTCCAGAATTTACTTTTCTCTTTCGGCGATTGTTGGAATTGACATATAAAAGTAATCAGTAGAACATTAATAATCCGTATAATCTGTTATGATAATCTAATCGTGTAAATTTTGCATGCCGATTTGTTTTTTTTCAGATGAATCTACTTCTTAGGAAAATTAAGTAAGTAAGTAATTAATAAATAATTTATTTTTATTTATTTTATTCTGTAAATAGCCCATAAGTATACTTTTAAAAGTCTAGTGCAACGATTTACAACAGGAGACCACTGTTCAAAAGAAATGTCGAAAGAAACCTAACTATAGTGCCCAACTTTTCTGTAAATTGAATGGTGTCGCCTCAGAGCGGGTCATAATCATATTTAGGTTCGAGTCATTCCAGGGCCTATTTTTTTGATAAAACTCATATAATAAAGAACGTTCCCTCTTCTATAATCCGATTTAATAGCAATATAACCTGAATTCATACAAGCTCTTAACTTTTGATCACCGGACGAACGACTTTTGTTTTTTGAACTTTTTATGACCTTACTCGAACATAACTCGAACCTAATTAGTACCTAATTTCGCCGATTCACAGATAAGTTGGTCGTACTATAAACCCATTAACTATCAATTATTAAATATATCAAAACGACCCTTTAATATACAGCGTGTATATTTGACATAACATATATGTTACATATTTTGTAATGTGTATAGATTTGTTCTCAAGTGTTATTAACCAAGTTTAATATATTCAACTCATTTTTAAAGTAGGTAACGACTTCAATTAAAAAAAAAATCAATGTAACTAACTGTCGATTCCAAGGGAGAGGTAAGTTAAAACAGCTTGTGTCAACCTACCTCGTTTGTTTCAACTTTCCTCGGTTTCAATTTAATATTTTAAATTCGTATTTTATTTTTGTAGAATGCCGAACAATTACATGTGCAAGACGGATTGAGGGGAAGTAAGCATCGAAATGTATATGAATTGGCCGCCGAGGAGGCTACTTTGAAAGGAAAGTCTTCGGGATGCTGCGAAATCGTATAACTTAAATTATTCTTCGTCGTACCATTTTATCCAGAAAAAAAAGAAGAACAATGACATGCCGATCAACTGCACTACCCAAAGGTTGTCTGGAAGAGATTGCTCTTTAGAGACAAGGCAGCCTGTTGTCTACCGTTATTAAAATTATTGTTTCTGAATTCAATTTGTAAACTTTTTGGTGTGCAATAAAGCATTTTGTATTGTATTTGTATTGTATGCCTATGCCTGTCACAATGGGGTATGCGCATAACTCTATATTTATTCCCAAAATAGATTGACTGATTATGTACATACAAGTTAGAATTAAACTATTTATTTGCCTTCCTCGCAATCCCATGAAAAAAAAAAACAATTTTAAGTTACCTAAGTGTTTTTTTTCCTTGATCTGAAAAAAGTTCCTTCATTGTGTTGATGTCAAAATGTTTATTTTGGTATTAAAATGTTTTCAATCTCACCATTGCGTTTTTTGTCCTTAAATGCTTAATCTTTCTCTATGTGTCAACTTGCCTAGGTACCTGTTTCAACTTATCTCGGTACTAGGAGGGTTGAAACAGACTGACTTGATGAGGAAATACCACATTTTTAAATAGTTCTAAATGCTAATTACTTATTTTATTGAGGTTTATAATTAAAGGATGAAATTCTCTTTCCAATGATATATTTTTTTCAATTCTAGCTTATATAATGGAGCAGCTATGTTCGGAAATGTAAATTTTGTGTCTACCCTCCTAGGGGTCCCTACTAGCAAGCTGAAATTTGGTATGAGTATGTGTATGTATCACGCCGACAAAACGGTGAAATAAAAACTAAAAAAAAACTTTTTTTCGGATATCTCTCGAACACCTAATGTGGGGGTGAATTATTTTTTTCGTATCAACACTAGTGTGTGGGGTGTCGTTGAATAGGTCTTTTTAAAATAATAGGGGTCTCCGAACATTATTTTTTGATCAAGTCAGCAGTTTTGTAAATATTCGCGCCGAAAATAGTGTCCAAAAAAATGTGTGTGGAAAATAGTGTCTAACTTTTTAACCACGGGTTTAAAAATTATGGAAAAATTCATGAAAATGAGGCTTTATATGTACTTTCAATGAAAACTATATTGAATAAATTCGGTCGAGCCGTTTTTGAGTTATTGCAAAATTTCATAATTTTCTTTAAAATTACGTAAGTGCCGCGTGGTGCCTTTATACTTCGAACGTTACACACATTAGTGAAATGCCATACTGCATTAAAACATTCCGCTCAATCTGGCGCGTATAATCGATAAGTTCCAGAAGGTAATAAGTAATTACAGTTACTTTGGCGTTTACGACCTTTTTATAGAGCTTGAAATCTTTCTCGTAATTTAAACCTGGAAGCCCGTCTATTGTGAAAGATGGGCAACTACGGAACCCTACACTGAGCGTGGCCCGACATGCTCTTGGCCGGTTTTTTGAAGATGAAAATGAGTATGGACAGGTGAATTGTTTTAGTAATAGAGCCACGATAATAGTCCCAACAGCGCAAGTATTACAGTAAGTATATTTGATTTGATAAAGCGTTAATTAAACAATTAATAATACAAGTCACATATTTCTTTATCATTTTTAACGTGTACATTAACGACTTAATTATTATATACGCTTATCACAGGAACTAATCGCTAATCTCATTATATCTTTACTATTACAATTATTTTATCTAACACAATGATTGTCAGAGTCGGTAGCAGTGTTGCCAGATGATCTTAATGAAAATCCGTAGGGTGAGACAAAACAGTGTAGAATTCCGTAGATTGTCGCTTGAAAAATCGGTAGTTCTACAGACTTTTTTCCAATGCTTCATTTGACTATACTGAAGCTTAAAATATTACTAAAAGTTAGTAACTATTGCAAAAACGTAGGTGGAAAAACAAAAATCACATATTTTAGAAACACCTTGTCAATAGCTTATTCATCGTTTATAAAATGAAATTTTAAAAACGAACCACCGAGTGAAAGTGCATTATTAGTTCGCGAGTGTTTCAGCCAGGATTACAATTCACTTTTCGCAACAAAGTACCTACATTCCGTTTCGTTTATGTCATGTTTTGGTTATAAATAAATGTCCGTAGACTCCCCAATAGTTTCCGTAGGTCTGGGCACACAGCCCAAATTCCGTAGATCTACGGATTTTTCCGTAGCTCTGGTAACGCTGGTCGGTAGTAGGCAGCCGTTATCGATTGACAACTTAATCCTCAATATTTAACTTGTTCAATATGGGCTAACACGTACATGAAACAATACAATTTAACGATCTTCCGATAATGGACTGTGAATAATGATTTGAGAGATCTTAGATGATAGCCTTAGATGTTGAGGTTACAAAATGGAACCATAAATGTAGACTTCCGCTAGTGATCAAAAGTATAGATTAAAGAGGTACCTTTGGAATAATACCTAACAAAATGGAAGTCGGACTCAAACGCAAACGTTGCCGTATCACCGCACGAAAAAAACACAGAAAATAGTTAAACAATTGCGGAATCTAGGCAATTCCCAAAGAGTCGTCTGTAATCTTTTCAAAAGAGGATCTTTCTGAGTAGGTAAATACGTTTCATGGCTAAATAGCCGTTCAAGCCCTTCTACATTCAAGTTTTTTAATAATATTTTGGAGAATATTTTTATGATAAAGTAATGTTTGTTGACAAAGAAGAACATTATGGTGTTATCTTTCGGGCTAAAATCCAATGATTATAATATAATAATGAAATAATGAACTTTATTCTGTAAATAGGCCACAAGGGCACTTTTACATGTCTGTCTGCTAAGTAATTGTGTTTCAACCGTCCCAAGTCCCTGACTAAGGATTAAATTGTTATCGTGATTAATATAAATTGACGTCTCAAACAATTTGAAATTATGAGCATGGATGACGATGAAGTGTCGTAAAACGTTAAATTAAAAACGATAATAAAGTATATAATGCTTGTATTTTCAATGCACAGTCCTTTATTGATATTATAAGCGTCATTACCAAGAATTTATCCGAGCATAAAGGTAATAAAATAAATATTACATCTGCCTTAACCTTAAACGTAATTATACTTATGTAATAAATTGCTTGTAATGTATTCCGTAAACCCACTAGGCTAGCTTAATTTAACCGGATCATGACGTTAAGTCGCGGTAGCTCGGGGGTCAGGACACTACTCCGGATAAGTACAGGTCGTGGGTTCGATCCCCCACCCTGCAATGTAGTGGATGGTGTGTTCTCAAAGTGAGCTTTGCGGAACCCAGCAGGGGTTTCGTGACTGTAGAACGAAATTAAGGTAAATGTCTCAGTGCTTGGCACTGCCCCAATCGATGGCACCTGCGACATTAATTAATAGTTCACCGAACGAGCGAAGCGTGTCCGTTTCATCTTTGGTAAATTTCTTCCGGATGACAGTTGTCCAGATTTCCAGCTGTTCTCAGCTATAGGTCGCAATTCTCAACCGATTCTTGTGGCATTTTGTAAGCAGTTTCGTCGATTCAGCTTCAAATGATGTTTAGAAAATGTTTCAAAATGGCGGAGACATAGGAGGAAAAACCTGAAAACAAAAACTCGCACAGAGCCCTTACACAGCCCTTATCCAACTTAAATTAGCGATACAAGGGCTTGTATAAGCGCTTATGCAGTCTGTGTTCTACTCGGGAGACTCGCGCGATAGGTAGGTTATCACTGGTACCTAGTCGATGAAACTTTTTAGTATTCCGATTAGTTGAGTTATCTATCTATATCTATTACAGCGAAAGCATCGGTACGAGCCACCAGTGAATTTTAATAGGAATGGAAATAGCTTTTCGCTCGAACGTCGGATGTCATCCATTTTTGTCCAGCGTGCGTTTGACATGCTTAATTAATTTCATAATTATTCGGTAATTGGTTGTGATTTTGCTATCTTTTAATAATATTCCCATTACCTTTCGTTTCGAATGTTTTATGAATGTAGGTTTAATTATTCGCTAGCTTTTATTTCACAAACTTATTCAGTTTTTTTATAATCCTGTAACACTGTGTTTGGTGTATGATTGGCTACAATATAGGCACAGAATAAAGACACCATATAAGTACAATATCTTCGAACCGTTTTCAAAAGTACATTAAATTAACTATAGCTAAAAAAAATGTAATTAGAACTAATTAGCTTAGGTTAGGTTACGTTTGTTTTACAACAATGCAAAAAAATATATCTGTTTCAGAGAAACGTAAAATTGAAGGCTAAATTTTATGCCAACCAAAAGGGACCCAGTAAATGGTACCTACATAAATGATATAGACTCTAATAGACCGTCTCTTATTTTTTGAATATGGTACGTAATATTTTTAATTAATTAGTGTAACTAATTATCCTTATAATAGCTAATCGACCTTTGTGCAATAGTTTATTAGTTAACACTGTCATAAACAACTTTCATCGAGCTGCCAGCGGGAGTTCTAGGAAGGTAATTTCTAGAATCTAGAAACTGTCGAGACCAGATCAAAATCTAGGTCACCCAGTGTACCGGTTAAGATGAATCGATCCGTACCGACCGCTGACACTGGCTTATGTCATATTTAGAGAACTTTGTAGTAATAGTAAATGTGATTTATTGTAAATAAAAATAAATAATATAGCATAATTAAAATAAACTTAAAAACCTAGAACCTAAACTAGCCTAACCCTACCCAACGTCGGTCATTGGCGGAAATGATCCCAAGATGCTGGCGGCGTTTCCCCGCTGCACAGCAATACTGAGCCTTTGTCCGAGAAACAAACATTTCTTATCATATAACATACATGCAAATTATGTTTTTTAACCGACTGCGTCAACAACATTCCTGCAACATAAACTTGAAAAAGAGAGATTCTCATGTGATCTTAGATCTCATGATCTTGAGGATCTCAGAGGGTCGTCACTAGAGAAGTGCTTTCGTTCTTTTTTATTATTTGAAAGTTTGAGCCTACGAATCTTCCCATTATTATCATTTATCAGAGTTGAGATGGGTATAAGGCTCAGGAGCGTTTCAACAGATCGTTCCCTTTTGTTACGAACTTCAGACGAATATAATCTTATTTTTGGATTCCATCGCAATTCGCAACTCGGCACTCAGCACTCTGTTATGAGCTCACCAATTAACGTTTTTTTTTTGTTAAATATTTTTTTTTTCGTGAAAACAACATAAGTTAAGGAGCGTTCAAAACGCTCCTGAGCCTTACCCAGACGCGAGGATGGGATTCACGAAGATTTTTTATTGTGATCATGTCTAATGGTTGCGTTTAGCACGTAATAAATAAATGTCCAAAGCATCCGTTACTGTTAGGGAGCGTCTTTACTGCAAGCATTCGGCTGTCATTTTCATATCAGTTTTTGTTACATTATAGGTGAATGCTCCCAGTGAGAATACTCCCTTACATATCATATCACATTATCATAATGCATGCATGCAGAAAGTGACAAGTGCTTTGTAATGTATTTATTGTGTGACAAACGTTCATATCAGTTTTTTTACATTACAGGTGAATGCTCCCAGTGAGAATACTCCCTTACATATCATAATGCCTGCATGCAGAAAGTGACTAGTGCTCTGTAATGCATTTATTGTGTGACAAACTCGAGTATCGGCCTGGATTCGCGATCCTGGAGTTTAATCTTATCAACAACTGTATTGTAAATTTATAATAAAATGTGACGTTCCACGGGAAAAGGTACCTTATGGAGGTTTCTAGTTACGGAGATATTCAATGTTGTGTAAAAATTGGTAAAAATGGCGTTTTTTTTATTATTCCTATTTAGTAAAATATACGTTACGACACGTCTTTGCCTATCTTTATTATTGTTATAGGCGAATTAAAGGCTGAATAATATGCTTCTAAAGTTTAGTACAAAAGGTACTTTATGGCGGTGTAATTAAAAAATGTTAGAAATACTTGTCGTAATTGCTCAGTTTTTGTCCTTCATACCGCCGTCACAGGAACCAAGTATACAAAAAAAGACACCGCCACGTATCACCGGCGTTCAGAACAGACAAATCAGTAAAGTCATGTAACTGAGCCATAAGGTACCTTTTCTTTGCTTATATTGTATTTGTTGTTTTTAAATAAGATAATAAGAAAGAACTGATTATTTTCGTAATTATTAAATATTAAAATAATAATAGAGATTAATGAAAGCGTTTTTCAAAATGTAAATCATTGAAATTGATTGTACTGATGTACTAGTTGTTGACCTCCATAAGGTACCTTTTTATAAATGTATGGAACAAAGACTATTATAGTTATGTAACTTTAAGTGACTCAAAAAGTAAAAAATAGTGTCTGATAACGTTGTTAAAACTTTTATATGATGTTAATTAAAGACTATTGTTGAAATATGTAGAAAAAATATATTGTTTGTTACTTTAAAACTAAAAACTGTCATTATCTGTGATTTTGCATGAAAACATTAAAAGTGTTTATTTTCCTTCAATTCTCGTTTTATTTGTTATTTATTTTCTTTTGGAGTCGTTATAGAACACTTAGACATACAAATCTAGCATTCTTATTGTCAAGAAAAGGAACAGTTAAGCTAAACACGATTTCTTAGAAATAGGGTAGTAGGCATATTCATTGATAAATTTAAATGTTTGGACGTGTAATATTATGAGTTGTTGCAATATTATCTGACAAACAGAAGCCCAAAGAATCATTTTCCGTAGCCCACTATGTAACTTACAACAGGAACATAGTTTTTGAAACAGTTAAACTTCAATTGCCAATTTCTCAAAATCGCTGAATTAGCAATAAATATTTCAAAAAATTATATCTCAGTAAGTACGCAATCTAGAAAGATGTTTTTTTCTGCTATCGATAGCTTACAAGCTGTAGTTTATTAGGGTATGCTTAACTCCATACCCGCCATAAGGTACCTTTGCCCGTGGGATGTCACAAATGCGTCATAAAGATTTTTTTTTTCTTTGTTACTATTCGCGTATTCGGTATTTAATCTCCTTTTGAGACAAGGCTTTTAACCATAAGTTTATGCATACATGAAGTTAATGTAGTGAGTGATACTTATTATTTTAGTAGTTTCAGTTTTGTCTTCATTTTTACATCATTAAATAATTCTATGTTCTCGTTTCCGTTACCTCCTCTTTCCATTTGTGTTTTTTTTTTTTTTTGCAATTAGGTACTTGTTCTTTATTGGTAAATGGAATGAATTAAGTAATGGAATATTTTGTATTTGGTATTGTAACAGTTATTTTTATTGTATTGCTTTCGCCAATCATCACATTGGATTCATTTACTCGTGAATTAATGTACAATGGAGCTATTATTTTCCCTCCTTTTATCCGTTCACGTGACCATTTTGAATTTGTATGATGCGGCACAGAGAAAATTCATACTTACAAAAAAGTTCTGGCCAAAACGGCGCAAGGGGGCTTTTATAAAAACTATGAGAAATGTTCTGCTATAGACGGAGCGGCAGTTTTGCAAATATAAAAGTCGTCGTCTACAGACGTAGTGTGGTATAAAGAGAATCCTACGTCTCTGAATGTGTTAAGAGCGTCTAGCAACCATGTATGCCTTGACTTTTACACATTGCTTATATTATAATTAAAACGTTCAAAAATCCAGAGTAAAAACAATTTCTGTCCAGATGTTTAATATGAGGTTACGTGCCGTACAATATGTTTCTTGTTAATTAATTATACATACCTACTACTCTAAAGAGCCTGCCGTAAGTTTATTTGGCACCATGTGACAGTGACACACTTACCTCAATACTAACTGTGACTTTCATTTGTGTCCACGTTTAAGTGATATCAAATCAAGATCGAATACTTAAAGGCCTTGAAAAAAAAGAACGGAATTCGAATATACTTTTACGACCTTATCCAGAAACCATTTCTGGGAATAGACAATCTTATACCGCAATAATCAATTACATTGTGACGCCTGTGAAGAGTTATACATATTTATTTTTCGACATTCACTTGTCCTTGCTATTTTGCAGTACAAGTCAACTTAAAAGTGACATCATAAAAAATATTTAGTTAGGAGAAAAACAATTATACGTACAAGTAAACGGCGATAAAGTTTGCACATCGATCTTTCGAAAGAGACAATCGGCAAAATTCGACTTCGTATAGCGATATCTGTGTCGCACACTCACACACCATGACGTTTGTTTTGTCAGTCGTGGTTCAAATGCGAGAGAGTGCAGTCGCATATCCAAGTCAATATATATATAGAGTTGCTAAAACTTACACAAAATTAAATTTGTACTATGGCATCTATAGGGAAAAAAGGTAAGCCGTTAGCCAGTCACGCGAAATTATCTACAATGTTTATAAATATTTTGTAACTAAAGCCGACCAATTTAAAAAAAATGAGAATGTTAATGTAAGTAATTACACTTTTTGTCGATCTTTAAACCCATATTTAAGTATCCTAGTATTATAACATCAATTGCTAATGCTCAGCCAACCCCTTTTCCAACAAGAACATTATAGTAATAACTATATATAGTAGAGTTGCTAAGCCGCGAAATTGTGTGCATCGGGTTACAAGCATGAAATTTCAACCACACATAGAGCGTTCCGCGGTGATTATTTTCAGATGTGGAGGGAAGTCAGATTCGTCCCCTGCGTGGCGGGAGAGCGGGGTGAAGAGGATCAAGTACTGCTCCTTTTCTTTTTTTGATTACTGATCAGTTAAGACCATTAGGGCTTGTGTGGCATCATTTTCGTGTAAAACAGATATCAGCTATTCATTTTTTATGTTATTTAAGAATAGTTTTGTATAAAAATTTGGGCTTATTGCCGAAAAGGTAAAAATCACTACAAGTTTTTTTTATTCAGAACGATAAATTAGTTATATATCCTGAATATTTACAATTTAAAAAAATATCACTAAATAGAAATTTAATCTTGTTTTTAAAAATGTAAACATATTGGTCACATCTAATACAAAAAGTACCTTGAAAAAAATGTTGATGTTAAGCTTAGCCTACGTACTCTAGTACATTTTGCTAAGTCGCGAAATTGTGTGCATCAGGATACAACTACGAAATTTATACCACAGATAGAGTATTCTGTGGTGATTACTTTAAGATGTGGAGGGAAGTCAGATTCGTCCCCTGTGCGGCGGGAAAGCGAGGTGAATCCGTGAATAGGACTCTTTTTCTTTTTTTATTACTGATCAGTTAACGCTACTAGGGCTTGTGTGGTATCGTTTTCATGTAAAACAGATATCAAAAATTCATTTTTTATGTTATTTATTCATAGTACCATATAAAAATTAAGGTGTATTTCCGAAATGGTAAAAATCACAACAAGTTTTTTTTATTCAGGGAGATAAATTAGTTATATTTCCTGAATATTTACAACTAACAAAAATATTGCAGAACAGCAAATTTAATTTAGTTTCTAAAACTATACACATGTTGGGCACTCTTCATACAAACAGTAACTTAAATAAATTGTTAATGTTGAGATTAGCCCGTGTGCTCGTGATACATTAGTAAATTTTTTTTTTTAATTACATCAATTTGTTTTTCTAGGACGTATATGGTAAATATTATATGTAAAAGCATGTTAATAATCATTATTTAATGAAGCGGAATAGGATGCGTTCGGAGATTTGCGTTGGTTACGCCGACTTAAACATATATTTTAAACTACTGTTTGTATGAGAAGTTCCCAACATGCATATATTTTTAGGAACTAGATTAAATGAGCTTTTTAAAATAATAATAATAATTTAAAAATGTTAACGAAATTTAAATAATTTACCTCACTGAATAAAAAAACTTGTTGTGATTTTTACCTTTTCGGCCATAGACCCATATTTTTATATAGAACTATACAAAAATAACATAAAAAATGATTTTCTGATATCCGTTTTACATGGAAACGATACTAGACAAGTCCTAGTAGACTTAGCTGACCAGCAATAAAAAAAGAAAAGAGATATACTTTGTCCTATTCACTCCGCTCTCCCGCCTCACAGGGGACGAATCCGACTTCCCTCCACATCTGAAAATAATCACCGTGGAACATTCTATCTGTGGTAGAAATTTCATGCTTGTAACCCGATGCGCACAATTATGTTAGAAAACAGCGGACTAACAACTCTACTAATATAATTACATCGAGTTTTACAGCTCTATATATTCCACGTGAAATCAAAACGAAACAACAATAAAGTACTTAGTTCTAAATTCAAATTCTGATGAACGATTAATCTAATAATTGATGTACATGGAAATTAGCATTCGTTTGTATTCGGAAATGCGATGATTGCCGATGTGCATTCTTTATCGCCGTTTACTGTATACAATTGGCAAAAAGGGATGAAATTACCTTATTACCTATATTTTACGATTTTAATAAAAAATGGGGTCTTTATTTTTGAGGTCTTTTACCTGAAAAGAATAAATAAATACGTAAGTAAGTCCTGACCTATTTCCAAGTATTAGGATACCTACACGTACACGTAGACATATTACGATTACTTTTTTATGTTATATAATTGTAACAACGAAAATCTTCTAAGTAACTACGTACACTTTATTTTTACAGTTCTCTAATAGTCTCTTCAGTCATGACTTGAGCTGTATCAGGTCAGGGCGTGTTAGTCCTTACTACCAGTGAGTAGGAAAGGAAATTATGAAGGAGTAATGGCAATGTCGCATTAGGAGGCCTTATTCCTTTACAATTATGAGAAATATATAGAAAAAATTTCAACCAACTTTCGGTGAATAATAATTTCCCCTGAGTTCTAGAAAGTAACATAGCTATTTCATGCTTTTATTGCGTGCAGCCGAAAATAAGTTTACCATCGCTTTACCATCGCTTGGATGGTTTCTATTATATATCTCATCGCCCGAGTCAGAAAATGCATGCTTTGGACGTCGCGTCGGGCAAGTCGACCATAGTACCTAAATTTCGTGCCTTGTCGCTTGCGGTATTTCCGGACCGGTACTACCTTCAATCCTTCAAGAAAAGAGCGTACTCACACCTGAAAGGCCGCCAACGCACTTGTGACTCCTCTGGTGTTGCAGGTGTCTATGGGGCATGGGCGACGCTTTCCATCAGGCAATCCGTTTGCTCGTTTGCGTATAACCTACTCTTCTTCTTGATCCTATTACAAACATTTACGATACCGTGGCGTACCGTCACGTCACTCTATTTCTTATTTGTCACAACAAAAATGGGTATATTATGAAAGGCAATTCATATCTAAATTTCTCTGACTGTCTGTTTGTCCGTCGTTATCAGTTCTTGCGTTATCTGTTATGTAACCAGCCAATTACCTGCAAGATTTGTCGACGGCTTGGGGCTTAATCAGGTTAATCACTAGGTTTATAAACGAGCACTTGTAAGGTTGATTTCCGTTATTTGCGTTCGTATTTTTGTCTCATTTAAAAGACCACTATATAAGCGTTTTGGACACTGTGAAATTTTCTGGCATACAGGACCTAACGTCGCGCTAATTTGTGCATAACCTGCGGGGAAAATCAACATCGGGGACCAAATTTTTGGTCATCAACAGTCACCTGCTGGACAAATCAATTCAGCAATAAAATTTTCGGTTATATTTACCAAAACCGATCGATTTATCGTTTATCGGTCGTTGTGTTGTTTAAAGAAATAACCAAAAATTGGGTGCGATTCGACTATGGTAAAGTGAGGTAATAATAGAGGCATAAAAAGATTAGATGTTTGTTATGGTATACAATTTACCAATTCTAACATTTTAATTACTTTTTCTCGCTGAATATGTCCATTTTTGACATTTCGTTCGAATACATATACTAAAGTGAGCTGTTAAACTGCCGTATTCACTTCATCCCACAGTTCTCAGGCTTTTGCGAATATCAAAAGAGGACTCTTTGTTGTGCTTTATTCTGTGCCTATTAATACACCGGCTGTTCAATGAAAAGGCATCGCATCACGATATTAGATCACTTTACAGCGTTGTGCAACTCGTGATTGTATGTCACTCGTGTAGGCAAGCGATTACGTTTGCAAATTATTAGGGTTCGTTGAGAACCTTATTAGACAAGCGGTTACATGCCCAGTCTGGCGTCACGGCGGCGTCAGTTCAGTCCGTCAGTCTGGTAAGAATGACGACAGAAGGATCGTGTCGTGTAACCCTCTCGGACTGACGAATTGAACTGAACTTATATAAAACATTACGAAACCATTTAGTGGTAAGATCTCGAACATATGTCAATAGAAACGTTGAATTCTGCTCCGTAGTAGTAAATTTGAAACCTTTATCCTTAGTTCATGCAAAAACGACTAATCGCTCGGTTTTCTACGGTTTCGAATTGAATGAGAGAAACATCTGCACTCAATTTAATAACTATACATATACTTACATCGTAATCCTTGACCATGAAACTGATCACTCGATGACCAATAAAATTACGTATCACGTGGTCGGCCATTTTGCGCTCATATTAAAATACCTCACGCGCATAAAAACAGATAACACGAGAACACTTCAATATACAATTAGGAAGTACCCTGGGTCTTTTGGTACTTAAATAGATAACTTCGAAGCTCCATGAGGTGTAATAAAAAAAATACAACCGAATTGAGAACCCCCTCCTTTTTTGAAGTTGGTTAAAAACGAGGGGCTTGGGAGGCAGTGCCCCCGCGCCACTCGTATTAAAAAAAAAACAAGAATGCTTCAATACAATATGCGAGAACCCTACATCTTTTAGAACGGTAAATTGATAATGATTGTTCTCATTTACGCCACGGTTTTTTGGTTTCAAGAATCGCTACCGACCCTTGAAAGAGCCGGTTTACCGACCTCTTGCTTGCCTACCTATCTATATGTTTGATATTTTTATGAAAAAATCGTGTTATCTTTCATTTAACTTAAGTTACTTCCATTACTCGGCATTCGGCCTTTACTGTTCAGCGAATATCAACTTGTTATCAAGGATTAGCACTCAGAAAATTTAATCCTCTTTATAGCCTCCACTTTGCTCACTAAAGTACTTATTATAGCCGTTTCTAATTACTCACAATTGTATAGCAAAAGACAAGTATAATAATCTGTAGGTAATCGTAGTCACAATTTCTTTATGTCTGTGAAATCATTCAAATCATGTTAACTTGTTTCTGCACATCAAATTGGTACCTATAAAGATACCAGTTGATAACGAAAAAGTATCTTGATAAGTCAGGTGATTAAAATATTTGAATTAACGTGTTGCTTCAGGTGTAGAAAATGCAAACCAAATGAAATATTAATTTAATATAAATCTATACTCCACATGTCTTTATTTATTTATTTATTTAAACTTTATTGCACAAAACAAAAAGTGTACAAATGGCAGACTTAATGCCATAAGGCATTCTCTACCAGTCAACCATTGGGCTAAACAGAAACATTTTATGGTGCAGGGCCTGTCAACTATCAACATTATACCAAAAGAGAAACTTACTATATATCAGTAATATAATGAACACAATAAATAAACATACACAAATATGCAATACAATATACTTACATAAACATTAATTCTTGTACCCAGTGCAAAATATCATAACCGACAATCAGTCTAGGAGCTTACTGGTGAGATGCTTGCGCAACATGTGCTTAAAGGTTTGCTTCGTTTGTGCTTGCCTGATGGAAAGTGGGAGATCGTTCCAAAGCCGTATTACCTGAACAGTGAAAGAATTTGACATAAAACCGGTGCGATGAGGAGGGACAATGAGCATGAGTTTACGAGAGAGAGTCTTTGTGTAATAGGATTTACATAATATTGTATACTTACATATCATGCGCTGACTCTATCTTTACATAGACGATCAAAGTTTCCTTGACCATGTCAACTACACCTAAATGGTCTCATTGGTTTACTTATGTTAAGGTCTGGCTCAGAATTAACAGGCCAGATATAAACTAAAGAATTCTAGGTTTATTAATTGAAAGCATTGATTACTTCCGACTTCGCATTTTCATAAGAGAGCCTTTTAGTTGAGGCAATTCTGAAATTTCTGAAGTTTGTCCTATATATAGACAGGGGCCTATGATGGTTGCGTTTATCACGTGATAAATAAGTGACAAAGCATCTGTCACTCACACTCGCATTGTCAAAACGTTACGGATGTTTTGTAGGTTATTTATCGCGCGATTAAAGCAACCATCAGAGGCCCGCAGGTGTTGGCAGTCTTAGTTACATTGCACCTTTTGAGAAGACTTTCAGATCTTGAAAATGTAACCAAGATGTTAATTGCCTATTAAGTGCTCTTCGCCGCGTCGCAGTTCGATCAATCGATGGCCTATTTAGTGACTCGTTTCCATGTATTAGAGCTAAGCAAATATGAATAGATAAATAGCAGGTTGATGCAATAAAACCTAAATAAACACGTTACGAGACAACGAATTTTGCAAACGTGAGGATAAATTTTATGTGTGCAGTATGCGATTGTGCGATTGGAAATAAAATTCGAGGTCGAAACTACTTAGCATCGATCGTAGGTTCGATTGGAAGGGAAATTGTTTTTCCTGTTACTTACCTGAATTATGAATGTAACATCGACTTCATATCTGATAATTACTATATAACTAATTAGGTAATGTTTTAATTAACAAGTTCAAAAAAAGTATTTAATTATGCGAGTTTGTGAATGAAGCTTTTAGGGCTTATTTATTAGGTAGGTAACGAAAAATGAAGTCATATTAATAATTTGAGATTCAAAACAATATATGTACGTGTATTAATCATGAAAAATACGCGCATATGTTGTTAAAATAAAATAATATTGTACATGTTAATAAAAGGAGCAGAATATGCAAATATCTTGAATGCGTGAAAGTAACACTTTCCACGTCAATGTGAAAACAACAATAAAGTAGTCACGTGCCGACCGCATGAAAATGACATTTCAGCGAACAATTTCAATGCAATGACACAACACAAGCGATCACAACACTCACCATGATTAAAGTTAACACGCGATCGTTCGGAAGCGTGCGCGCGCGCTTCGTTCGGCGGTCTGGGCGCAACTGGCGCGGATTCCCCTGCGTCGGCGCATCTTCATTGATGCTGATAACTTGATAACGCATTTCCCGTGTCGTTTTCATCTTGATCGTGTTACATATCTACATAGCTACTGGATTGTTATAAAAATCAGAAAATTTGGTAAATAGGTAATTTCATTCATTTGGTTTGGTAATATGACTTACCCAGATCAGTGTTAAATAGTGTAGAGTTAATAAGAAGTTTTATTATAATTATTAAAACAGTGAAATGTTCGAACAATAATATTCTTACAGCTGAATCTGTGTTTTTGTCAGGTATATTAATATGTTTCAGACAGTTTTACTTGATATAACAGTTAGCAGCAGACGTAGCTAAGCAGAATAACACACAATAAACAATAAATAAATATCAGACAATCTCTGTAGAACACTTATTATCTTGATAATAGTGTCCGTGTCTAATTGTGTATATAATTACCATCTAGCGTGCGTAGATTCTGCTACTGACTGTACCATACATTAGGGTTGCATCATGTTTTCCGGGCTCTACACTACACGCGAAGTTGAGCGAGGCGAAATTGGCCGAAGTATGGGTTTCCACAGCGAAGTGCCTCTCCACACTGATATGTTCGCCCGACTTGGGTCAACATCGCGAGTAGTGTGGAGCCGCAATTGCATTAAACTGAAATCGCGAGGTAACTTTTAAAGTCACGATTATTCACGGTATAAGCCCTTAAGAGCACCTATTGTAATACCTCACAGTTTTATTTCATAGACCGTGTTACCTAATATTATACTACAAATACTACAATAGGTATTGACCGAGAGACCGAAGCTTCTCTGTTTCAGCTTCGCCAAAATTTCTTTCGTATGTCCGGATGTTCGGATTTCCGGCTGCGCTCGTCTACAAGCCGTTTTTCTCAACCGATTCTCATGAAATTCTGTGAGTAGGCTCGATAAGTTAAGTATAACATTGCATCGTTGAATCATATTTTCAACATTTTTCAAAATGGCGGAGATTTGGGTTGATAATATTGAGTAACCGGAGCGAGTCGGACTTGCGACAAATACTTATCCCATATTAACTGGCCGGGGTAAGTTAAGTTTGCACCTGGTATGTATGGCGCCGGATACAAATTAGGTGCAAATCTAATGCCACCGATCACGTTTGTTGAACCCCCTTAAATATTGATTTTGTTCTGTTTTATTAATATTTTTTTATAGCGGCAACAGAAATACATTATCTGTGAAAATTTCAACTGTCTTAGGTACCATCACGGTTCATGATCATGAGATACAGCCTGGTGATAGACGGATGGACAGCGGAGTCTTATTAATAGGTTCCCGTTTTTTACCCTATGGCTACGGAACCCTAAAAAGTGACAAATTTTAGTAATTTCGAAACAAATTCGCGATTTTTAGAGCAGCAGAGTTGTAGACTTAAGTGATACTGAGGAAGAATATCCACACAAAATAAATATGTGATGTAAAAACTAACTGAGCAAGATGCCTATTGAGTGACGTGATGGTAAAAAAGATACCGATGGACACATTGAGCGTTCGCTAGTGAATGTTGAATCACATATACTTAATGAATAATATCTGGCATGTGTTAAACTGTTAACACTGTAAAATTATTTATTTATTTAGCACAAAAGGTGGTCTAATAGGAGAGCCGCCTGAGTTAGCTCGGAAAGCCGTTGGAAACGCGAATTCGAACCCCGCCCGAAACATCATTTTGTTTCTATATGCCGCTTCAATATTTATATTGGATATTGTAAAAGTTTGTGACAATTGCTGATGGATAACGCAGTGATGGCTCATAATCAATAGCATGTAAGCGGGATTGCTGCGTTATTAAAGTTTAATCGATAGCGGCTATGTAGAGTCAGTCATGTATTTCAGTCCGAAATTAATGGGTTTGCGCACACTTACCCACTGCGTACACTTGCCCCACATGACTGTAACACATAAATATAAACATACAGGAACGTGGTAAATTCGGACGCGCTCATTTTTACCCGTTTTACTTTACGCATCAGGTATTGCTAGCTCTGTGAAGCGTGCATTCTGAAAAGCTCCATATTAATGAATCCCTTTACAAAAGTGAAAACGAATTTACGAGGTAAAAGGACTAGTTCATTACGGAGTGAGCTTTGTGCTTTATTTATTTACCGGTGATAAACTGTTTATGTATAGGTTAATACCTGTGGCGTATCCTATAATATCTGATTAGTACATTGTATAGCGGGACCTAATACGAGGTTGTCTGATTAATATTTTACATAGAAAGCTACCGTGAGTCTCAGACACATAAAAATATATAAACGGGTTTAATCACGTCATAAAAGTCGAATATCGCTCGACATGTTTCGAATCGGTACGCGACTCATCATCAGGAGAGCCGATCAGTCGCGATATTCGACTTTTACGACGTGAGTAAACCTAAAACGGGTGTATTTTAATTTGTTTGTTTACCTTTATTTCTACGAGTATGTATGTATGTACAGGTGGGTCCTGTAACAGGAGCAATAAATTAAAACATAGATTCTACCCCTCAAACTGAACAACATTTATTAAACAACTTTTAAAAATAACTCATTTATTAAGTAAACCTGGAAATAAAGTTTATTCAAAGAAGCAATGTATTGCGAAACATTTGATATCTATTCAGTAAAGTGACAGCTATGTCAATGCTAAGGCGATGTCAATGTTGGACGGGGTACATTGAACATGCTATTTACTTTGTTTGAAATAATGCACATATGAAAACAGTATTTTTTTTTAAGTTTCTGAACAGATGTTGTTCAGTTTGTTTTAATTTTTTACTCCTGTTACAGGACCCACCTGGTATGAGGTAGTTAATAGTAGATTGTTTGACAAGGGGCTAACGTAAACCATTATGAAGTGATTCGACGGTCGTCGGACGGGCGACCGAAGTAAGCGGGGGAATGATGGAACAGTGAGTAAGGAACCTATTTCTTTTACCACAGTTAAATATCTTTCTCTTAATCTGCCATATCTTATTTGAGATTTATTCCACAGCTTCACCGCAGAACTGGTAGTTTAATGTTATCCAGACGGCTTTCTTACTTAGTCAGAGTCTGAAGATTAGAAAGTTACGCAAGGGAACTCAAACCATTCCAGAATGGATAAATATATAAGCAGTAATTATTATTACTACCTACCATCATAAAATCCAGCCGTTCAAAAAATTGTGGCCAATGCCAGCCGAAAATCAGTCAAGTTCGAGTCGAATTACCAACTCACGACTCTCGATTGATAAATATTATATTTAGTAAATCTATTTTTGTAAGAGCTAAGCCTAAAGGAAATAATTTTACTTATAACAACTTAAACTAAAAGGGCATTAAAAGGGTTATGACTTTTTCCTCCTATGCGGACAAAGTTGCCCTTCTTCCAGTTGTTAATATAAGGAGTAACTGTGAACGAAAGTGTTTCGTAGAGTATATTATATTAAAAGTTGGGGGATTCCCTTAACTGGAATACAATGGTTATCTCAAGGAATATCGAGACGTAAAAACAATTATGTAAAAACCCGAATCAGAATAACAATTTCGTTGTAAATATGAAGGAAGCCAGATTGGGGTCACTTTAAGATAAACTAGAAATATTTGTTTATAATTATATTATGCCCCGGGCCTATGATGGTTGCGTTTATCACGTGATAAATGAGTGACAAAGCATCTGTCACTCACACTCGCATTATGTCAAAACGTGACGGATGCTATGTCACTTATTTATCGCGTGATAAAAGCAACCATCATAGGCCCGCTGGTCTGCGAATGAGAATCTCTGGGACACTGCATTTGCATTTTAAAAAAATCATCTTATAATGGCACCGATGTGAGATCTTTTGTATAGTTGCCGGCAAACTTTTTGAACAAAAATGGCGGATCTGCGCATGTACATTTGTACGTAAATCGGCTACTGCTCAGTCAAGGTCATGCTCAAGAAGTTTGCCGGCTACTGTGCCAATTCTAGTATGTCTGTTTGGCCAAACGGTTGACTGGTAGAGAATGACCTTGTTTTGTGCAATAAAGTTTAAATAAAAACATATAGCACATTTTCCATATAAAAACTTCGTACTCAAGCAATATTATTAGAAATGTATCACAATATGTGAAGTGTCCCACGGAGCGTCATTCGCTACAGGGGTAGGGTTCGCGGTATTTAGGATGATTTTTTTAAAGTTAATCGTTTTGAATGAACAAAATTGTTAGGCTCAATGTAGCTACATTTCAGGATAACGTTCCATGTAAAGTGATCGCGCCGTGAGTAAGGGTCACAGTCAGTTCAAAAAACAAGAGTCGTTTCTCCGGTGGTCAAAAGTTAAAAGCTTGTATGAATCCAGGTTATATTGCTATGACGTCGGATTATAGAAGTGGAAACATTATTTATTCTCATACGAGTTTTATCAGAAAATGACATCCTTAATGTCCACAGGAAAGACTCGAACCTAAATCTGAATATGACCCAAGTATTATGTTGCACAGCGTCGATTTTCCTATCACGATGATGCAACTTTAACGGCTAGGAGCAACTCGCTGCAGCTGGTGCCGCGTGCATCGCGCTGTTATTTTTTTTCTGATATACTTATCCCCCTTCATATAAAACTGACTTACAAAACAATATTAGAATTTTATAATAATATGCCATTTGGCATTTAGTTCGCCATTTGTACTGACTTTTGTTTTGTGCAATAAAGTAAATAAAATAATATAGACACATCGTCGCGAGGTTCCACGACACGATACCGTAATAAGAACCTGTGTTTTGGCCCTTATTTTTAAACTACACGTCTAAACCACCGAGGTAAAAATCAAATCACGTTTATACACGATCAATGTAGTGGACTCCAAATCTGTTAGGCATCCATTCGCAAAACCACAACATCCCATTTTGACGTGCAAACGCGCGTAAATCAGAACCCTGCACGCCACTTGGCAGGATTGAAAATCTAGTGACAATAGTGTTGATGAGCTAAATTTTTGCGGCGCGTTCAAAAACATTGCGTGGCATAGCTGGAATGATTTTGCGCCGAAGTCTGAATTAGGGATGCTACAGGTTTTATCGGAAACGACACTAAAGTTTACTATGGAAAACAAGATAAGTAACAAAATTAAACATTTTGAAAAACACCACGCCGCATGTTTAGTCGTATCCCGCAGCGCCTTCTGGTGGTCTACAACCGTAAAACATGTTTACAAACCTGCTCTGAAATCATTCGAATTCAGACCAGTAATTTCCAGGAAAATGGTAACAGACATAAAAAACATTATCCCAAACGTATTATACAGTGTGTATTGTTGATATAGCCACAAAATGGAAGCAGACTTAGATTTTAGTGCTATGAACGAATATTTAAACAAATTGTTACTTTAGTGTTAACTACCAGAACGTAATAATTTTTGAAAAAAAATCAAGCGGAATTGTATTGCGTATTTTATAAGGAACAAGAACGTATATTATAATAATTTACAGAAAAACACATTCATTACGGCCTATGCTAAGAACTAGTAAAGTTTCAGGTTGTATCAAAAATACACGCTGCATCTATATCGCTGCCATTCATCGTGGGTAACTAGTTACCGCAGCTTACGAACCTTTATTGCAACCCCAAAAACATCACTTTAAAGATTAGTAGGTAGTGAAATAAAAAACATGTTTTTTTTCTACTTTGCCATTTATTTTCAAAATTCTCTCACTGATTTTCAATTTCAGAAAAATATGAATGTGAAAAATATATATGTGTGATTAAATGCCTTTCTACTATATTTTTTGTGGATAAAAGTTGGAGCGACTGATGGATAGTCTTTCGACTCTGGTGCGCATTTAATTTAGCAATATTTCTTGATATATAACATAATACAAGCTCGGTGAATATGAATAGCTGCAAAAATTCTACTTCAATCAATATAGTCATGTCAACCTCTCGATCCGCGGCTGAGGCGTCGAAGACTACTCATAAAGCAAACTCGTTAAAGTCTCGCCAAAGACATTCCGTTCGGTAAAATCGACAAACCCGAATTTAGGTTCAGATGTACCTAATATTAATGGAATGTTCTAACTTACATAATTTATCACGACAGGAATACAAAAGTAAATAAAGATTCAAAATAGCCAACCTAAATATCACAATACGAATTAAAATTTTGTATAGGTACGGGAGGGACTCATAAGGCGGCTAAGAGTCAGCCTCCGACTAGTTGGACGGATGACCTTGTGAGGATAGCGGGGAATCAATGGATAAGGTCTGCACGGGATCGCACTTTGTGGCGAGTCATGGGGAGGCCTATGTTCAGCAGTGAACGTCCGTGGCTGATAGATAGATAGAGGTACTCTGTAACATAACATGAAACATCCCTAGTTTGAATTGACAGCGTGAATCAGCGATGCGTTGCGGTGGATGGTTGGGGCGAACGCATGTAGAATTTATATAAAAGTGCAGCTCACAGAGAATGAAGTTAGCAGCTAACTAAACGCGGCCCGGCTTGTTAACGTTTTCCGGGGCGTGTTACTCGTAAATCGACCAACCATGAAATTTTCCCGCTTGCGGTGAAAAACCATTTACCAAATGATGGGTTGCTAGTGGCTCTGTAGACATCGCGAGTTTGATTCAAAGTGGCTGAAATTTGTCATTTTTTACGCATTTTGAAAAACATCGACAAACAAATCTATATACTTATCGAGCTTAGCTACTCACAAAATTTCATGAGAATCCGTTGAGAAATGTGGCCTCTGGGCAAGAACAGCCGGAACTCCGAACATCCAAACATCCGGAAAAACGTAATATATTTTGGCGAAGCTGAAACACAGATGCTTCGCTTGTTCGCTCAAAAGATATTTAGTTTGAATATGATTGAATATGAAATGTTTATTTCAAATTAAGAGCTAAAACCTTACTATAAATAAACTATAAGATTATAAAACGAATACTGGCATAGGTAGGCGCTAGCCCGGGGTTCTTCCGATGCGTAAATATTCCCGAATTAAAAAAAAACAACTTCAATTTAATAAACTCTACTTCAAAATCCAATACAATAATTGGGAAAACGCTACAGGTAATCAGCATCAAGGTTCACCTAGTGACACACAATGTCACAAAAACGTAGGTAAATTGTTGTATATATGACCTATATTCGGGTCGTAAATAATTAATGATTAAACGAACTTACCTGAAGTGAAGTTCTATCATAATTATACGATAGCTTGTCCGAAGAGGCTAGCATTTTTACACTTGTAGTACACATACGAACTCGCCAACTCCCACTTTATTTCGGAGACTCAATAGATAGGAATCCATCGCAATTTTTTTTTTTTTTTTTCTTTAATTCTACCCTACCCTGGTTTATCATTTCGTTTAGAGACAAAATTATATATATATATATATATATATATGTATATATATTTATTTATTTATATTTAATTATTTTGGGACTTTTATAGGGGGGGTGGGATGCTAGCCTCTTCGGACAAGCTATCGTATAATTATGATAGAACTTCACTTCAGGTAAGTTCGTTTAATCATTAATTATACTCAAGCTTGTCCTCGAGGCTAGCATTTTTACACTTGTAGATGTTGAGAGGTTTTTGAAGAGAAACTGGATTGAAAACCAATAATCTTAAATCAGGTTTATTTCTCAAATAATCCAAACAAGATTAAAGAAATAATACTTATTATATAATACTCATTACTCATGTAAGTGTAACAAAAATCATCATAGTTTAATTATGTAAAGAATCAGTCAACACACTTCTTGCTAGGGATTTAGTGTTATCATTTTTAATTGCGGATCGATTATAAAATCGTCCAAATGTGTTGGAATTACCGCTCCAACCAGCGGTTTTTCGTATCATGTCCAAATTAACTCCTAATTTGTGAGCCCTAGAAGTGGCAGCATGTCTCGTGCTGTGAGCAGTGAAGATTGATATATCAATGCCACAAGATTGTAGAGTAGATTTAATCCACCTACTCAATGTCTGTGATGTTATTGATTTATGTGGTTTATTTAGACTAATAAATAGATTATCACTACTGCGTAGGGTTTTTGTAATTTCCAAATAGCTATGCAAGGCAGAACAAGGGCAAATTTCTGGTCTTTCACGGAAGTAAGGTAGGACAAGTATAGGTTGTGTAGCACCAGCGCGGGATGTTTTTATTATATCGGGGATTTTAATGTGAATTTCGTCAGCATGAAACTCTATATTTTTTATATTTATTTTTGATATAGTTCGCACTCTGTGTGCTGTTGTTAAGGCTAAGAGTGTTACAAGCTTTCTTGAAAAATTTTCTAAGTTTAGTGTTTGGTTAGGATACCAATCTGCAAGGGAGTTAAGGACTACAGATGTATCCCATGTTAAGTCATACTTCGGTAGTGGGGGACGTAAGCGAAATATACCCTTAAGGAATCGTTTTATTCGTTCATCATTCCCTATATCTTGTCCTAGGATGAGGGCAAGAGCAGAACGACAACTATTTATAGTTCCGTATTGTGCACCAGATTCGTATAACTGAGTTAGAAAAGAGATAATGTTAGGAATAGATGCCGTGTACATATCTATATGGTTAGAGGAACAGAACCAGAACCATTTCTTCAGACAGGTGTCATACTGTTTAAGTGAACTATCCGATAGAGAAACTATCATGATATGTATGGAAGAACTAGGTATGAAACTTCTTATCATCGACGTCCTGATAATATCCCGGCAACCAGGGTAATCTTCTGATGGACATCTCGGTTGCTGGAATGAGAGAAAATCAATCCGTTACTAGGTTTAAAGACTAACGGATCGGAGACTAATAGGCTTTGGAACAAGGGGTACCACGGCTGTGTGGGCCATAATGGCACTACCATAATTCCGTGAGCTCTATCGTTTATGATTTTTCTTAACGTTTTTAGTATAATAGCGAACGGTGGAAAACCGTAGAAATAGAAGTCTGACCATGATAGAGTAAACGCGTCTATTGCGTACGCGTCAGGGTCTCGGTGCCATGATATGTATTTGGTACACTTTCTATTTAGCCTACTCGCAAAAATGTCTATGTCGGGGCAGCCAAAGAATTGTAAGATTTTTCGGAATGCCGAGTCTGATAGTTCCCACTCTATGTCTGGGTGGAGACGTCGTGATTCAGCATCTGCAACTTCATTTTCTGCTGAACTAATATATGATGCGAATAAAGTAATTTTTCTTGTTTCGCACCACTGCCATAATTCCTTTGTGATACCTGTGAGATGTGGAAACTGTATGCCACCCATGCGGTTTATGTATGAAATGGCTGTGGTATTGTCGATTCTTAAAAGAATTTCACAATCGTAATAATTTTTTGCAAAGACTTTTAATCCAAAAAATGCAGCCAGTATTTCCAGGTAGTTTATGTGTCGTGAGAGCTCATCGCTATTCCACATCCCACTGGCTCGTTCTACACCGCAGGCAGCCCCCCATCCCGTAGTTGAGGCATCACTGTAAATTTCTAAACAATATTTGTTTTGCTTAATTTTGTTACAAGGATGTGAAATAGCCTGTAACCACCATTCAAGATCGGGTAAAACCGTTGATGGTATATTCATATAACTGTCATAGTTGTTATCAGTTAAGTTAAGGAATTTCAAACGTTCTAGTTCCTTGGTATAGAGCCAACCATATTCAACAGCAGGGCATGCCGAAGTAAGTAAACCCATGAGGCGAGCAAACTCTCTAATCTTACATCTGGTTAATTTAAGGAATTTGTTGATTTCAACTTTGATTTTTTCGATTTTTTCAACAGGTAGAGAGACCCTTAACTTTGAAGAATCTATGATGAATCCTAAATATTTACATATTTTGTTAGGAATCAGTTTACTTTTTTCTTTGTTTATTATAAATCCTAAAGATTTTAAAAGATTTATAGTGTCTGATACATTCTGTAAACAACCATCAGAATCTTCAGATATTAGTAATAAATCGTCAAGATACACAGTGGATAGATAACCACAAGATCTAAGCAGGCCGACAACTGGCTTCATTATTTTTGTAAAAACATATGGTGCCGTATTGATCCCGAACGGTAAAACATTAAATTGATATAGTTTATCATCAAAGTTAAACCTGAGATATTTTTTAGAATCGTCGTGAATCCTTATTAAAAAATAAGCGTCCTTTAGGTCTATAGTGCACATGTAACTATCTTTTGATATTAGCTTCAATGCAGTACGTAGATCTTCGATTTTAAAATGATCAGTGTTTATGAATTTGTTTAAAGCTTTAAGATTTAATATGAATCTTGTTTTTCCGTTCGGTTTCGGCACTAAGAATACGGGAGATAAAAATTGACCTTCACAGGTCTCACATTCGGAAATGGCACCCATGGTTAGCAATTCGTTTATAGAATGTTGAAATCGTATTTTTTCTGAGCTTGAATACGTCCTAGGTATAGGAGGCGCATGTTGCAAAACAGGGGCTGAGAAAGGAATTTTGTAACCATCTATCCACGATAAAATTGTATTATCGTTGGTTAGAAGTGACCACTGGTGGCTATAATTAGATAGCCTGCCGGCAGACTTTACCGTATTTAGCGGCGGCTGGTGCGCGTCGACGTTGGACGCGATGATGTCTTCGAGGAGTAGTCGCGACGATGCTTCCGTGCAGGCTCCTTCGTCCTCGGAGTTCCCTTCGGCCTGTAATTCTGGGGAGGACCTCGCCAGTTTAAATTTTTAGGGGGGGGCTTCACGTTTTTCTTAGCTGGCTGTGCCGATGTTGATGGTACGGCTTTTAAGTCATTTCCTGATTTATTTATAGCTTTGGTTGCTTTCAGCTTATCGGCGAGCTCTTGACTAAATAGCATCTTGTCAATTTTTGTCGTCTGTAGCTCGGCTTTCAGCTCTTTTTTAAGGTTGTTTAGAATGAAGTTTCTCCTAACAATAGATTCTGCGTTCTGACAATCGCATAATATCTTACACGTGTCCATTACTAGCTGTATCAGCTTGGTATTTTTAGGTTGCTCCGACATGAGCAACGTAAGACTTTCGGCTGCACAAGAAATCGCGGATGCCATTTGTTTCTGCCTTATTTCTATTCCTTTGTCTCTTTTGAAAACATGCTCATGAATCGCGGCTTTGATCTCGGGGTTGAGGGTAGGCGCGTCGATCAAAATACTATTGGCTGGCGTAAGATACTTGTCTAATAGTTCTTTACGCGATTCTTTTGAGAGTCCGGTAGTAGCTATGTGTTGCAGCCGTACCGCAAGTTCATCCCTGATATTTTTACCATATATTTTTATTTGGGAGGGGTCATCTCCTAATATTTTTAGTAGATCTTCATCGAGATCTATAGCTTCAGCATTTGATCCCGCTGACAAGTCCAGAGGTGGTGGCGGCGGGTGATCATCGTTGACTCGGCTAGTAGACGGTTGCGGAGCTGCTGAAGGTGCGGCGGCCCTTGCCGGCGGGTGGTAGGCGGCAGCGACGCTGTTGGAGGGCGGAGCGGGCGCGACGCCCGCAGCAGCCTCGTGTATTGAGTTACCTTGTTCCAAGGCGGGCACGTCTGGAATTACACAATCTGGTGTTGAAGTACAAACATATTTAACAAAGATGTTAGCCTTAGGTGCTAACTGCAATGTTATTTGTACGGTTGTATTAATTGTCTTGGTACCCACATACGACATTGTCGTTGTATAGCAAAGATGTCTGCCTTAATGCAGACTGCGATGCTTTTTGTACCGTTAATAAGAATAAAGAAATGCTCGTTATGTCAAAGGAAATCATCCAGCGACGTTGTTACAATAGCAAAGATGTTGGCCTAAATGCCGACTGCAATGCTACTTTTTTAAAGGCAATATTAGAAAAGTGACAGCCCCATAAGCTGCCCGCATTTCTAATTTTATGCCTAATTTTTACCGTTAGAATGTTCAAACGAACAAAGAACGGGTATGCGAGCATTTTTACCTTCGATGTGTAACGGCTCCGGCGGAGAACGTTCTCTCGGGGGCGGCGACGGGCGCGGCGACGCTGATCTGGACCGCGACGATACCGAGCTCGCTGACTGTGATGAGGAGTCCGATGATGACGATGCAGATCCTTGTCGTTTATGCCTAGCGCGTAGAAGCATGCGTTC